>CM076072.1:4710000-5910000 GCA_038088235.1 Zacco platypus
GTGGGTTGCATTGAGACTTGAATATTTGAAATGAAGGTATTCTCATCCTCTATTAAACTGTGAAGTATGCCATTGTGTGTTACTATTTTGCATCTTTTAATGCTTGATGTTTAATGTGCATTGTTGCTTCTAATGTGTCCATAAAGTGTTACATTTTTATTCTATGCCAATCTATTTTGATCTACTGTATGCCACTGTGATGAATTTTGCCTCTGTCTGCTTCTGTTGTTGCTGAATTCTAAACACGTGTTTGGCATTGTCTGTTTCTTCTTTGTTCTACAGAGATGTTGAAGGAGTTGAACCAGCAGCGCAGAGAGAAAGAGTTTACAGACCTGAAAATTATAGTTGAAGGCAAAGAATTTGAAGTCCACCAAAATGTTCTAGCTTCCTGCAGCTTGTATTTCAAGGACCTGGTGAAAAGGTTTGCCTTCCTCCCTTCCCACCAGCCGTTGATCCAATCTGTTCTTTTCGTAGGGCGCATTTGTGTCATTTTTTTTCCCTCCCTCTTTTTCTCTCTTGCAGGTTTGTAGGAAGACTTTGGTTTCTATCACAGGGCCAGCAGCCATTCATCGTTTTCGCTCAAATGAATGTATCTTAAATTGGGAGAAAGGTCAACCCCTGGCTTTTTTATTACCTTTTCTTCCCCTCATTTTAGAAAACATTAACATTAATTTCCATTTTTAAAAGCAGAGAATGTGTTCCATGACTGAGGGATCTTAAAAAAAAAAAAAAAAAAAAAAATCACAATAGGCATTCAAATCATCCCCCAAAAATACCATGTTGGGCATTTTGGAAAGTGTGCTCCAGAAGCAATGTGGTAGCTGTCATTTTGACTATGGGATGAGCTTTGTCAGCCATTTTATCAGCAAAGCGTATGGTCTTCATAGGGCATAAAAGTTTCCCATTCATATGTTAAACATTCACGGTGGGTGCATTGAACGCATTCAGAGTCGCAAACAATGAGACGAGCCGAGCAACTTTCTCTTGAATCGTTACCTTCACAGGTCAGAGCCATTTACTGCCTCGCTTTTCCAAATGACACTGTCCTGCATCCATTGCCAGCTCACTTTTTGTTATTTTTATTATTAAAATATTTCTTTGGCAGCACATTTTCCAGCATTGCAGTGTGTGTGTTTGTGTGTGTGTGTGTGTGTGTGTGTGTGCATTGTTCATTCATTTTCAGCACATTCATCCTCTCAATGTGTTTGTTTTGAATCATCAGTGTTGAAGCTTCAAACTGCAGGCTACTCATCATTTATAAAGCCCATGAAATGTTGAGAATAATTTCAGAATCTCAACATTTTGGAGGACTTTATTTTTTTTTTTTAAACAGCAAATAGAAACAAAACAATACAAACAATGATACGATAACATTTAAAATGCACGCACACACACACCCCATATATATATATATATATATATATATATATATATATATATATATATATATATATATATTCTCCAGTAAAGCATGTTTTATTTATTTTTATTATTATTTTTTGTGTAAAGGCATGCATATATATATAGCATTATACACACACACACTACTATTCAAAATTTTAGGGTCAGTACGATTTCTTTTTTAAATAAATTAAAGCTATTATTCAGCCAGCATGCATTAAATTGATCAAAAGTGACAGTAAAGACATTTGTATTGTTACGAAAGATTCATATTTTAAAGTTCTTTTGCACTTTCTATTTATTAAAGAATGCTGAAAAAAAATTTCCACAAAACTTTTAATCCGCACAACTGATTTTAACATTCATAATAATAATTTTTTTTTTTTGAGCTGCAAATCAGCATATTAGAATGATTTCTGAAGGATCATGTGACACTGAAGACTGGAGTAATGATGCATCACAGGAATTAATTATATTTTAAAATGCGTTGAGATAGAAAATGGTTATTTTCAGTTATTTATGTATTGTATTTATTATTATTTATTATTATTGTATTTTTTGGAACAAATGAATGCAGCCTTGGTTGCATTTGAAAAGCTAAATTTGAGCAATAAAACAAAAACAATTTTTATTTCACTGCAGACAAGATGTAAAAATCCACACTAGTATTGCGTGACATGGGATATGGGATTTTTTATTTTTTTTTATAAATGTCAGAGCACATTTGGCTAGCTTAGCTTACTTGGTTATAAGACAATACAGTGTAACACACAGTAACTACAACAATTAAGCAAAATATAGCTTGTTACTTGAAAAGCTGCACTTTTTGCTAACATTTGGTCTACTGTCACACTATCGAAAAAAAAGGTAGCTAGTAGCGTCACTACTTAAGAGTGTTAGTCTCCCCAGCACCTAGCATTAGCATTAGCTAATCTGAGACTGTCCTCAGGGCCCGGTTGCATGAACTGCTAAGCCTAGTCTTACAAGTTAATCATCACATTTTTTTCTTTAAGACTGTTCATAAATTTTTAAAGTCAGTTACATAAAAACGTAGATTGGCCTATAATTTGAAAGACTGCCCATTGACTAACAGCTAGTGGGTCATACTAGACCTTAAGATACAGTCTTAACATAATGGCTATGTTTATGCAAATGGCCCTCATGCCCTTCATTCTTCTTGGCATAGTTGCTGGTTATTCACATTCACAAATCACAGCCTCAGTCCAGCGGGCAGCACTTGCGGTCCCTGCACTTTCTGTCTGCCTCTATTCAACTGAATGTTGAAACACCGATAAGCACCGGACCTGTGTAGATGCGCAGCGTCCCTTTAAGATCCAGCTGCTGTCACTGACCTTGCGTTTGACAGAGGACCTTGCATGATTGTTCGGTGATATCAGACTGAAGGAGACATGTTTTGGCAGGCGTTGTCCATAGATTATCCTCTCCAGCTCTGAAATTTATTATGGATTTCATTGCTTCACAAAATCATATGCTGCTTTTGTTTGTAGCTAGACTTATGGGCACCTGCATTGAAAAACTCTGTAAACAATGTATACTTTGTTTACAAGTAAACTCTTGTATACTTGCATCTATTAATATTTTTTAAATGTCTTGCCATTTCGCAGATGCATTTTATCCAAAGCGCTTTTAAGCACGCTAATAGCAAGAACAGTTTCCCTGAAACAGCCTTGGGTTAAGTGCTACCCTCAAGGGCAATGTGGTAAAAGAGCAGATTTGTGATCGCAGTACGACTCCAGGATCTGGGTCACCCTCACCTGGGCATGAACCTGCCGAGTTTCAAGCCCAGTTCCTTAAAGTCAACATGAAATGGCATTCGCAACCCATTTTACTTGCGTAATATGGCTTCCAAGCAAAAAAGACTGAAAATGTGGGGTGGGAATTATTTGGATTGACCAAAAATGATTTTTAATGATAGCTGGTGGAGGGGAGGGGTTAGAAAAATGTGAAAATATACCATTTCCCCACAAATCTACATGTGCACAACATTCAGTGGTAGCTTTTAGGTTTGTATTGCTTGTATTGAATCAAGAGATTAATCTGTGATTCTCTATTAGTCACATATTTTTTTGTTTGTTTTTCCACTATATGGATTTACAAACTTTGGAAAGAAAAAACATCTGGGCGCTCACGATTGCGTTTCCACTCTCCCACGTTAGCATGCATATGAACGAATATAAAAGAAGCGCAAAGTCTAGTGGGACCAAAACTGACCCATTGAAATTCATATAATCTTATATAACTGTTATTGATAACTACAGGCGGATGGATGGATGGATGGATAATAACTTTTGTGGACCAAGGCGGAAGAACACATAATTTCCCAGAATGCATTACTATTGTAAATTCCTTTTTATTATGCGCAGTGTTGGGGAAAGTAGCTTTTAAAAGTAATCCAATATTGTATTACTCCCTAAAAAGTAACTAATTGCATTACTTAGTTACTTTTTAATGGAAAGTAATGTGCTTCACATTATTTGTGCGTTACTTTTTCTCACCTGGCTTGCAAACAATAAAACCTTTCAGATGTGCTTCCATTCTGAATCGCGGAAGGAACGCTGTTTCCAAACCTCTACTCATTTCACTTGAGAATACTATCTCAACAGCCGTTAGTGAGCACTGTTTATTCATATAACACATGTAAGCTAAGCATTTAAAAAAAACTTGGGGTGGGACAAAATATCGATAGGGCAATGTATTGTTGTCCTTCTCCATGCAAGATAAAAATCGATACACTGGCCCCAAATATCGATATTTTAACTAATAAAATAGTTAAAATAGGACTTTAAATAGATTTCCCTGCTCTCAGCGTCACTACTTCATGGCTCCTTAAGGTGGCGCTCATCACATAAATGAGGAAAACGTGAACATAAGTTAAGTAGCCAAAGAAAAAGTTTTTAACAAGATGACGGAAAAATAATCGATGCCCCAGTTTAATTCCAAAGTCTGGAAAAACTTTTTTTTAACCTTTTCACAGGCATTTGTTTTCATAGTTAGATATCGTGATGTATCATTATAGGATTGTCTAGCAATATATTGATTATCGAAGAACGTCTGTATCATTATATTACTGGTATCGTGAGCCATGTATCGTATCGTATCGTGATTCCCACCCCTAGTGTACACTACAGTCTCCGCGCTCACGGCGTACCAGACACAAATATTTAAAGATTTATAAAAGATGGATTACTGTCTGGCCATCTGGGATTTCAACATGGAGATAAAGGGTAGGATTATTATTTTTGAGTAGTATTACATCACATCGTGGGTGTATATTAGCACCATTTGTTATTTTCTTGGGGCATCTGGTAGAGCGTTTGGACCTGGAAGCGGCAGCGCTTGACGTCAGACTTAAGCAGATAGGACGCAGGAGAAGAAAGTTCAACACTCTTCAACACAATGATTTCTCTCAACATAGGGTCAGAAGAGGTGCTAGTCAATAAATGAGAAACCAAAGTAACTTGTGTTACTTATTTGAAAAAGTAACTCAGATATTTAGTTGCAGTAATGTGTTCCTTTACTCATTACTTGAAAAAAGTAATCTGATTACTAACTCACGTTACTTGTAAAGCATTACCCCCAACACAGATTATCAGTAAATTTCACTTCCTGTCAAACCAATTCAAACTCCAATTCGACTTCCTGTAGAGTGTGGCCAGTTAAATTCAAATTCACACTCATGAATAAAAAGGCAGTCCGAATTTTGTTCGACCATAGTGTCAGTTCACGTTATGTTATCATGACTTTGGTGGGAAGATTAATTTCTAAATCCTATTTACTCAGTGTGATGTTAGAGTCTGGTATATTATCTAATATCAATTCACAATGCCATGCCCTCTTTCACGAGTTGGAACATTGTTTCCTTTTCTTCACTGAACGTTTGCACCTTGCTATTGCCTCAACCACATGCTATTTTTACCGGTTGCGCTCTTGCATTAAGCTCATCTGAGTGGTGTGGAGAGAACATGCCACCTGAAGGATATAATGCACCTCCTAAATGTGCACACACGCTCCCCCTCGGCCGTGGAAAAAAAAAGCCATTACCCTCTCCTTTAGCGTCTGCCGCATGGAGCGCGGAGACGGATTGCCCTCAGTAATTCCATTTTCCCCTCCGGATTTTCAATAAGTATGCTTGGTGCCACTTTAATTTATGGGTAGTGCAACTGCACCAAGCCGTCAGCGTATGTGCGTAATATGAAACTCGGCTAGCTCAAAGTAGAGTTGACACTGCTCTCTTATTTATTTATTTTTATAAGACCGCACGTTTGTTTTACAGTAGATGTGGCGTTACAAGTGCGAGGAATGAGCAAGGTTTCATTCGGAGAACAGTGGGAGATCATTAATCCCGTGGGATGTGACAGACGACTTCTATGAAGGCACAATTACCTCCTGCACTAGAGGAAAGTCACTTTCTGGGTGTTTTGCTTGGAGGGTTGAAGTTTATATACAGTAATGAAGTTCCACAGTGTGCTCCTTCATTCATATTTCATGCTGTAATGATTCAACTGCACAGTTTTCTCTCCGAACCTCTAAAAAAAATGGTGTTTTTTTATTATTTATTCCTTTTTCCCATAATGCTTTTCGGTCATAGCTGTGGATTTTTCTTCCATACGTTGTATTAGTTTTGCATCAGTATTATTCTGTAAATAATGGGACATACCTGTTGGTGAGAGTGGGGTAAGCTGCGTCACGTTTTTCTTGAGTCGTCCTTTAGGCAAGCAGAAATTAGGTCTAACTAATACTCCTAATTATATCGCTGCATGTTGGCTGTCAATATTAAATGAAAATAAATGATCTGTAACAGAAATCTGACTTCCCAAATAATATTAATAATAATAATTATTATTATAATATAAATTCTTACAATCGAATGTCAAGTCTTTATATATATATATATATATATATATATATGTGTGTGTGTGTGTGTGTGTGTGCATGTATGTCTGTATATACATACATATATATATATATATCACACCATATATATCATATATACCATATATATATATCACACACATATATAATATATATATATACATATATGTATAAATACATGTGTGTGTGTATATATATATATATATATATATATATATATATATGTGTGTGTGTGTAAAAAATATATACACACATGTAATATGTAAACACAAACTTTTATGTTAGATGCAATACATGCGACACATCTTACCCCCAGTCTCCCTTACCTCCGCTTGGATGTCATCTTTTGTTAAAATTGACCGCCACATGACACTGTAGCCCAGTGGGCTGTTTCTGTCTGGAAACATACAGGAACGAGGAAAATTATGCTCAATCAAGCATGTTTTTTTTTTTTCATCTTTAATCTCACTTTAATGGAAAAGCACAGAGAAAGTGAGCTCCAGATATTTTAATTTATTTGTGTGTGTGTGTGTGTGTGTGGTTAAATGTGTTAGTCAACAGTGGCCAGCAGTTTTGTTGGATGTCCCCAGCTAATTTATAATCTGCGTTTGCACACACATGCACCATGTGGCCATCTCCCATCATCCTCATCCTCATGTTGGCTGCTAATGCTGAAAAAATGGCACTTTAAGTGAGAAAAATAATAGATGCTCATTTTTTTAAACACTTTCTCTGCTCTATCTCTCACGAACATGCTCTCTCTCTCTCTCTCTCTCTCTCTCTCTCTCTCTATCTATCTCGCTCGCTCTCTCCATCTTGCTGAAAAACAACGCTTGCAATCAGCAGCTCCATAAGTATGCACCTCTCTCCAAAGCCAGAGTGATTTCCATAATAAAAGTGCTCAGACAAAGCAAATTGCTACTCCAGCCGATTCAGATTGCACTAATTGACCTGGTTGATGAACATGCTTTTGTTTTATTTCTTTCTCTGTCTTTTTCCGTTCTTATTTCCCCCCCTTTTCTCCTCTCCATCACCTCCATAACTTAACCCAGGACTACCATCCCATTCTATTATCTTAAAACCTATCGGCACGGCAATTAGAGAGGACAAAAATAACAAACTCTGGCTTTTTTTGCTTTTCAGGAGGGAGTGGCGTTTCTTAATCTTTTCAGCTGTAGTTCCAGGGGCGTAATTGCACATTCTCCTCTTGAGTTGTCCTTCTCCTCCCTCAAGTACTCAATCAGTGGAGACTAATGACACCCTACGCACTCCTATGTTCATGCACAGGGCCACGCTGACAGTGCAAATGACACCGGGGACTTTGTTTAGGTTTGGTGGGGGGTCACTCTCAAAGATCCAGTCATGGAACACCTCTTCTCGTCCAGAAGAATGGCTGCTGGCTTCCTGTGGCAGAACTAACGTCCCCTTGCCTCACTTTTTCTTCTCTCTTCTTCTACTCTCTCTTCTTCACTGTAACCATTCTCCACACGTCTTCACCCTGTCCGTCAGTGTGTCTGTGGATCTTCCCGTCCCATTTTTTTTTTTTTTTTTGTCGCCGTAGTCTTCAACAGGTTACGTTTCCTGTCAAAGTCATTGTTGCCAAAAGTTACCCCAGTATTGTGTTAAAAATACTCAAGTGTGTTTTCACCTAGTGCAAGAAGATGGGATCTTCTCAGGCCACTTTCGAGAAGTAGTTTGCACCAAAGTGTTGTCGTCGTTTACTCTCCCCATGTTGTTATTTTCTTTCTGTCGGGAAACACAAAAGGAGATCTTTGACAGAACGTCCAAGCTTGCTTTCAGCAGAGAAAGTTGTTTATGTAGCGGGGAAAGTGGATGATTTAAATTGCCAGGTTCCGTCAACTGCTCCATTTGACTGTGCACGCTATATTCAAACCGTACAATAGCACCAAATATTTTTGTGTTCAAATTGAAATCTTATGCATGGTTGTATTTTGCATTGGCATTTTAATTGAACGCAAGTGCAATTGAGTTTTGAGGGCTCAAGAACCTACATTTTGTTCCTCACACAAAACTATTGATGGCTTGGAATATAGCGCATGACTTGTGTGGGCTTGTATCCATTTTCTACGGACAACAGATTTTCTGCTGACAGTCTCATTTTGTGTTTAATAATAATACACAAACATGGACTGAGTAATGGACTGAAACAACATGGGCTGACAAATGATGACCAAATGTCTAGTTTTGCAGCTTTTTTTGAAAGGTTTTTGGGTTTTGCCACTAACATTATTTTAGAAGACATTTCTATACACTTTATACAATATATTTATATATACTATTTGTGTATTTTAAGAATTTAGTTGACAATATAGTACTAAAACACTTAAAAAGTTAAAAAGTTGTATTTTTTTATTTAAAAAAATTCTATTTTTTATTATATTATATTATATCATATCATATCATTTTATATTATATTATATTATATTATATAAGCCAAAAAGTAGCTAGCCATTACAGCTACATACTGCAAATGAAAAAAAACTTTTCTTTTCTTTATACAATATATTTATATAGACTATTTGTGTATTTTAAGAATTTAGTTGACAATATAGTACTAAAACACTTAAAAAGTTAAAAAGTTTTATTTTTTTATTTAAAAAAAATCCTATTTTTTATTATATTATATTATATTTATTATATTATATTATATTGTATTTTATTATATTATATCATTTTATATTTATTAATTTATATTTATTATATTATATCGTATTATATTATATTATATTATATTATATTATATTATATTATATTATAATATATTATATTATATTATATTATATAAGCCAAAAAGTAGCTAGCCATTACAGCTACATACTGCAAATGAAAAAAAAAACTTTTCTTTTCTTTATACAATATATTTATATAGACTATTTGTGTATTTTAAGAATTTAGTTGACAATATAGTACTAAAACACTTAAAAAGTTAAAAAGTTTTATTTTTTTATTTAAAAAAAATCCTATTTTTTATTATATTATATTATATTTATTATATTATATTATATTGTATTTTATTATATTATATCATTTTATATTTATTAATTTATATTTATTATATTATATCGTATTATATTATATTATATTATATTATATTATATTATATTATATTATATTATATTATATTATATTATAATATATTATATTATATTATATTATATAAGCCAAAAAGTAGCTAGCCATTACAGCTACATACTGCAAATGAAAAAAAAAACTTTTCTTTTCTTTATACAATATATTTATATATACTATTTGTGTATTTTAAGAATTTAGTTGACAGTATAATACTAAAACACTTAAAAAGTTAAAAAGTTTTATTTTATTTTTTTAAATCCTAATTTTTTATTATATTATATTATATTATATTATATTATATTATATTATATTAGATTATATTATATTAGATTATATCATAATATTATATTGTATTATTTTATATTATATTATATCATATAATGTCATATTACATCATATTATATTATATTATATTATATTATATTACATTACAGGATTATGGCTATTGCTAAGTTGTGTTTGGTTTTTAAAAGCTTTAAAGCTTTTTCAAAAGCTTTAAATACATGAAAGTGCACTTATAGTGGTAAACAGACTACTAAGTGATGATGTCATTAGTACTTTTATACATATTTGCCATTTTATTTGTGTGCTATACGCATTGCATCCCGTTGTAGACAGAAAGGACAGTTAATAATAATAATAATAATAATAAAATGAACATTTTCTTGGTAACACTTTACAATAAGGTTAGTTAACATGAACTAATAATGAACTGCACTTATACAGCATTCATTAATCTTTGTTAATGTTAATTTCAACATTTACTAATACATTATTAAAATCTAGTTAACATTAGTTAACGCTCTGTGAACTAACATGAACAAACAAGGAACAACTGTATTTTCATTAACGTTAATGAAGATTAGTAAATACAGTATCAAATGTATTGCTCATGATTAGTTCATGTTAGTTAATGCATTAACTAATGTTTAACTAATGAACCTCATTGTTAAGTGTTACCGTTTTCTTTTATAGAACCGTGAAGGAAGGTGAAAATGTGATGAAATATTTTGCTTTCGAACACGCCGGCGCTCCCAACTGCTTGTTTTGAATGCTGTAGCATTTAGACACTTGATGTTGTTAAAGCATTGCATCACTTTACAGACAGTTTTCACTCTCCAGGAACCGTGGGAACATGATTTTAGAATCGCATGAAACTTATACAGCTCACCATCCCATTTAAAGCAAATTTGAAATGCTAGCTCGAACGGTCAGCGGTTTAATCAATAAATTAGCTGGAAAATATTCGCCCCAAATTGACTGGTTTCAGTTTCGTTGAAAACCTGCAGGCAGACCGTCGCAGTATTAGATACTGAGCCGAGAAAAATATCTAGAAATCACCTCATTTTCACCTAATGGCCTTTCCATGTATATCGGCTTTCCGTCTGGTAGCTTGGCAGTTATCTGGTGACTGTACACATCAGTGCTATCTTCAGCCGACACTAAAACACAATCAACGGCTGCTTGGCTATTAATTTCACTCCTCCTGCCCTTGACCTTCAGGGGATTATCGTTTCACTCGGAGCATAAAACCCCTGATGCTGCTCATTATTCACATTTCCCATCTACCCCTGGGAATTATTCCATTTGAAGTGATCAGGGCAATTCCATGTGAAAGACATGAGCAAGCAGGTAACTCTGGTCTGAGAGTCTCACACACAGACATGGAGAGGTTGTGTGCCCGGGGTACTGTACGGATCTTATTAATGTAATGAAACGCTTCCATCTCCGCCAGTTTACTGTGCGATCGCTCCATGTGGACAGGCAGATTGCGGTATCAGCCCTCCTCCCTTTCCATGTGTTTCTGCCCTTGTCATTCTCTCTGTGCATTTGTGCGCCACCTGTGCCCGTCCTCAAAGCATGCCATGCTCATGTATCATGAAAAATGTTTCAACCTTTGATTCAGATTGTTTAATTTCAGATGCAAGAAACAGAATGTATCTCATCTGTGCTTTATGATTTTCCTGTAGGGTCGTTCTACAAAACTGATGCCTTTTATGTACACAAGAAAACTAGTGCTAACTTTTGCTGTGTTAATAGAGACATTTTTCACATTTGGCCTGTGATATCACATGTTTCTACTACATTCACATTTTAATGAATCAACAGCTAGCTATTTGTCTTTATTCTCTCTGTTTATTTTTTGTTTTAGTTGACAGTGTAGTACTACAAAAAAGTTGCTTTACCATATTTTTTTTAGCATATTTTTCATATTTTAAATATAAATAAAATTAAAAATAAAATAAAATAAAATATTTATAAATGTCTATAATTATTTTTAAATGATATATATATAATAACTACAATTTATATATATATATATATATATATATATATATATTAATATATTTTTTATTTTAATTTTATTCATCATATATTTATTTTTCAATTTTTATTTCTTTTTGCTTTTGCTGTTGAAAAATTTATTTGTTTATTTAAAAAAGAGTAAATAATTAAAAATTTGTCATATTTTAAATTAAATATAAATGTAAATAATATATATTTATCAATGTCTATAATTATTTTTAAATTATATATATATATATATATATAATTTTATTTATTTATTATTTTATTTATTTTTGATTTTGCAGTTGTTGAAATATGTATTAATTAATTAATTTATTTATTTTAAAAAGTAAATAATTATAAATTTGTCATATTTTAATACAATACATCAGAGGAGAATTTAACTCATAAATAATTACTTAATTTTCACTTTAAGTTGACCTATCCCTTTAACCCCCAAAATATTCAAATGTATTAATTTGCCCTGAGATAGCACAATGCATTTCATTCACACTTAAACACATTATAGTATATCTAATAGAATGTCTATAATCTTATAGACATCTACTTTAAAAAAATGACTTTCTCAAACTGGAAAAGGCAGCCGTTTCCTAGAATCATCCTGTAATGGATTTTTGGGTTTGCCTGAAATATGCCATAAGGCTTTCCTTTTGGTCATGACCTCTGTATTTGTGTGTTTGGTGTACGTTTGTGTGTGTGTGTGTGTCGTCAGGTCATCCAGAGAGACGGGGAGTGGAGAGAAGCTGGAGTTGAAGATGACTAACATTGGTGCAGATGTGCTGGAGCTGCTGCTGGAGTTCGTCTACACCGGCTCGCTGGTCATCCACTCGGCCAACGCCAAAACCCTGCTGGAGGCCGCCAACAAGTTTCAGTTCAACACCTTCTGCAAAGTCTGCGTGTCTTTCTTAGGTACTTGACTCATAAGATCCCGACATCCATCGGATGAAGTCATGTACATGCTGTAGGTTTGTCTCTTTCTGCAGGATGATGTATTCTTTCGTTTATAGAAAGGTCAGAGAACAATTGCATTGAAATGTCAAACCCAATGTCTCAACCTCATCCAGCACTGATTATTCCGATCAATACCAAATATGGAGGAAGTTCAGATGGCATGTGGGCGCCTGATGTGACCACCAGAGTGAGGAAAGGTCTGGCAGGACATGAGGAAAAATTTTGACCGAGTGTTTCTTCAGCTATTAACACTTTTGGAACTGTGAACTTTTAGACAACGAACTCTCTCTCTCTATATATATATACAGTATATCAACTCTCTCTCTCTCTCTCTCTGTCCAAAGTTACTAAAGTAAAAAAAAAAAATACAGTACATCTCAATGCCGAACTATCTTGCACATAGTCTGGGAATTCCAGGACGACATATTACCAGAGTGTGCTTTAAAATAGGTTTAAGAAAAAGGTTACGCCAGCTGAAATGATATTTTTAGCGAGGTACAGCCAATGTGTTAGTGGTGAGCGCTGCTGTTTGTAATGCCACACACAGCACCGTTGACTCAGAAACTTCAGAGCGTGTCTATACCCTCATGCCAGGTCGGGCATAAGCCTCGCTCGGCGGTCTGTCTCTGTGGCATGCCATTTATGGCCTCTGGCACAAACCTCACCTAAAAAAAAATCTTTTTTCCTTCCTCCGGGAGTGGAAGAAGACGAGTGGCCCGTTTGGCTTATTGGTGATGGCACGCTGCAGGCCTGCCTCCAAAGAGCCAGACATAATAAAAGCCCATCTGCCTCCAACAGAAGCTCACTGAACCATTTCTACAACAATTTGTACTCTTATGTTTTATTTTGGAGACAAATTGGGTTGCGAAAGTCCCGCACAGTCACACCGATGCCACAGGGGCTCATGCGGTCCACATTTATTATGTTTACCTGAATCAGGTTGCATCTGGCCATTTGACTCTGGTCAAACCATTTGAATTGTAGCATGCTAGAGTTTCAATTTCAGTTACTGTTATTATTATTATTAAAAGTTATTTTCATACTTTTTAATCAAATAAGTTCAGTTAATTTTTTTCTTTCAAATTTTTAATTGATTAATATGGAGCCCCTATGCAAAATATATACAGACTTTCACATTTACGCAGGAAACCTTTTACATGCTCACAAGAAACTAAACGAGAGCAAAACAAGAAAATGAGAGGAAAACGAGAGCATGGATGTGTGTGAATTTGCTCAAAATCTGGCTTTCATTAGGGCAGCATCAAGGCCTTATGTCCGCTTTAAAGCATCCTCTATGGCGACCGAGAAAACGCACCAAATGGCTGATGGCAGAATGTGGATGTGTACAAAGGGTCCATAAAAAAAGAATGGTACAGTAAAAACTTGTTCAAAATTTGGCTTTCGTTAGAGCAATATGTCTCATTTCAAGGCCTTATGTCCGTTGTGATGAATTTAATTCTGTGGCGGCCAAGAAACTGTATTGCGAAATGGAAATGCGACCCCAGTGTTCATTGTCCTATATTATAAGTTTACTGATTCATAAAAAAAAAAGAAATTTGGATTCCGTTAGGGCTATGCTACCTCTAGTATAAAGACCTTATGCCTGCTTTATTGCATCCTCTGTGAAGCCGTGAAACTGCATGGCGGAACAGGCTGATGTGTCATTGTCTTATGTGCTAAGTTCAATGGTTCATAAAAAGATTAATACAGTAAAAAATGCTCAAAATTTGGATTTCATTAGAGCAGTTTGTATAGTATGAGGCTGAATCCAGCTACTTATTCGTTTGTCACGTATTGACACATAAGCCTCCCCGTTATATAACACAACTTCCTAAAGTTCCAGTCTTTTTTAATGACCCTTTAAAATGAGCAAATAGGACAATGCACTCAGATATTATGACCACAGTGGATGCGTTAAAGCGGACATAAAACCTAACAAAAGCCAAATTTTGAGCAAAATGATCTTTATTATTTCATGCATATCCATGCTATCGTTTTCTTCCTGGTAAGATGGCAGAGAAAGGAAATAGGACAAAGGAAAGAAGTCACACAAAAACTGGAAATTGTAACAAAAATTCCCAGTAGTTTCTCATGAGCACACAAAAAGTTATTCATGTATTATTATTCATAAACACAGTTAAAAACTAAGACATTACATTATTGTGGCAAGCTAAAGCATTACAAACAGTGTCTACTGTATAATATACGATTATTATATTTTTTTTATTGCTTATATTTTTAAATCCAAGCATATGACATGATTAAATTAAGGGTCTTCACGCTTTTTAAATGCCTTTGAAAGTCTATTATGCTCACCAAGGCTGTATTTTTTATTCAGTTATTAATCTAAAAATGCTCTATACTGTTATACCTATTACATTTATACTACATTTTAAAATGCTCTTCTTTCTTTCCCTTTTTCATTTCAAGCTAATCTTACTGACCCCATACTTTGAAGTGGCAGTATAGGCACAATATTTTTTCATAATTAATCTTACGTCTACTTTTTTTCAGCAAAGACATGTAGTTTAACTTTTTTTTTATTATGCTTTTCACATTTGAATTTGAAAGAGTCTCTTAAGAAACCACTCAGACTGGCAATTCAGACTTAGATTTATTCACCATGACACAAGTGTCTCATATTCTGCCTTTGCGGTGTAAAATGGGGCTCTTGCCTTGTTAAAAACATGGACATTTGCACCAGCTCGGTCAAATACGTTGAGATGTGACTCAGCGGGACTAAAGATGAGCTTCACCTTGCCATTCTAATCCGCTGGACAGCGTTTGCAACCTGCTGCACTGAGCTCAATTGATTTGTTCTGCTGTTTGTCTCTGGAGTGCCTTAAGCAGGGGCCCCTTTCCGGAGCCTCCGAGATATACAGCACAGATAGCTTTGCTAGAGCCCTCATCCCCTTGGTGCTGTGATCTTTTATGGATGTGTGCTCCTCTCTTTTTCTCTTCCTCAGAAAAGCAGCTGACTGCAGCAAACTGCCTGGGGGTTCTGGCCATGGCTGAGGCCATGTGCTGCACAGAGCTACACAACATGGCCAAGGCCTTCGCCCTGCAGAACTTCCCAGATGTGGCGGGACAAGACGAGATCCTCAGCATCTCCAAAGAAGACCTGGTCAGCTACTTGTCCAATGACAGCCTGAACACCAAGGCCGAGGAGCTGGTTTACGAGACCGTTATCAAGTGGATCAAGAAGGATCCAGTCAGTAGAGTGCAGGTGAGATGAACAAAGACATTCACGTATGTGTGAAGTTGTTTCAGATCTGTAACTTGACAGGCTTTGTCCTCTAAAAAGGTTAAACTTTGACAAAAAAACTTTTGCATTTGGCTTTAGACCTTAAAAGAATCATTGAAAATGTCTGTCATTACTTACTGACTTCTGTGTCTTTCCAACCCCATAAACTGTTGTTTATGCTTCGAAACATACAATTCCTGAACGAATGAGTCTTATTAGCTATTAGTTAGTAAATTAAAAACAACCAGTGTAGTCCAGTTCTTAAGAGCCGAATCTTTTTAGTGAATCAGACTGTGTAGTGTGATTACCAAACTGTTGGCTCTAATGAGCCAGTTCGTTTTTGTGAATCAAAAACATAAAGCCCAACCAATATAATCGGATTCCTGAACAAATTATTCTTATGAACCATTTTTTTTCCCTGCGGAATTGAGCTACTTTTAAGTTTTTGCTGTGGGTTGATTTCCACTATACCGTGCGGACAATTTGGGTGCTCCAACACCCCCAAAACACCCCCCAGACTTACAAATTCAGTGGAGAATTCAGCCACCCAATGGAGAAAATCGCATTGGGTAACTTTTGGGATATTTTTGTTTCACAGACCTGTTAACCCTGTGCTTGACTAATGTTATTCTGATTCCTGAACGATTGATTCTTATGGGCAGATTCTTTTTAGTGAATCAAAAGCATATATTAAAGCTGCGTAGTCTGGTTTCTGAACTAATGATTTTTATTATAGAATCAAAAATGGACTTTTTTATTGAATCAATCAAAAACATAATAAAAAAACCAGCATGACCAATTTAGTCTGATTCCTGAGCGAATGACTGTTATTAGCCTGTTTTTTAATAAATGAATAAAAATATACAGTGACCAATATAGTTCACTTCCTGAATAACTGACACTTATGAGCTGATTCTTTTTAGTGAATCAAAAATGTATTGCAGTCTGATTCCCTGAACGAACAACACATAGCAAAAACTGTGTAGCCTGATTCCTAAAGAAATGACTCCAAAATATACAGCATGATCATTGCACTCTGATTCCCAATTGAATGTCTCTTATGAACCGTTTTATTTTTTTTTTCAGTGAATCAAAATCATACAACGCAACCAGTCTAGTCTGATAAAAAACTACCCACCGTTATATTTGCCCATAACCCTGTATACAGATATTGAGTTAAAAAAATTGATCTGATAAGTTCACCAAGTCTGTACTTTATAAATTTTTACTTTCTGTTGTTCACATTGAGACTTAAAACTTAGTAGGCTGTGTTTTATTTAGCACTAGGACTGCTTTCTGTTTTGTAGCTCTTTGTGAAAGCTGAATTTTGCCTCTCTTTGTTGAAGCACATCAAGAGTTCAGCCCCCCTGAAGTGTCTTTGTTTCTTTATGGATCAAAAGACCTGTTTGCGGTGGGGTAGAAAATCCAATAGGGCTTCCTCAAATCTCGCTCCACATTGAAGAAGTTTTGGCTTCCCGGAGCTCCGAGAACAAGAGGTCAACACCATTTTGCTGGCCTTGCACTTCTATTTCTGCTACCCTGAAGAATACATTCAGGCCACTTGCAGCAAACATAAATAAGAGAGAACGGAGCAGAGACGAGAGCAGCAGCCAGGGGCCGAGATCAGATATTCAGGGGCCGTGTGGCATGACATTAGACCCTTTGGAGTACTGATGGGGTGCAGTGACTGTCTGAAATGGATGAGCCATGTGTGACAGTGCTGCTGCTTTAAAAACCCCTCATGCACCGCCACAAGTTTCTCTCCGCTATAAAACAGCCCTCGACTGCGCAGAGTTCATAAACAACTCTGGAACATTGGTCCGTGGATGCATTTTTTACAATCTTTCTCTCTCTCTTACTGAATTTCACCCCTTTCCAGACCCCAACAGAAGCTTTATGATTGAATCCACTGACATTTCCTAAGGATATATCAGCTCCGATTGTCACAGTCGATGCACAAACGCAAAGGCAAATGTTTGTTGTTGCTCTGAGCAAACGTTTGTTCGGCGGTCAGAGATGGACGGGAGATGGGAATCGTTTTTGGTCGAAAGTATAGATAATGAAAAAATAACAACTTTTATGCTTCACGGTAAATTAGTGGTAAATTAGCGTTCGGCGCATTGCGCGTGTGGGCTGTGTGCAGCCGCCAGACCTCCGCGCGCAGTGATGTATGGATCTTTATTGTGCAATCCTTCACGCCGCTGCACGATTTGCATTAGTTTATTACAGTGAGTCAACATGCTTTTTATGTGCTTGTAACACGAGGGCCCGCGCGAGCCGCCAGGGAAAGAGCGGAGCTTAAAATAGAGCCTCTTACGGCACACCTGGGACCGGCGCCGAGCTCCCGCATGAGATGTGAACGATCAGCCCTGTCCTAATGTTAGTAAATGATCTTTCTTTTGTCCTTGGTCCAGTGGTCATACGTCTAGATGGACCGGGTGATTAATGGCGTCACGTGACTCATCCCGATCTGGATTAGTGTATGAGAGACTGTGGGAAAAAATTGGATTGAGAATGATATGTCATTCAGAGGTATGAAAGAAGTGCTCAGTGTTTAGCCGAGTGTTTTAACACTTGCTTAATGAGGGAGAAGGATAAGCCGGGTTTACTGAAGCATTCAGAACACACAGATCTAGTCTCGTGCATCCAGACTTTTGACTTTCAACATCCTCTTTGGAAATCGTTCCGTGCAAATCTAACAGAAGGCGTTCGAACTTACAGTAGGAACCATTTAAAAAAATTTACATGCATTTCCCCCCTTTTTAGTTCAATGATTGTAATATTCGTAGAGGTTTTGTTTTGCTTGGCTAAAATACCATTTCTTTTTTTTTCCATAGTGGAATTGATTTTTCAAAGTAACTTATAAACACATTGTGAGCTCTGAGGTTGTTAATCGATTCTTCTGTTGAAGCAGTCATTTTCGTTTATTTCAATTTCTATATTTCAATAACTTTTCATTTTTAAAAAAATTGTGTTTAACTGTGCAGTGTCTGGTGTCAGCCAACAAATCAGGACAAAAATTTTTTAGCAGTGACTTCTCGCGTCTTCTCGACATCAGTGACATTTTGATTTAGTTTTAGTCATTGTCTTTTAACTAAAATGCCATTTAGTTTTAGTCATCTAAATTCCACTTCTCAAAGAATTAATGATATAGATATTCTTTATTACTACATACGTACAACATTCTTCGTTCTTTCAAGCAGACATTTATTTTGTATAAATTAAAATTCAGTCAAGAACATCTTTTTCTTTTGTCGTTTGATTAACATTAATGATGGACAGCAGCAGCCATTCACAAATAGAAAACAGTTATTTCAAATTGTAATAATATTATATTTCACAATATTACAGTATTTACTTTATTTTTGAACAAATACATGCAGCCTTGGTGAGCTAAAGAGACTTTTTTCAAAATCCTTTAAAAATCTTACCGACCCCAAACATTTGAACATTTGACACTTTTGCCTCTTATTGATATATTATTTCTATATTTATAATCAACAGATTATATATTTTTTTTTTCTTTAAAGGGGACCTATTATGCCCATTTTTTGCAAGATGTAAAATAAGTCTCTAAGTTCAAAGTATACCACAGATAATTTATTATAGCATGTTACAATTGTCACTTTTTGGGCGCGAGCAAAAACACACCATTTTTGAGTGTGTCCCTTTAAATGTAAAGGATCTGTTGCTCCCAGACCCCTTTCCAGAAAAGGGCGGAGCTTCAAGAACTTGTGCTCCGTCATACTGACAACTTCAAAACAGGGCAGATAGGCCAGATCGTCACCGGTTGTGGCCAGCGCTCTGAATCAGCTCTGGAGAATCTGAATCAGCTCGTTTGAAGAGAATTATAATAAACAAAGAAGTGAGTGGATTTTTACCATTATAAGCTGGTTGTTTACACACTGCGGACACACATCGTCGCTCAAACACTTTATAAAAGCGAATTTTGCATAATAGGTCCCCTTTAAATCAAAGCTTGCAATGTTGATTCATCTCAGATCTATTTTTTAAATCCCTATGGAAATATGAAATGGATTTTATTTTAGTTTATACTGTGATATTTTGGGAAGGATTTTTCCACCTTGCTCGACAGTAGGAAAAGAGAACTATTGGAGTGTCGAGAGAAGAAGATGAGGAAAGAACCAAAGGCCATGGCGCCTGCATTTTTATTTAAATTTTCTTCTGGATTCAAAGTGGCTTATATGTGAGCAGTACTCTATTGAACTATTGTACTCTATATGAGTCATTCAGTTTGATTGCCTACTTTCCTGTAAATCAGTTAATTACGGCAATCTGATGTTATCAGTAAATTACAATTAGTGGGCAAACATTACATCAACTACTTTATATTCATGAGCCATACTGATAAAGTATGTTCTTCCTCGTTAGAAGCACCAACGGGCTTCCTTATGTAATGGAAGCAAGTCAGTAAGAGCTGTGCAAGTAAACCGCACTCCCCTTGGCCTCTAGAGGCGAATTAGCGACTGACGCCAGAGACTCCTGTCTTTAGCGTCCTTGTTATCTCGCACACCTACCATGCCGCAGACGCCGCTTCAAATCCAGCTCGGTGCGGGTTGAGTAGGACCGGTAACATTTGGTGCCGTGACCCGGATGGGAGTGAGGTTTAGGGGGGTGAGTGTAATGGAAGTAAGCTTGTAAGAGCTGTGCGTGTAAACCTCTCTCCTCTGGCCTCAGGGGGTGTGCTAAAGACTGCGGTCTTTGTTAGTGTACCTTTCTTCCATGGCGTGCTCCGGCTCTGGTCAGACCGGGTACCCTGATTCCACTGTGCTTCAAATTTTCTTCGGACGGTTTGTCCATTCTCTGCCCTAGAGGGCCACTGCACTATATAGTTTAGCTCCAACTTGCCCAAATACCCCTCCTGGAAGTTAGCGGTATGCCTAGTAAGATCTTTATTTGCTGGTTCAGGTGTGTTTAATTGGGGCTAGAGCTAAACTTTGCTGGAGAATGGTCCTCCAGGAGCAGGATTGGACACCCCTGCTGTAGGCTAAGATTACATTGTTCAAAAGAGAAAGCGAGCTTCATAGTCTGACTGCCTCCAGTCACTCAAATTTCATGTGCAAGCACAAAAATCAGAATGTGGCAAAGGCTTTGATAAACTTCACCCTCTGTGCTACACGTCCACCTGCCGGGACCAAGCAGCGGTCACTCTGTCACTCAAACACAGACTAAACTTCCCGAGATGGCTAACAGCATGGCGCTGGAGCCGCTAAAGATCAGGCCCCTGCCCTGCCGAGCACGAGTCAAAACGCCAAAGTCTTCCCGCCTTCTCCACGGCATGTCCGGAGTCCGGCCCGCACGCTTTCAATTAGATTCACCTCTCCTCCCGCCAAGTCCCGTGCAGCGGAGCCATTAAAGAAACGCCCCGGACGATTTCATACCGCACTTTATCGTGACCAGTAAGGCCGCCTGACAAAGAAGGTTGATTAATTGCGTCTCCTTTGAGGAGAGAACTAATACGCAGCTGAAAAGAATGCTTAATGATGGTTTTTGCACAAGGGGGCAATCTGCATTCACCCTCGGCAGGGATATCTAATTCAGCAGTCAGAAAATAACAATGGATGTACCAGCGTTGATGCTCCGTCCTGGCAGACAGTACTCATTAGCTGCCAGGGTCATGTTTGACTTGAGGGCAGAGGAGAATCTTCCCATTTCAGCCTTTTAATGAGATCAGAACTTCTCGAATTTGCAGATGTTACTGAGGACTTCAGTTTCGCCCCTCATTCAGTCAGAGTGAGACTAGATTATTACCAATATCCATTTAGTCTAAATTAGAACTGTTAGTATAGTAATATATAAAAGTGAAGTGCAGGAGTTTATTATCGTTTGCAGATGTAACGAGCAGGGTGGTTATAAGTCTTTTTATTTTTATATTATTGATAATAAGTATACAAGTGCTTAATTTCACATCATAAAAAGCTTTATGGCTCTGTGGAAATTAGAGTTTGATCTACTATGTAGACATGCTCTACAGTTTACAATGCAAAGACATTAACCAATAATCAAACATGCTCTCCTATACTCGCCCTGCGAAGATTGATTGATTCATTTCAGTGAATGAGTTATTAATCAATAAAAAAATAAAAATAAGTAATCACACATTTTTTGTAGTCAATCGTGATTAATCACAACTGACATTAAAGTTTTTAATATATTTTATGTTGTAATAATTCCACATTTAATCTCCAAATGAATGTAAAAACAACATAAAGACAGTATATTTTAAATATTTGATCGAACAGGAAGGAAATATCCAGAATTAAAGTAGTTATCAAACATTTCACAGTCTTGAAGTGATTAAAAATATAGATTAATTTTTATTAAAGCGACAAAAGTTATCAAATCAAGAGCGGCGAGCGGTTTTCTCTTTTTCTTTTGTTCTTTGGTTAACATTAATGGCAGACTAATGCAGGTTTATTAGGCTACTGTCACTTTAAGACCTGATGCATATGACGGGGATCTGCATCCTATTTTATCACAACTCTTTGTGTTCATTTAAGATTTTATTTAATTCATTTAAGACGAGGATTCTCTACAAAATGGCATTTTGGCATAATTGTGTGTGTTTTTGTCCGTTCAAGCGCAAAAGAGAACTCAATTCAGCCGCTACCAGCATCATATTCATGTAGTTTGAGGCTTTATTAACATCCATACCCCTACCCCTGTGTGTGAATGATAGTTCATCAGTTCAGAGCTCTTTTTTACTCAGAGCTGGTTGGAATAGTTCATGTCTTAGAACTACTTATTGAAGGCATTTTTGAAATTCCTACAGAATGAAGAAAATGAATGAGAAAGATACTTGACGAACCAAGACTACTGAAAGAAAAAAAAAAGGCCAGCCACTGTTGAGCTTTATTGAGACGGTTAGTCTGGTTTGGTTCCGGTGCATATATCTCTGTTGTGTTCACTCTTTCAAAATCTGAAAGCCAGGCATAAGGCCAACTGAATCTCGCTTCAGTGCGCACAGACTTTTCCCTCTCTTTGCTACTGTTTTTCTTAGGAGAGGATACCCCCCAGCTGAACTCCTCTGTTTTGTGTGTGAGGGAATATTTCAGTGGCTCATTTCTTTCTGCCTGGCTGATGTTATATTTAAGGGAGACTAAATAAAGCTTCTCCACATTGGGTGTCTTCTGCATAGCATAAAAACAACATGAGGCCTCTCACACACATTTGCTCTGTTCCTAAACCTGAGCTGCCTACGGAGACAGTCTTTTGAAACATCGTATTTGAGCTCCCGACTGAAACGCTTTTGCCAAAGTATTATACTGCCTTTTAAGAAACTTCGTTTTGGACCAAGTTTATGTACACTGCAAAAAAATATATATATATATAGTTATGTACACTGCCAAAAAAAAAAAAAATCCCCTTTAATTTAAGTTAATTTTTCTTACCCCATTGACAGACATTAATTTTTTTTTTTTTTTAAGCATAATGTTTCTACGTTATGTTCACTTTTTCTTTTACTTCTTTTAGTGTTAAAAAAGGTCAGGATTTATTAAAGATGCACAGTTTCCCATTCAAATGCAACATTTATTGGAGGAGAGTATTTAAATGAATCAAATAAGGTGATTTACTAAGGTTTGCGCTAGTCACTTTGCCGGTATTTACGCCATTATTTACAGCCCCAAAAAAGCATGTCTTAAACCGTACGTTAATTTATGCTGCTCTTGGTAGATTGCGTTGATCATAATGAAAATGATCCGGCTGTGTCTGTGTTCTTTAAGGCCCCGATGTACTCACGGCAAAGTTCTTTTTCGTTCTTCGTTAAGGGATAAAACGGAAGTTCGAAACACGTTAGGAGCGATATACTGTTATAAAAACATCTGACTCCGCCCACACTGCTGAGAGCGGCGTTTAGATGAATAAATATGTTGCCCACTTTCTTACAAAATAAGAAAATAAACGCAACAAAAATGAGAAAACAGCTATTATTTTTTATAGAAAGCTAAAGTAAAGCATCTGATCATAACAACATGAGTATGTTAGCACGAGCTCTGTAAATTAGCACTGCAGTAAAGTCACGTCACGTTAATTTATGGCATTTTATTCAATAGATTGCTTAAAAGCAAGCAGCTTTACAGTATCACACATGAAAAAACAATGTCAGTGCCTCATTTCGTCAGAAGCACAACTTATTCTATAAAGTGACTATCCAGTGTGTTCATGTTTTCACCTGTGAAGATCTTACCTCGATGGACTCAACAGATGAAATGAGTCAGAGAAGAGTTCCCCATGAAAGAAGGCGGAGCCTCTACTCCCAATTTCGTTATCGTCACGGACCAATGGTAGTACGAAGCAAGCCGTTTCGTTTCTAAGTTCGTTTTAGCCTGATTTTGTACAAAATGATGTCATTTCTTTAATTTGTCCTTTAATTTGCTCATCCTCAGTAGATCATGCGTAGAACTTTCCAATCTCATGTGTACTTTGCCCTGTTTAGTAAATCTGGCCCTTAATATCTCAATTAATTTTCTTGTCAAGTAAATGTATATATGTAAAATGTTCAGATATTTGTTATGGAAAATGAGAAAAAAAATACTTAGGAAGACATTTCTTTTTTTTTTGATGCATTTTTCAGAAAACAAGACGTGTTATCTTATGTCGTTGTGCTTCTGAAGTAATTGTATCTTGATTTAAGAATGTTTAGATATTTGTATTGGAAAACAAGACAAAAATGCTGAGGAAAAAAATATTTTTTTTTTGTTGTGTATCCCTTCATTGAGAAGGCAAATCCATAATGCGTTTCAAAAAAAGCTACAAAAAGTAAGAAAAAATGTTGAGGAGCGTTGATTTCATACTGAAAGAATATGTAATACATATACGCATATATATATATTTTATTGCATTTTGTGTATTTTATAGTGATTTTAGTATTGCATATCAACACACTAAAGTCTGTATTGGAGTTAATAGTGAGTTTCATGTGGAGTTCTATTCATGTGGCACACAGAGTTGCTGCCTATATAAAGCGTTTCAAATCAGTCATGTATGAGGCTCCATGATGGTTAGGATGCTGCCTAGGTAGGCAGCTCAATAGGTTTCAGAACAGAGCAATAGACACCCAGATGCTGCTTCCTGCTGCCTAGCTGACGGCAGGAAATGGGAATGCTCCATGCGCTTTTCTTGTCACTGTAAGGCCCCCAGCAGGCTCACACCTAGACTCTGTCATTGTAGCGCAGCGTGCCGTCAGACTGATTAGCCCTGACGGTAGAGTCAGCACACATCACTGTGTGTGTTGTGCTTTGATGCGTTCACTGCTGTTGTCTTCGTAGGTCGGAGAGTTTTTGAGCTGATGTTTCATATGCAGGTTTAATGTGGCTGGTGAGGTGTGTAAGTATTGTGTCTGGGACAGGAAGGTGAGATACCGTGCTATGTCTCACTGGTAAGCTGATACCTCTTGCATATTGAATGAGTTGAGCTAATGTATAAAACTTCGTAAAGCGCTGCTGGTGGAGGTGGACAAGTGAACGTCATTTAAGGTTAAAGTGTCTGCTAATTGACTATTTAAAGAAGATGAGCATTTTACGTCTGCATGTTCCAGATGTTAAAGATGAAATGCTTATATATATATATATAGTAGAAAATAATACAAATACTTAAAAATATATTCTTTTTTTGATAATAAAATGCTTAATTTATATTTTTATATTATTTATTTTTCATATTTACTTTTCAAGTAACATTATATATACACAAATAAAAATTAAAAAGTAATATGTTTGATAATGTTTATTTAAATTTTTACAAATTTTATACAAATTTTAGATTTGATGGATAAATATATTAGGTTTTTTTTTTTTGCAGATTTTGTTTGCTTGCACATATTTTTAGTATTACATTTCCATACATTTCTATTTTTTCATATCCATAACCATTAATCCATGCATTTCTTAATAATTTATATTTCTGCTGCCGAGAGCACATTGTGTGATCTCCAGTCTCCTCATGCATACAGCACAAAGGCCCGTCACCTCCCCATGGTGATCAACACCTGACAATATCATGACAGGAATAGAAGGACCCCCTGTCTCTGGAGGTCCTGTATGACAGAAGGGAAATGCGCCAGCGGCATGCCTGGACACGAAGACAAATAGCTCTACGAGACAGCAGAAAGAGGATAGGGACTTTGCCGCCCGCACCGGGAACCTGTGGTGTATGAATTAGCGCTGATTCACAGATCCGACCCTGACACCCCCTTCTGATGAAGTCCGTCAGGCAGAACCGAAGCGGCCAGTTTAAGCGGAGGATGTCAGATGCCTTTAGCATTGATTTAATGCACAGGAGATTGGCATCGTTAAGCTCATTGACAAATTGAGCCTAGCATTGGAAGGAGTCTAAGCGCAAGGTGCTGGATGCATGAATATAAATGAGGCAGAGGGATACAGGATGTGTGTGGGAGGAGTGTCTGTGTGCAACTAATGCCCTTAGCGTGAGTCGCCCCGGTGCTGTTTATGGCTGAATAATTCACACGACCGCATGCGATGGGTGCGCTTCTTTCACGTGCTGTGCTGGGTTAGAGGTCAGAGAGGGTATAACAGCCCAACACAGCTGCTTCATTTTTAAAAACAAAACAACAAAACCAAAAAATAGTTGAACATTCCTTCAACTTTCCACATTAATATCAGTATAATACATGTTTGTCATGTTTATTGAAATTTTAGTTTAAAGCAAATGACTTTTTCAATATATTAATTCATAAAATGTTTTATATATATATTATAATTAATAATACGGTAATATAATTATAATGTAATGCGTTTACGATGTTTGTTTTTTGGGTTTATATGTATATTAGCGCTGTCAAACAATTAATTGCGATTAATCGCATCCAAAATAAAAGTCTGTGTTTACATAATAAATGTGTGTACTTTGTATATTCATTATGTATATATAAATACACACATATGCATGTATACATTTAAGAAATATTTACTGTTTATATGATAATATTTAATATTTATTTATGTGTGTGAGTGTTTATGTATGTATATTTTTTAAATATATATATATATATTATATTTTTCTTATTATATATATATATATTTTTTTTTTTTTTTGTTAAAAATATACATGCATGTATGTGTGTTTATATATGCATAATATATATATACACAGTACATAGTATACACATATTCAGTATATATATATATATATATATATATATATACTGAATACATTTAAATATTTTAATATATATTGATTAATATGATCAATATGGGTATAATTATTATTATTTTTAATTATTAAAACATTTTACCACAGGTCTATTTACATGCTAAATAAATACAGTACTGCAATATTTACTCTGACTGACGTTATATGTGGATTTCTGGGTGTACGTCCCCTTTAAAGGCTGATGCCTACATTACAGTGTGGATCACAGTAGAATTCTTCATCTTAGTTTCATCTGAGTTTGTGATTTCTTTCCTCTGTTTCATCCTTCGGGGTGAAATCTGTCACCGCTGAGTTGCTGCTGCTTCTTTCGTTTCTTCTGGAGGGTTGCATATTTTATCGCTATCACTTAATCGGTCGGTGCAAGACAGGAGCCTACGAGCACCAGCAACACATTTAGTTGTTCAGATTTATGAGCTGGAGCTCAAATCCCCCTTCGTCTGGTCCCGGCGGCCCGGTCGAGCCGGGAGATCGTGATTATTTTCTCTAACCAGTCCAAAGCGGTTTGGCTGGGTCGGCTAAACCCGTACGCTGGCGGGAGTGTGTGGAGGGGAGGGGGAACGGGGGCGGCACCAGGGGAGAGTCCGTCTGCCGTGACATTATTTTAGATCAGATCCTCACTGGGATCCCTAATCCCTGATCTCACAGTCGGGATGATGGAACAGTTCAACGATGTGTGATCCTGTTGGTGGGACATATGCTAAAAGGAGTATGCCAGTTATTATAGCAGTATGCAAATGATGCACATATGACATGCAAACACAGAGCATTTAACATTCCATAAAGGCATTCGTCTTGCCAATGCAGTGAGATAAACCAAAAAGTTCAGATGCAGGATGGTTTAGCCAAGTATGTGTATTGTGTAAGGCCGTGCCGAGAGCTGGCACACATTTCTGAAATCTCTCTCAGGCCGTTGCGTGCGTCTGGCCTCTTGCCTTCTATTGTTTGGGGAACATGTATGCTATGTAAACTGTTTTTGCTCAGGGATGCTGGGTAAGGGATGTTTTCAACAAGTAGGAGTTTTATTATGCAGGATTAATAATGCTGGGATGCCAACCTCAAACTTACATGTTAACATACCATTAGAAAATAGAGCTGGATTTATTGTGCACACAATAACAAGATATAATGTCTACTATATTGGCTATTGGTTGATTTTTTATTATTATTATTATTATTCTCATTTATATTTTTAAATAGCCAACTAGCTAAACAAATATTTATTTATTTATTAAATAGACCTATATATTAAATAAATACATACATACATTTTATTTTATTTTATTTATTTTTAACAGCAATAATATCCAATATTGGATTTGGTAGCAATTATATCTTTTCGATACTTTTTTCGGTTTCTGTTCTAGCATATGCAGCCTTTCTAAAATCTGTCCAATAATGAATGCAGTAATTAAAAGTTTAAGATAATAAAAGTTACAGCAATAATTGAAAGTACAGACAGATTTGAAAATGAAGTCTTAGCATTTGGATACATGGCGTTTCTCTCACGGGTGATTTTGACCTTCAGCCTCCTACGTACTTTTCACAATCCATTAAATTCCCAGTAGATAAAATTAAGTCTCGTCCTACTTTTTTTCCCCTTATTGAATATGCACTTTCACTATGAAATGTTACCTTTAATGAGGAATAGATAGTAAGAGTACTTTGTCAAGGTCAGATCAGGTAAAATCTCTCCACGTCTCACTCTGAGAGACAACAGAAGCCCAGGTGTTCACACTGCCCGTGTCTGTTTTTTTTTATGGATGTTTACGTAATGCGTTGTGAGCACAGAGGTGAGGGGGTCGGGCTGGCTGCTGTCCCTGTCAAATTGTGTTTACAGCATTTAACGCTGACGTGAGCAAACGCCCCACTGAGGATGACTCTGAACAAACAAGCTGGCCATGGATAGTCCTCACCATAGCAACCCCTAACAGACTACCTCAGTCTGATAGACATGGACCCACTCACGTACACACTATATATATATGCTAATGATTTTACGCAAACTAACAACTCTCTGTGTGATGGAGTCTATAGAATACAGTTATATGCCCCTAAAAATCAAGATATCAAGGCAAAAATGCCCCTGTATGAGTTTTTGTCTCGTATTTATATAATAATATACCCATAAGACCCATAAAATATTACCCATAAGACCAGAGCATCACTTTTATTTCTAAATGAATCCGTGTTTTGAGTGAATCAGACGGGTGAACTAGTGATTCAATGGCCCATTCATGAATAGAGACATTTACTTTTGAAAAAATCGAATTAATGAATGATTCAATGACTTACTCTGTTGACCCTTTGCAAAGACCTTTAGTTACTGTTGCTTTGTCCGACAAGCCATGCGCTCTCACGCCACACATCATGTTCTCACGTGGTGAAAAATACATCCCGGAGCAAAGAGGACACTGACAACACGTCGACAGACATATGAAACAGATTAATATTTAAAATATTGTAATTTTAACAATGAATGCCTAAAAAGTTTAAACAATAAATAGCGTCTAGTGTCTCTTTAATGTGTCGTGACAGATCGCTGTAGCTCCTTCAAGCGGCTCGTGAACCGATCATCTCTTCATACTAGTTCATTTATAGCATCAACATGAATGAACATCAGAAGGAATGTTGTTTCAAGCGCAGAAAGACGTGAGGACACACAATTTTTCAACTTCACCAACGTTAATCTACTAACTCACTGACAGCTTTGTCAGACAAAATGGCGGATTCAGGGTTATGATTGGTCAGATCACCTGTCAATCAAATTGCCGGTGAAGGGTCAATTAGATGCAAATCATTTAAAGAACAAAAATATGAATAAAAACCCATTAAAGGTATAGTTCGCCCAAAAATGAAAATCATTTACTCAACCTCAGGGCTGTTGAAGCCTAAAATTTTGTGTAATAAATGCCATTTAGAATATATATATATATATGCGTGCAATGCATGGATATTTTCATAGCATGAGCTGTGTTGGATGAAGAAAGTGATCAGCATGATTGATATTCAAAATGCTAAACAAGGGCTGCTTTGTTTACGTTTTTTTTTATATCTGCAGTCCTAGTTTCGGCTTCCCTTTTTGAATAATGAATATAGACTATTGACACCTGCTGAGAGAGACAGCTATTTCCTTACACGCAGACACAGAATGCAAATGCTAGTTGACATTTGCCTGTAGTCCTTTTGGTGTGTTCAAACACAGCTTTTTGGCCGAGACGCAGCCGACGAGAGGTGACAACACTGTCAGCTTTCATCGGTGTAGATACTGACAACATGTTCTCATCGTATGACCAAGTACTTAAAGATTCACACTGCCAACAGTTTTATAATAAATGGTGCTTTTCTATTTTATACAAGGTAGAAAGAAGTGGTAAGTCTTTGGTATATAGGTCCTCTATTCAGTCTTCATGTGCTAAAAGAATCATTCAGTTGAATTGAATTGAATCATCGCAGTCCTATTGCTAGTAATGCCACAGGGAATGATTGGCAGACAAGAAGCTCAGACTGAAATCACATGCTGAATATATTTCTCTCTCTGTTTCTCTCTCACAGCACATATCTGAATTGCTGGCTGTCGTTAGACTTCCATTCATCCACCCCAGTTACCTGCTGAATGTGGTGGACAATGAGGAGCTGATTAAATCGTCCGAGGCCTGCCGAGACCTGGTCAACGAGGCCAAGCGGTACCACATGCTGCCTCACGCACGTCAGGAGATGCAGACGCCCAGGACACGGCCGAGACTCTCTGCAGGTTTGACTGGCCATTCTAACCTTTTACATTCTAGATCTCTTTCAGTAATCTCACGTTACCGTAGTCAGAACTTTGACTAAATGGCATAAGGGTCGTCCCATATTGAAGCTTATTCTGACTCAAGAACCAGCCGTTTTCATTAGCAATGTAGGAAAAGGTTCATCTGAAGTAGATGAAAAAAAAAATGATCATAATCATAATTTTCAGAAATACATGGACATTAAATGGGTCGTGAATGCTGTTTCTTGTCGAAACTCGACACACTGCATCCATGCAATTTCCTTTAAGACATCATGAAATGTCATTATAAAGTTCCCACTAGTGATGCACTGAAAAGATTTTTTTATGGAAACACTGAAACCGAAATTAAGGTTTTCACTTTGCCGAAACGGAAAATAAAATTTACTTGATAATTAATTTATTAATCAGATGTATTTAATAATCAACACTCAAATAAAACTTCAAAAATTAAATTGCACATAAGGCATTTACATTTTTTAACGTATTTTTTAATGAAATATTTATTCAAACATACAGTAAAGATAGAGTTGGCAATTTTTTATAAACCCTTTTTTTTTAGACTGGTTGAAACTCTCTTCACATCCTGATAGCAATCGACCCTTCACAAAGCCCCACCCCCTTTAGTTATATATCATCATTTTTTAAAGAAGTTTAATCAATAAATAGCGTATAGTGTCTCTTTAATGTGTCGTGACAGATCGCTGTAGCTCCTTCAAGCGGCTCGTGAACCGATCATCTCTTCATACTAGTTCATTCATAGCATCAAATAAACATGAATGAACATCAGAAGGAATTTTGTTTTAAGAAAGATGTGAATACACACAATTTTTCAAGTTCAAGTTCGCCAACGTTAATCTATTAACTCCCCTGACTGCTTTGTCGGACAAAATGGCGGATTCAGGGTTATGATTGTTCAGATCGCCTGTCAAGATCAAAAAATGTTCGATGTCCGATGTCCTACCTGCCTGTAAACATAAGTGTTTCCATACCTCCACAAAACTAGCGCAGTCACGAGTCACCGAACACCACCCACTTTTTACAGTTCCTCCTGAGCCAAAACAACGAGCTAACGCTGTGTGGCTTTTTAATACGCTTTGAATAGAAGGTGGAAGCTCATGTTTTCAAAGCTAGCTTGAAAATCCTAATGAAGAAAACAGGTTAAAGCAATGAAGCTTATGGTCTTCTTTGGCTACGCGTGAACTGTTTCAACTTTGACCCGCCCTCAAACTCTGTAATTGTAGCTGAGACTGTTTGGTTTGGTTTTCAAATCGACTTTGCAAGCTCTTCAAAAGGATGAGGACTCACGCTGGAATTGATGCGGTAAAAGCGACACCATCATTACTGTTTGTATCAAAAAACAGTAGACCAATCACGACAGACTGGGCCATCTGACCAATCAGAGGCTCTCAGAAAGGAGGGATTTAGAGAGACAGAATCTTCGAAGCAATAACTAATGAATATAAGGAGTATCTAATAAATACATTATTAGAATTATATATTATGAATATATAAAATAATGATTATGTAATATAGTGCATATATTTAGCAAACTTCAAAGCTTGAAATTTGAAAGCTGCCACTTTGTTTAATATCAAACCACATATTCATATCCCTAATGTGTGCAAAAGACTGGCCAGTGACACGCTATTGGAGATGCACTGATTAAACAGCGATGATTATGGTCCTTGAAAACTGTTCAGCCGAAACCGAAAATGAATTTTGGATCAAATATCTTCAGTTGCTGTAATTTTGCTGCATCTCTAGTTTCCCACACAGGCCACTGGCTCCCTGAAGTAACAAAATCCGCTAATTTTAAATCAACAAATGGCACACGTTCAGCGTCCGTGTGGTTATTCTGATAGCTGTGATCTCAGTGTCTCTGTGACTGTATCTGAAGTCAATCTCAGGCTGCTGTAAAAATGCAAGCAAACTAATTTATGGTTCAATAAGGCTGTCCTCTTGCAGCGCTGTGAATCACTCTCGCTCTCCTCGCGCAGCCGCTCCAGCCCCCATGATTCCCTCAGCGAGGCGTGAGCCCGTGAGTGAGCTGTACATTTATTTAATCTTGATATACTGTGGCTCTCTTTCTCTCGCCCCTGAGTTTTATTGATCTCTGCCCACTGCAGTATAAGAGCCGAATCCCTCCCCCACCGGACCCAGATCAATCTCTCAGGAGTGATATCACACACACACACACACACACACACACCGAAAACACACATAATTACCATATGGCTATATCAGAGCTACCTGAAACTGTATTTTGCTAAGATACTCATTATTTGGAGCAGTTAAACTACAATCTAGCAGCTCTTTTTTAAAAAAAAAAAAAAGTAGAAGCTAATTAAGCAGGCAAAATCTTGTTAAATATATTACTGTACATAAGATGATATGAGGATCGTGTATCTAGCACAACAAACACTGAATAAATTAATAATAAAAAGTAAATGAATCAAAATAATCTTAATTGATGACAGCATTAAAGATGCAACATGAAGGGATGATTTTTGGTTACAATTCACCTTTATTGATGTATTATTGACATTCAACCTGCTCTATATGCACCATACTTTCTTTTAAAGCCACAATGAATGTGCAGATTATCAGTAAACAAGAACTTGTGTGTCTTTTCCTCACATAATGCACACGTATGGTAAAATGTAGGTATAATGCTTTTTTGTACTTTTTGACAGCCTGTCACCACAGTGAATTGTTGTTGTTGTTCAATCGATGAATCTATTTTGGTGTGTAAGTTTCACTGAATTAAAAATTTCAGCATACATTTGGATGAGTAAATAACAGCAGAAAGTCTTGGGTAAACCAGTCCGAAATTGTTAGTTAGTACTGGGCTCTTATATAGTTTTTATTATTATTATTATTGATTCAATTACATGAACGGTTCATATGAGTTCATTCACTAGAGTGGATTGATTGAGGAGAATGAATCAAATCACTAGAATGAATGTATTCTTTTGAATGATTCAATTCACTAAAATGTGACTCGAAAGACTGTTCAAAAGCGCATGTTTGATCAGAACTTACAGTACAATTTCATGGAAAAGTAGTTTGTTACCATAAAAGCTACAGTATTGTCACAGTACTGAAAAATGAAGGTAGGTTAATAGCGTCACTATTTTTAGTTAGTTCAATCCCATCACAGATATTTGTTTCCGACCTTAAAAGTGATTCAGATAAGTATGCTCTGAGATTTATAGTGAGTCAGTCAAGCGAAAAAGAAAGTCGGTCACACAAAAACATTTACTTGCTACTCCAGTTGACTCCAGATATGCCAGTGTTCTTCTTAATAAACATCTCTAAATGCTTGGTAAATATGATGCATAGTTTCCAACCTTTCAGCACATGTTTGTTTTTTACTATTAAACTAGATATTTATGGAAATAAGTAGCCTCTGCAGAGGAGCAAATTGCTCTTGGGCTTTAAGATTTTTCCTCTTTGGCGGCCAGGAGTCGGAGGCTCTTTTCAATAAAGCAAGGTTTAGTTATTGTCTGAAAGGTGCTACGAACTGTGTGTGAATGTCGTGTCACTCCACTGAACTTATTTTCTGCATGGTGGAGTTAAAGTAATTGGTAAACAAATGTCCTTTTACGATGCTGAGTGAGTTTTGTTTCTATAGTGGGACAGCTGGTCAATGTTTCACGCTGCAATTTTACCAGATTGCAAATTAACAATGGATTTTACTAGTTTTAATTTTTTTTTAATGGTTTATATGAGATAGTAACTCACAAAAGATACTACTTCAACATATCTTTATTCACTAGTTAACAAAGTACCGTTACTATCAATTATTTAGAAATGCAGCTTGAAAATACCATGGTATTCCTTGAAGTACCTTCAATATAAATATGCCTTATACAGGGCCTTAAAACTAACTTTTTGCCATACCTGCCAATAACTGGTGATTTAACAAAATATACTGTCCTTAAATATTTATTTACCAGCCATTTATGCAAAAATAGGCAGACCAGTTATGAAATTTTAGATACCATTGAAAACTCTCAATTTTCAGGGACAGAAATTGAATAAAGTAGTCTAATCAAATGTAAAATAACACTGCATAGTCTTCACTGTATTAGTATTAGATTCATCCTTATTACTAAAGTTATTCAGTCAAGAGCAGTGAGTGATTTTTAACATTAAAAACGTAGACAGGAACAGGTATATTAGGCTGCTGTCACTTTAAGACCGAATGCACGGATCCAATATACTGATACACATGTGTTTTCTTTCTCTGTTTACGTTAATATAAGCCATAATCGACTGTTTACTAGGATACTCCCCGCACTTTTTGACATAAATTTGTGTGAATTTTCTTGAACGAGAGCTCAATATTTGCGTGCCGTCTGAGAAGCAGTTTTCTGGGCGCGTGCTCCGGATGTTTAAACTTCCCAAAGTAAGGAAAATTGAGTTCTCTTTAGCATCTTCCTGTGCTTGAATATTTAAATTGGCAAGGCTGAATCGCCAGCTGTCCCGAGCGTCGTTCACGTTCATGTTCTTACAACATTGCATTGTTAGAATTCATAAAAATGTTTCATACATCGCCAACGCCGATTTTTACTCACATTTGATGCTTAGCGAGTGTTTATTATGTGTTTATTATCTTGTATGAGAATTAAATTTAAAAAAATATGAATGCATTTAACTTATTATTATTGATGTTGATGTTAATTATTGATTATGATAACACTTTATTATAAGGTTTCATTAGTTAACAACTGTAGTTGACATAAACTGTAAGATTTAACAATACTTCTACAGCATTTCTGTACTGTATACTGTAACAAATTATGCTCGTATTAATGCTCGTTGTTAGTTTATGTTAGTTAATACATAATTGTTAACAAACGAGACCTTAATGTAGATTGTTTCCATATTTATAATATTAATTATTTAATATAGATAATAAAAAGTGATTTAGGTAACACATTTTTTAAGATGATGTAGTTACACGTTACTACATGAACTTATTATAGTAATAACAGTAAATTATGCGTAGTTACAAGTAACTAAACCAAACCGTAACCCTAACTGTAACTCTATAGTAAGGGCATGTAGTTAATTAACAGTACTCAGTGCTTTTTTGTGTAATTACAATGTAACTACATCACTTTAAAATAAAGAGTAACCAAGATTTATTATAGTAAATTAGTAAAATCTTGAAGATTTCCAGCTTTTTTTATACCACTGTACCATCTCAGTGCTTTTTCTGCTTGGTCACATGTCCTCTGTGTGTTTTCCACACCTGCGACTCATATTTGGATGGACTTGTCTCTATTCGGCATTTTTTTATTAAGTATTTGATTGTTTGGCTGTGTACAAAACTCTTGAGTGAACTCGTCGCTGCCTCGACCATCTGGCGGGCCATCTGATCGGGGTTATGAAACACCGCGTGAGGGCCTGTCACCCGTAGAACCCGCTTCTGAAAAAGAGAAGAGAAGAGCGAGGAATCTAGGGTAGAAGTCAAAGACGAAGGGGAGCGCGGAGCGTAAATTGCTTTCTTTTTAGTGACAGAGATTGAGGAAGCGTTGCCAGGAGTTTGTAATTGCCATGTGTGCGTGCGTGTTTGTGTGTGGCTGAACGCATTCACTCTCCACCTGAGCTCGGCTGATAAGTCTCTTATGTATGAAAAGACACAGAAGAGGTGCAGTGATGTCACCCGTGAAAGGTTTCTCATTGAGCCTGCACTCGATCAGAAGGCTTGGATATGCGTGTGTGTGTTTGCGTTCGCCCGCGGCGTACGCTCTAGAGCTACAGGTAAGTGCCAGCTGTCTTTAGACTGATGGGATTCACCCGGGCCCTTTCCTCCCTCCGCTTCTGCCACATGGAAATCCTCTGAGCAAATCAGGGCGACGGCACACCTGGCTCACACCCAGTAACTCATGTAGACGGGCAATCCATCCTAATTAAGCTCAGAACAGTCTCTTTTAGCAGTCCGTGTGCCTGGGTGCTGGCAGCCCCACCTATAACTCAAATTATCTTCAAATAACAAATGATTTGTTCATTTAGTTTCCCCACACTTGTTTCTGATTAGCAGTCAGTCTCGTGGGGAGGTCAGGTGCGTAATTAAGAAGCATAAGGGACGAGGAGTGTGAAAGGTGACCCTGTTCTGCTTAACTCTGACCCTGAACATAATATGATGTTTGAACAGCTTTACTAAAGTGGAAGCTTAATATTGTGACCCTTCTTAAGAGAATTAGCACGAGGAAATTGTTGTTTGAAGTTTTATTAGCGCTGGCTTATACTTTAGCTTAGAGATTTGAGCAAACCTTCATAGCGTTAAAGGGTAGTTCACCCCAAAAAATGAAAATATTGTCATCATTTACTCACCTTCAAGTTGTTCCAAACCTGTATGAATTTCTTTCTTCTGCTGAACACAAAAGAAGATATTTTGAAGAATGTTGGAAACCAAACAGTTGATGAGCCCCATTGACTTCCATAGTATTTTCCATACTATGGATGTCAGTGGGGTCCATCAACTGTTTTGTTACTTATATTCTTCAAAATATCCTCTTTTGTGTTCAGTCATTTCCCTCATGTCGACTGTTTTTCTTCTGTGAACACAAATGAAGAATGATGGGGTTCAGCATTGGACCCCATTAACTTGTATTGTATGGAGAACAGTGATATTTTTGTATGTCGCCTACTATTATATTACTTAATAATATTTTGAATTAGCTTTTATTTTTGTATTTTCAGTTTTCATTTGTAGTGAAGCTATAGTAATTTTTGCTTTTTTCAAATTTTTACATAGCTTTAATTTATTTTGTATAGTTAGTAATTTGCAATGTTGGTTTAAGTTTACATTTTTTAATAATAATAATAAAAAAACGGCTTTATTTTAGTTACCGCAAACAATTTTTATTAGATTTGATTAACAGAAATAGCATTATTCAAAAAATTTTGTTCCACAATAAAGTGAAATGCATAGAACTCATGTGTCATTTTGAGGGGATGTCATCAGATTTTTAATTGGTGAACAATAAAACACTTGCATTGACTTTGATCAGTGTCCTGACGGAGGATCCTGAGCCATATCTATTGGATTGAGGATTTTTGACTCAAGCAACCAGCCAAAACTCCCAAGCAACCACTTAACAGCGCATTAAAGCAACCGCACAGCAAAACCCTGACAACCACCCAAACATCTAGCTGGTATAGTTTTTTTAAAAGCTTGTACTGTGCTGTATTAATGCATATACTTTATATTTTGTGATGGATGTTATGCATTCAGCTCATTTTCGGAATATTTATGATCGCAAGGATTTGAAAGAAAATTGCAGGGAACTGTTAAATTATTTACATTCAACGCAATGTAAGTCTCTTTGGATGAAAGTATCTGGCAATTTCATAAATGCATAAATGTCTTGCACAAAAGCTGTTTATATGTTTCTAGTAAGTTCTCATTCACTAGCACAACCAGACAACCCTGACATAGTTATACTGTAGATGGGACACCATTTGACTTGATAATCAATCTTAGAGCGCTATCAGACATGTGCACGGTTCGCTTTGTTCCAAAACAGGGACTTAAATTGTTACTTAAAATGTTCTTGTTTGGTTCGGTTTGCTTTCACAAGGCAGCATTTTAAATGTTTTTATGCAAGTAATGCTTTGATATAAGTTAGAACTGTCATCTTATTGTCGATAAAGCATATACTGTCGACACACATCAAACACTTACATGAATGTAGCCTCTGAGGGATAAATTATATATAAAATTGTACGGAGAAAAGCAATTACACAACATTTTAAAGGCACAATATGTAAGAGTTTTTGATTATAATATCCAAAAACCACTAGAACAGTGTTATATATTTTGCTGACCTGTGCATTTAAATTATAGATGTTTCCAAGAACATGACATCATGCCTACGTTACCCTCGATTTCCGGTTTTACTTTGTAGAAACCATGGAAACACCAAAGATGCTTTAATATATTTTTTATGTTTTATTAGATAAGGGAGCAACTGTTTGAAAACATTTATAGACAGAAAACATCTTTAGTCTTATTGTTTGAATGTTGTTTTCTTGATTTTATTAAAATGATATTCTAATACCGATCTCGCTTACTGTAGTGTGCAACGAGTGTCTCACTGCAGCCGCTGAGCGAACGCACAGAAAAAAGTTCTAACTTCATTTTCGACACACTCAGTTGTATCTAATATGATAAAACAGCGCTGCGTTCCCTCACAGTAGAGTTTAGATTCTCTGCCCGAGCCCGAGCCCGAACTTGACCCGACCCAACCCGGTCCCTTTGATCAAGCATTGGTGTTTTTTTAAATCATTACTTTAGCCCAATTGGGTGGGGAGAAAGCTATACTATAATCAGAAATATTATATATATATATATATATATATTAGCAAAGTAAATACTAATACTACAACTAACTAACAAATGCAGACAACTTTGAACAAGTTAGACTAGTAAAAAAAAATACTAAATGCAGTCACGTGTCATTCGCAGCGGCTGCGTCTCCTCCTCTCACAGTCTCACACGCATCACACCGGGCAGCTGTATTGTGTGGCTTAAGTGCAACATGGAGCTTCAAGAAGTAAAGAAAAAATAAAAACAGGAGAATTAACTTTGAGAAAGTTTGGAGGAAAGTCGGAGGTATGGAACCATTGTACCCCATCTGTAGCATTGTCTTCGATAATTGTGCAACCAGGCCAGATTGTTTCAGGTATCCAAGGTCTGAAGATCAAATTTTATCTTCCACAGGCTCAAGACATTAGGGTTTGATTTTGTAGTCTACTGCCCAGAGAAAGCGAAACTAAAATCGTTGGTGTGTTTATGTGCTATAGCCTACAAATAAACTTGACGCGCCTGAAGTCTAATAACAAATAGCCTACAAACTGTGCTAAATAAAATTTGAAGTAAACAAGTATATCCGTCCTACAATGTTTTTTCCACTTTACCACAGCAAAGGATGTGAATAGGTAGCCTATAATAGACTTAATTATAAGCAAATGAAAGGAAGAAACGTTTATAATCCCCTGCGAAAATAGGTGGGATGCGAGTGAAGATTTCGAAGGGAAAAAAATGTAAATAACGGCCCACGTATAAAAAAAAAATGGTCGGGTGTAAATCGGGCTCGGGCTCATAATTACAGTTAATGTGTCGGGCCGGGCCGGGCACAACGTGCACAGGGTTGGGTAGGGTCGGGCTTAATTTTTTAGGCCCGATCTAAGCTCTACCTCACACACGTTTGACTGGAAGCAGAAGCGGCGACTGTGGCATAATAAAAATTTCGCTGTAAAAGTTTTCGAGTCCCATCGGATTCTTTTCCCCTGGCTGTGAGGTGAAGACCACATCTCCCATGATTCCACGCTCAATCTCATCAAGCTACACCTTTGTTTTGAATAGGTGACATATTGTGGCTTTAAGATGAAGGGACTCTCCTTAGTTTTCAACTGTGTTAACAAATGTGCTCACTCACAGAATCAGACACTGTTTTTTATCAGTTATCGCTTTCTCACTTCAACCGAACCGCTCCAAAGTTTTTCAATCTGAGCGATTGTTTCGGTGCAGATCCGTGCTCAATGGCGGAACTAAACGAGCCTGAAAATCCTTACCATGATTCGTGCTTTTTCTAGCTAAACACAGATCATGACCTAAACTCCAAACTATAGCTATAAACATCTTAAATCATCTGAAATGGGTGAGATGAACAGACAGTGCTGTTTGTGTCTTATTACGGCATCAAGCCCACCATAGGCCTTGTTTCGAACAATAGGTGAGTATTTTCGCTCTGTGATTTTAGGTTGCTGCATAAAAGCCTGTATTGCAAGAGATTGCGTCGATACAAAGAATTACAGCACATTTTATTTGTATTTTCTGCTGAATTCAGCTCGCTACAGGTGGGAGAAATGGAGCTTGAGCAGTGTAAAATATGAATGCAGCCGAAATAAATGATAAATAAAATAAAACAGGGCTGAGAGTTTTAGTTTAGCTTTGTGTGTCCAAAGATTAGACATAATTTTCTATCATTTACAAAAGTATGACGAGTTTTAAATGACCAAAAATACAGTAAAAAGAGTATTATTTTGAAATATTATTACAATTAAAACTATAACGATAAAACAGCATCATTACTCCAGTCTTTAGTGTCACGTGATCCTACAGAAATTGTTCTAATATGCTGATTTGCTGCTCAAGAAACATTTCTTATTATTATTAATGTTGTGCTGCTTAAAATTTGTGTGGAAGTTGTGATTCTTTGATGAATAGAATGAACGAATGTCACTTTTGATCAATTTAAACAAGCCTTTCCAAATAAAAGTATTCATTTCTTTCAAAAAAAAAAAACATATTACTCACCCTGTCAGAGTGAGTTTCATCCCTCTTGTTCTCTCATATCATTTTTGTGCCGTACGTCGACTAATTAGCTCCCATTTCGGAATCCATTCCTCCTTTTGGCAACCACTGACAAAGCTTTGACACACTTTATTGAGGTCGCCGTTTCGCAGCGCAACATTCAATCGGCTGCTGGCGTGCGGCAGAACGAGTCAAAGGTGTTGGATTGTGCTGATTTGACACTCAGCCCAGTCCTTTACAGACCACAAACCACTTTTACCGACTCATTTCTCTAACTGCTTTTATCGTCAAACCAGCAGCTTGAAGGTGAGGACTGAAGGGCAGCGTTTTGCAGCACGTCTGCGTTTGTTTAATTGATTTAGTCGTGCGATGACTGGAGGGCGAACCTCATTGCTTTCTTCGTCTCACCCTCCGCACAGGGTCCAGTCAGTTTAATTAGTCTCTTTCTCTGATAAAGCTCAGCATCTCTGTCGACGCCTGTGGACATGAATGAAGCGGATTTGAAGAAAAGGCAGAGGCCGAGCACGATCACAAGAGAATTCCAGCCATTGCCAGTTGCTCAGAGCCAATCCTGACGCCTTTCTCGGCCCTATTGCATCAAAATTGGCGATTTGTTCATTTTTGGGAGTAATTGAATTTCCTGTTCACGTGTCTTTTTGCTGGATTAGTCCGTCCTAGAGAATAGAAATGATAAATGTGTCAGCGCTAATCATAACATTTTACTCGGTACATTTCAGCTGTTGATTGCTTTTCCCGTCGTCTACAGTGGCTGGATGAAATTTGCATTTTGAAGTGGATGATTCTGCGACGGCGTTTGGCTCAGTGGGCCCGCAGTGTTTTAAATTCCCCCGTCAGGAAATTTTTGTCACACTCAATGCTGCTGTATTCAAGTATGACTAGCATTTTTGCTTGATAAACTATTAAATAAGACACTGCTGTTAAGAGACGGATGGGTAATGTATGCGGCAGTGCTCTACAGGGAGAAATTCTCTCTCCCAAGCATAAAGCTCAGTCAGAATCATGTCTTACTTCCTGTCCGGGAGCTATTTCTCTTGTTACAAAGGGCAGAGGCATGCCGTTTGATTGCTGTTTGGGTCCCTTGTAAATGACAGCTCGCAGCGCGGTGGACTTTGGGTTTATGTGCAGAGAGTGTGCCGGGTGGTTGAGATGCTCTTAGTCTCAGCTTCAGACAGCATACATTTAACAGCGTTTTTCCATTTAGAGCTCATTTGTGAACAGGACCCATTGTGGAAAATCAGATCCAGCAGTTTAAGCAGTTGCCGGAAAAGTTCCAGATCGAGCACCATTCAGAAATGAATTGAATTTTTTATTTTTTAAATAATTATGCAAGGTTGGGGAGTAACGAAATACGAGTAACTTAGTTACGTATTTAAAATACCAAATTTGAGTAACTGTATTTCATTACAGTTACATTTTAAATGGGTGGTAATCAGATTACAGTTACATCTGAAAAGTATTTTAGATTACCAAAGTGATTACTTTGAATTTTAATGTCATTTAAACAGCGATTGGTGATTCTCTGACTCTGACAGTCTGAAAAAGCAGAGTTAAGTTTCATCAACATTTTAATACTTTTAAGAGGGATCATAAAAATGTTGTTATTTTTATTTAGCACTGTCCTGAACAAGACAAAATGACTGAATTTATAACTGTCAACTTGATGATAAATGATCCACGACTGTTTTCATGTTTTGTGATAGTTGTTTGAGAGTCATTTTATAATTGTAAAAAAGGTCACTGCAACTTTTTCTCACAATTTGTTTTTTTCCCCTCACAATTCTGAGTTTACATTTCACAATTCTGCACAATTTTCTCAGAATTGCGAGATTTAAACTCACAATTGCATGTTATAAAGTAAGAATTGGGAAATATAAACTTGCAATACTAACTTTTTTTCTTGCAATTGTGAATTTAGTATGTGAGTTTATATCTCATAATTCTGACTTTTCTCAATATTGTCAGTTTATATCTCATAATTTTGACTTTTTTCAATATTGCGAGTTTATATCTCATAATTCTGACTTTTCTCAATATTTTCATTTTATATCTCACATTTTTGATTTTTCTCAATATTGTGAGTTTATCATAATTTTCTTGAAATTGTGAATTTAGTATGTGAGTTTATGTCTCATAATTCAGACTTTTCTCAATATTGTGAGTTTATATCATAATTTTGACTTTATAACTCACAATTGCAACTTTATATCACGCAATTCTGAGGGAAAAAGTCAGAACGGTGAGATAAAAACTAGCAATTACCTTTTTTGTGTTTGTTCCACCCTTATTAGTATTCCAAAGTATTCTAAAGTATTTAGATTAAGTTACTAAACTTGAGTAATGTAACGAAATACGTTACAAATACGAAATACGTTACTTTTTAAAGCATGTATTTTGTAATAATACTGTAGTGAAATACATTTTAAAAGTAACCTACCCAGCCCTGTAATTACGCCTATGTATTTTAAGCAAAGATGGTTCTTGAATAAATTTTGAAGGTTTATAGGACTGAAAGATGTTTGAAACATCTATAAACAATGTATTTATCATTATATTTTTTAAAATAAACCTTCGTGGACAGATTATAAGAATGTGTCTCAGGATGTTTTTTTTATATAAATATATTCAGTATTTTGTTATGTTACATTGCAATTCCTTATGTTCAAATTCTAATTCAACTTCCTGTTAGGTGTGGCCAATTCAAATCCACACTCATGAATTGAAAGAAAACCAATTCTTCAATTCTGAATTTTGCACAGCTCTGTTGTGAATCGTACTGCAGCACTGATAAAATCCTGCTTTCACGCCGTGTCGTAATTACCGTAATTTCGAGATGGCAACACGTGACGTGAATGAATCTGCAGCGGTCAGATGGTACAGAGGTCACGAGGTCCGAGTAAGTCTCTCAGAAAATTGTCAGCGTACAAGGACGTGAAGGCTTTTTAAAAGATGAAATCTCGTCATTTCGACATGACGTCAACGGACCTAAAGGCAGCGCAGATAAAAGACAGAGAACTTTTGCAGTTTTACTGCAATTAAATGGCTGTCGAAGAGACACATCCTAATCTGGTATTCAGATCAGCACTAAAGCAATATGATATTTTCAATAATTGATTTTTAAATTATTTCAGTGGTCTCCATAAATCCTGAATAATTGGCTACAATTCTCTGTCTGCTTCATATTGCACAAGTAAATGACAAGAGTTTTTCAAAATGCCAATCTGATTTACTCAAGCATGTTATATCAGTCCACTCGGAAACCAAGTTGTGTTTACGCTAATACGTTGAGTTCTCAGGCTCCCAGGTGTTTTACATTTATTTCCCAGGATGTTACAATGAGGGCTTTTGATTTGCCAGGTTGGCAGGGCTTTTGGCATCACATTTTTGAAAGACAGTCAAGTGGTTGTTTGAGGAAACTAGTGCCATTTTTAATGTGTTTTTAATCCTTTTATAATAGTTTTATGAAATGATAATATATATATACATTACTGAAGCATGTGAGATTGCGTCCTTAATGTAATTCACGTCACGCAGTTAGATGATCTTGGCAGTCGGGAGTTGAGCATCTACAATGGCGCAAACACCTGTGGCGAATCAATGGCGAATCATTTGCTGGATATGGCAAATGATGACAAAATGTTAAACAAGATAAATGGTGTATTCTTAATTCCACAATAAGTGCACAATTAATTGCAAAAAGAGTGTGACATATGTAAATATGTACAGTGAGGAAAATAAGTATTTGAACACCCTGCTATTTTGCAAGTTCTCCCACTTAGAAATCATGGAGGGGTCTGAAATTGTCATCGTAGGTGCATGTCCACTGTGAGAGACATAATCTAAAGAAATCACAATGTTTGATTTTTTAACTATTTATTTGTATGATACTGCTGCAAATAAGTATTTGAACACCTGTCTATCAGCTAGAATTCTGACACTCAAAGACCTGTTAGTCTGCCTTTAAAATGTCCACCTCCACTCCATTTATTATCCTAAATTAGATGTACCTGTCTGAGGGCGTTAGCTGCATAAAGACACCTGTCCACCCCATACAATCAGTAAGAATCCAACTGCTAACATGGCCAAGACCAAAGAGCTGTCCAAAGACACTAGAGACAAAATTGTACACCTCCACAAGGCTGGAAAGGGCTACGGGGAAATTGCCAAGCAGCTTGGTGAAAAAAGGTCCACTGTTGGAGCAATCAATAGAAAATGAAAGAAGCTAAACATGACTGTCAATCTCCCTCGGACTGGGGCTCCATGCAAAATCTCACCTCGTGGGGTCTCAATGATCCTAAGAAAGGTGAGAAATCAGCCCAGAACTACACGGGAGGAGCTGGTCAATGACCTGAAAAGAGCTGGCATCACCGTTTCCAAGGTTACTGTTGGTAATACACTAAGACGTCATGGTTTGAAATCATGCATGGCACGGAAGGTTCCCCTGCTTAAACCAGCACATGTCCAGGCCCGTCTTAAGTTTGCCAATGACCATTTGGATGATCCAGAGGAGTCATGGGAGAAAGTCATGTGGTCAGATGAGACCAAAATAGAACTTTTTGGTCATAATTCCACTAAACGTGTTTGGAGGAAGAAGAATGATGAGTACTATCCCAAGAACACAATCTCTACTGTGAAACATGGGGGTGGTAGCATCATGCTTTGGGGGTGTTTTTCTGCACATGGGACAGGGCGACTGCACTGTATTAAGGAGAGGATGACCGGGGCCATGTATTGCGAGATTTTGGGGAACAACCTCCTTCCCTCAGTTAAAGCATTGAAGATGGGTCGAGGCTGGGTCTTCCAACATGACAATGACCCGAAGCACACAGCCAGGATAACCAAGGAGTAGCTCTGTAAGAAGCATATCAAGGTTCTGGCGTGGCCTAGCCAGTCTCCAGACCTAAACCCAATAGAGAATCTTTGGAGGGAGCTCAAACTCCGTGTTTCTCAGCGACAGGCCAGAAACCTGACTGATCTAGAGAAGATCTGTGTGGAGGAGTGGGCCAAAATCCCTCCTGCAGTGTGTGCAAACCTGGTGAAAAACTACAGGAAACGTTTGACCTCTGTAATTGCAAACAAAGGCTACTGTACCAAATATTAACATTGATTTTCTCAGGTGTTCAAATACTTATTTGCAACTGTAAAAAATCATACATTGTGATTTCTGGATTTTTTTTTTAGATTATGTCTCTCACAGTGGACATGCACCTACAATGACAATTTCAGACCCCTCCATGATTTCTAAGTGGGAGAACTTGCAAAATAGCAGGGTGTTCAAATACTTATTTTCCTCACTGTACATATATGAATACTTTACTATACTATGCACCGCTGCTTAATTGTACAATGACGGATTCGCGAGCTCACATTGAACCAAACAAAATATGCATTTTCAGTGAGTGGATTCAGACTAACTTACTAACTCTGATTGGCTATTGGGTTCACATGCTCAACAGATACGATTATGTTTGGCTACAGCGCTCAACTCTTGTAAAAATACGCTGTAAATAGAAACCTTTGATGCTCAAAGAGTGCGCAAACAAACACGAATGAGAGGTACTGAAAATACCTGTTACTCGGTACTACCGGTACTGCAGAAATTGCCCATTTTAAACCACCTGGGTACATGAGACAACTACTGCAGTCTCTGAGCCTGAAACGGTGAGTTGGACTGTCCAGTAAACATTCCCACTTCTTTTTTTGTCATGATATTCTGTAAAAGCTGAGGAGGAGTGAGAGATCGCAAGGTTACAGCTTTAAAGGGCACTTTGTACACGCATTCTTGTTAAGCAAGCAAAATGGTTTTCATTTTATCCCTAACTACACCATCATCCCCAGAAAATGTACTTCTGAGGTAGAGTGCTTAATGACTTTTTCAGGCCTAACTTATCCTCTCTTTTCATTTGTAATGCTTTTTGACTCACTCCAGTGGGACTGGAATGAAGAGCATCGAAATGACAGGGGTAAAAGCCCACATATACAAAGTTCAGGCGCAGCCGCAGCATTACCTGCCCGCCACGTCTTTCTGACAAGCGGGTTCAAAGCTGCAATTTATCTCTGCCCATGACCACAACCGGTTGGAGAGTCTCTGAGGAACTTCCTCTCTTCTGCACTCAAAGACCTCTTCCACATTCAGCTTTTAATGGTCGGAAAGAGCAAGACAAGGGCAATTAGATGAAAATCAAGCCCTCGTGAGCGGACCTGTCTTGGCCGGGGGATCTGGGATTTTGTTCTAGGCCAAGGTGGTGGCGGTTTAGAGCAGGTTTGGGTTTCCTCTGACTGTGAAGAAGAGATTGAGCTCAGGAGGAGAGAAAAAGAGGCAGTTATTTACAGTCGTTCCTGGCCCTGGATGGTATCATTATCGCTCTTTAGCTCAGTAGGGGATGAGAGCTACCTGGCCGCCCTGATGTCCCGTCTGGCAAACCCTTATTTACCGATGGCAGCCGCTGAGTCAATGCCATAGATAGGACTCATTAAGGGGAAGTGAGGCGGAAGAGACGGGGGTGATTGTCTTGTTGGAGGCTGTGCACGCAGAGCGAGGAGAAGCTCACCTGTCAAAGGTGAGCATCGCTTCCTGTAGCTGCTCATCAGTGGGTGGAAGCAGGCAAAGAGGAAAAGTAGACGTGGGAACCACGTGCTCCGCCCACGATCAGCTTGATTGACAGGCGCTGACTGAACTCCTATTGGTCCACTTTTCTCACTTAGCGTTTTAGTTTTACTTTTCTACGATTAAGCCTGATGAATGGAGGTAACTCAATTAAAATCAGCACACCTCATTAAAGAATTTAATGTTGCTGTAGCAGCACCGTTGGAGGCTAAAAAAGGTCACCTGCTGCTCGAACAGACTCAAATCTCACAGGAAATAAGAAATGTCTGTGTTTGCCCTTTAGGGGTTACAGTGAAATGAAAGTATTCGCTGACAGTAACTGGACGTCTAGTTACTCTCCATCTGAATGGGATTTTTCTCATAGACCATGTTTTTTTCTTCTTTAGTTAATAGGCAAATTACAGAGAGAAATTCTTCATCAGGAGTACACTACTATTCAACATCCAGTCAATGTTATTAGTATGTACTGATGCTATGAAATAACATGCATGGTGTTACATGTTCTGGACTGTTTGTTTTCATTGTTTCACATGTGCTTCGTGTTTTGGTTCTGTTCCCGCCACTCATTTTGTCTTATCATATTCAACTGTGTCTTGTTAATTACCCTGTCTCCCCCTTTGTGTTCATGTGTATATAATCCCGCTGTTTTCCCTCAGTCTTGGTCCGATCTCGTTTGTGTTTACGTGCTTGTGTTTTCCCGTTCCTTGTATATCCCCTGCATCGAAATTAAAGACTGTATCTTATCTAAGTTCCTGTCTCCGCACCTCCTTGGGCACGTAACGTTACACATGGCAATTATGTAGTGACCAAAAATAATAAATCAAAACAATCTTATATTTGAGCTTCTTTAAATTATAATGAAAAGATAAAAACCACTAAAGGCACTGATATACTTCGAATTAAATCCAAGAACGAACTTTATTTTGAACAAAATCAGGCCAAGATGTGTTCGTTTCGGTAGTTCGGTAGTAGAACTTTCCAGAAAAATTCGGTCTGGCGAGTAAACACCTTCGAACCATCATTGCTCCGATGCGAATGCGTTATAGGTAGGTGCGGCTCTGAGGCTCCGTCTTCTTTGACCCCTTCTGTTCAGTCGCTTGAGGTCGGACGTCAGCGAGTAAAATCAAGAACACACTGGAGAGCCGCTTTATACTAGAAAATGAAATTGTAATTCTGAAAGAGAGCTCATGCAAACATCCATAACGTTTTTTTAACTACTTTCTCACCGCTGTCATTTTTCTGTTGTGTTTATTTTGTTACAGAGAGGAAAGCGCACAATATTAACACATTCATCTAAACGTGTGGCTGGCGTATGGATGTCCGCTAACACTATTCCGCTGCTCACGTATTTCAAACTTCTTTTTACCCCAAAGCGAAGAATGAAAAAGAACTTCCCCTTAAGTATTTCGAGGCCTTATGTTATATATTATTGAAGGAAGTCATACGTCTATAAGTTTTCCTTCACTGTCTGATCAAACTCAGATAAAAAGACACTTTATTTTACACTTTTGAATGCTACGTTGCAACTACATGTCAGCTAACTCTCATTAGAGGATTAGTGGACTTGTTAGGGTTAGAATATGTTGACATGTGCTTGCAAAGTTACTTATAGTCAGTAGAATGTGTGTTGGGGGAGCATCAAAATATAATATTAACACATATTAAGTGGACTGTCGATTAATACTCTAATGACTCAAATAGTGCTGGACACTTGTCAGATTTTCTTCTACTGTCTGGTCAAATCATCTATTAAAATGTAATTAATAATAACAATAATAATAATAATAATAAATACATCTTAAAATATATTTTATTTTATTTTTAAGTGCTGGACACTTATTAGTAGATTTTCCTCCACTGTCTGGTCAACTCAATCAGTGCAATTTAAATCATAATATATGTGATTTGTTATTAAGTTGTTCATGTTATGAAGATAGTTAGTAGTTGTGTCTAATTCCTTTTAGTTCCTTTGTTTTTCACACTATAATTTGTTAACACTTTACGTAAAGCCTTTATAATGCATTCATAAATAAATGTTACCAAAGTTAAAATGCGTTATAACATTTGCAGACTCCTTGTTATGTCTGATATTGGTTTATTATGCATTATACTTTCGAAAGGTGAATAGATAAGTATTATGTATTATAACTGTGGTTACAATTATTCATGAGAAAATACAATGCATTATAAGAAAACGTTCACATATCGTGTCTTTTGCGCGCACATATTCGTTATTTCCATTGGAAATAAATGGAAGCGACGCGGTCGTGACGCACATGTGCCGCGGCGAGATTAAAACATCTCAACTTTTCAGAATGTCGCAAGCGCACCTGTAATGAGGAGTCAAGTCAGCGGATGAGATCCAATTGCAAGCTTTATTCAAAACGTGGTCAAACAGGCAAAGGTCAATGAAACAGCAGACAGTAATGGCAGGGAACAGGCAGGCTCGTCGTGATAATTCAGGCGATAGGTCAAAAGGCAGGCAGATAAACATCAAAAGACAAAGAAAACAGGCAAACAAGACGGGAAAGAACGCTCGGAAATGTTACACAGCATAAACAAGACCTCACAACTAAGTGTGTGTGCGTAGGGAATAAATAAGACTAGGGTAATCAGAATCAGCTGGAGCCGTGATTAGTGACAGGTACGGGGATTCTGGGAGATGTAGTCCGTGTATGAGAGTCCATGATATTGGAGGGCGACCTCTGGTGGCAAGTGAGTGGAAGGTGACGGAACGGATTCATGACAGCACCGCAGGCCATGTGACAAGAACCATCCAATCAACCCTTTCCCTTACCGTAACGGTAGCCTAATTACCTCAGACAAACGCAGAGAGATGGTTTCACGGCAGAAGCTCTGTTTGGTGATGCTTGGGACAGTTTTTCTTAAAAGATTATCAAGCTGGTCCTTGTCAACTAGGCTTTAAATCTCTCATCGTCCAGACGGAGCTCTTGGATAAGTTTGTGAAATTCTACGTAGTGCACCCAGAGTTGTTGTTTTTTTTCTTCTCCATAAATAAATCTTGTACTAGAGCTACTGCAAGGGCTTTTCAGTGATGGAAATCCGTCGAAACTTCCGCGTAGTCGTGGAGAGCGCTGTTCATTGTTGCATAGCAACCACAGGAGCGCGAGCTCCCGAGCGCTTGGAAAAGCAGTTGCAAAAGATGGAGGCGCGATATGTGAATGGCCTCACTTTTATAATGCATTATATAATGTAAATTGCAACCCTAACTTTCTAAAACTATACATTTAATTTAGCTATGTACAGTAATACAATAAAAATGCAGACGGTAAAGAAGGGTTTTCTGGTCTACCTGTTTGTCTGAAGGATGCTGAGTGGTTTATTTCCACAAAATCAGGCACCATATGGTTCAGCAGTGAGCACTAGTGCGGTCTGGCTCTTCCTCATGTCTCAGTTAAGACAAAACCCTTCATAGTGTGTTTTTTTTTTTCCTTTTGATTTTGCTGTTTTTGCTCTCTTTTCCACTCTAGTTGTGTTTTTACCTGGCCAGGAGAGAATAGCTAAGATTTAGAAAGAGAGAGAGTGAAGTGGAGAAGGAGAAAAAGATGACAATATTATAAAAGAAGGATGCTGGAGTGGAGAGAAACCCATGGATCAGGCAGGAGGCTGTTGTCAGGGGAGCGCAGGGGAAGTATTGATTCGGAAAGATGAGCCAGCGGTTAAAAGAAGCTCAAGGATGTCTTCACGTCGCTCTCTCACTTTCCTCTGCTCTCTCGACGCCTTTCTTCCTGCACCTTAAACAAAAGCCGGTCTCTTCGAGGCGATTTGATGACAAGCCCTGCGCCGGTGTAGACATGATGCAGGAAGTCTGAGCGCTCGAACCCTTACATGCACAACAATAGGCTTTCTAAGCATAAACGTGGATAGAGTTACACCGGATGATGCTTGAATTCTGTCGTTTTCCTTCTGCGGGAACATTTAGACCTCTTTTATTGAAGATAAATGCAATGAGGTGGTTGTTAGGCAGTTCAACGTCAAAAGTCTCTATGATATTCTAGTGTTTGGGATTTTTTTGTCTTTCGTTTTATGTTTATCTTGCATTTATAGGATGTTCCGGGTCTCAAATTTGAAAGAGACCATCTCCAAATCCCTCTATATAATATTCTGGTCTCTAGTTATGGCTTAAAACTCTCTTTCAATGTACAGTAGCGGCCAAAAGTGATGTTTGGCATAGGAAAATTGACCTCAAATTTTATTAAAAATGTGTTAAATATTTTGCAATCATATAACACAGCTGTGTTTGGAGTCAATTAACCCTTCGCAAACAGTTTGATTGACAGGCGATCTGACCAATCATAACCCCGAATCTGCCATTTTGTCCAACAAAGCAGTCAGGGGAGTTAGTAGATTAACGTTGGTGAACTTGAACTTGAAAAATTGTGTGTACTCACGTCTTTGAAACAACATTCCTTCTGATGTTCATTCATGTTTATTTGATGCTATAAATGAACTAGTATGAAGAGATGATCGGTTCACGAGCCGCTTGAAGGAGCTACAGCGATCTGTCACGACACATTAAAGAGACATTAGACGCTATTTATTGTTTAAACTTTTTTTTAAAATTATGATATATTAAATATGAATCTGTCGACGTGTTGTCAGTGTCCTCTTTGCTCCAGGATGTATTTTTCACTGCGTGAGAGTGCATGACTTGTCGAAAATAGCAAAAGTAACTAAAGGGGGCGGGTCTTTGCAAAGGGTCAATTGTTTTATAAGTGATTACATAATGAAAAATGAAAAATTTTTGGGTGTCATACAAAGAAATTATGAACACATGCAAAAACAAGAGAGAACCCATGAGTTCTCAACGAGTTAATAACGGCAGTCAATGCATTCTTTTAATAGTTTACCCCTTTGTTTTGCCAAATAATTTTGTCAGATAAATACCTTAACCAAGTTTATTGTTTTGCTTGTCCGTCATATTTAAATTATTTAATACTTTCCTCATAATTTGATCGAACTTGCAGGGCCATTAAAAACAAATATCCCCTCTGGACATCACTTTTGGTGACTACTGTAAGTTGTTTTCCCCCTATTGTATCATCTGCCAGGTGAACTGATTGGTAAGAAAGCAATAGCACACCTCATCCCAACAACTGCATGATCATTCATCAAACAGTGAGATACACAACAAAGTTGAATGAGTATCAAACCTGCACGATCAATAATAATAGTGTTTTCCTCCACTAACAAACCGTTCTAGAAATATAATTCATTAGCCTGACTGTAGACTGTTCTTGTGTCCTAATCGAGTAGAAATCACTTGCGTGTAATGTGTGGACGCAGGTGTACGTGTACTGGGTCATCTAATCATATTTTAGAGTTTTAGAACTGAATTTGTTATACTTACAAATGCTAAACAGACAAATTTCATCTGAGCACTTCACAAAAATGCAAGTGGCAGAATTGAGGATCACGGATGAGTGCGCAGGTGCCTGTAATGCATTTCGTGTAGTGTTGAAGCCAATGTGCCCAGGGCTGTAAGACACTTGAGGGCATGCAGCCAAACAGATGGTTATGAGTTTAGTTAAGCTCTGATAATTCACTTACACTCTTCATTGGACACACATGCACAGACAGACTCTTCATATGGGGTGTTGGGTAACCTGGATACCAGTTTTTATATAATATGATATTATGTGTTGTATTTTAAATTTAATGTAGTATTCTTTTATTTATAGAACATGTACTAACGTTTGCGGTTGGGAAGATTTTTTTTAAACATTTTGGAAAAAAAAGTCTCTTCTGCTCACCAAAGCAGCATTTATTTGATCAAAAATACAGTAAAAACAGTATTTTTTTAAAAATGTTTTAGTCTTAAGTGTCACATGATCCTTCAGATCCGTCATTCTAATAAGCTGATTTCTTCCTCAAGAAATATTTTTCATTATCATCAATGTTGAAAAGAGTTGTGCTGCTTAATATCCTTATTTTGTGCTCAAGAAACTGTTTTATGGAAACAGTTGTATATTTTTTTCAGGATTCTTTCCTAAATTTAAAGTTGAAAATAAACAGCATTTATTTAAAATCGAAATCTTTTGTAACAATGCAAAAGCCTTTACTGTAACATTTGATCAATTTTAGCAGTCTCCATGCTAAATAAAATTAATTAAACTTTTTTATTTAAAAAAAAAAACAATCTTACTGACTTTTGAACACTGGTTTGTATATTGTCTTAATGTTTTGAAAATATTTTTGTCTGTACTTAAAGCTATACTTATATATATAAGTATGTATACACATAATTTTGTTAACACTTTACAATAAAGTTCATTAGTTAAACATTAATTTACTAATCCTCGTTAACGTTAGTTAATGTAAATATAGTTGTTCGTTGTTTGTTCATGTTAGTTCACAGCTCATTAACTAATGTTAACAAGATTTTAATAATGTATTAGTAAATGTTGAAATTAACTTTAACAAAGATTAATGAATGCTGTATAAGTGCAGTTCATCATTAGTTCATGTTAACTAATGAACATTATTGTACAGTATTACCATAATTTTTATTATCTAATTTTTTTCTGGCACTTTCTCAGGGCTTAATATACATTTTTCTAAATTTTTATATGAAGAAAAAAAAAAAACAAGTTAAATGTATATAGTAAAAGCAGCATATGTTTATTGTGTTTTATTATTATTATTATTTTAATATTATTTAATTATTTGTGTAGGATATTTAAAATGCTAGATGTAAAATTAGCTTTAGAAATACAAATGACTACTCCAAAAGCTCAGTAAATTTTGTAAAAATAAACAAATAAACAAACAGGCATATAGATAGATAGATAGATTGATTGATTGATTGATTGATTGATTTCCAAAGAGATGCAAACATTTGATTCATTATAGATGCATCTTTTTGAAGTCTTTTTTCAAGAAAATTATCTTGTTTTAAGAATGTTTCTTTTTTTTTTTTTGTACTTGGAAAACAAGACAAAAATACAGATTTTTTTCGCCCCGTTTGCTTTTATTTATCTTGTACTGCAGCTCTCTGGGTTTTAGATTTTCACACAAGATTGCTGCTCTGAGAAACGGTGTAGAGGAGCAGCAATCTTCTTTGGGGGTCCCTGCAGTCCATCAATCCGCCATGAAGAATAACTGCACTCCCAGCCTTTGTCAGGCTCTCTATTTCAACACATCGACACCGCCACCACAGGGGCCATCAAGTACTCATATATTTGTATCCTCCGTCTAACCCGCAGGTGTAGCCGAGGTGATCGTGCTGGTCGGAGGAAGGCAGGCGATCGGTATGAACCAGCGCTCCCTGACGGCCGTCACCTGCTTCAACCCCCAGAACGGCAAATGGTATCCACTGGCCAGCCTCCCGTTCTACGACCGCGAATTCTTCAGCGTCATCTCCGCCGGGGACAATATTTATCTGTCAGGTACGTCAGATTTTAGAGGGAAGGCCGTATATCAAGTGCGAACAGAATCTGCGGTCAGTTCCCAGGCGCGGACTGTTTCTCGCAATGATCTGATGAAGAATTGGCCTTGCGGTGTACATTAATCATTGGGTTCTACTGGCCTCGCAATATCAAAACAGCTATTGGTTTCCATGCCAGATAAATGCAACAAATCCTTTATCACCTGAAGGTCACGTTTCTGTCCGGCTTCTAGTTCCTGAGATTGTATTACAAATGTTGGTGACAGTGCTGCATCGGTAAACAGTTTAGATGAGTGTAAATTTATGCCCAAATTTTTTCAGAGCTTTTTCAACATTGACTTTGTGCAATGTCAAGTCATGATGGTGTGTCGTCTTGTTTCCAGGTGGTACAGAGTCAGGGGTGACAGTGGCAGATGTGTGGTGCTACATGTCACTTCTGGACAACTGGAACCTGGTGTCCCGGATGACCGTCTCTCGCTGCAGGCACAACAGCTTGGTGTACGATGGGAAACTCTACACTATTGGAGGACTCGGGGTGGCTGGAAACTTGGACCATGTGGAAAGGTAATTTGTCCTGCGGTTAACTTGCCGGGGGAGAAAGTGCATTCGCACATGCATTGTGATTCGTATTGCAAGTTTACACTCAAAGTTACAAGAACCGGCTTTTCTTAGATACTAGCAGTTATTAAGTTTTTTTTAAGGTTATTAGGGGTTTTATTAAAGGGTTAGCCCACCCAAAAATGAAAACTCTGTCATTATTTGCTCAATCTCATGTCATTCCACTCCAGAACACAAATGAAGATCTTTTCGATGAAATCTGAGAGATTTGCTCTGCAACTACCACTTATAAAACAAATCTGTATGAATTGAGCGGTTTAGTCCAAATCTTCTGAAGAGACTTGATCGCTTTATATGATGAACAGATTGAATTTAGGCTTTTATTCACATAAACACATTCATCAACTCACACATTAGCTGTGGTAAACAGAAGCTCAATCATGCGAGAACCAGTAAGGTTCATTCTTGTGTTACGCAGCACTTTTGAGCTTCCTCAAGAGGTCTGTTCTCATGCATCAAGCAGGTTCGGTTGAGCTTCTCTTTATGTTTGCTGATCGATGTTTATATGTGAATAAAAGCCTAAATTCAATTTGTTCATTATATAAAGTGATTGGGTCTCTTCGGAAAATTTGGACTAAACCGCTCATTACATAAGGATTAGGAGGGACAGAAATCTCTCAGATTTCATCAAAAAGATCTTCATTTGTGTTCGGAAGATGGATGAAAGTCTTACGAGTTTGGAGCAACATGAGAGTGAGTAAATGATGACAGAATTTTCTTTTTTGGGTGAACTAACCCTTTAGTTTTTGTTAATTTAGTACTACAACTTAAAGGGGGACCTATAACACGTCTTTCACAAGATTTAATATGAGTCTCTGGTGTCCCCAGAATGAGTCTGTGAAGTTTCAGATCAAAATACCCCACAGATCATTTGTTACAGCTTGCCAAATTTGAGCAAAGTGAAAAAACACGCCGTTTTTGTATGTATCCCTTTCAATTTAAATGAGCTGCTGCTCACGGCCCCCTTTCCAGAAGAGGGCGGAGCTTTATCAGCTAGAGCTGATTCAACTCATCGGCTAGAATGTGTCATCATGTTAATCTTTTGTGCAAATCCAGCACAAAATGGCCTCGCCCCCTTTGTTGAGTGTTCTTGGGGGCGGGGTTTATGGAAATTTTGGGGTTTGTGATGTCACCAACCCAGGAAGAAGCTTGTTGTAGTCCCTACCAGCCGTTTGTTGTAGTCCTTAAAAAGTGATTTCTGTAAAAGAAAATATCTCCCTTTGTATTGAACTTTGAGTCGTAACTTTGCAGATGTTGTTTATGATCAAACAGCAACATTACACACTAACTAAATTAAAAAAATGAAATCATAATAAAGGACCCTTTTAAACATATATTCCACCATGTATTTCAGTTAATGTTTACTTTATTTCAAGTAGTTTAGTTTTAGCAAATTTAATAATGTTTTAAATTTATTTTAGTTAACTAGTAGTTTTAACTGTGGTATCGAAATTGGAATAGAGAATTGTAAATTTACACTGGTTTCTAAAATTTTGGTGTCATTACTGCCTGTTTTTGCAAATGGGCGGTAAAAATATAATATATGTAGTTTTATAAATAATATAAATATGTCCCTGTGTGTACGTTTTATCATTCTAGTGCTGCTACAGAGAATGCTGGGAAATAAGCCTCCTTATGAAATTGTATTTTTCGAGCAAGTTTTCGTGCTGTTCCTCAATGGATGAACATAAAATGTGTACTAAATCAATTGTGCTGTCAACACTCATAATTACAACCTATGATCAATATCAATTTGCTTCCACAGTGATTCCTTAATTAGCACTCGGAAAGTCTGGCCTGAAGAAAATTCAATGTTTCCCACGTTAACTTCCCACATTATGACTTCATGGTGCTGCACGTGTGTGCTGAGCTCGTAATTTTTTTCCGACATGACTCGAGCGCAAAGAAATCTAGATCAATTGGCAGTGTGAAGCACTGCATTATGGGAACATGTACATTTCTCTCTTGATATCTCCTCATGTGAATGTGTTTAACCTCTTGGAGCGGGACTGCGAAATGGTCTGATGCTCCAATTGCGGGCTGCGCAAGAGGGCAAGATTAAATGGGGCAATCAAAAAAACATTATGGCCTGTATTAAAGGAGCCCTCCGCAGCTCATTACTGGCCTGAAAGGAGCTCAGGAGTCCCTATCAGCACAGGAGTCTGGCAAAATGAAAACCTATAATTTGATATTTCTTTTCAGTTACGTCCATCAAATTATGATGCAGCAACTTTCCCCCTGACATCTATGAACTTAATAACCAAGAATTTCAGATGTAGGTCTCTTTCTCCACCAGAAATTAGCTGATCATGTTATAGGAATTGTTCATGTATGAAACCCTCAAGTATGCAGGACATGTATGCAGGGCTGGGTGGGTTACTTTTAAAATGTATTTCACTACAGATTACAAAATACATGCTTTAAAAAGTCATTTGTAACGTATTTCGTTACATTACTCAAGTTTAGTAACTTAATCTAAATACTTTAGAATACTTTGGAATACTAATAAGTGTGGAACAAACACAAAAAAGGTCATTGCGAGTTTTTATCTCACAATTCTGACTTTTTTCCTTCACAATTGTGTGATATAAAGTTGCAATTGTGAGTTATAAAGTCAGAATTATGAGATATAAACTCGCAATATTGAGAAAAGTCAGAATTATGATAAACTCGCAATATTGAGAAAAGTCAGAATTATGAGATATAAACTCACAATATTGAGAAAAGTCAGAATTATGAGATATAAACTCACAATATTGAGAAAAGTCAGAATTATGAGATATAAACTCACATACTACATTCACAATTGCAAGAAAAAAAGTCAGTATTGCAAGTTTATATCTCCCAATTCTGACTTTATGACTTGCAATTGTGAGTTTAAATCTCGCAATTCTGAGAAAAAGAAGTCAGAATTGTGAAATGCAAACTCACAATTGTGAGGGAAAAAAAACAATTGTGAGAAAAAGTTGCAGTGATGAGTGAATTATAAAATGACTCACAATCAACTATCACAAAACATGAAAACAGTCGTGGATCATCAGTTCATGACAGGACAGTTAAGTTGACAGTTGCGCAATTTTTTTTTATAAATTCAGTCATTTTGTCTTGTTCAGGACAGTACTAAATAAAAATAACAATTTTTATGATCCCTCTTAAAAGTATTAAAATGTTGATGAAACTTAACTCCGCTTTTTCAGACTGTCAGAGTCAGAGAATCACCAATCGCTGTTTAAATGACATTAAAATTCAAAGTAATCACTTTGGTAATCTAAAATACTTTTCAGATGTAACTGTAATCTGATTACCACCCATTTAAAATGTAACTGTAATGAAATACAGTTACTCAAATTTTGTATTTTAAATACGTAACTAAGTTACTTGTATTTCGTTACTCCCCAACCCTGCATGTATGTATGCTGTGTTTAGCAGCGGAGTACTTCAACCTGTATGAAATCGATATCATAACCCGCCTCCTCACCATTATGTTCTCATTATTGACGTCAGGCCGGCAAGTTTCGCTGAACGGCTGCATACCGTTCCTCAGTAGCGCCACAGGGATAAACACTTATTTTTGCAAGCTAGTAGTATTCTATTTAAATTTTAACAACCTTGAATATGTGATCTGACTTTGCACCCAGGGCTTCGCGTGCGGGTGGTTTTTGTTATAGAGTGTGTCGACACTCCAGTACATGTCACCATCTGAGAGAGTGCTAGGATCCAATCACCTGAGTTTGGCACAGACAGACGGAGTCGGAAGTATTAGCGCCTCTCCCAGACGAGCAAACACTCTTCACGCGCCAACTTGTTTTACTTCCCTTCATTAAGTCTTTACGGCGTGTCAGCGCAAAACTAACACGAGGTTATGACTTGAGATGTGGACGGGCTGGAGAGAGATGCTGTGCTGCTGTAATAATGTGATGAGGACTGTTTAGCATCAAACACTCAGAAGTGTCCCTGTATGTACAGCTGCGAATCAATTCATTATTGATTAGATTTAAGTATTTAGAATTTAAGTACAGTAAATTCACTGTTATATTTCACATATTTAATATTTATTTTAATTGTACTGTTGTATATATTAATATTTTTCTTACATATTTAAATTTATGTTAATGTATTATTACTATTAATAATTAATATTAAACATATTACTTATTAAAATTATTACATTATATGTTAATTTTAAAGGCGAAATGTATATATTAATATCATATTTAAAAAGTAAATAAATTATATATAATAGATATGTGTGTGTGTGTGTGTGTCTGTATTATTAAAATATTTAATAATTATATTAATTTATTAACATTTATTTAACTTAATTTATAATAAACATTTATTTCATTACATTGTTAATATTAAATTTCAGTTGAAAGTAATGTAATAAAAATATATATTCATATTTGATTATATATTTAAATGTATAACTATATTAATAGTTATAATTGTGATAAATTGTTTGTAATAAAAATGTATTTAGATAGATAGATATTTATAATAAACATTTATTTCATTACATTTTCTAATATAAAATTAAAGTTGAAATTAATGTATATAATATATATACATTTAAATAATATAATATTTATAACTATATTAATATATCAATAGTTACAATAGTTTTCGTAATTATATATAAATTTATAAATAAAATATATTTAAATTTATAACTATATTAATATATCAATAGTTACAATAGTTTTCGTAATTTTATATATATATATATATATATATATATATATATATATATATATATATATACTTTATTTATATTATTTATATATTTATATATATATATATATATATATATATATATATATATATATATATATAGTTTTACAGAGTCTAGTTCCATCTTTTTCACCCTCCTTCGATCTCCAACCGGCCTTGTTTGTGGCCCACCATCTGTCTTACGGTACGTTTTCATGCGCTCAGCCATGAAATCATTCACGCTTAGAACCATGTCTTCAGTAAGCCCTCTCTCACGGCGACTGTTCGCTTCATTTCTACCACCCAGCATGAGCGCATCAGGCGGCTTCTGTCCCAGGGTCACGCTGCTGTGTTCCCCCCCGCCACAGTATGCTGTTGCCATGAAACAGTGTTTAGATTTAATTTTTGCTTTTTGTTTGTGCCCAGGCAAACTGTTAAGTGGAGTTGATTGCTATTCCAAAACAAATAAAAGCAACGCTTCCCCCTATAAACTCCATTTTGTGTTTAATGAGCTCATATAGATAATACAGCGAAATGGCTGTGGAATATTTTATATAATTGCTGAGTTCATTCAGATAATGAGTGCAACAACACAGAGCATTAGAGCAGAGATCGGAGCGTAAAGCATGACCTCGTGCGCTCTACTCGTTCTTAACACTATTAAAATTAAACTCTGCTTCTTGATTTCCTGCTTGTTTGTGCAGCTGAGGCTTGGCATTATTGCGTGGTTTGTGATGTTTAATATGCTCTTGTGGTTCTTTTGTTTGCTTTTTTAATCTATTTAATTCATGAAAGTTAAATGAATGAGACAGTTTAACACGAAAATAAGAATAGGAGTTTTTGCAAATTATATTTACAGTGGTGTGCCGATTCTTTTCCCAGTGAGAAATGTTTTCTCAGGGAGACGCTTCAGTGGTAGTCCCATGACAAATATACAGTGAGGCTGTACTCCATTAGACACCATCATAGGTGTGACAAATTAATGGATGGCCAGGCAACTCGGTGCCTTACTGCCCCATCTCACGGTCGCCTGGGCCCCCGAAAAGCTTTATGCTCCGAGATGAGAGATCCCCCCCGAGGGTCCATTCACTTCCAGTCTATCCCGGCCGATTTTCAGCATCCCTCCACAGAAACGCTTTGACAGTAATCCTGTTCCTATTGTCCTCTATCCTGAAGAAGCTGTCAAGGCCTTCAGTGCACCCTACTGAGCACACATACAGTCTGAGGTTAGGAGCACTTTATTACACACAAATGGATGCATGGTAGACTTTCGAACCCTTTTCCAGCTGTATTCTGGCTGCTTTAATTTTAGAGTTATGATCTGTGTCAGGGTCAGAAATTAACGGGGGCTTGGGGGGGGGGAAATGACACTAAAATGAACAAACATTTCCCCCAAATTGACCCTTCGCAAACAGTTTGATTGACAGGCGACCTGACCAATCATAACCCCGATTCCACCATTTTGTCCGACAAAGCAGTCGGGGGAGTTAGTAGATTAACTAATCTAAAGTTCATTTATAGCATCAAATAAACATGAATGAACATCAGGAGGAATGTTGTTTCAAGAAAGATGTGAGTACACACAATTTTTCAAGTTCAAGTTCACCAACGTTAATCTACTAACTCCCCTGACTGCTTTGTCGTAAAAAATGGCGGATTCGGGGTTGTGATTGGTCAGATCGGCTGTCAATCAAAGTCCCAGCGATGGGTCAATTTAGAGGCTGCATCTTTCGAAGGACTCAGACTTCCCTTCGAAGGCCCTGAAGGTCAGAATGAGCATTGTTAAATGGGACAGTCTAGCCTATGGAGGACTGTTCTTGTCGTCTAGTAACTATGACAGCTGCCATTGAGGAGTAGCAGTAACTTTTGTACTGGACTTTTATTATATATACTACATGTAGTGGAGGCAAGCTAGTAGCCTTGTTAGAGAGTCTGACTCCCATGCCGGAAGACCCAGGTTCGAGGTAGGACCCGGGTAGAGGGGTTACATTGGTGCCGTGACCCGGATGGGAGTTAGGTTTGGGGGGGTGAGTGTAGCGGATGCCAGCTAGTAGTTGCTGTGCGAGTAAACCTCACTCCTCTGACCTCAAGAGATGCTCTGGCGACTGACGCTAGGTTGCAGCCTAGGTTGACGCTAAGTTGCCGCCTTTAGCCTTGTTAGAGAGTCCGACTCCCATGCCAGAAGACCCGGGTTCGAGGCCCGCTCGGAGCGGGTCAAGTAGGACCCGGGTGGAGGGGTTACATATATATAATTGCATCTTAGTTTTATTACTAAGACGTATTATTTTCACGTTTGTACGTTTCACAGCTGTATTTTCATGTGTTCAGCTTCTTTGCAGTTTATTTATTTAGTATTCTGATCATATTTTGACCTACAAGACAACAGCGATGCATTTAATGTAAATATTGCACCTTAATGGAAAAATTCATTGTTGTGTGAATGTGTGTGTGCGCACGTAATGACGGGGGCGTGATAGGCATGTGCGCGGGCGCTCTGTACCATGAGCTGCGTTCTCTCGCACCCCGCGGTGATAATCCAGCACACGGTGGGATTACGAATCTTCAGAGCGTCGTCCCCCGCTGCGCCCGCTCCCCCTTCCTCCAACCTTCTAGTTAGAGTCCCTGCCTCTCGTTCCTTCTGCTGGTGTGGAAAATGAGTCTGAAGAGGAGCCAAAACCTCCCTAAACCCCTTCTCTAATTACAACCCTCTCCGCTCCCGTTCACCCGTCTCCTCAGCCCCGGCTCCATACGCGTGACCGCGGGCAGCGTTCGATAGCCAGCCTCCTGGAGCGACACGCTCGGCGGGGTGGCTCGCTCCCTCCGACTCAGTTCGCTGAGCTCGTGGCCAGAAAAAGCTTCATCTTCTTCCATCATCTCAGAAAGGGGCATATTTAGTCGTAGTGGGTATCTAATGAGAAGAATCTGGGCTTCTCAATGAATATGTTTGCGTTGCGTCCCAAAAGAGGAACTTCTAGGTTTCTCGAGGCATTAAATTTTGATTGGAAGAGCGTTCGGCCAACTTAATTGAGATTCTAAATGTCATGGAGCGTACCCTGACCAGTCATTCATTGTGCACCACCTCAGATAAAAAGAACTCCAACATTTATGTTTAGATTTCAGTGGCTTCTATGCATTTATTTTTGATAGTGCTTTATAGAAATGACAAAAGAAAATACAAAAAGAACAGCTATTGTTCAAAAGTTTGGGGTCAGTAAGTTTTTTACTTTTTAAAGAAATGCATACTTTTTGTCACATATGTATTTAGTTCTGTCTAGTCTCGTCTTGTTTAGTTACGTCATGTCTACACCCGTCCTCGTTTAAGTCTAATTAGTTAAACCTTATCACCTGTTCTCATTTAGTAGTCATCTGTGTATTTTAATCCAGTTGTCGGTTATTGTTTGTGCTATGCACACTGTTCCATGTTTGGTTGTGTTACCCTGTCTGGATTATATTAAGTTATTTGTTTATATGACCTTCGTCGTCGTGCCTGTTCCTGAACAGCCAACGTTACACTTTTATTCTGCAAGGATGCATTAAAATGATGAAAATGGACAGTAGAGACATTTATAAAGTTACAAGAGTTTGTATTTCAAATAAATGCTGTTCTTTTAAACCTACTATTTATCAATGTATCATATTTCCCAGAAAATATAAAGCAGTTAACTGTTTTCTACATTGATAATAATAAGAAATGTGTCTTGTGCAGCAAAGATTTACATATTATTAATGATGCTGAAAATTCAGCTTTGCATCACAGGAATAAATTAAATTTGAAAACACATTAAATTAGAAAACTGTTATTTTAAAATGAAATAATATTTCACAATATTACTGTATTTTTGATCGAATAAATTTATAAATTAGCATATTGTTGCTGATATTGAATCAAGGCTCTTATAAATCATGGCACATACAACAGCAAAAGTACTGAACCTGTTTGTTGACTTTGTGGTTAAGGGTTTCTTTAATCCAGGACAATATGGCCAATACTTCACATACTGTAGACATAAAACCCCAGAATATACAGTTTTGGACTTTAAAACATTTATAATTCTTGTGAAACTCTTTTGATAAAACACACGATTGCATGAGCCTCACAAACTTGGCCTAATCCAGTAACTATATTTTATCTAAGCAAAATTCATTCTATAACACCCAGTGACATGAAACTTTAATTAGTGTACAGCTGACATTGCATTTTAACATAGAGCGAATTCTTATTTGGCCTTGCCTGAGGTTAGTGGGAACTTTTTCACTTTTGCTTCAGTAATAAAAATGATGCTAAACAAACGAAACGTTCATTTTAAAGTGCATCATACTCCAGTATTTTGTCAAAGGTCGACCTCGACCGCATTCAGAGGCCTGAGCTTCGAGGATTCACTGACCCCAAAGCAGCCGTGGCTTCCCGGTGTCACTTCTGCAGTCGTGTGTGCTTTGACAGGGATATATTTCGGCTACACCCAAGGAGGGTATTAGGTTGGTGGAAGTAATGGATGTCTGAGCGAGACTGTGTACCATCAGCCAGATAAATGACTGGCTGATGGTTTGGGAGATTTCCAAGTTGCACCGGCGGGCAACTCATTTCTCTTGTTCCTTCCTGCTTTCCCTCTGCCCCTCCAGCTGTGGAAAGCCGAGGGTTTGCTAACGGAAGATACGGCTTGTGCTTGAGAAACAGGGAGAATGATGAACAAAACCGCAGGGAAGATTAGGAATATCCACAATTTTCTGCAGGAGATATGCTTTTCGTGATGTCACGAAATATTAGATTGTACCGTTTTTATAAATAAATGAAATGTCTGTGTGGCGTGTATGAGATCAGGTCAGAACTGATATCACGGTTTAAAAATACTCATTAATCATTCAAACATTTTAATAGTGCTTTGAGTTGCTGCTTTTTGAAATTATAAAATTATTCTCAGATTTGAGGGAGCAGTCATTCTGGTTGACCTTTTCAAGTGCTCGAATTTACTTGAGTGGCATGTTTAACTTCATTTTCATTGGATTTTGTGTAAACGAGTGTGACTGCTAGTTTTGTGGTACAGTTTTTGCTTTAGATATGATAAGTGAATATACAGTACCATTCAAAAGTACATTTTTGTAAATTCATTGTTTATACAGCAATGATGCATTAAAAACTATAGTAGAGACATGTAATTATTAATGAAATTAATGTTATTCTTGTGAACTTTTTACATTTCAAACTTTTATGTTAAAATATTTCACAATTTTTACTGTATTTTTGATCAAATAAACGCAGCCTTGCTTAGCAGAAGAGACTTCTTTCAAAAACATTAAAATCTTACCGACCCCAAATTGTTTGGTTACTCATATTCTTCCAAATATTTTTTCAGCAGAAGACAGAAGTTATAGAGATAGTTCACTTTTTGGGTGAACTATCCCTTTAAGAGTGTATTTGAGTGAGTTCAGCCCCTTTCACACTGAGATTCTGGAAAATACACTGATAATGTGTCCCATGATTTGTCCTGGGACCGTTTGATTTTGCTTTATTCACACTGCCAGTGGTTTTCTGGAATCTGTACGAGTTTACACACACATCCCGTGAAGACGTGACATCAGGATATGATGTTTTAAATATATATATACATATATATCAACTAAAAAAGTTGATATAAAGTCACAGATAAAAGGAAAGTAATGTGGAGCTGTGTCTTTCTTTAAAGCAGATGGCAGGCAGCATTGAACGATTGCTGTGACTCATTAAATACACCAAACACAGTCACAGGCTGTTCTTTTCCCCGTCCTCTGTGCCCGTCGTTACCGTCCGACTCGAACAGCAGCACTTTTTGTGTATGGTAAGCACCCCTTCATTCAGCACATAATGGAAAGGGAAGCGTCGGGCGAGTAATGAAGTCTTAGGCGAGATTCCGTGGCGGCGACGGCTCGCGCCGTGAGCTTTGGTAATTGGCGCATGACCTACTCCGCCGTCGAGTTGTAATGTCACAATTTGTGTGTGATGCACAAATCCAATTAAGTCCGAGTGCTGTGCAGAGTTCTCCTGATGGAGGCTCAAGGTGCCCTCTGCAGTGATAGAGCGAGATTGAGAACGGATACTGTGTGTGTACACGCCACTGGAAGCCTGAAAGAGCCACATCACAAATTGGTGAGATCAGAGAGATTACTAGACATATCTGTTTGGGCGGATTGTACCGGCCCTTTAAGAGCAGGTAATGCCAGATGACATGAACATCTGATGCATACTGCATACGCAACTAAAAAACTGACGCATTCTGCAAACAATGCTAAAAGCAGATTTTAGTTTTGATAATATACACTGATGCAGTGTTTATTTTTTCTGAATGCGCTGTGTCCTTGATGATCCACTGATGGCCACTAAAGCCACTAACAACCAAAGTATGAATATGTTCCTGAAACATTTACTGGCACATGATCGGGTTTATGTTTACTTATGAAAGGGATCAGTGTGATACAGGTAGTTCTTGCTTGATTCTGAAGGTTATTTGCTTCTTTACGTGAGTTGTGGTGTGACAGTGCAGGTAGCTGCTTTTGTCAGGATTTCTTACTTTGCAATATTTTAGACCGAAACTTTGAAGCTATTTGACAGGAGAGAAAGGGATGGGAAAGGGAAAGGTCCACGAGCTGGGACTCAAACGCGGGTCACCTGAAGCGCAGCAGGACTATATGTCAGCGCTGCCCACGAGGCTATCGGCACTGACCCAAAATTATTCTAGAAACATACTTTTTTTGTTTTAAAGGTACAATATGTAAAATTTTGATATTAAAATATCCAAAAACCACTTGCACAGTGTTATATATTTCATTCAGCTGTGTACTTACATTAAATATTTCCAATAATTTGTAAATTCAGAGAAATTCACAATTTTAAATTGCAAAAAAAGCAAATGTAGACTATAAGACTAATCAATGTTATTCAGCTCAACACGACGAAGAGTTAGAATATCATCAGTATGATAATCTAATGTTGATCTAGTTTACTATTAAGTCTCATACAGACAACAACTAATGCTAAACATTACAACTATCAACACACTCAAATACAGTTTAGTATGATAGTGTAACGTTAGACCGAGTGAAACAGCGCTGCGTTACCTCACAGTTTTAATTCGTCAAATAAACTGACCTGTATGAGTAGCATTTCAGCACTTATGAGTAGTTCTGTAGAATGAAATGTCCTCGTTTCTTTATATCCCCCGGGACTCGCGTGTGACACTGATATCTGTCTCTCATTAGTAATCGCTCCCGCGATTCTCGGCCACGTCCTGCTTCAAACCACAGTCATGTTAAAAACATGCATTCACTCATCCATAAACATTATTTCCCCATTAATATTATTAGATCCATCGGCATGACGACAAGTTCCATGATTCCCTATTCACTGCGTCATCAATCTACGCCTTTGTTATTGTTTTGAGGAGTTTAGCGACCCCTAGCGGACAAAAAACTACATAGTGCACCTTTAATTAGTAGGCTGCTTTTGTCAGGATTTCTTACTTTGCAAGAATATTGACAGAAATCACTGTCCTATTAAAAAAATTAAAAGGCTTTGGGGATATGTAACTTTCATTTTCCCCAAAGCCTTTTAATTTTTTTAATAGGACAGTGATTTCTGTCAATATTCTTGACCAAAGTGTAGAAGCTCAAAAGAATTAATTTACAGACAGTGTTGAAGCTATTAGCAGTGCACCAGATAACACACACCTTAATTAAGTTGTTCAGAGACGCTCCGTGCCAAGGTTGACATCCGTTTGCATTCTTAAAATCGTTTTTACATTTTCTCAAATGTACTTTAGAGTTCGGTTTTAGTTGATTTCAGCAGGTTTTAATTCATTCCTTTTTATTTTATGGACATATTTCTGATTAGTTTCTATTAGGGATGGGAATCTCTAGGTAACTCTCGATTTGATCCGAGGCTATCGGCACCGATGCAAAATTATTCTGGATCATCCTTTTTTCGTTTTAATTATTCTGTTGTGCATTTTTCCATATTTTAGTTATTTGTTTGGTTTAGATATATATTTTGGTTTTAGTAAATGCAGTTTATATCTTAATTCATTGTAGTAAATTAAGATAAAATTTTCTTAAGTACTGTAATGTGTGAAGTAATAATCAATAACAGCTCCGATGAGTTCTTAACAATTGTTTTTTGCTCACATGGGTTATTATTTTGAGATGTTTGTGATTTTTTATTTTACCATATTTTAGTCCAATCAAACATCCTAGAACTGTTGCCATACACGGTATTAAACTTCACACTAATATTCTCCAACAATTGCATATCTAGCAAAAAACGCCTGGCATTCATTTTTCTTAGATCCTTTATAGCTCGTATCACAGCAGTTCCTCAAAACTGACAAACTGAATTGTAGGAGAATCTTTATCTGTAGACTGTCCAACTGGATGACCTTTATAAAGACCTCAGAAAGCAAAGGTCACCTCTTTTCCAAAGAGAATTGGCAAGTTTATTCTCCAAGAAGTACTGTACCACTATGGTGTAGATCGTGGCTGTCATCCTGCAGTGTCCCCGGATAATTAACCTCTGATCCCGCTTGACAGGTACAGCGTTTATAACTGTGAACGTCTGGTGCTTTCAAATGCAGGGAAGCCTGTCACAGAGCTCCGACGCAAACCAGCATTTCCCCTCCCGGTCGACAAGACGTTCTTAACAGAAACAATTACAAAAAAAAAAGAGAGAAATCATCTGGTTTGTTTAGACAACGCTGCAAGAGTTCGCAATAAATCACGCTGAGATTGTGGCATCACCGCATCCAGATGCTTTCGCATTACAGCTTTTCACTGCAGGAACGTTAACGCTTAACCCATTTCCTGTACTGATTACCTTGAAATAAAGAATACACAAGTTTAATTGCAGTTGCGGGGACGTGCGAGGAACATCCACCGTGAAGCAGAAGCCGTCAGTGATGTCTCTGTGAGGGGCCGTAACCTCAATTACAAACCGCTTTAGCGTGCGTGAAACAAGATTCAGGCTGCAAATTAAGTCCATCAAATGCTGTTTATTTATTGTGACGGGGCACAAAGGTGAGAGTATGTCTTTTTCTGCCATCAAAAAACTTGTGTGTAGTTTTTGGACGCCTGCAGAGTTTCAGCAAACAGAGCAGGGTTTATTGCTAAATAAAATTGAGATTGAAACCTTTTTTGTAAACGGAAATTAAGGGTAAAACGATGAAATATGATGCTGAAAAAAATAGTACGCTACAAATAATCAGACAAACGTATATAAATATTTAACATTTGCTTTATTTTTTATCAATATCCACAGTGCAAAAGTTATCTTTCATCATAAATTAAAATATGAAAAATGCTTTTGTTAGACAAACTTCTTTTATGATGCAGTTTCAAGTGTTTTCTATCAGTTTATGTATTTATTTATTTTTTTACATGCCAGATGCCATAATAACAAAGACCACAATAAAAAGAAGACTTTGTGTTATCCTTGGCAAGTTGAGACGAATCTGCTTTTATCGTCAAAACAAATAAGAAACATTCTTAAAGGAAATAAAATAGTTTTGAAACTATTTAATGTATTTAATTCTACTTGCATATATGTGGATTAAAGCAATAAGCCATGAGAGACAGCGTTACGATGATTTTGCCCAAGAAAAGGAGTGTAATTAGGCATGACGTGAAGCTGAAAACCCTCTTTAACTGCTGTAAAATCATTATAATGGCCTCTCGGGGCTAATTTCTTTCATAAAACGGCTACATCAGTTGAAATATGTTAATAATTATCAAGTAAATGTATTCATAACCAGATGTTACGTGCTTTCCGTGCAAAAGTTGTAATCGTGATATTAGAGTGTGTGGTTGCCAAGTATTGCTGTGTTCTGTTGATGTTATTATTGTTGAACGTACACTATGTAACTTTTCTTTTGTTCAAAGTTAACAAAATTCAATATATCATCAATACTTCTTCCAAAATGTTTTTGTCTTATCCTGATTCACTATGGATAGGAGCCTATTATAATTTAGACCTGTCAGGATGGTTTTCGTGGGAAAATTATTAGCCAGCGTGCGTCTCGTCATATCCGTAAATAGTGAAAAGTTGCTCTGGCTTTTTTCTGGTGTGGGAGTGGAATAGGTTAGTGGTCACAATGAGCGAGGAAAGTTTACAGCTAAATCTCAAACCTCCGGGGAATCACCTGTTTAAAGGTGTTTCTCAAAAAGTGAACGCAACAGAGCTCGTAATAAAACAAGAATCAACATGAGCTTTTCTGAGATGGTGTGAACTGGGGGATTTGAAATGCTGTTTTTATTTCTCCACAGGTGAGAAAGGTATGGAGCTGATAAACTGCCATATGTTAGGGATGGCTGACGCGAAACTAACGTTTCGACACAGTGTCGAGATCCCGAAGCGTAGATGTTTCGAAACACTGCTCCGAACTGTGATTCAAAACACCCATGTCACGTGACTTTGGCTAAACGAAGCTTCTGCGCGTTTCGACAGTTGGCATGCTTGCCGAGTCTGCGTTTGATTGACAGGGGCGGGAACAAATCACACAATCGCACATCTGTCTCAACTCCCACAAAGTTTAAAAGAGGAGTTAATGCACCTTCACCTCGTGGGTTTTTGTGAGAGGAGAAAGATTTTGAGATAGCGTTTACGATAGTGACATTTATAAAAAAATCTGTAAAAAACAAACAAAAATGAGACCATTGTGGATTGATTTGTTTTATTAATTTTCATTTTCATGACCAAAATAACCTAGTTATTATTATTATATATTATAGTTATATAGTGAGGATGTTAAAAACTCTCCACATTAACAAAAACACAACATTTTTATTTTTTTAAATGGCTTGTTGTCAAAGTTGTTTCAGATAACATGTGCAATTGACCACTAGGTGTCACCGTGGAGACGGGTGTCGGTATAGTTTCGAAGCCTCAACACAATACGGCACATTTGTTTCATCTGTTTCAGTGTTTCATGAAGCCTCGCTCTGCCCACCACTACCATATGTAGCTCTCTAACAGAGTTGATAATAAAGCGTTGTCTATTGTGAAATGCTGCAGTAACGTCTTCAGCTTGAGATCCTTTCCATCTAAACTGGATATATCTCTTAAAACAAGTAGTGGCTGTTTTATGAGCGGTATGATAACCATATTCAGCAGAGCCGAAGCACAATCAAAACTATGTTCTTCCACAATACGCATGCGATTTTGTTTTTTAACTGCTAGAGGGAAAAAAGTTACATAGTCTTAATTTAAAACATTCATAAATACTCAAGGGCTCCTTAGTCATGGTATCAAAGGTGGAGAGAGTGCTGTTCATTCACAATCCCCACTTTCAATTCCTGCCGGCGCGGGAATCGAACCAGCAACCTTCAGGTTACAAGCCCAACTCCCTCACCACTAGGCCACGACTACCCTATTTTTATTGTATACCCTTTTATTTTACCCTATTTATTGTACACTTAATAGTGTTTTATTGTACACTATTTGAAAATTGTGGTTTGATAATTTAGAAAATCATGCAATAGAAGCTTAGATCATTTAGTTGTAAAACCCCTAACCTTAAAGGTGAGCCCTTTTTATAAAATGTCTCTGGTGTCCCCAGAATGTGTCTATGAAGTTTCAGCTCCAAATACCCCATGGATTTTTTTACTATACCATGTTTTAACTACCTATTTTTGGATGGGAGAAAAAAATGCGCTGATTTGGTGTGTGTACCTTTAAATGTAAATGAGTTTGTGCTCCCCGCCCCTAACCTTCCAATACACTGAGGCATAAATAATACAGGAGAAGCTCACACAGCAAATCTCTAAATGGATCATTACAAACTGTTTGTGATGCAGCATATCAGATCACGTAGGTCTGGCATGTGTTTTGTGGATGTTTGCTAACATCTGATTCTGAATGAGTTTAATAGCGTGCTAACGCGGCTAAAGCTACACACTGTTGAAGAGACTCAATAAGAATGAAGATGCGTTTATGAATTATAAAGACGGCAAGCGTTTTGGGGTTAAAAATGACAATAACGGCATGGCTCTAGTTTCTGCGAAGGTAACTTTAGCCACATTTAACAGTACATTCGGAACAAGCTAACGAAACACATTCAGAAAGACAATTTGCAAACATCACGAATATATATATATATATATATATATGAATTTGAATGATGCACAGTTGGTATCGATCCATCTTTGAGAATCAAATTCTATGAAAATCCTGTTTTTTGATGATTGATGTGTAAAATCTGCCGCTGCTAATTCGGTTAACGCTGTACGACGGCCTCGACGTATCGATTCCAGTCCTCGCTGTACATGGAAATCATTAGCGTGTTTATGCCGCCGGCATGGCAAGCGGGATGAACTTGACCCTTGACCTCAGTCGTGTTGTGCGAATATACCTGAGAGGGACTCGAGATAAGCTGGTTTGTCAAGGACAGCAGGAACGATAAGGTCAGACAGGCGCTCAGAAGTGCCGTCCCACACTTTCGCCATAATTTAAAGGCTTTATCAGAGCGAGCATGAGGAGATTTTCTATTCACGCTTCCGAACAGCCCTCATCACTGGATGCGCATCACTGTCTTCCTCCGTCTGAACTCATTGGCTCCCTGTGGCCCACAGGTTATCAAAGCAGCCAATCAGATACTCCCCCTCCCTTCCGGCTCTCATGTGATTAAATAGAGTGGGGATTGTGAGGGGGTGAATGTGTGTCACAGTACAGTAGCTCTTATAATTACAGGAGCGCTGATGATATCATCATAGAGAACAGATCGGCTCTATATGCATCCAACCGGATAACATCGATAGTGGAGATGGTCTCATTATGTGCTTCATACCTTGTTCACTCTATCTCACTCTCATTCCTTTCTCAGTCGCCTCTATACACAGTCCTAGAACGGTCAAGGTATGAAGCCGATCAATACAATGTTTTAACTTGAAATCGCTTGGACTTTATTTGAACAATATAGACTAGCGTTCCCAAGTTTGAAGTCAGTAAGATGTTTTTTTTTTAATAAATGCTGTCTATTCATCAAAGAATCACGGTTTCCTCAAAAATACCAACATTGATAATAATCAGAAATGTTTTTTGAGCAGCAAATTAGCATATTATAATGATTTCTGAAGACTGGAGTAATGATGCTGAATATTTATACATTACATTTTCAAATAGAAAACAGTTATTTTAAATTATAATAATATTTAGTATGAAATAGAGCCCAAAACTCTTTTTTTTTTAACACATTGTTCATGAAATGAGCTGCTTGAGGTGATCATCAACCCTCATGAGGTCCAACTAAACTATTTATATGAGCTGTTTTATGTGTCAGCTCTACAATTTGTGTACAAATGAAGAAATGAGATGCACACAAAATGTGGGACAATTAAATTATTGTTAATTATGTTATTGTTATTGGTAAATAAAATGAATTTAAAAGTGAAATGTTTTATAAAAAAACATTTTAATCAAATATCAGTTCAATAAATGTTGAATGCTAAAAATTTTATACAAAAATATGCCATTGTTTTTAATTGTATTTGAGAAAGTCGTGCCGTCTGGGGTGGGACGGGCCAAAATCTCCTTTTACAGAGACATTTGACGTGTTTTGCTTTGTTATTATGATAAATATAATAGTTTGTCAAACATTTATAATAATTCTAACATGGGAAACGTGGGATCTAATGCCTTAGTATGTTCTGGGAGTCAAAGTGGATGTTAAGGTTATTATTTTATTTTCATTTTCAACTCATTGCAGGGAGGTAATGGAGTAAAAATAAACAACAGACATATATAACAAATGTTCAGCAACTACAACAGTAAATTACAGACAATAAAAAAGACTGATGGGACAAAACAAACCACAAAAAGTTGTTTTTGTGTGTGTGTCAAAACACTGGAGACAATGATCTTATTGAAGTGTGCACTTAAAAAGTGAAACTTCTCAGAGGTAAACTCAGATAGTTGAGTCTCTTGTCATTACTTGCAGGCTTTTTGCATTATTTGATGGCTGCGGCGGTCTCACTCGATTTGTGCTAGCTGTTGCTAATGTATTTGTAGCCCGAGGCTTCTCTTCCTGTTTGCTGTATTCTTTTTCTCATCATCTTTGTACCTCCACTAATGTTGCCTGCAGTGAATTGAAATGTTGGCAAAGCTGTTCATGCATTTATCATACAGAAAGTATCTGCGGTTAGTAATCAGTTACATTCGCTTCACAATTGTGTTCCATGTCCTCAGATGTTTGATTCATAACATAGTTAATCAATAGCCACAAGAGCTATAGCGTTTTCCTACACGCAACTGTTCTCGAGACGTTCCCTGAAGCTGAGTCAGCCGTTCACTGACCTTTTCAGTGGCAATCACCCCAACAGGAGAAAGATGAACACAGACAGACGCGGGCCGAACTCAGTCGAGCTGGAGCACGTGCTGGAGGAGCTTCTCACAGTTGTCATTGAGAGCAATTAGGAGCGACGGAGGCCCGATTACTGATCCTGAGAACCGTGGCTGAGAATGAGCTCTCCAGCTGGACGGCTCTCGTGCATCTGATGGCAGCGCATGACATACTGTGAAACGAGGAACCGTGTTCTACCGTATGGCCGGAGGGCTCTGCTGGGTTGTATGTGGAACATGCGTGACTCATCAACAGAAGGGCTGAGAGCCATTTTGATAGACATTTCATCTCTGATATCCAGGATTGTGCACCTTTCCAAACTGAACTGATCAAATTAAGATTCAATTTGAATTGAGATAGCAAACAGGATGCAGAATTGCTTTTTGACTTTGATAGACGGACAGATAGACAGATGTGAGACAGACGGATGTGAGATAGACAGATGGACCGACAGACAGATGTGAGATAGACGGATGGACGGATGGACAGACAGACAGATTTGAGATAGACAGACGGACGAGCAGCCAGATGCGAGATAGACAGACGGACAGACAGATGTGAGCCAGACGGACAGACAGATGTGAGAGACAGACGGACGGACAGACAGACAGATGTGAGACAGATGGAAGGATGGACAGACGGATGTGAGATAGACAGATGTGAGATAGACAGATGGACCGACAGACAGATGTGAGATAGACGGACGGACGGACAGACAGACAGATGTGAGATAGACGGATGGACGGATGGACAGACAGACAGATTTGAGATAGACAGACGGACGAGCAGCCAGATGCGAGATAGACAGACGGACAGACAGATGTGAGATAGACGGACAGACAGATGTGAGCCAGACGGACAGACAGATGTGAGAGACAGACGGACGGACAGACAGACAGATGTGAGACAGATGGAAGGATGGACAGACGGATGTGAGATAGACAGATGGACCGACAGACAGATGTGAGATAGACGGACGGACGGACAGACAGACAGATGTGAGATAGACGGATGGATGGATGGACAGACAGACAGATTTGAGATAGACAGACGGACGAGCAGACAGATGCAAGACAGACAGATGTGAGAGACAGATGGACGGACAGACAGACAGATGTGAGATAGATGGACGGATGGACAGACAGATTTGAGATAGAAAGACAGACGGACGGACAGACAGATGTGAGATAGACGGACGGACGGACAGACAGACAGAAAGATGTGAGGTAGACGGACGGACGGATGGACAGACAGATGTAACAGACAGACGGACGGACAGACAGACAGACTGACGGACGGACGGATGGACAGACAGATGTGAGACAGACTGACGGACGGACAGACAAATGTGAGATAAACAGACGGACGGATGGACAGACAGATGTGAGATAGACAGACAGACGAATGGACGGACAGACAGATGTGAGCTAGATAGACAGACTGACAGACACAAGATACACAGATACTGTAGATAGATTTCTATTCAACTTCCTGCAGAGTGTGTCCAGTTCACTTATTTACACTGAATTGAAAGATAGCCAACAAACTCTGAATTTAGGACAGCCCTGCTGATACCAGGCTATTGAAGTTTCTAACTTGCATATAGTGTTGTTTTTACATGCGCCTCGTTCACAATAAAGCGCTTTTAGGACCGCATCTGCAAATCCCTGCGCCTTGTTTTAGGACACGTTGAGAGAACGTGTACTGTTAGTGCTAAAACTGTACAAATATCAGTAATGTTAGCAAATGTGTCCCTTCTGTTTCCTTCAGGTACGACACCATCACAAATCAGTGGGAGACGGTGTCGCCGCTGCCCAAGCCGGTTCATTCGGCAGCTGCCACTGTATGTGGAGGAAAGATCTACGTGTTCGGTGGTGTGAACGAGGCTGGACGCTCAGCTGGTGTTCTGCAGTCTTACGTCCCACAGACCAACACCTGGAGCTTTATAGAGTCCCCCATGATCGGTAAGTAGATTATTTGAACAACGGGAATTTGCTCATGGAAATTGTTCATTTGTGCATGTTTGTGTTTGTCAAATATTTGTCAAGATGGCACCAGAAGGTGGTTCTGTGTTTGTGGTCGGCCTTCTTGAAAGGCTTTTATGAGGTTGTTTGCTTTGCTCACGGGCTCAATCGTGGCAGAAGAACAGCAGGACTGATATGGCAGAGTGGGACTGAACATCTTTACTTGCAGTAGGAGGTTTTCAGGCTTCAATTAGCTCAGTCATCGCTGTGCTACGGCATCATAAAAGCCATTTCATAAACTACATTAACTTGGTAATTAAATCAAGTTGCACACAGTACAGAATCCAGATAAACATGGATTATTGTTCATTTGTCCAACCATTACTCAGAGATCCTCGTCTTCACGTGACCATCTCTAATTGTTGTAATGATTGTTCATACACTTGAGCGTATTTGCATGTATTTCTATGCTAAACAGTCACATTAATAGCACGTGTTTATGTATGATTATATTTAAATGAAGCTGACACAGAAAGCACAAAGTTCACCACTGTTTTGAGATCATGAAATTGCTAACTAAAATTAGACCTTTTACCATCCAATTATACTCAATTATACATTTACTGGCACTGGAGATGCAGCAATAATTAATGCAACAGTTAATGTGAAGCAATAATGAACAATGCTTTTACTGTTTTTATTTGATAGATAACCATTTATTAATCTTTATTCATTTTAATTTCTTCATATACTAATAGATTTAACTCTCTCTCTCTCTCTCTCTCTCTCTCTATATATATATATATATATATAGAGAGAGAGAGAGAGAAATTATTTATAGCAGCTATATATAGCTTATATAGCTGCTTATATATAATATATGACATTAAAATGAATAAAGATTAATAAATATTTAATTAAACAAATAATTATGTTTGTTAACACACACACACATATATATATATAGTTTGAATAATGAAATATAGCATATTGAATATTTTATATTTGTACCTTAGATATAAATAATGTATCATATATTTATAAATATAAATGCTATGGGAATTTTTTTTAATGGATCTAATGTTAAACGGTAATAAACAATAATCTAGGTTCAAGTCACTTCAAATACTAACACATTTATGGCATACAAGTAAGAGAAATTATTTATAGCAGCTATATATAGCTTATATATCTGCTTATATATATATATAAGAAATTATATTTATAAATACTGTGTGTGTGTGTGTGTGTGTGTATTTATAAATAATGTGATACTGTTGCAATTTTACTTGACTACACAAGGATAAATACTAGCAATTGCAAACATGATGATTTGTTTTAGGAGTAATACTACATATTTCCTGGCAGCAATAGTTGTTGGCTCTTCCTCACTGATTGACAGGCCTGTAAGTCTTTGTGTAATTTTCCTATAGGCCGTTTTTACCCGGAGTGAGGGAGTTCCATTCATATTTCCCCTGCCATGTCCACAGCCAATAGCCACACGCTAAAGGCTTTTAAGAGGTTCATTTCCTCAAAGTCCCAGTGTGATTCTGTTGTTTGAGGACCTGCAGTCCGTAGTAAACACAACTGAGCAAACACTAGTTCAGCCAGTGCCAACAAGACAAGCTGTCAGTGAAGGTCGAACAGGCAAAGTGCCACTGGAAGCCACGTGGATGCTGGAGAATTGATTGCATACAATTGCTTGTACAAATTACACAAGATTGCAGGGCGTCTTTAGAGTACAGGCACATTAAAAAGTGATTCAGGGAGCCTCTGGACAGTCTGATGAGTTCTCGCCGAACCGGCTCCCAGCCTCACCACTGGCCTCTGTTAGTGCTCAGTCAGACCGTGTCGGGCCGCCTCGAGCTGCCTCGTCGACAGACATCCGCTAGGTCTCCAAACTACCGGTACGAAGGGTAGCCGGTGTTTATAAAAACATGTTTAAAGCATGTCAATTGGCCGAGCAGTACTTTGAGACATCCATCAGAGTGAAAAGGCAGTGTGAGATGGGTTTGACTGAAGTAGTCTCACATAAAACACTTCAGCTTGTTTATTGAGTAGCGAAGGTTGTCGCCGATGTCCTCACCCCATTTTCAACCCAGCTCTCTGCGAATCTAGCTATTCAAACGACTCCTTTCCTCTTTCTTTCGTTTTTTAATAGCTTTTCTCTGCCGCATTTCACCTCTCCCGAAAATTGAGCGAAATGCACCTCTGTAAATTGGTGGCACGAACTATTGTTGTTGTCTTGTTTCACTCTCAAAAAGCTGCATCTCTCATGTCTCCATTGTGCCAGATACAGGTCCCCCATTTGATCGAAACCTTGAGACGTCTTGCCGGTGGCAGGATTTCAGCATCAAAGAAGCAGACCGAGCTTTGGCGTGACGTTTGAGCCCCTCGAGTGGCAGTGGCAGGCAGAACGTGGGCCAAACCCAACAATGAGCTCTGCTGATAGCATCAGCGTTGGGTTTGAAAACGAGACAACAAATAGATAAAGAGCATTGCGTAGGGTGAGATTAGGACTTAACGGAGCTGATCCTACGGCGACGGCAACTCAAACTGTTTGCGAGATGCACGCGCTTATGATGCAAACAAAGCACTCGGGGAGTTTAAATGAAGTGACTCGGCACAAAGCAGTCGTTTTTGTGAGGGGAATAAAGATGTGTTCGAGGGGGGCGCCAGAACTGTGCTCGTGTTACAGAAGACGGCGCCTCCCCCTGGGTTACGCCGCCGATCAATTCGACAACGCTTGCTGTGACTGATGCTGGATGGAGTGCTATAAAAAGAGGGCGTTATCTGGACCGTCACTCAAAGCCGAGCGACGGGGGGTTTTAATGAGAAGCACCTGGCAGCCGCGCCGCCAAGCGAGAGCCCATCTCGCACTTCCTTTTCAACCATTAAATCCAGCGGCTGTTTTACAGATCGCTTCTGTGCTCCGCTTCTCAAACGAGACGCATCAGTCGAATGTGAGGGAAAAAAAACAAAACAAAACAAAACAAAACCTTGAACGCAGCCACGTGAATTATTCATAGGTGTAATAAATTGGCCCAGCTGTAATCGTTTGGGAGACAATTTCTCTGTCAGAAAGCAAAGGCTGATAGCCTCTCTCTTGCATTCGGCTCGACGACCTTTTCCGTGTTCACAACCATGCGTCGGGCTGTCAGTCATTTGCCTGCTCATGAAAAGATGTGATTATTTCTGTTTCTTGGCCATTTACCCCGTGTGAAGAAGGATAGAGTGAGTAAAACCTGTCATTGTGAAGGGTCTTCGGGTATTACAGAGGTAATTTCCTCTGTATGGAATCATTAGAGGGAACAGGCGCCATATATCTGTTTGCCGTTATTTGTCATTCTCCGCTTAATAACGTAAAGGATGAAGGATACGGGGATGTGGGAAATGGAATGTGGCGAGAAAATCATAAATACTTTACAAATGGTGCTTCAAACCCCGTTTCGGAAGATTGCGGACTGACGACGTCACATTGAAATTAGAGCTGCCCCCGAATATTCAACTAATCGCTTACTCGAAGCAAAATTTTATTAGGGGTCATTATGGTAACTACAGTATGTTCCAGACGTTCGCCTATCATCCATCAATATCAAATATGGCTTATTATTAAAAACATGTAAGTAGTTTCAACTTTACGTGGCTGCTCGCTCTTAACCTATACATTACATAGTATCATTCGCACATATCCAAGTGTTTGCTTGGAAGCTGAAGTACAGCGCCCTTATTACAAGACATCACTTGTATTTTTTTCCCGATAACAGCGGAAACAACTTAAAATACATTTTTGGTCATAAAGACAGTAATAGATCATTCGAAACTCTACTTTTATTTGTGTAAACTCGCAATAACAAGAAAATACGTTTTTGTAAAATAAAGAAAACAAATAGGATGCCATCTCTGTGAACTTAAGCGAAAAAATAAAGCAAAACTCAGTGTATACTTGCCTCGCAGACATGAGAAATACATCTATAGAAAGCTCAAAATGGCAAGCGACTGTCTACCAATTCAAGCGGAAAACAAATATTCTCAGATTACGTAATGCGTATAAAACGTTTGTCACAGGTTAACCTGTTGACTATAAACTTGGACTTACAAACATACCACCATTTCACTTGTACTGTACATTGTCGGCAAAATTTACATCTGTGTATACGTCAGGAAGGTGTTATGGAGTTTTGTTTGTTTAGTTTACAGTTTGCTACTGCTGTTTTTGTTTTCAAGTCTTTATAGTTTGTTTTCTTAAAGTTTGTCATTATTTTTCAAAATGAACAAAATGCCAAAACACAATAATAAATCTTCATTTTTCCATAAGTTTTCCCCAAATTTTGTTTCAGTTAAACTTACCGGATCACACCATGTACAACCAAACCCATAATCCAGGTCAAACTGTTTTTTAAAGAGAATCACTTCCTGTGGAAGCTTCCATTTTTGGTGATGTCAGAGGGGGATCATTTAGAAACCGTTGTTTTTGCCATTTGATTAGTTGTTAAGCTCTTTTTCTGTTAATGGTTGTGGTATTAGCTTTTTGGAGGTTTAAGTCTTTTTGTGTTTGGTGTTTATGTTATTTAATTTCATTGTTACAAATGTATACAAATACATATAGGCGCTTCTGCTACTGCAGAGATGACGAGTAAAACAGACAGAAGACAGACAAGAAATGATTAAAAAGTTTAAACAGTCTCTTTGCTGTTTTTTCACGACACACTCATAATCATTACTTTTACCGGTGCGCTGTGGCAAGTTTTATGTGTGCGCTTGAGGCTATGTATTATATGTAGGCAATTAAAGGCTCATTATTATGATTTATATGGCGTATTAATATTCACGTGCGATTAATCGCTTAAACGAACGACTACTAGTCAACTAGAAAAATCTTAAATCCGGGGCAGCCCTAATAGAAACCACAAAGTATAGTAGTCCTTAATTTACCTCATTAATTATCTGACATTCGCAGGAATCTTCCGGAAGAACGCTGCGAAGCCGTGCCGATAAGAATTTAGATGTCCCCGCAGCCGTACGATTTACTTGTAGCTCCAAAATGCACCATATATCTTTCATTGAGCACAATGTGTAAGCAGAGCCGTGATAATGCCAAAATAATGCTTTTATTCCAGGGAAAAATTCATCTGTGGCTGGAACATACATCAGAGAAGTAACTTCTATCTGTTGTTCTCTTGCCTCCTGTGCTCCTTTTGGGCTTATTTAGATAACAAGTACGCTCCTGCTGTGAGCCTCAATGGTTTTATCTTCATCCTGGGAGGAGCCTACGCCCGAGCCACCACTATCTACGACCCAGACAAGGGCAACATCAAAGCCGGCCCCAACATGAATCACTCCAGGCAGTTCTGCAGGTTGGTCTAATGAACAGTAGATTGCGCTACACGATGCAATAAACGATGTTCCACATTACAAATGGTGCAGCATAAATGAAAGGGAAATGGTCTCTTGCTCTTCCTCCCCCAGTGCGGCGATCCTAGACGGGAAGATCTATGCAACGGGAGGGATTGTGAGCAGCGAGGGACCAGCGCTGGGCAACATGGAGACCTTCGACCCTTGCACGAACACGTGGACGCTGCTGCAGAATCTGCCGTGTCCACTTTTCAGACACGGATGCGTGGTTATTAAGAAGTACATTCAGAGTGGCTGAGGACAACTTTGACTCTGGACTTCTCTAATGTCACGAACTGGCCTAAACCAACCCATCGAGCTCCAGCCAGCCAGCCTGGGTGGAACACGGTCGGACCATCGTGGTCAAGATTTAGCAAAGGATCCGTAGTGTAGCTCCCCCTCAGGTGTCGTGCCATTGGAACGGCATTCTTGGTCAGCCAAATGCCTTTTTTTTTTTTTCATTCCCCCTCCAGTGTTTTAGTTGATGTTTCTTTGAGAAGGTTTCCGTCACATCTCGTTTTTCATTGACAGTCACGTTATGAGATGAGAAAAGGTTTTTTGTCGTAAATAAAGATCAGTTGCATCATGAAGGGACTTCAGCAAGAAGCTAAAGGACGTCGACGCTGGTCATGTAGCCCTCCAGCGAGGGTCAGAGCCACAGAGAGACGGGATAGAACGAAGGCCCTCCTGAACTCCAAAGCACAAAATACCAGAACCTGTGATGCCCAGAGGAGTTTCATTTCATTTTGTTCTGTGTAAATCATTCCACCTTTTCTTTGTGGGTTTTTAAACCTCGTGTTTTATTCTGACCCACGAGCCTGCAGCCATGGCAGAATACAGATGGAGCGAGATGGAAGGAGAAACTTTGTATTATAGGGAAGATATGTATATTTTAAAAACCAATGAAAATTGTGTATAAATGTTTTTAGAAAAATTCAATGGATTGGACAATGTCTGTAAATCTGTACCCTACCGGAACAATTTACGTTATTAATGCTGAAATACATATCCAGAATTCTAAAGAAAAATTGACTGGTCTTTTACGCATCACTCGTTTAAATATGAATTTCCTTAACTTTGTTATTTGTGGCTAACTGATAAGGATCTTTTCCTTATAAGGAGTCAAGAAAGTCATCTTCATTTATATAGTGCTTTTCCCAATACAGATTATTTCAGCTTCACAGTGATATTAGGAAAGTTAATGGACAGATTGTTTTGCCTCTAAAAAAAATATTATTATCGAACTAAAGTAGGTTTTTGATTGAATCACTTCCATTGTAGAAATTAATTATTAACTTAGGGGCCGCTTTAATGACATCTTTCCAACGGAAAAGACCTTTAATGCATTCTTGCCGTTCATTTAAGTGTTTAGTCTAGTCTAGGTTTGCAAATTTGAATGTGTATGTGCACAGATGCTTTTTAGCAAAGTGACATGGCCAAATTATTTGTCCGGTCTGCATAATACAGAAAAATTAGTCTTGTCCACGAATCTTTGCAAACTGGAATAATTTTGATAACATTTAATCTATACATACGGAAAGGGAAGGAGGCCTTCGTAGAGGATGACACTTCAAGGATGCGTTGTGGTCGTGTCCAGGCGCAGGTCCTTCATCTCATCTGGATATGGCCTGGATCTGGCAGACTACGGCAAACCTCGGGATAAACAGAGAGACTTATATTAGCGTAGACGCCATTCTTCTTATGATGTAGCAATTAGATCAGGTGTTATGGGAAGTGTTCCCGGTTCTGGCTGACCTAATTTATGCAGCCTAACAATTTACATTAAAATTTTAGAAGTAGATAATGTTATGTGTATGCCAGGTTAAAGAGATGTTTTAGTCTAGATTGAAACTGACAGAGTGTGTCTGCTTCCCGAACAATGCTAGGAACACTGTTCCAAAGTTTAGGTGCTAAAGGATCTACCGCCTGCGGTTGATTTGGGTATTATCAACTGGCCTGAATTCTGAGATCGCAATAGACGTTAAGGACTATAATGCAAGAAGAGCAACTGCTTACTGATTAAATGTAATAATAGAAACTTTTCCAAACCATGTGTGCCTTTAAAATCCCTGATAAATGGATGAAGACAGAGACTGATTGCCAAAGCTGGATCAACAAATGTAATGTATATGTAAATGCAAATGTGCTTTTCATTGGTCAATATTACACTTACTGTTTTGCTATATCCAATTTATGAACACAGCGCACTCCAAAATGTGCTCCAACCCTTATTACAGATCAAGGCAGGACTCCAATTGAAATTGAAACACCCAGAGAAACTTCAATTTGCACCTTTTATTCAAGTATATCACAGCAGTTTATTTCAGAAATTACAGTAAATATTTCATTTCACAAAAGGACTGCAGGGAAGGACAGAACAATGTGTGGTTTTTGATTTGCTTCATAGTAAATATAAAAAGGAACACAAATTCTGGTATTACTCAAAAAACAACATTCCCTCAACCTTGTAAATCATTAAAGGGGTAAAAATCTACCGATTACATGAAATTAACTAAACATAAACCAACAATATTTGCAAACAAGACAGATTTCTCCAACATAGAGCATTGAATTAAAAAAAACTGAACTCGTTAAACTGAAAACAAGTGGGTTTAGTGGGTCTTATTCACCTACCTAAAGCAAAATGCTATTGTTCTATGGATTTCCTACCGTCAGTCGAACAATCTGAATTAAACACTGGTCAACTAAAGGAAAAGAACAAACACATAGAATTACATAGACTTCCATGCCCACATCGTAACATCGTTAATGCAGGATTTAAGAGTTAATTTTCTAAGAAATATATTAGTGGTCTAAATGTGAAATTTCATTTCCACATAACGCACTGACCAAGATTTCATTTCGATTCAGGGTCAATTACATTATGCTATCAGATAGCTATGAAAAATAGGGTGTCTTGTGAATTGGCATCAACTAAATCTTTCCCCCCCACCCCCACGATATATTTGTGAGAAGCACAAGTGGTCAGAGTTTCACGTTGTTGAAACTACAGGTGATGGAGAGGGACCCCAAAACTCACATTAGCCACATGAACTTCCCCTTCATCCTCTACAGTAATATTTGAAAATGAAAACTAACCACCATCATATGCACCCTTATGGAATAAATATTAATGTAGCAGAGACCTGAGACCAGTAAACCCCGTTTCTGAACGTCGTGCAACACCTGCTACAAAAATGCGCTACATCGTGTCTCGGCGCAAATTTCGTGTAACAATTTTTCCAATTAGTTTTGGTTGAACAAAATGTTGTACATATGATCATCATTTAATAAATAAAAAAAATGGACAGGCAATAGCACGAAGTAAAATGCGACTGCGAACTTTGAGAGAAATTAAAAACATGAAATGGACTGAAGCATTTCACAAGCATGGCCACTAATATAAAATTCATGGGATGCACATGTAGAAAAACTGAAATATACAGCATATAACATTTCACCGATATTACAATGCCATTTCTTTTCTCGGCTCAAAAGCAGAACAACCCAAAAAATGAAATACTAAGAAAAAAAAATCTGAACAAACCCGAGGATTACTGCAGCAGCCACATGTCGGAGAGGTGATCCAGTACCGTAAGCTTGAATTTCTGAAGGGCGCAGTGATATTACAGAGGTCAACAAATACTGTTTGTTAGTAAACAGGTCATTACTTTTGTCTCTTCGCATGAAAACAACTTGCTGAGGTAGCTGTGCTTCTGTCTCTCACACGCACTGCAGTAGTCCGAAGCTAACTCCTAGTCTTTTCCTTTTGCATATGTCTTAAAAAGTGTCATTTTTTTTTCCATTTTGTTTATAGCACCGGATCCGAGGCAAGGTCACGGGGATTCTTGAACTTGGATCAACGTTCTTTAAAAAGCCTTGAAAGCTAAAAAAAGTTTGAGAGGGGGAGCTAATGATACTTACACAACAACAAAACTGACTGAAATTAGGTTATTATTGCGACATCTAACAAACAAGGATTTTGCACAATATTAGACCGCGCAATGGAAACACTAAAAAATGGCAAACAAAAATATATATATAAAACAAAATATAACAAAAACATAGTAATGCTTTACGTTCAAAAATTCAGCACTGCCTAGACTGCCATTGTAGCTTTGCACATCAAAACGTCGCTGATATTTTTACTCCAAATTTGTGATGTTACATTAAAAAATGGATGGCAAAAGAAAGCCACGTCGTTCGATGGAGCAACCAAATCATGGAGATGTTTGGTTTGGTGACTTGAGAAGAGACTGGCAAATGATTAACTACAACATACACCAAAAGACGACTTTATCGAAGTCTCTTCGAACATCCAGAAAGGGTTTGTAGCCCTCTGGCTTGTCCACAAACATGAATTGCTTGTGAAATACTATTTCAAAGTTTAAGGCACAAGCTAGGCAGTGCAATCTCCAGATAATCTACTCGTGAATCCAGTTAAACCAGACGAAAAATGCCAAATAAAATAAACGGAAAAAACCCATGAACTAGGGGGGAAATGTGTGATGGGTCTAAAATACTGCTATTCCTCTCCTAAAGATCTATTTGAACCAAAATCTGTCTTTTTTTGTTTTGTTTGTTTCTACAAATATCAAAAGTCTGAATAGAACACATTTTTCTTGTTTTTCACAGGGAAAAGTTGGTTTACAATACAGAGGCCTTGCAAAACTTACAATTAACATCCAGTAGAAAACAACTTGTCACTAGACGTCCCTACAAAACGTGTTGGTTTTTGTCCAGCAGGAGTATCTATGTGGCTAAAAAGTGTTGATAATCTCAATGGTGACAAGGTGTGACATCACAGGAGTGGAACGATGCTCAGGGGGATGGAGGTTGAAAGAGTGCGATATAGTTTATTTCCACAGTAAATGACCAACTGACTTGAGCTTTAGGGCATCACACCATCCGCATACAGTTCTCCACTGCTGGTGAGAATCTGTGTGTATGTATATGTGTTTACTTCCAGTAGACAGAGGCTGAGGTTGCTTTGTGACATCAAACAATCTTTTATTTTGTATTGTTTGTGTTTTGTTTGCTTATTTATGAGAAGAACAAGGAGCAGCAGATGAAGAAAAACAAAAAAACAACAACAAAAAAACCAATAGCACCCAATAGCACCAAGAACAATCATCAATTGGCATGTATGTGAGTTTACAAAAAGGAAACAAGCAAAAACGAAACCTCCAGGAGTTTTTGTGTTTGGTTCTGTTTCAGGTACCTGAGATGATAGCACCAAGGTCGCCTTTGTAAGCCTTTGTTTCAAATGTCTGCACCTTTTTTTTTTTACCATCCCGCTGTCATTTAAGACCGAGGCGTCCAGACCTGCTCCACATTAAGGACTTGGCTCAGAATGCTGGCCTCTCCCTCTTCTATCAAAAGAGTCTCCGATCACATTTCTCTCTGAAAGCCCTCTATTCATCACAGGAATGTTTCGAAATGCTCAACTTGCCTCTCCATCGCCTGAAAATCAACAGACAGAAAACAGTCATCAATAATACATTGTATAAATGCATAACTATGTATATATCATTATATATGTGACCCTGCACCACAACACCAGTCATGAGGGTCATGTCTTAAAAAAAAAAAAAGAAAAAAAGAAAATGATTTATATATAATCTGAAAGCTGAATAAATAAGCTTTCCATTAATGGTTTGTTAGGAGGATAGGACAATATTTGAAAATCGGCAATCTGAGGATGCAAAAAAAATTAAATCGCAATTAAAGTTGTCCTCAGCAATGCATATCCACTCACAAAAATACATTTTTGATATATTTATGGTAGGAAATTTACAAAATACCTTCTTGGAAAAAGATCTTTACTTAATATTCTAATGATCTTTGGCATAAAAGAAAAATCAATAATTTTGACCCATACAATGTATTGTTGGCTACTGCTACAAATATAACAGCCACTTATGACTGGTTTTGTGGTCCAGGGTCACATTTTTAATGGATAATTTATGAATGAAACCATGATGAATTTGGCATAAACCTAAAGTTTTGAAGGTCATTATTCAGACTCAATATGCTTATGTACATATAATAACTTTTTATTATTATTATTACTTAAATAATTTACAGTTTTATTACATTTAATATTAATTTATGTACTTATATACTACCATTCAAATGTCTGGTGTATGTAAGGTTTTTTGTTTTTGAAAGAAATCAGTGATGCTCACCAAGCCTGCATTTATTTGATGAAAAAGACAGAAAAACCGTAATACTGTGAAATAATTACAATTTAAAATATTTTAGAATGTAATTTATTCATCTGATGGCAAAGCTGAATTTTACTGCTCAAGAAACATTTTATTATTATCAATGTTGAAAACGGTTTCCACTAAAATATTAAACCGCACAACTGTGAAGCACTTTTTTAGGATTCTTTGATAAATAGAATGTTCAAAAGAACAGCATTTATTTGAAATAGAAATCCTGTTTTTACGCTCACTTTTGATAAATATAATGCATTCTTGCGGAATAAAACTTTAAAAAAAGATAGTAGTAAAATGTCATGATTAATTGAAACCATCATGGCAGAACATGAACCAGTCAAAGTTATTTAATGTAAAAAGGGACTAAATCAAAGGTGATTAGCGTTCAGATTTGGTTTTGAAAAACGTTTTTGGTCTATTTTTACACCATGTCCCCACAGTGTGACAAATGCAGAAAAAAAGGCCTTTAAAGTGATAGTTCACCCAAAAATGTCAATTCTGTCATCATTTACTCGCCCTCATGTCTTTCAAAAATTGAATGACTTATTGTATCAAACACAAAGAGGAGACATTTTGTCTGAGCTGTTCTCTTCCATACAATGAAAGTGAAAAGTGACCAGAAGTTGTAAAACTCCAAAAAGGGAGCTCTATAAATGTAGTCCATTTGATTTGTGTAAGAAACAGACCTTAAAATTAAGATATAATTAACAAAGCCTTCCTTGACAGCTACAGAAACTTTCATTATATTAAAAAAAGAGCAGTGTAAACAGCCTGTTTACTGGATGATTACCGTTTACTGCACTGTTATTCTTCTAGTTATTTACTTTAAACATTCATTCTCGAAAATTACTTACTTCCCTGTTCTCCTTTTGTGCTTTTACATCATACATGATTTGATAGATATGCGAGCAAGTAAATGATGACAGAACGTTCATTTTTGGGTGAGCTATCCCTTTAATACACAGCCTTGAGAAGCGGAATTTTAGACCAATGAGATTCTGCTGTGGGCGGAGCTAAAGTAGCATGAGAAATGACAAGAACTTCGCTTTACGTTCTTTCAAACAACACATGAATTTAATACAACTCTTCATTTGACATGCTAATATGTGTTAAGATCAAAGTATAGCTAAGAATTAAACTCTAAAGGCATTTTATGCCACAGGACAATGTGTGAACAATTAGCAAAATCATGTCCAATTCCTGCTATCCTCTGTGGATCTCAGCTCCGGTCCTCCGGCTGCAATAGATCCAACAATCTGACAGAGACCAGCGGATTAAAATCTAAACACATACAGCTTTTCCAGATGGTCTCGATCTCGAATCATCCAGGAATTAATAAATACGACTCCATTAGGGTGCTCTCAAAGAGGAATTGGTACACAACATGCAAATTAGCCTTCAGTCAAGCCGGCCATAATTCCTTGGAGTAATTCTAATCTGTTTCTGCTGGGCAGCTACCATTACTATTGTATTTGAGAACAGCGCACATAATTTCCCAGGAGGCCGTGCGAGAGAGCTCTCTACCATTGGCGAGCCAGCGTAATTTAGACACACAGCAGCTGTTCGGTGTGCCGTGTTCAATCACTGCGTATCCATCTCCTGTGAGCCGCCGTCACACACGACACATGACTGAACTGAACATTACGAGTCATTAGTCAGAATAGCGATACTAGTTAATAATGGTATTGTTGTAATCTAGTATTACACTGGCTCAGTATTATTACTACAAATAATTGCAGATAAACCATTACTTGTAGTCATTATTTTGCAGCTATTATTGCTAAAATAGAGAGGCACTAAAACATTTTTATACCAAATATATTTGATATCTAATCCAGTGTTTTTGATTCAGAATAAAGTAAATAAATAACAATAAAATAAACAAATAAAAAGCATGTATTAATGAGTTTGAAAAGCACACAAAATGAAATTGTAGCATAAAAGTTAAACTGTACGAATATAGAATTAATAATAAAATAACATGGATTTATTTCTAATAAAAATAAAAAGTAACTTATTAGGAAAATCCGATTTTATGTGGCATCAGCTTGTATTTCACATCAAATAAAGCTAATAAAATATTACCTAGTGAAAGTGTGTGGCATGCTATCATGTGGAACAATTAACACACAAATATGGGTAAAAATCTTAAATATGGGTATGTCCCATTTTTTTGCTTGTGCCCATGAAGCACACATTTAATTTGACAAATTGCACAACCAGCAGGACCATAATGTCTTTGAACATCATATTGATCTGTGTCTGTGTCACTCAACCTCTATCAGACGGGTCTTGTCGTAGTCTCTGCGGTGCTGATAAATACACTGGCTGAGCACTGAGTAAATTCTCTCCAGATGATCCACACTGAAGCCCTCACTTTTCACAACCGCCCGCTCCAACAGAGCCTGAAACACAGGAAAATATAACAAAATTCAACATAATTTTGTGGGTTAAGGAACACTTACTCATGTTCACTTATGTTATTCCAAACCTGTGTGAAAGAAATTTTTCCATGCAATTACAATTAACATGGAGTGAAGCTTTATATGGCTCATGTGCATTATTCCAAGTCATCTGAAGTATGACAGCTTTGTGTGCGGAACAGACTGAAATGAGCCTGAGGGCGTTTTCACACCTGGCTCGTTTGGAGCGTTTGTTTTGGAACCTGGTGCGTTTTCTCCCTTAGTGTGGTTCGTTTAGGTATATATGAACACGGCAATCGTGCTCGGTTCCACACTACAACAATCGCTCCGAGATCGCCTGAACGAGGTCGTCTTGGCCCGAGGTCGTCTTGACCAACTTCTCAACCAAGCGGTATCATTAGTCATAACGGGAAATTTGTTATATAAAAACCTGCAGTGTCTGATTATGTGAGTTTTTTTTGGTTGAAAACCAAAGAAAGCCTCTTCATCTTAAAATGTTATGTAATTGCTCTCCCGATGAAGCATTGATTCCAGCTCTAACTGCATAAATTATACATATATAATTTTAAATATATAAATAATTTATCAGACAAAGTGGGAATAAAGGCTACATTCTTAGTTTTTGTGTGTCACGACAGCTACAGAAAAACCCACAATAAGCCAGTGGAGTTAACTTGTCATCTTAATAATAATAATAATAATAATAATAATCCTCAACCACCACCATCACCATCTTGATGGATGACACAGACCAGTAAGAGTACAGTTTCACTGACATGTAACTTGCATAAACACATTTTGGTACACTTTGAAACGTTGCCTTGGGAAAGCGAACCGAACTGAACCACAAATTTATGTAACAATTTTAGTCCCTGTTTCGGAACAAAGCAAACGATCTACAGGTCTGAAAACGCTCAGAACGTACATGAATGAATCTTTCTTTTGAGTCAAATCTTTCTAATAAATTGATTAGGTTCGCAAAACCAGTACAAATACTTCATTTGTACTCGACTGATCTGGTTCTCGAATATATCTCACTGACTTCCTCCCTCTGTGGTTAACAGCTCAGTGAGGGAAAGATTATCAGTGAAAAACAACTTACTTTTCAGTCCGTTCCTCACACAAAGCTTCAGAAGACTATTAATAAACTAATTTTATAGTGCTTTTGTGTCAGTTTTTGCTCTTACATTCTAATTGCATGGAAAAACCACAACAAGTCTTTAGAATTTCTCATGTTTGTGCTCCAAGAGTTTGGAACGACATTTGGGTGAGCGAATAATGACCACTTTGATGGATATGTTCGGATTTGATCTGAATCTGCCAGATTTGCCAATGCAGAAATAATGTTCATAGCTCAGATGCTTATTAGTATTTGATTTGATAATGGAAGGAATAATGCCTTGGGTTTCTTTTTTTTTCCAGAAAGAAAAGCTCTTACAATTAAATTAGTCATTTTTACCCAAGTAAGATCTGGCTCTAAAGGAGGCATTTGGAAGTGAGGTAATGAATGAATCACATATAATCCTCAAATACACACGTATCAAGCTTTTTTGTAGAGTTTACGCTGACATATGAGAGATACAGTCTGTCTCAAATTCTGATTTTCTGGGGGAAGTTTGACCTGCACCTGCTAACATATAACATTTCAGTCAAGCATTAAAGCCGCTGATGAACGTGCGTCCTGTGGTTTGCTGTGCAGTTGGAAAATGACTCTGGTGTATGGAATAGTCTATAAGAGGCTTAATTCGAAGTTTAATGGCATTGTTTTAGTTTCCGGAGACCAAGCTACAAACATGCAGTGAAAGAAAATGGGAGCTGACAGCTAATGCAGTGTGGAGACAGGTGTGGAGGCAACCTCGCGGGTGCCAAATCCAGCTCATCACAACAAACAACTGAACCTTCTATGAATAGAACCATGTTCTACATGGTTAAGTCAGTTCTGAACAAAATTTCAATTATTTCCAGATACTTTAGGTGTGTAAAATTACAACTGTCTGAATGGATTACAAAACAGCATTTGTTAACATCTAATCAATCAATCAATCAATCAAATCAATAAATATACTTGTGTATTTTTATGTAAAATGTTTTAGTAAAATAAACATGCAGGTCAACAATGCGGTTTATAAAAAACAATTAATTTAATGAAAAACAGTGCTAGAATTTAATTAGACAACTTAATGTTGCTTCTGACATGAAACAATTTGAATCCATTTGACTACAACTGCTGTCTGATTGAAATGATAGTTGACTGAAAAAAAAAAAATGCTGGTTTAAGCTACATTAAATATTGTTTTAGGCTGAAAAACAGAATTTTTTAGCTATATCTAGTTATACATCAATCATCCAAATTTCAGAAATTTAATGGACTGAAAAGAAGCCATGAAAATATCTGAGATGACAGTAACACGGCTCTATTCTGTCATTTTCAACAGGAATATATTTCAAAGAAACTGCTTCTATGAACTTCTTCTATACACCTGTTGCCATGTAAAATGTACACACGAGAACTGCATAAAAAAACCGAGTGGGAAGATAAATGAACATTAACCGAGAAGGTAACCTCCAAAAGATAGTTTGACCAGACGCACACCTGCAAAGGAAACAACTGTGACAACATTGAGTCCCCAACACGTACACCCAGGAAGAGAGGTCAGCCATCTTCAAAAGCAATTACGATCACGGTGACAGCTAATTAAGGCACATCATAATTACCTTCCATTTCATGCGCAGCTCCAGAATGCTAGTATTTACTGTTTGCACTCGGTTTAATTAAAACGCCTCAGACTTAACAGTGGCCTTTCAATTGACATGTTCATCACAACCATCCTCCGGCCAATCGTGAGCTCATCAAATCGCGCAGGGACAAGTTATTACTCAGACTGCATTGGTTCGAGTCAACATAAACAGTGCCAGTTCCTGATAAGGTTGGATCCAGAAAGAAAAAGAGCATAAAAGCTCAAAGCAGAATGTGCAAAGATTACCAAAATACAGTAGTAATTGAGAATTCGGGTTTGGTTTTGGGGAGACATTAAACGCATCCCCTACAGATAGGTTTGAAACCGTATCTTTGCAGTGTGATGACAGCCCCTGAACCAATGAAAACAACCAAACGTTTTCATTAAAAACCACTGGAGGACATTGAAAGCAAATATCAGCATACTGAAGAGCAACACCACCAGAAAACAATCCTCTGCTCAGTCCAAGCATGGAAACAACAAAAGTTTGTAATATATATATACATAAGTGCTTTTAAATGTGAATAGTGTAAAATACACTACATATTTTACACTGTATATTACTGAAATATATATACATATATACACACACATTATATATACACACACATACATACATACATATATATATATATATATATATATATACACACATCTATACATATACATGTTATACATGAGTTATGCAATATATCCGTGTAGCACCAAAGTAGAGTTGATATTAGGCAATTATTTAGCAACCTTTATTATATACACCTCAGAAAAATACCAAGGTCCTCAACGGCGCTGAAAAGAACCAATTTCTAAATGGACTCGCAGAAAGACGATTCTCTGTCAATTCATCAGTCAATTGCGTGATAATTCCCAACTACGGTGACCGTAAACTTCTGCATTCTCTCATAATACATTTATGCGTAAGTTTATTATATATAATATGTGCATTAGATAGATTAATGGTGACTTTCTGAAAAGCTCTGCATGGATTGAGGCGTGTGAAACATCATGAATCTCAGACGGTCTCTAAGCGGGAACGCTAACGATTAAAGTCCATTTCTGATTTTATTGTTGTTTGTATTGCCATGTAGCAGCGTTTTACTTGGCGATGTTTTAAAAAATATTGTATTTTTGGTATTTTATATGCTCTGTTGGTGGATTGTGGAGTAGCATCACCAAGGGGGATATATTTTTTTTAATAATTCAGCAGAAGCATGCCATAATGCCATTGTATGTATGTATGTATGTATGTATGTGTGTGTGTGTATATACATAAATACATAAATAAATACATAGGCATTATGGTAACGCAACATGTTATGAATGGCAGGAGAGAAAATGCTAAATAATCAGCAGTAAACATCAGAATTTGCAAACATTTCAATTGCAGGGATTAGCTGTGGACCCATGCTGTTTCTCTGTGTCGTTGCTCCAAAGTGTCACTGACTGTGGGAGAACGGTCATGGATGGCAGATGCCCTCCATCAACCCTGAATAGAACGGTAATCCTAGCTTGAAAAGATTTTTGCTAAAAGACTTGTTTTGTAATGACCTGACCAGCCCAGACATCAGTCACTCAGATGGAGTGATACAGAGGCATTAATTTGTGGGAGTACAGAACACAAGCCAGTCAACTAACGGGAAGATTTAAAATTTCACAGCAACAAAGTTAAAGCTTCAAAAACATTTTATTCTATTAAGTATAAAAAAAAAAAATAACAACAAATATCTCAAATATTACACTGACTGCTGGATGAAGCTGTGCTTCACCAACCTACACAGATAAAGGTCAGCAAGTTATAAATATTTGCAATTTAAAAATGTAAACAAACCAACCTACGTTAAAAAAGAGAAAGCTTGAGGAAGGTCAAAAGAAAAATCTCAACACACTGACATGTTGCTTTAAAAGTTTATCAAAAACTCTTTGCTTCAAAAGAAAAAGGCAAAAAAGTTGTCACACAGGAAATTTTTTTACTTTATATACTAAAACACTTAATTGACCATCAGGTTTAAAAGCGTTATGTTAATAAAGCCAATACTGTACTGTTTTATTACAGAGGACTATAATTGTTGAAAAGTTTAGTCATCATAAAGGCTCAAACGAGCTGGATTCACACAGCCCGTGATTAAGACAGAAATGTTGAGTGAAAAATAAAGGAGAAGAGCACTTCTCCATTCTTAATTTTAATACAAATCTCTCATGCACTCCAGCTGCAGAACATGTATAATTCATTTGACCAAGACAAACCAAAAGCTGAAATGGTCAAGTTAGAGAAGTGGAACAAGTGATGCAACTGTTGTGGAAGATCCACAAGATGAACTGTGTAAAATTAAACCTTTGAGATCAATTTGAGACACGCAAGGCTGTATTGTGCTGCACAGGGTAATATTACTATTTCACACCAAGATGGAAAAGATTTTTCTTTTTATTCCTGAAAAAATAGACGTTACACCACAGATATTAAAATAATAGCTCACCCAGAAATGAAAAGAGTATAAAAAGCACCATAAAAGCACTCCAAATAACCTATGCAATGTCTTCAGATTCCTTTGACGCTATAGAATACGAAAGCTTTGTGTTAGAAACAGACCGAAATGGACTACAAAAGATGTGTGGACAAAAAACAAACAAAAAAACCCAGCGACGAACACCATTGGTTCTAAAGTGGTCAAAAGTGACATTTTGCACATCACAAACTAAAACATTAACATAGTAAAGTATTGAATACAGCTGAAAAGCACACAACTAAAAACTTTTTTTTATATTATTGTTAAAGAGTCTCTGCAGCTTGTCTCTGCGCCATCAGGCCGACACACTAACTGACGGGTTCGACATAAAATCAATTGCCTCTGGGCTGGCTTAATGGGACACATATCAGACAAAGTTTAAAAACAAGTTTAAAAACATAAACTTAAGGTTTGAACTGCCACATGTAATAATGTCTTATGCAGTCTGATGTGCTGTCCAAAATGTCAAATCCGTAACTCTTCTAAAATGAGGGTTAGGGTTCGGCCGATCAGAATCAATTACATGTTTGCTTCTCGTGTTGTCATCTCTAGTGACAGCAGCAGTAAAGCAAAGATATCATCAAACTGGCATGACATTTCCATTTAGTTTCTTTGTAATGGCCACGCGTCTATTTTTGTGTGCTACAATGCTTCAAGAAAAACAAAAAAAAAAATTCAGAAAACAAAATGGACCCGCCACGGCTCATTAGCACATAAATGACGTAATGCCTCGTCATCATTACTCCTGTGTCTAAACAGACAAAGATGACTAGCATAATTTCTCACATACCAAGACAGATGTTCTATAAACACCTTTTCCAACCGTCTGAATGGAGTGCTGAAGCACGTTTAAGTTTGGGCGAACGGTACCCTAGCATAGCACACGTTTATGTTTGGCTAGCGCTGAAACATAGCAAAGTATGTGTTGCAGGTTGGCAAGATCTATTTCCTGGCATGTGTTTTCCATCACTTTTGTCAAGAGATAATTTATTTTAGCTCTCTTCACACTTAAACATTCAGTGTTGCTGAGAGGGCAGAAGAATGAACGGAGGGAAAAAGCTCCCTGAAAAATAAACCGCTGAAATCAGGAAAATATAAATAAATCCAATTATCATATTTGACTGAACTAATTACATTCATTTATTTAGACATTATGCGCACACACACACACACCCACCCACCTTCAAAAGTGAAGCCCACCACACCTGGCTTCACATTTGTGGTGAAAGGTGAGCCAGAGTTGTTCTTGACAGGTTTTGGGAGATTCACCCAGCAAGGAGAACGAACAAGAAGAACATGTTAGACTGAAAACGGACCAATTTCTTGGGTCATGAGAACAGCAGACATGAAGCTCGACATGCTATAATGAGCATGCTTTTAAAAAAACATTAAACCTTTCACTGTGTCCAAGGCAAAGACAGATTTCGACAAGCATGTCTTCTTGTTGAGCGATGGAGCCATATGGCCGCGATCACGTTAAAAAGCCATGGATGTCATCGAGAGATAAGACAACCTTTCCAAATCTCCAGGCTCAACTTGTGTGGTTTTTGGCTGCTCTGTGGTATTTATTATGCACCCAAACACTGACACATGATGTGATGCCGGCTTTTTGCGATGCACAAAAACACCAAGGCACGATGAAACTCATCGTTTGCTGTGACGGCCCTTTAATTTCAAATGTGTTTGAGGGCCGTGCTGCGCAGCAAAAATGTCAATAGTAATGAGCGCATCTCCAGTCAATGAATATGAATGAAGCACAGGAAAACAGCCCACTTTTCATTCCTAATATGTGTCAGGCATTTTGCCACCCCAAACAGGAGATACCTGCTTAAACGGCAACTCTCACCCCACTTCAACTGCAATTCAATTTGTTCCATAAGCCAGGGATGAAAAAGCAATTATTCACAGCATCCGTCACTTCACGATCTGTTTCTTAAAGATATCAGCCTTTTCTCGGTAAATGAACAAATAAGCCAGAGGATTAGTGCCACACGTGCTTCCGGGCCTTCGCCCCCCATCGCTTCGCACAGCCCAGCGGCCGGCGATCCGTGTAAGGAGTTCTCAGGAGGGGTTTTCAGTGATGATGGTGTGATAGATGATGTGGCGGCGGGGTGTGTCGCGTGTCGTCATGCGATAGAGCCGACTGCTCAGTCTCTTCTTCAGATGCCGCGGTCACCAGTCTGAGCACTCCAGTTGGCACTTTGGTACTGGTGAGAAGAAAACTCAGCATGCCTGCCATTTGCTGTGTTGAAAGTGTAAGTCTCACACATATTTCAATCACTGTTTAGCAAACAGGATGTGCAGCATATTAAGTCACATTAAGGGTGTGTTCCGAACGGCATACTACCGTACTACTCGTAGAAATGCTATATGTATATTGTTCACTATATGCATGGAATATGCAGGATAACACACTATATTTGCACACTGCAAGGAACACTGTACCTCAAAATGCAAAGCTAATTGATCTGACATTTTAAGTGTGATAAATGAATATTAGCAACCCTTTGATTCTTTGATTGGACTGTCCAAAAAAAATTTTTTTTATTAAAATTACTGCACGATTTAATTCTAACAGGGTAATTAAATACCACTAATGAAATTAATCAACACTACAGTGTATTGTATGATGGAATATGTAGCGTACTATAATATAGCAATAATTATTATAATAATATTGATAATAACTTAATAGGTTGTATGCAATGTAGAAGTGCAGTAAAAAGTTTGCAAGCTAGTATTCCATTCAGCACACACCAGCTGCATCCTTTTTCGCATACTATTCATCCATATTCAAAATTAGAATTAGTGTGTCCCAAATCGTAGTATGTTCAAAGGAGTATTCCAAAGATACCTGGACTGTCTATTTCCGGTTAAAATTTGAAGGGATGAGGGAATAATAATTGTTTAAAAACTATAAACATGGCGGACGTGCAAGACATTTTCAAATATATTAATAATATGTGAACGTTATGAAGCTAAAAGTGCATTATAAATAAAGTTATTGTCTCTCAAAAGATAGAATCAACTCTGAACCACCTAAAGGAGTCCTCATCCCACTTCTGTGACAGCCACACGTCACTGGTAACACATTTGCCTAATGCCCGCCCATGTTCTATGTTGTCCACCAACGAACAACTTAACCTGCCCTCAAACACTGTAACTGGTTCGGTGTACATGTCGAGAAGACGCTGTTTCTGCTCTGCAAAAGCAAATTCTGTTTGTAAACACTTCCAAAGGATGAGGATGTGAAGAGTCAGTGGTTAAAATTACCACAGCGATACAACAGCAGTATAACCTTTTGCTTCTCAAATCTCTGTGAGGTCTAAATGGGATTTACAGAATGTTATATAAAGACGAGACAGTACCTCACAATCACAATTTGTAAGTATGATTAATTATTGATGTATTTATTTTCTATTGGGTGTTCAAAACATGTAGCTACTGTGTAGTTCTTCGGCTAACCGGCTAACTCACGTTATTAGTCTTAATGAAACTCTTCTGCAAATCAGCAGTGGGCCCACGATTACCTAAAATTGTGTCCATTAATGCAAACTGGCAGATCAACATGCTACTTTCTAGCCGATACAGTAGGGAATTAAATTAAACTGAATGTGGAGGATTTTAACTGTGGCAAGATGATTGACAGGGCAATTTAAACAGTGACAGAATGTGCATATGCAAATATAACAAAATAGAGTGTCCCAAAGCTTGCCTACACACTCAAAAGTATTTATTTTCTCTTCACAAAAAGAGTACATACTTTTAGGGCATAGTATAAGTAGGTGATTCGGGACGCAGCAACCCATTCAGGAATAAGAACTTGTTGACAGATCCACTGGTGCCTTCCAGATTGGAACTAAAGTTCTTTGTGCTCGCAAGAGGAGAAACAAAATTGATGAATGCTGCCCTAATTTGATGAAGTTGATAGCAAATAATTAAATGGAAAATGAATGACTTAGCGAATGAGAGTGAATGAATACCTCCAAAATTGCCTAATGATGATGATGATGATGATGAAGCAGTCTCCACACTGATGACTTTCTTTCCAAAATGAGTTGATGATTGGAGTGATTTCCCTCCTTCTGAGATCAGTGTATTACAGCACAGCTACAGTAATGCTAATGTGTGCATAGAGCTTATGGGATGTGCTTATGGATGTATGTTACCTCAGAACAATTACTGAAGACACCAGAAAACTGCATTTCCAACCCATTAACTTCAATAATTTGATGGGGGTTATGATAATGGTTTCAGAGGCGAAAAAAAAAACATTACAATTTAACGTAAACTAATTAAAACATGTTTTAGTTCTAAAGAATGGCGAAATTTCCATCTCACCTCGAGCCGCTGGTGGTCAACCACGAGAGCAGGAGGTGGCGGAAGTTGCACAGCTTCCTCGAGTACGGCAGCCAACTCCTCTGAATCAGGTTCGGATGGACCTTCACCACATTTCTCTTTTGATGAACCTTAAAAGATGCAGCAAAGTCACATTATGGAAAAAATCTCAACACGCAACACACAAGAATCAGACAACACCTGGTGAAGGAAAAGCTTGTCTGTAGCCGTATGAGAAGAGGCGAGTCCTCAGGGTGTTTCTGTTGGTGTGTTTAACTCTCGGCAGGAGAAATGCTCACAAGCAGATGGTGTTTTGAAGTCCAAGTACAGAGTACTTTTTTTCCAAACTGTGATTAACCATACAGTTGACTATCAATACTAGGAATTATTCATCAGTCCTGCATCTTCATGGGCATCTGTTAAGACTAAAATGTTATTTTGGGCAATTATTTATTTACTAACGCTTAAAGGGATAGTTCGCCAAAAAATGAAAATTCTGTCATTATTTACTCACCCTCATGTTATTCCAAACCCCAAAGACTTTCGTTCATCTTCAGAACACAAATGAAGATCTTTTTGATGAAATCAGAGCATTCTGTCCCTCCAGTGACAGCTACAAAACTGAGACTTTGATGCTTCAAAAAGTTCATAAATAACTTTTCACATATAAACATTGATCAGCAAATATAAACAGAGGCTCAACAGAACCTGCTTGACATGCAAGAACAAACCTGCGGAAACGTGCTGCATAACACAAGACTGAACATGTTTGAGCTTCTATTTACTATAACTGATGTGTGAGTTGATGAATGTTTACATGTGAATAAAAGCCTAAACTCAATCTGTTCATCATATTAAGTGATCTCTTCAGAAAATTTGGAATAAACCGTTCAATTTATATGGATAAATTTCAAAGTTTCACTTGCGTAGCTGTCTATGGCGGGACAGAAATCTCTCAGAAAGTCTTACAGCTTTAGAACAACATGAAGGTGAGTTAATGAGGACAGAATTTTCACTTTCTGGGTGAAATATCTCTTTAATTACATATGATTAAGTTTATTGCAGTGTACTATGAATTTTAAAATCTCTAACTTGAGTGCATGAACATGCTTAAGCAATATTTTGGCATTCATAATATCTAACTGTACCTTCTTTTTCATGATCGCCATCTGATGTGGTTTCCTCCGCTGCCGCCACATTCTCCTCTGCATTGCATTCTGGGGCAGAAGGTTCTTTATGCTCCACTGGTTTCTCTTCAATTGCAGCTATTTTAATAGAGTCTACATCTGTTTCTTTATCTAGAGCATCACTGTATACACTGTCCATAGATTCATTTCCATTCACACACTCCTGAGGTGCGGGGACCGTCGGGGCCTCTGACGGCTCCTTTCTGCTGGGGGCCTCTGACGACTCCTTTCTGCTGGGAGCGTCCTCCGAGGGCGACTCGATGGCCGCCTCTTCGCCCTGAGGGTCCTGAGTGGCCATCGGCTCGCAGGAGTTTTCCTCTTCCGTGGAGAGGACGTGTCCGTTGGCCTGGAGTGATTGTTTGTCAGGATGGAGCTCCATTGCATCACATGACGACTCGTCCTGAGTGAGACAGGCATCACCTTGCAACATTGCAGCTGAGTCGTCTGCTCCCTCCTCCTCGTCTGGTTCATCATCTTCCTCTGCTTCCTCCTTTTTATAGCTTTTTTTCTTCCTGATGATGCCCCGTCCCCAAATCGGTCGCCGTCTCAGTTTTCGCTTTATGTTATCTGAAGACAAAGAAAGATGTGTCAAGTCAACTACAACAACAATCAGGAAATGCATAATGTATTCATTCTTCAAAGAAATTAACAAGTCAGAAACGGTTCAATATGAAACTTTTTTAGGCTGGGTTTGGGGGAATATTGCAAGTATTTTTTTTTAAATGTAAATTAGAAACATATTTCAATATCTTTCTATTTGTTACTCCAAATAAAAAAAATTAAAAAAAATTCACTGGATGTTGACATCATAATTAGATCATGACTGAAACCGCATCAATAATCTAGTGTTCTCAATAAGTGACTCTACAGCATTCATTTCAAACCCAGTAAAGCACCTCATTGAAACAGTTCTGACCTTGCAGAGTTTCTGCACATTTATTAAATCTGAAAATAAATTTAATTAAATATTATACTTAGAAAATATTAAAATAAACCAAAATAAAATAAAAAAGCAAGTGGCTTCAAAGCTAAAAGACATGAACAAAAACAACTATTTTAATTTTATGAGGCCTTTAAATATGGCATCTTCTCTGATTAAGATCGACCGTTTCTGCACATTTAGATTTAAGAAATAAGTTAGTTAAGCATTTTTTAAAATATAAAAATGTATTGAAAAAAAAAACTATAAATAATTATATTTATAGACAACATGACAACAAAATACAATAAAAGCTAATAGACATGAATTAAAAGCCACAAAACTCTTATTTTGATTTCATGAGGTCTTTAAATGTGGCATCTATTGTACTCCGATTAAGGCCTACAGTAGTATTAAAGAAAGTACTCAATTTGTGATGATAGCAAATTCAACATACTGTAAAGCTTTCGAGCTGTGCAGGGTCTTGCATTTTAATAACTTACATTCACCTCGTGATTCTCGCTCCCTAATTACATGCAAAATCCCTGTCAAAATCACGGGTGTTGGAAGCAGATCTAACCGTTCATTAGACATGACTGACTGCATGATGAACTTCTTACCCTCATGTCTCATAGTCACTCAGATGACAACAAGGGAGAGAGGAAGAAAAAAAAAAAAAAAGTGTTGTCGTGACCGTCACCGGGGAGCTTATGCTGAGCGCTCCAGAAGCACGGCGAGAAAATAGACAGAGGCGGGTGGGCCAATCTGTTAGCACTACACGACACCTGTCCACTGTGTAATTGGTCGGAGAGGGAGAGAAAGGGGCTATGGAAAAAGAAAGGAAAAAAAAAAACAGAGGGGGTGCTTTGCTCAGCATGCAGCAGACCATGCTTAAAGTCGTAATTGAAAACAATGGACGGCAGCCCAGATGTGCGCCATATATCAGAGCCCAAAAGGATTGGGCTAATTTTCCTCCTCCGGCTGCTGGTGTTTCCTATTGGGCTTTCAGTGACTGAGTAGTCACACTCCACTCACAATAATGGATTCCCACACCACTCCTCCTATTCTAAATACAACCTTTTTTTTTTGTTGTCGTTTGTTTTGTTTTTTTAAATCTGAGATTTTGATTGCGAAACACTTGGTGCTCCCTTCGGATGTAATCAGAATGATCGAGTGAGGTGTGGGAGAGAGAGGGAACAAGCACGTGGAAGAGAGAAAGAGAAGGACCTTGGAGATTGCCAACATATGGACAGAGAGAGAAGAAAGAGAGGGGGCGCATAAGTGAAAAATACAGGGGAAAAAGCTTTTCCATTTCCAAAAATGTAATAAAAACTTCAGGGTGAAGAGGCTAAAGGTCTGATGCTGTAAAACTTTAACAGGCTCCATTCCACACATTCCTCTGCTGGATCCTCAGAACCAGTCTGGGGTAACGGCTCTCGGGTTCCAACAGTTGGGCTTTTACGGTCTCTAAATTGTGCAGTAATGTCTGAGATTCTTAACTGGAAGATATGTGTGGGTCAGGTGGTACGCAGATTTTTTGTTATGTTTACTGGTAAGAGAATATGGGTTTGATTCCCGTTACACGTTCATACAAACGGTATTCGAGGCGCTACTGTTAGTTGCTGTTTGAACGGGACATTTCAAGACTCACATCTGTAAGTAAATGTGGTTGTCAATCCCAAAAACGGACAGTGTGAACACAGCCTATATGTGCAACTCTGATGGGTCTGTTTTTCACTTACAGGATCGACTATTTTTCTAAAATGTTACTTTTGAGGGGTAAACAGAACTAGAACGGTTGGGAGTAAAAGAATCAGTCTGAAAACTATTCATTTTGCAATTTGGTTTGTTGCCACTAATTGTGAAGAAACTCCACACTGGACCTTTTGAATTTAGCCTTTATTTTATAAACTCAGGTTGTATTACGCAAGCTGCATCACTATCACGCAACATTTTCCAGAACTTATTCTACCTACCAAGACACTAATCAGTGTTTTAAACCCGTTGTGTCCGTCAAGACGTTTATCTGTATGTAACAGGCCATACACTGCATCAGAGTTCAGTAAAAATATGCTTTAACTGCACAACATATTCGTTCTACTCCAAATTAGCATATGCATCAGAATTTGTGGACAACGCAATTTAGCATCGACAGCAAAAACATCAGTCCAGATTGACATACATGTTCCTGACAACTGACTTGTGAATACAGATGAACAGCAAATGAAGCTGATGAGCACCAATTTATTAAGATTTAACAACCGGATGGTAGAAAGGTGCATGCAGCAATTTACACAAAAAGGTCATTTCTTCTTGCTTGCTATTTTGCTTTTTCTTTTGTGGCCACACAAGACCTAATTTGACATTTCGGCCAAATCACAGTACACAATAGCCGTGACTCGCTCTAAAGAGACTCATGCGGTGCATCAGGCCCTAATGATGCGTAATTAAGTCCACAAAGGCACAGTGTGTTTGTGTGTGTTCAACCAGAATACTGGGCTTATGATTGAACAGCACTACAAAGAAACTAAAGAACACCAGGCTGCTTGGACTGATTGATAGGGGAAAATAGAAAACTTGTACTGCTGGAGGACATATTGATGTGTCCAGATTGCATCTGCTGCAAAACGCTGACAACAGCATGATTGAGGCCAGATCATCGTCAAAAGCTGCATTAAAAAGAAAGAGATTTCCAAGACGGTTAACATCAGAAACTTTTATGTTTAATAAAATGTAAAGGCTAAAACCTAAACTCAAATATTTCATCAAAAGCAATAAAGAAAATATCTAAATATTTAATAATAAAAAGCAGCAATGATTATCAGCACTTTGCCCTCTGGTTTTGGAATCAGAGCCAAAGGCAGAAGATTTCCAGCCCTGTAAAAGTCAAAGCTTGACAAGGAATCAAAGCACAGGCTGTGGCCTCCAGGACTGTGTATCATAACCCTTGGGTTTCACTGTTAGGGAAAATGCAATGCAATAAGGCTACCATTTTTATTAAACTTCAGTCAAAGTCATAAAACCCCGGCTTATCAGCTACGGAAATTTCCTCACATCAGCCTAACACTGCTTTTCATGTCGACCAGGTAGAGAGAAAACTAGTAGAGGATTATGATAAAGCAACAGTCTTTAATGTCTGATCCTTGAAATGCTTTTTGTTTGTTTTTCCTCTCACGCCAGCAGACATTTTTAACTCTGGGGGTGTCTAGTGGCATTAGTCTAGACACGTGGACGTGTTTCTTTGTTGCTAAAGCAACAGAGTACATGCTTAATTGATGTGAATAAACAAATTAAATAAAATATTATTCTGAACTAAAACCGTTCAAAAAGAAAAGGTAATGTGGAATTTCTGAAGTTGTAAAAATTCCTCACTCAAACTCAAAATAAATCAATACATTACAAAAAAATCAATGTAAAATAAATAATCAAATAAAAATATGTAATTTAATACAATATAACATAACTCGAGTCCAGATGGCCAGAATAACTCACTAATTTTCTAGTTTTAGACAATACAAGATAAATAATTAAAATAAAACAAAATAAACTGTATAATTAAATAAATAAATAAAATCTAGCATCTGATAATTAATTATTTTTAAATTATTTTTATAGAGAAGCTTTGCTTCAATCTTATGTCTCTACTGTGAAAATAAAAGCTGCAGAGCAAAGGCTAAAATAAAATAAAAAATTAACAGAAAAATGAAGTAAAACCATTCTATTTTCATGTAAAAATTCCAGACTTGAGTCTAGCTGGCCAGAATAACTCTACTGTATGTTCTAGTTCTACACAGGATTGTTTTCTGGTCGGTGGTGCTGAGGTCAGCTGATGAGGCTCGGGTCACGGTGACACTGGGGGATGCTGAGCTGGATGGAGAAGAAGATTCTGTCATTCACATGTGAATCGATGAATCTTAACTACAGCATCTGCTTTAAAAACAAAAAAGACGAGAAGGATGGAGAGAAAAAGCTCGCCAGAGAGAACTTCCTTTTCACAGCCTTGCTGTGTTTGTGAATGGTAGGGGTGTTGTTCCAAGGCCCAGAATAAACCTATCAGCGCAAGAAACATATTTCAGGAAACAGAGACGCAAGTGTGTGAAAAAGAGAGAGACTGACGATAATGAAAAGGAGAAAAAGAGAGCCGGGGGAGATGAAAAAACGAACAGTTTGCAGGATAGTGTAAGTTTGCGTACGTGTTTATGGTCCTTAATGTAACCCCTAAAATATCAGAGGCAGCGCTTTTTCATCATCACTATGTGTCTGCTATATAGATTTCATTTATAAATGTCAACTTTCTAAACATAGTGATTACTCATGGATGGCTCAGCTCTCTCGGCCACGTACAGGTGACCTTTGCAGTTATTTCAGGGGAAATGAAAACATTTTTAAAAAGTAACTTTCATATAAACATCAGCCAAAATGAAAGTGAAGACATTTCTCAATAAGGTCAGAGCAAGCAAGGACAGGCAATGACCGAGAATGCAGATCAATAACATTTACAGGATATAGAATTTATATTTACATGCCCATCCATCCATCAATCCATCGGTCAGCATTAGGACAGCATTTTGTGCAGATGTAATTTGTAATATTACTTTTATGGTGTGTGGTATACCTGATTAATCTCACATTGGATGTGTTTATTAACCGGCAAGGAAAGCGCTTCAGTTTACAGGTGTTCATTTACTCTCAACGCCAGCTCAAATGCTATGCCTGAAATTATTGACGAAGATTAGGTTATTTGAGACAGTCATATTCCTTTTAGATGTTTCTTCTTCAAAAACCATTGATGATATTATTAATAATCCAGTAGTGTTATGTTTTTTCTCATCATAACAGTAGGCCTCTGTTTTAATTAAAATCATTTCTCACCATGGCATCAAACATACAGGGATGGATACAGGGACTTTATCATCTATAAAGCAGATGAAAATACAGTTAAGTGCCAGATGTGCCACGCCAATCTGCCATATACATTATAATATGAACACTCTAGAATGTTGTGAATTCTTTGTGCTTTAGTTGTCTGTTCCTTTTAGATGTTTCTTTTTCTAAAACATTGATGCATTATTGATAATCTACCATTGGTATTTTTCTAGTCACATTTTCATATTTTGTCTATCTAACTACCTATCTACATATCTATCTACCTACTTACCAACCTACCTATCTACATATCTATCTACCTATCTACATATTTATCTACCTACCTATCTACTTATCCATCTACCTACCTACATATATATCTATCTATCTACCAACCAACCTACCTACCTACATATCTATCTACCTACCTATCTACATATCCATCTACCTATCTACATATCTATCTATCTACCTACCAACCAACCTACCTACCTACCTATCTACATATCCATCTACCTACCTACATATCTATCTATCTACCAACCAACCAACCTACCTACATATCTACATATCCATCTACCTACCCATCTACCTATCTACATGTCTATCTATCTACCTACCAACCTACCTACCTACCTACATATCTATCTACATATCCATTTACCTATCTACATATCTATCTACCTACCTACCAACCTACCTATCTATATACCTATCTACATCTATATCTACCTTCCTACCAACCTACCTATCTATATACCTATCTACATATCTATCTACCTATCGACATATCTATCTATCTACCTACCTATATCTATCTAGTCTGTTCAAATAAAATAAAATAAAGGACAGAATAAAAAAGAAAAAAAATTCATGCTCCATCCACCCATTAAAACAGAATATCTATATTTTCTATAAATAATTCAGTTATTATAATTTATTTTAAATAGCTATTTGTGATCTCAAAATAAGAAAGCTGCAAACACATCCCAAGGATTCATAGATGTCCTTTTCGCCATTAAAGATAAAGCGTGAGAGAGGTCAGGGGTCAGCAGCGTGCAAGTGTCAATTGGATACGGTGGTCATTACCTGAGAGAAGCCCAGAACTGGGCAGGAAAAAGTTGTCATTCCCCAGTCTTCCCACTTTTAAATAATGCATGGGAATTGTTGAAGCATGAACACACAGTCCCAGACGGTTGATATAAAAGTGTGTGTGTTGTGTGTGTGTATGTGGAGGAAATGCTCTTCTTGGAATAGCTCAGCAGTTTGTAATAATTAAAACTGCCACTGCATGCATATTTTATGCGGCGCCAGGAATATTTAGCCGTGCACCCCCCACCAGTACCTGCCAAAACACCACCTTATCTTCCATTTATTAAACTGTGCGATAACACAAACAATACAGCAGTCACTTTTAGGTCTGCCTTGTAGAGACAACTTTTTCAATGATTACTAACCTGATGCAACAGTGAGAAAATGTCGTTCTCTGCTGTAAGCTAATGAACAGGTGATGGATTGGGGGGGGTGAAAATTACTTTTACAGAGGATCAACACACACTATGCCTAAAAATCTTGCTTGAAGATACATATGAAGATTTACTCTAAAGGGCAACATGCTTTTCCATTAGAACTTTAGAACTTAGCATTTAAAAGACTTTAAAAGAGTTTTTTCTTGCTTGAAATAAGTGTTTGATGTGCCTACTCCACCCAGAGCATTTATTGAAACAAAGTTCCAAAAAACGCCGATTCAGAAAGTGGGATGTAACAATTCATTGATTAAATCAATAGTTGCCAACAACAAATTTAATTAGCACATAATTGGGTATTTGTGATGTGCACATGATGCCATAATAATTTTACAAATTTTAATAATGTATTAGTAAATGTTGACATTAACGTTACATAAGATTAATGAATGCTGTAGAATTATTGTTTATTATATGTTCATGTTCATCAACTAATGTTAACTAATGAAACCATGTTGTAAAGTGTTAAACCTAGACAATAAATCATTAGCTGGCTGCCATTAAAAATCTCTATTGAAAAAATAATATTAAATCTTAGTTAATCTAGATGCTACATAATCTGTATTTGATATTGACAGACACAAATATACAATAACAGCTAGGGATTTTTTTAAAACAGATTTCAGCTATATATTGAGCATGTTATATTCTATTTATGTAAGCAATTTCATCTGGCAAAACATTAATTTTCGTTGAGTTGAGTGCATGAAGTGTCCAACATTTCATTGTCCAACAATTAAGTGCATCATCCAGGTATGTGAAGTGCATGTTTTCCTTTTGGAAGGAGTGTGAACACATTAGTCACACTTTTTTATACCAAAAATGGCACAGAATAGTGCACAAGTACACAAATTGGGACGCACCTAGTGATGTACATACTGAGTATTGGACAAGATGTGGATATTTTTTTATGCAATAACCTTGACTAACATAATAAGTGGACTTCTGGGAATAAAATGCAATGCTGCAAAAGGTTCAATATGGTCCATTCTTCCTCTAGAGCAGCTCATTATTCGAATAGTTCATTGTGAAACATGTGGCCTTACAATGACACCAATTCCTTGAGTTACTTGAAATTCCTGCATAGACATGTAGGTGTGCCATGCTGTGAATGTTATTAAACGTTTAATAGCGAGCAAGAGAAAGCCATGTGAATCGGATCTGAGGTAAATGAGCTCAACAGAGGAGAACAAAGGAGAGCCGGCACACGGCTGAGCTCCATACTGCAGAACGGCTCAAGCTCCCGCTTCAGGACACCTGCCAGGACACGGCTAGATAAGGCGACTCCGAGTCAGAGTTTGACTAGGACAATTTTTCAACCACAGACACATCCATTTGTCTGCAATTTGCAAGTGCACACCTGTCTGAGACAAAATGATTAAGCTAAACTAAACTTATTGATTTCAATTACAAGTAAAAAACTGACAAAAAGCAGGTGTGACCCAGTGGTTAAGTGAGTTATCAAAAGACGATGGGCAAATCTTGACATGAATGATTTTACAATTAGCAAGTGTTATGAAGCATGAACCACTGTATAAAACTACAAGAAAGAAATATATATATATACACACACACACAGGTGCTGGACATATAATTAGAATATCATCAAAAAGTTTATCCATTGAAAAAGTAAAACTTGTGTATTATATTCATTCATTACACACAGACTGATATATTCCAAATGTTTATTTCTTTTCATTTTGATGATTATAACTGACAACTAAGGAAAATCCCAAATTCAGTACCTCAGAAAATTAGAATATTGTGAAAAGGTTCAATATTGAAGACACCTGGTGTCACACTCTAATCAGCCAATTTACTCAAAACTCCTGCAAAGGCCTTTAAATGGTCTCTCAGTCTAGTTCTGTGGGCTACACAATCATGGGGAAGAGTGCTGACTTGACAGTTGTCCAAAAGACAACCCTTGACACCTTGTACAAGGATGGCAAGACACAAAAGGTCATTGCAAAAGAGGCTGACTGTTCACAGAGCTCTGTGTCCAAGGACATTAATAGAGAGGCGAAGGGAAGGAAAAGATGTGGTAGAAAAAAAGTGTTCAAGCAATAGGGATAACCGCACCCTGGAGAGGATTGTGAAACAAAACCCTTTCAAAAATGTGGGGGAGATTCAGAAAGAGTGGACTGCAGCTGAAGTCAGTGCTTCAAGAACCACTACGCACAGACGTACGCAAGATATGGGTTTCAGCTGTCGCATTCCTTGTGTCAAGCCACTCTTGAACAACAGACAGCGTCAGAAGCGTCTCGCCTGGGCTAAAGACAAAAAGGACTGGACTACTGCTGAGTGGTCCAAAGTTATATTCTCTGATGAAAGTAAATTTTGCATTTCCTTTGGAAATCAGGGTCCCAGAGTCTGGGGGAAGAGAGGAAAGGCACACAATCCACGTTGCTTGAGGTCCAGTGTAAAGTTTCCACAGTCAGTGATGGTTTGGGGTGCCATGTCATCTGCTGGTGTTGGTCCACTGTGTTTTCTGAGCTACAAGGTCAATGCAGCCGTATACCAGGAAGTTTTAGAGCACTTCATGCTTCCTGCTGCTGACCAACTTTATGGAGATGCAGATTTCATTTTCTAACAGGACTTGGCACCTGCACACAGTGCCAAAGCAACCAGTACCTGGTTTAAAGACCATGGTATCCCTGTTCTTAATTGGCCAGCAAATTCGCCTGACCTTAACCCCATAGAAAATCTATGGGGTACTGTGAAGAGGAAGATGCGATATGCCAGACCCAACAATGCAGAAGAGCTGAAGGCCACTATCAGAGCAACCTGGGCTCTCATAACACCTGAGCAGTGCCACAGACTGATCGACTCCATGCCACGCTGCATTGCTGCAGTGATTCAGGCAAAAGGAGCCCCAACTAAGTATTGAGTGCTGTACATGCTCATACTTTTCATGTTCATACTTTTCAGTTGGCCAAGATTTCTAAAAATCCTTTCTTTGTACTGGTCTTAAGTAATATTCTAATTTTCTAAGATACTGAATTTGGGATTTTCCTTAGTTGTCGTTATAATCATCAAAATGAAAAGAAATAAACATTTGAAATATATCAGTCTGTGATTAATGAATGATTATAATATACAAGTTTTACTTTTTCAATGGAATTAGTGAAACAAATCAACTTTTTGATGATATTCTAATTATATGACCAGCATCTATACATTCAAATGCATTTTCCCCTTTTGCATTCAAAATTCAGAAATAAAATATGTAACTTATAATAAAATGCCTAGAAAGATAATTCCAAATCTGTCACTTTCCCACTTTACTGAGAATACTGCTTTAAAAGTTTGCTGTCTATACAGGCTGTGCTCTAAGTTTTGGAACAAAAATGTTTTATACAAATTCCAATTAGCAGGATGTGTCATCCTCTAGAAGTCTGTAAGGTGAGAAATCAAGAAGTTAGAGAAGACGACTTAAGAATAAGAAAGGCAGAGAGAGATATGGTCAGGGTCACACTTGTGAGGACACAGTTAGTCACTCTGGCCTTTGTCATGCAGTGCAGGTGCTTAATGAGGCCTGCGGATCGATCAATGATTCAGTCTACGCCTGTGGAAATGAAGTAGATCAGTCAAAAGCTTCCTTTGCCCACTGCAAGGAGGAACACACGAGCATGTCAGGGGTAATTCATCTCCACTGTGAGCATGTTTTGCCGGAGTAGTTTTTCAAGAAACGCCCATGGATAAGCACTATATGTGGATATGCACGTTTGATGGTTTCAATGCATGTTGTGACAGCTTTGAAATATAGACCAGTCAAAAATAGGTACCGCTTCAAACCACTTTACAAAGAAGAGCTGCATCTCTTAGGGATGAAACCGCTATCTGCTACGCTAGTGGATGACTCATTGGCTCTTGAGCAGGAAATGAGATCACCCATGTTATAGAAGGCAGCCTGCTTAGCCTGAAGGTCCAAGCATTGGTGTCATGACAGCAAAGGTCAGTTCATCCCTCAGAACTGGACGAAAGTCAAAATGATGTGCGAGCTTTTGGCGCCTTATCAGGGTGGCATCTGCCAAGCCCAACGGTGTGAAAAAAGCAGCACTCGGTGGAGGCGTTTCAGATTTTGTAAAGCCTATAGAACACAACAGTGGCCATCCACTGATCCAATGGGCTTGGTTCTCATTAATTTTTCCCATAGGGATTTAAAAAAAAAAAAAAAAAAAAGTGTTTGTAAAGTGTTATAAGACATGAAATGAACACACACACACACACACACACATATATATACAGAATAAAGTGGCCGGTGAGAGTGTATATTATACAGACACACTAATATTTAGTAACTTGAGAAAGTAGAGAGATTGACTCGATTGAATCATTTGCGGTGCTTCATAAGACTTGATGAGAACTAAAAAGTTCTTTTGGCATGATTTGTTTGTTTTGATTCTTTAATTGGCAGGCATTTGTTTGAAGATTCATGTATAATGCAGTTTTTCAACATGAATTCCACTGTTAAAAAAATTATTTAAATTAAGTTGAAATAATATGGGCTGAAAGCTTTAACAAAAGCAAATCCCTCACAAAATACAATAAGTCTGTTTCTAAACGTTTCTAAGTTATCGTTAAAAATCAATTCCCTTATGGAGAAAATGAATAGGATGTTTACTTCCAGATCCAGACTGTTGCACTCTATAGCTTGTGCCCTTCTCTATCTTCTTTAACAACCACTTTTGGCAAGTAAGAGTTGGCTAGTGGCCTACCGGGAAAAGAGTTTATTTATTGGACTTCGGCGCTCATGGAAAATGCTCTTCTGTTGATAAGGAAGGAAGCCACTTCTACTCTGATCAGATCTACTGTTAAGGAGGCAATAAAAAAAGTGGGAATGAAGTCCTTTTAGCGATAAAGTTTCAGATATCGTAATCACTTGGCTGGCCTGCTGGGTTCGTCACCAACCGCTGCGCTAGATGCTTAGATTGCACGGTGAGGTTTATGTAGAACCGCATGATAGACCGGTCACGTCGTCTACAGAGCTTGCGTTTAATGGACACCATTAGGAGGCCGTGAAATTCGGATTAATACCAAGCTGGGATTGTGATTACCTGAAGCCCAGGGAATGAGAACATCGAAGGCGAGACGCAGCATCTGGTCTGAATGATGAGGCTTTGAATCATTTATCCTACTCTTTAGAGAAAGAAATCCACAGAAAGTGAAGGTAAACAAAAGCAATATGACAGAAGAAACCACGGGTAATGGCCAAGAGCCGGACACCAGGACGGTTAAACTCACCCTTGATGGCAGATTTGAGAAATTGGCAGTTCAAAAGCTCGACTTTACTCAGAAGCTCAAGCACAGTCAGATGCGATTACGTCCAACAAGGACTTGCGTTATTTTGGGCCGCAAAACTGACAAAGGACTCAAACGGTGAGCAGAACCTCTGTCGGTTCATCTCAGACGAATGTCAACAGATCAGATCCGCTGCTAAGGATTTCAGTTGCAGCTGAAATTTTTATGGGCAGGATTTATGAATTAAACATCAAAACCCATCGCAGTCGCGGGTCAGGTCAGATCCAATGCTCTTTTAAGAGCGTTTTTGTCTCAGCCTGCTACAGGAAATGACAAATGACCGATTCAATAAAGAAGAACAGGTGAAATATTCAGTGTAACAGACTAAATGATTCAACGTGGATGAATCAATCAAAGGTCAGCTGCGCGGTGCATGTTTTCCTGCACTGAGATGAACGACCACCATTGGACTCCATAAATAACTTGATACAGACTAGCAGACTGTTTTCAGGATATCAAACTGAAAATCATAATTTAGGGAGAGTGAGAATATCCAGTTATTACAGGGCCTATGTACAAAAAATGTAGTACTTTTTTTTTTTTTTTAAAAAACGAAGTTTAGTCAGATTTATGTAGTTCTCATCGCTTTGAGACGCAGTGAGGAATAATGCTGGAATAATTTACCTCAGAGGAAGAGTACGATTTCAGTTCCATTTCCAGGATTGTGAATGGTAAGTTCTGTATTCATTAATCCTTTATTCTAATTGCGATATAAACTAGTGTCTGTGAATATTAAACTGCAAAAAGACTGTTTAAATGTGTGTCTGCGTGTCTTTGTATGGTGCAGATGTGCGGTTTTGTTTGCTACACATAACCTACAATAGTAAACATGCTATATTGGCTTTCCCCAAACTATATTGCTATACTGTGATGAGTGAAATCGACTGAAATATGCAATAAATACTGAAATAAAATGGGTTAGCAATGTTTTAAACTGCAAATTAATTACCCACAATGTGAAGTGCCACAACAATGAAGCAATGAATGGTGAAAATTCAGCTTTGTATTATATTTTAAAGTATATTCAAAGAGAAACCCATTATTTTAAATTGTAATAATATTTCACAATATGTTAATAAAATAGCTGATATGACCCTGTTGTCAGTATGCTCACAGATTTTTCTTTTTCTTTTATCTCACCGATTTGAAAATCATAGCGACCAGATATTGGCCCATGCATGAATATGATACCGAGATCACGGACTGGAAGCAGGAATGTTTTCTTTTTTTCCCTCTCCTGTGCATACAAACATAACATTTCAGGTATGTGATCTTCACATTTATCTTTGAACAGGATTCATTTCCAAGTATAACTCTGCACTCAAAATGTGTCTTTGACTCTCATTTATATAGTTAACCATATTCTAAATAAACTACAAACAAAAAAATATAGATTTCTTTTGTCATTGCATTCTTCCTTAGTTCACTCAGTCACATTAGCTACCTGTCTGAATGGCTCATTATGGGGAAGGGTCTTAATCTCTTGAGGTGTGAATCACAGAAGAATCGCCTCCTCGCATATGGCCTTTCTAAACAAAACGTGTCTTAGAAAGTTAAAATCAATACACTGTTTTATGTGACCGAATACGCAGGATGATTTTTACATCATTTTGAAGCTCTTGACTATAATATAAAGTTCCCAAAAGTCTTATTAAAAAATGTTTAGTATGTGTTTTGACTTTTTTTTTTTCAAAAGCCACGCATATACGCAATTCTCTCAAAAATACAAACGTACATACTTATTGATCACATATTATTGTAGCTGAATACAGTATAATGAGATTTTGTCAATAATATGTTTATAGGCAACTGAAAAAAGCACAAATGTCAAAACTACTCCTAATCAAACTCAGACCCCAGAGCGTTAAATCACACCCTCTGACCTCTACATATATTGCTCATTTCTTTCTTTACTTGGCAGACATTAAAACATGATTAAATTGATAAATTAAATTAATCATTGATTAATAAAGGACAATCCCAAAACTCACAGTATAATTATTTAGATCATAGTTTAAAAACCAGCAATAGTGTTTCTCAATGTTTCAATGAGAAAAATGCAATGCACATGCAATGATTATAAACCCGTCCTCTTTTAGAGGTACAATTTCACACGTACGCAAAAACAACAACAAAAAATCACCTACATTAAACTCCAGACACATTAAAACTTAACCAAACTGTTTTTGGAACAGTCATTTGTTACCATATGTGGATCCATTTTTGCATTTGGGCTAATCAAGAAGCAGGACATAGGCATATTTAATCATTAAATGTGATGTTACTTCTATCAGAAAATAAAACCCACTGAGCCAAAACCTCATTTGCCAACAGAAACTAGATCTGCTAACAAGGTGGCAGAACACTCAACGAAAATAGCAATTACTAGTCACAAAAGACTTGTAATAAAATGTGCTTTTTTGGGCCAAGAAATGTCTTTAGAAAATGATAAGGCATTAGTGTGGGAAAGTAACCAGGCCGACTCTCATATCTAATGCACAAATGTAATGCAGGGGATAAACGAAGGTGTCTTCATAAAGATAATGAGTGCATTACACCTTGTGTTCACGAAGTCCCATAACCCCCAGAGTGAGATGGAGGAACTTCCAAGCGTCATTACAGAGGGCAAACATGAGCTCTACTAATCTCCAGCAATAAAAACTTACATGATGGGATCTTCCATTGTACAGAAAAAGTTTTGTGTGTGCCCACATTGGTAGAGCTCACGAATATTCTTATTTTTGCTCCTGAATGGACAATTTCACACATAAATTATGTAAAAATGCCCATCTTAGTGAGGATCTTAGTAAACATAGTCAGTTATGTCTTCAGTGAATGTAAACGAGTCTGTAACAGTATATTGGAACTGTGCGTTAGTCTTAAAGTGACAGCAGCCTAATATTCCTGCTGCTGTTTTTGTTTTTAATGTTTTTAATCAAACAACAGACTCACTTCCACAAAATCAATCACTGCTCTTGACTTTTGAAACTTTATAAGGATTAATCTATGTTTAATTTATACAGTGAAAACTATGCAGTTATTTCTCATTTGATTACTTTACTCAATTTCTGTTCCTAACCTAACTACTGTTAGATCAACGCGAAAAGCACTGTTTATTTAATTTATTTTCTATTGTGTTTATTTGTACTACTGCTCGTAGTTTGATTATTTGACCTAAATTTTACAGACTGTTAACTTCAATAGTGTTTGAAATTTATATTATATTATATTAATGTAGATTTTTTCATTTGCATTGTTCTTGCATTCCATGTAAAAATTCTGGTGAGTAAAATAAATAAAAATAAATAAATAAAAAATAATAGCCAATAGAGACTGTGTCCATGGAGGGTTGTGTAGGACTGCATGGCACATCTTTCATGGCAATTAAAAAAAAAATGAAAACAACAATTTTAAATTTAAATTTATTTAAACAATAAATAACAAAAATGCTTTTATAACATTTAATCATATTAATAAAGCCTATGGTTTTATTGTCCCCACTTAAGGTCCAACTGTAGAAAAGAAAAGACGTCCACACAAGATGTCATCTCAACTGACCTCACTTGAACGTTCAGTTTTCTTCAAGAATTGTGGTGTCCTTCACACACTGTCTAACATTTCACTACAATCTACAGACACTCATCCATGACAAAGAGCTCCAGAAAACGACGCAATGGTTCATTCTTCACCAAAACACAGCTTGAAAGGTTCTAAAGTACATCTATTCTCGCTTCACTCCAGAACACTCTTGAGTTCAAATAACAGCCTTCTGTTGCTTCAAAACCATTATAGTCCAGAGCAGAGGATACATAAATACCCACAATGCACAAGAAAAAGTCATTCTTCAAATATTTGTTATGTCCTTGACCCAAAGATAACTAGTTATATTATTGGTTAGTCAAAAAAGCTTTGTTCCAGGATCTTGAGGACAACGTAGCACTAGACAGAAAAAAAAATATATATGTAAGATTATTTTGCTCTCATTAAAACCATCAAATCTTCCCACAAATGCACCCTGGGAATTACCATTACACGCAATGCAATATACATATAGCAATTCGTATTTTGTTCTCTGCAACGAATACAAACACACTGTTGCATCTTTGATAACTTCTGAGACTTATTTTGCTGCGTTTATATAAGCCGTTTGATCGGTTAAAGAGCCGTAAAACCGCTAAACTCACATTAATCGCATTTGTGTCTGAGACACAGACACTGAAAAGAACTTGTGCGACGCAGAAACTCTTACAAGCCAAAAACAAACACTCGTATTTGATCCATTAATGTATCTCTAACGTATTGTATGCGATCTCACTGTTTGAAGCACCTGTCAGAGGATGAATGAGTTCTCGTAGCTCTCTCTCGAAAGTTGATGTCCAACCAACCGCCCGCAGCCAGTCTAGCCCTGGAAGCAATGCGGGGAAAGCCATGCAACACACCTGAACTTTTACACCAAGAAAACAAACACAAGTCCTGGAGGACCCCCAGCCCTACACATTTTGTATGTCTCCCTCAATTATCCCACTTGATTCAACTCATAAGCTCATTAGTAGAGACTGCAAGACCTGAAATGGGTGTGTCAAATATAGAGAGACATGCAAAACGTGCTGGGCTGAGGGTCCTATAGGACATGTTTGAGAACCACTGGCCTAGGGGTATCATACAACATTAACCTCCTCATATTATATTTCACAGGTTCTCAACAGTAAAACTGGATCTATACTCGCATCACTTAGATCTTCACCCAACCGGTTGAAAACTGTTTGTAATAGAATAAGAGAAAAGTCATGTAGTCTAATCACCATCATCTTGAATTTGGATTGCAGTGGCCATTTTGCTAGCTGTCAATATTACAAACTGCACCTTTAAGAAACACAAGTACGCCATAATGTTTATTGCGCGCTCGAGTACTCGATGGCTTACGACAGCGCCGACTAGAGGTTGAAGTACTACTAACCCTGGTATGTGTATTGTATATAAAACACCACTAAATTTTATTTTTATCTGTGTTCAAGACACGCAAATACACAGCTATTAACCTAAATTCCAGTATACTCCTAAAAGTTGACAAAATTAGTGCGCATTTACAGATTTTTTCTTCAAGGAAAAGTTAGGCTGCAAAAAAATCTTCATAGATATAATAAACTTCACATTCAATAACATGAAATACTTCACTGAATCAAAAGTATAGTTTCAAAACTAAATGAATCATTTAGATGAATTCCACGTATGAACCTGGGAGCTTGAAACGATCATTCCAGGGCCCTGAATACTGAAGTCTTTTACTTTGAGACACCCCATTTCCATAATTAAGTCAATTAGAGCTCATATTAGGAAAAGAAACTAAACTCTAAAGGAGACCACAGACCCTCTTCCGATGCGCAATTTGGGACCAGCAAGATTTCCCTGGACGAAGCAGGGAGACCCAATGCAATATAAGTTATATATTATTCAGACCATAGGCTGCAACACAAATCAAAAGAAGAGTTGCTTAAACTAAATGTTGTCTTTGTGCTGGGATCCGTTTTTCGTTGAGCTCATTAAATTCCTTATCTAAACGAATTAGCCAGTGCACGAGAGAAATGGCAACAGTAGACTTAACTACAAATGATACAAAAGTTATTTGTGCAGAAACCACAGCAGATCTGCACGATGAAGCCTCAGCTGACAGCACGAACGATCATATCTGCGATTCTAAAGGGCGTCAACAAAAGTTATTAGTGGTTTAATGATTGTGGCAAGTTGCCTAGTTGGATCAATATCATCCTGACAGATTAATAAAATTTCATAATTCATCCGATGGCTCCCTGACGTAGCTCAGCAATTTTCGATTTTCAGCTTTAAATTGCTCATCTACTAAAGATCAAAAGGGAAATTTGCAAGAACACAATCTTGGGGCTTAATACATGCTTAGAAATGACCAGACAGACATCTGATTAAATGAGTCAAACAAAATGGATGCTACACATCACAAACATGACTTCCTGTCTTAGAACTCACTATATCAAGATAATAGAGTCTGAAGTCCTGACATATTTGATAGACTTTTTACTGCATAAACAGAAAGCCACGCTGAGAGAGCATTTAATCTTTGCAAAGGTTTAAGTCTCATGATACAGAGTCTGCGTGTGACAAAAGAAAAAACTGATAGAGCAGCTTGCCTTCAAGATTCAAATATTTGATAACTGTGTGGAGAAAAGGCCACATCTGTGGAATGTGAGTTCATACAGACCACTCTTTTATAAATGATTGTATGGCGATGTAGGGAGATAACTGATATAAACAGAACTCAATAACAGTATTTAACTCTTCAGAGTCAGACACGACTTGTTCAAACACGCATGCATTTCTAATCCAGTTAAAGACACTGAAAAATGGTCAAATACTAACAAGTTTGGTAATGATATCTAATAAACTTCACTGCACTAAAAGGTCACAGCATCTTTTTCTCACAATTTGTTTTTTCCCCCTCACAATTATGAGTTTGCATTTCACAATTCTGACTTCTTTTTCTCAGAATTGCGAGATTTAAACTCACAATTGCAAGTTATAAATTGGGAGATATGAACTTGCAATACTGACTTTTTTTCTTGCAATTGTGAATTTAGTATGTGAGTTTATATCTCATAATTCTGACTTTATAACTCACAATTCCAACTTTATATCACACAGTTCTGAGGGGAAAAGTCAGAATTGTGAGAAAAAACTTGCAATTACCTTTTTTGTGTTTGTTTCAGACTTATTAGTATTCTAAAGTATTTAGATTAAGTTACTAAACTTGAGTAATGTAACGAAATATGTTACAAATAACTTTTTAAAGCATGTATTTTGTAATCTGTAGTGAAATACATTTTAAAAGTAACCTACCCAGCCCTGTGTGTGTATGTATATATATGTATATATATATATATATATATATAAATATATAAATCTTGGCATTGAATGGCATGAATGGCATATTGCATGAAGGTAATGACAGTATTTTGGGACAACAGCTGTACAAATTGTACACAGATACCAAATTAATGTCAAAATATGATTTCAGTTATAATTAATTCAGCTTATTAGAGAGAAGTAAAAAGGTTTAGGCAGGGGTGTTCAATTCCCGGTTTTTCGGAGTCGACTCCGACTTCACCATAGTAGTCGACAGGATCGACGACTTCATTTACTTCACATCAAAACAGGGTCAGGAATAATGCAAGATTGCAGCAGTTATTTACACACTAAATCTTTTCATCATTTTTATTGCATTAGATTACCTTGCATGTAAAAGTCATGCCAAGTAAAATTCAACAGCCATGGTTGAATATTACGTCAGAATTAATTAATTAAGTGAGAAAGAAGGTAATGTACTCTTTAATGAGCTTATCTCATTATGACGGTTGAATCAGAATCAGAAAGGGTGGGTGATCATCTTGTTTAGATGAAAAAAGCTGCTTGGACAGGAGAGTTAAAGATATTAAAAATAATAAAAACAAAAACAGATACAATAATGTACACTTGATTGATGTGTTAATTGTTTTTTAATGATTTACGGTTAATGTACTGATTGTGATCAAATCAAAGTATAGCTATAAACAAGCTGAAGTTACTATGACTGTTATTTCTTTCTAAAGTAAGCTACAGGCAGGATAAAAGTAAGTGACAAAGTTGTTTTTGCGAGAGTTCCAGCTCACGCATGGTGTAATACGTCAGTGTCTGAATTCCTCGCTTCATTTCTTTCACTCCTTGCTGATATAGTGCACTCAACTGCCACGCACTATATAGGGATTAGAGAATCAGTGAACAAGTGAGTAATTTCAGACAAAGCAACAGAGTTGACAACGAGAATCCATTCCTGTGCTGGAGTCAACCCCACAGCCAAAAAAGACCATTTTAAAAAGTTAGTTAATATATTATTAAATTACAATAAATGCTTTAAGGATTTTTTTTCCCTTCATTTTGCCTGTGGTAATGCCAACTGCATAAATTTAAGAACAAGTGTGTTTTTTATTGGAATTTTAATATTTCACCCCCATTTTCTTTAATAAATCTAAAATAGCTACACTTAGGACCTTAAGGCCAAAAATGTCCCCATCGAAACCCATTAAAACTGCAACTTTTAATCCAGAGCCATTTAACTACAGTATAAAATGATGCCGTCTTTGTAAATAAGCTTTCGTTCTGTTGGCAAGGCTTCAAAATTATTATTTTTTTATTTGTTTGTTTTTTTACCAGATTTACCAGGTGCCATTTTCTCAGGTTTGGCTCATAAAAGCAAATACTTGCTTAATTCTGCATTTTATATAGAGCCAAACAGATCAATTATGCAGCTATAATTGTCTGGATGTGTTGGTATGGATGTCAGAGTGTGGTTTGTGTGTAATTTAAAAAAAAAAAAAGTGTGTGCCTGTGTGGAAGTATAATATTTGAGAGAGAGAAACTCTACTAGACTGCAAATCACAAATCCAACCACTATGTGTACCAGTGGAGCTTTGCTGGCATCTCATGGGAAAAATTTGATACTGGGCCCAAATCTTACTGAAAGCTCATTTTTTTGATATATCAACCTCGTAATTTGGAACACAACTTTAGATTTATTCAGATTCATTTTATAGATTTATTCAGTTTTTGAGTTCAACATGTTTTATTAAATATTTATTTTATATAAAATAATATTCATAAATCATTCCTAAACTTGCACATTTTTAGTTCAACAAAAATCGGCATAGGGTCTTTAAAATTAGACCAAACTTAAGTCTGTGTGCCAAAGCTTCAAATATTAATGACACTTTTTTGTCCTGTATGGAACTCAGTATCTTTTTTAAATTGTTGCACAAGGGTTAAAAAAAAATCTTTATACACTTCATCCATTGAAAAAATTACCCACAAAAGTCAGAATACTGACTTAAATCTTCCGAACAGACCTCTTCCAAAGTGACTTCCAAAAATCACTAAAAACTTGTAAATCCTTGGGCTACCAATTAAATGCAAATGTTCTTTCATTCAATGCAGCAAACAGAATTTGTGCACAAGACAATGACAGTTTAATATAAAACGCTGTTTCACATTTATCCCCAGCAATGATTTTCTACAAGGGAAGTTAAACGCAGCCTTGGGCACAAATTAGTTGCTTGCCATTTAGCAAACACTGCAAAGCGACTTCCAGCACACTAATTGTAGGGCCAGTCCCGCTGGAGCAATCTGGGGTTAAGTGCTTTACTCCCAGGCACAGTTATTCCACAGTGACTACAAGAGTCCAGTCACTACTGCAGTCCCTTTGTGTTGGTTTACTACATACTTGACCATTAGGATTCAAACACCTGTGTATTTAGAGGTAGAGCATAATGGCAGGTTTTAATATCATCATTGCTGGTCTTATTCAGTAAGACTAAATAACACTTTTCTATAATAAGTGAATCTTTGGGTTTTATCGTGGTAATAAAAATAAAAAAATACTCTGCCTCTCATGGCTAATTAGTCTAAATATTAACTATAATAAGCATTATTTAAGGCATTATTTAATGGAATAGATCATGTACAGAACATCATTATGTATTTTCAACCTTTAAAAAATATGTTTCTTAAATAAAAATAAATATCTGAAGTAAACGGGAGAGCGAGGCGTCTGCAGAAGTTAAAAAACAAGAACGAAAAAACACTGCAGTATTACTTTTACATCTGCTCCGAGTCTGAACTTTAAAAATTATTCCCTGCCAGTATCAAGTGCTCAGTATGTTCAACAGTGAAGCTTCTACAATTTTCACTGAGCTGTTGCCAAGCTAAAAAGACCACTTTTTTCAAAACCATCTGTTTGAAAAGACACCAAAGTCCAGACTGTGCAGTTCAGGCAGGGTATGGTTGAAAAAAGAAAAAGCAAAAAAAAAAAACGCTGTCTTGCTTTTGAACACCACATATAGTCATGACAAGTACAACACTTAGGCTATGACAAAGTTCCAAGTCAGGGCTAAATTACGACAAGGACACAAAGTCATATCAGATAGCAGGGCTTCTCAGCGATAAAACACATTTTCAACTCCTCCGGCTCAGGATAGCATCTGTTGGACTGCGGTTGCACCTTCCAGAATGTGCTGTGGATTTCTGAACACTGTTAGTGTGTTTAAAACATGTTTTCCATTTGTGTGAGCTTTACCCCAATACATCTCCATATAAACTGAGAAAACACCTCCCATATTTTATGACGTTGATGCCATCTATGCGTCAAAGCCAAATTAGACAAAAGTCCACATGGACAGGTTGTGTGGCATCTTTCTCATTCTTAAAAACCATTCAAGAAATAAAAGACCCAGAATACATTAAAAGTGATGTGTCGTGCATGCTGAATCATTGGCTGACAAGATCTGGAAACCATTTCTAAAAAAAAAAAAAAAAATCAATATATATTTGCTATTCACTCACAATTATATACAATAAATAAATAATTATATTAACATTTTTGCATAGTGTTGGGTTTATGCAGTTAATGGTAATATTAACACATTTTGATGTTTACTTGTATAATAATTTTTAAAAAAAAGTTGGTGCTGTGTTGGGTCACCACTTGATGTTCAAAGCAAAAGCTGGGTCCTGAAGCAAAACCAGTTGAAAGCCACTGATTTAGAGCACGGGCAATGGTTCACAACCTTCGGCATCAGATAACAGTGAGGATAAGCAAGAAAAGCGAGCAGCTCTAGACGGCCTCAGGGATTAAATATCCCTTCTGCTATCCCATGAAAGACCTTGATAATAGAACTGCTTAGTTTTGCCGTCTCCATGAGTTTGTGCTGGGCGGCTGACTCATCACCGGGACAATAGCGGACCGCAGCGGAAACACGTCGCTCTTTGTTCTTGTCTGTGATCTTCATTGTTGGTACAAGACTGCTGAGGCTTCTGAATCTGATGGTTCATTTGTCATCTCTCCAGTCATATTGCTTTGGGTACTAACATTTACACCCACAAATTCAATTATTTTAAATATAGGACATCTAGTTTCAGAAGAGCACACAGCATTACCACATGGTGTTAGCTTGCAAAAGCATGTCCAGGCCATATTTCACACTTAATTCTAGAGCGAAAAAATACCCATCTATCTATATCTATAGCTATATTTATATATTAGGGGTGTAACGTTACATTTGTTTGTTATATGCCTCAGTTTTTAAGTATTTTTTTCTTTTACTAAACTTTGAATGGCAGCAACATACAATGCAGTAAATGGTGCTGTTGTAATTGAGGGAAGAGATTTGAAGTCCTTACGCTTTTTGATGCAAAATATTAGTAAAATATTTTATAACAAGGTTAGAATTATTGTGCTCCCATTCTTTTTGACGCACATCCACGTACTGGCACTCGTTCATTGAAGTCTGTGAAGCCAAATGCAGACTCCCTTCCTGTCAGGATAATCCTTTATGCGAAAATGGACATATTTGCATAGTAAGTAAACATTTATAGGTAAGTATACAATCGTAAGATGCAGGTAAACGCGACTCAAACACATTAAACAACACACGCATCTGACTGTAGGGGAAGCCACCTAGAGGCTTATGATCTAGTCGGAAGCTAACATAATGTAAAACTATATTACATCAGTCTTAATATAAAGCACGTCTCACAACTTCATGCACTTGTGTGGCGTATCTGCTTATCGTGTCCTTCATAATTTTTCATGTTTTCAATATCAAAATATACCCATATAAACAATATTGTACCATCCCAGGGGGAAACCAGGAGTTTGACATTACTTTTTGCATGAGCAGTGGTTAACACAAGCATACCGAACCAAGAAAAATAAATAAATAAATAAAAAATCTGAATGAATGCATACCCCTAAAATATATGACCTGGTTGATGAAGAGTAAATGATTTGTTCAAAAATCAGAATGATTCAGTTGACGAACTTACTGACTTAATGATCTGCCCACAGCACTTTGTGGAGATGATTATTAGTGAAAAAAAATAAATAAATTATTTTGGTCGGTACCTCCAACAAAGTTATTGCATGACATGAAGATGACGTGAAAAATAAAAAAATGATAGAATTTTCAGGATTTTTGTAGTATATTTTCCCCAAAAATTCCCTACGGTTATAAATATATAACCGGAAAAAAAATATATAGGTTTAACTAGTAAAAAAAAGAAAAAGTATGTTTACAAATTAAATGAGAATAATGAAAATTAGGAGGGAAAAAAACACAATTTGGGGGTGAAAATGTGCTTAAATGTTGTAAAAAATAATGTCACCTTGCAAAAATGTGATTTTTTTGTGTGAATAAAAGCGGTCTCAATACAGAATATAATTTAATACTTTTCTCTTTTGACAGTGAGGTGAAATATGACACGGACATGACTTCAGGAGACCTGGAATTTGCTGACTTCAATATAGCATCTTCTCACAAATACCAAGAAGCTCCTAGCATCATATAGACCTGTCATGGAAGATTTGAAGGAAGACACAATGTTAAACAGGCATCTATTTCCTTGCCATAGTCTCACTGTTCTTGCTGCCAATTCACTGTGATTCAAGGACAAAGGGACAAACTTTTCAATAAGCGAGCATTAGTTGGAGGGCTTTGAATTTAAGAATAACTTAAAGCACAAAAAAAGAAAAGGATGATCCTTGGATCAATTTTCTTTTCAGATTAAATTGTCAACTGAGCCCAGAATCAGTAAATATCATTAAGCCAGATAAAAGAAAGAGAAAAACACTACTAATGGCTTTTCTGACAGCATCAAAGATAAAACTAATCACTAGGGGGATAAGGCTAATTTAAGGAATCTTTTCCTCAAATTAGTGTTTGTTGTTGGGCAAAACAGATGGAAAAGAGATGAAATGCTTAACAACCTCTTAGGAGCCGAAAGCTCGTGCTCACTCACCTCATGTTCACAAGCAAGAAATATAACACAGGCAGACAGGAGCGTGCCCATCTCATCCTGAGGTGTTTATTGCACCTAACAGCCACCTTCTCATCTCTCAAGGATGTAATCATTCTATGTGCTTCTTTTCCCTTGAGCTGTTATATTGTACAGTTCTAGACAGAGACTACCATAATCAAGAGAGACATACGACATCTTGTGGCAAGATGAGGAAGCGCAGGACACAAATTAGGAAAGTTTGGTGACATTGCATACTGTATTAGATTTAAATGCTCAAAAAAGTTAAATACTTAAACCACTGAACTATTTTAAATCTGTGTATAACTAGAGAAATATATAGAACATTTAGGCTAGGTAAAAATGTTTAAAAAAAATATAGTAAAACAGTAATATTGGGAAATATTATACATAGAAACGGATTTTAAATTGTAAAAATATAAGTTAAAGTGTAATTTATTCCTGTGATTAATTTTCAGAATTTTCAGCATCATTACTCCAGTTTTCAGTGTCACATGATCCTTTGGAAATAATTCTGATATGCTGATTTGCTGCTCAAGAAACATTTCTTATTATTATAAATGTTGAAAACTGTGACATTTTCCTTTTCAGGATTCTTTGATAAATGCAAAGTTCAAAAGAATAGCATAGCGTTGCACTTTTGAATAATTTAAAGCATCCTTGCTGAAAAAAAGTATTAATTACTTTCAAAAAGTATCTTACTGACCTCAAACTTTTGAATGAGACTCACTTGATAATGCACACACAATCATTTCTAAAAAATTAAATCCAAACTCAAAACAAGCTAAAAATATAACCTTTTATAAGTAAAAGGTTGTAATATAATCACAGATCTGATACTAAACACTAAAGAACGAACCACAATATTGTGATTTGCATAATGATCCAGATATCTATAATTAACATCAAGTCTGAGTTGAATCCTGAATAAAAGATTAACACCCAAAAAACAATCTAAAAACAAACAAGCTATGACTGATCCTTTCTATAGCAAGTTTACACTAGTTAAAATGTTCATCAGATCCACTATATTTGAGATAGCTGTTAATTAATCTCCCAAAAGTGCATGTGGAAGCATCCCACGACTGCCATCCGATGACTTCCCTGCAATCTAATGAGTCCAGCTGGCAAAGCAGCAAGAATGAACTTGCTTATCGCGCCAGGGGTGGTGATGCCGACTCTCGGCAATTCACGCCATTACAGCTCAATCTGGCAACATGGCCGCATGATAGGTTTAAACAAGCCACTCCTCCACAACTTCTTTTGAGGCACAGCTAAAAGCCTTTCTGAAGCAGAGATGTGAGATGAATGCGATAAAACACGTTCCCAGCTGCTGCACAGATCCACCCGTGCGCCTCGCCCCAGAGTGGGTGCCGACAGTACTTTCTGACCCTCCTGAGCATTCCCAGCATCCCTCTCCATCTGCCAAGCAGTCACAGAAGAGGTCCGACCTGGCTGGTGCTTTCTAGGCGGTGAGGGAGTGCAACCAGAGGGCATTGCTCTGATGCTGGGAAAAGTTCTGCTCTGGGAGATGCTGTGGCGTTACAGTCGCAACACCTGCGTAAATCCTAGCTGATTCACTCGTGCATATTAATAGCAGAGGGACTGCAGGACAACACTGAATTGGATGTGTTAACTTCATACATTGCCTGAAAACACAATGAATTTCTATTATTTTCAGGACTTTTTCAAACATATTATAGACTGCACTCACAAAGTGTAGTTTCTAGTCTAAGAAAGTTTCTAACTGAGAAGTATATACACTACAGAAATTACTATTACTTTTCCATGACCTTTTAAGACCTTTCCACCATGGAAATCAAACTTTAGAAGGTTTTGAACGACCATGGGAAACATGCAAGGTATTATGAGAGATACTGACCAAAGTCAAAGGGGTTTTTTTGTTTTGTTTGTTTGTTTTGGGAATTCTAAAATCGATGACTTGAGAAAGTAATAGCTAAACATTGATTAGACAGCAAAAAAAACTCACTGAATAATAAGCTTTTGTGTCGAGTTTCCAAAACAGTGTTCCAGCCAGATGCCAAACCATTAAATTAACTTATAAAAGCCGTAGTGGAAACAAACAATCTGAATTAAGCCAATAAAGTATTTACTATATTTGACATTGAAGCACAGAAACAACTGGAGAAAGTTTCGCTTTCATTCAGGTATGCTAATGTTTTTGCAAAACTGATGAGATTGCTTAGATAGGACTCATTTTTGTGAGTGCCATGTGCAGATTCATTACAATGAGAAAACAACCGAGGAATCTCAAACCATTCATTTAGGCATGGATAGTATTAAATCATGCTAAAATGAATTTTATGGGGCAGTAACAATATTTTCTTATATAGTTATTTTTTCTGGAAATCCATAACTATTGGAAACAATTCTGGAAATAAATAAATATTTACATATTAAAATTATTGTATTTTTTGGTTTGCATCAATTGAGTTCCATAAATAAATAAATAAATAATTTAATTAATTTAATAATTAATTAATCACAATACTGTATTGGTAATCTCATGTCAAGAATCAGATTTTAGTAAAATATTTCACACAATATTTTAAGGGGAAAAAGAAAAATAACTATTTTACACATATTAAAATAATCTTTTAGTTTGCATCCATAAAGTTCGAAAATAAACAAATTTCCCCTCACAATACTGTATTGATTATCTCATGTCCATTTTTTTTCACATATATATTTTAAACTATTTTAACAAATTAGTATTAGAATTTTTTTTAAATTTTAACGTATTGTGCCATATTCCTAAAAAAAAAAAAAAAAGTAAAACAGAATATTGAATAAGAAAAAATAGAGGGTGGGGCTTGATTTTAGTAGAAAAAAATAAGATTATAAATATTAACTTTACTTTTATATATATTAAAATAATCTTATCTTTTGGATTGTATCCATTAAGTTACATAAAAAAATACATAAAATTAGATGAAATAAGAACATTTAATTTGTAAAGTATTATTTAAATGGCATGGTAAAACCTCAATCAGCTGACATTTCTTTTGTCACACAGTATATCACGTCACACCATCCAGCTCTACTTTCAACAATCTATTATAACAACTGTTTTAAGTGACTACAGACTTCTACCAGGGGCACAGTGACCCCTCATTGGCCTTCTGATTGAGGTGACAGACCGCCAGGAGTTTAACGGCAGAGTACCCGTCTACAATCACACCGTCCCTTGTGAAAACTCCTTTCACAGGCAGAGCTGTTAGCAGAAGTGTCGGACCACGTAAGGCTCGTTTCAGCACACCGAGTCAAAGTACAGCTTGTTCGATCACCTGGAAACAGTCTAACCTAAGAGCTGCCACACAGAGAGCAGAGACCTTGACAATCTCTATTGTTGGCTGTTGTGTTCTGCATGTACTCACTGCTGCAGTGCTTGTCCACTCCATCACACTGAGAACTGCTTAATCCCGCCTCCTCTCCCACGGGCTTCCTGGTTGCCACGGCGCTTGGAGTGATGGGCGGCTGCGGTGTGGTCTGAGAGGCTGGGAGAGTCAAAAAACACAAGTTACTGCAGAGACTGAATTTATCTTGCTAAGAAAGATGTAAACCTAATCTGCATGTTTTCTTCTTCCTTGCAGTGTACATACTGCGAAGAATAGTTCGTATTTTGTTGTATTTTTTTTTCTAGTGAGATTGCAAGGCAATTATATTTATTGTGAAAAGCAGTAACAGTACTTTCTAGAAAAAAAATACTTAATTTATTTTGATTTACAGGACAAAACGATATAAAGTCCAATTGTTTAATTGAGCATTTTAGAAAATATTTAAAGCAACCCACTATTTCCCCCCTCGCAGTATAAATGGGTCTTTATACATAAAAATATATCGCTGCCTTCAGAGGGGATTTTTGAAACATGCTCGCTCACAAGGGGATCATTATCATGTTCTAAGGAATCAAATTTTTGCCTGACAGATGCTAAAATGAAAAAAAAAAAATCCCATAGACGTGCATTGGAGGAGGGATTCAAGCTGGGATTCTGGAGAATAGAAAATCGTAAAGACTTAGTGGGCTTTATCACACTGTTGAGACCTCATTAAATCAAGTTTTGTGACTTTTAGACTATGTCTGTCAGCTTTAAGGATAATCTATATGCTAGTATTCCTAAAACATGAAAAAAAAATCACTTTAGCAAATAAAGTGTCTGGAAGAAGGGACAAAAAATTATATATTATATCATATTGTCCAATCAAATGCACACTAGACTGATAATGTCCTGCCTCCCTCCTAATAACACCTACCTCTGATTAACAAGAGTAGTAAATCAGGTTAGCTTTGAAGTGAATTAAAGGTTACTACCTTTAATTAAAAAAAAGACAAGCCTGATCCCAATCAACACAAGGGGAAGAAATAAAAAAAAACTGCCCTCGTCAAGTCATTTCATGGTGGTTTTTAATTCAGATGTGGCCCAACTTCAAACTTAAGCACCACAATACCGATGCCCATAACTTTTCCACTGCACCATATAAAATATTAAACAGCACTTCTCTAGAGCGGGTCATTTTTTACCCCACCGTATTCGTTCAACACAGAACCGGCGCAAAATGAAAAGGAACCGAGGTACGGCCCAGAGGGGGGTCGTGTGAGATTTTCGTTACAGCAGACACAAAATGAACGAATTACAGGAATCTCAGCTAAATCATTCTGAGAGAACGTCCCCTGGTGATTAAAGGGTGGTGTGGAAGCTCGTCGCCAAGACTCTCGCAACAGCCTTTAATGCGAACTACAGTAATCTCTTTTTTTTCCCTGGAAAATGTTGCCTTTTTTCTTTAAAATTAACAGCGCAACATTATGTGCCTTTAAAGATTAAACCCCTAATATAAATGTTAGTGCTGATGGGTGTTAAACAAGGTGCATGCTAAAATCTAGGGCTGGAACCTAATTTGCATATTATTCTAAATGATACCCCGTAAGTGTAAGCCTCTTGAGAACTGGTAAATTAATTATTCATATACAATTATTAATTTGTTTATTTATTTGCATATATAAGCCATGTAGAAATAAACTATAAATATTTATTTACAGAATATACATACTTAAACAAACAATACTTGTATTTTATTATATATATATATATATATATATATTTTTTTTTAATTATTTATTAATATATATATATTTATTTATTTTTTAATTATTTACTAATAAATATATATATATATATATATATATATATATATATATATATATATATTTATTTACAGAATAGACATACTTAAACATATAAATATATATATATAAATAAACCACCTAGTGGTTTTATAATAAAAGAAAAGAAAATTATTGATGTGTATAAACAAATAAATGCATTAAAAACAAAAAAACTAATTTTCCACATGGCTTATTACAGAACTAAAATACAAGTGTAATCGTGCAGCTGTAGGTGATGATAACGAACTAGTCCACATTATCGCATTCATCCAAAACTCTGGTTACATGTGCATTCTGATATGGTTGACTGTGTTTAAAATGTCTCATTGAACATGATTGTTTTCAATTAAGTAAATGCTATATCCAGCACTACATGGAGAATAAGGAGAGATTTCAGAACAAAAAGATTTTTCATTCTAGGCTAAAATCTGTAGTCTTTAGGCGTTAGTTTGACATGTTCACAGAGAGCTGATTAATGGCCGTTGCGAAATTCTGGCAGTGTCAGAAGAATTGTGACTTCTCTTACGATCATCAAAATTGACATGTTTTTCAAGACAGCGATTAGCGATTTCTTTGTTAGCCTCCATTTCATTACCGTGTGTAATGCAGCTCACAGTCACCGAACATGTATGGATTGATGATGTAAAACTTGGGAGTTTTCATGCACGCCTCTGTCCAGTCACAGAGTTATTATAAATCGCACAGTGTGCACCTGGCTTGAACAACGCGAGTCAAAAACAGTAAGCATACATACATTTGGGCAAGCGGGCTGGTTTCTGTCAGTACACAATGTGTGAACTAAGATTCAGTCTAGCTCAAAGAAACCATGGGCTAAGGACAGCCTGAAGTGTTGCGTCACCTCTCTTCCTGCGGGACTCCTTGATCTCCTCACACATGCGGTCGAACTCAGGGTCCAGTTCAGAGGCGATCATGGCGTGTGCAGTATCCTTCAGACTGCAGGCCCTGTGGCGGATGATTTTATCTGTGAGCAAGCACAATGGAAGATGGTAAGGCCACAGGCAATGAAAAATTAATTCGGGTGGATGAAGAAAGAGCAATGTTCTTGAAGAATGACAGCAAGGTTTCAAGGTATTAAAGATGCACAATTAATTGAATAGATAATCAAGCCTACAAATACAAAGCAAAGTGCAATTAGCTAATCGTGAAAAACGTCACACCCATTACAATCAACAAGGTGTGCACAGTGGAAATAAGCTGTATAATATATTCCAAATTTCTATTCATAGAAATGAACAATTGTGATTGCTAATTGTTTTTTGTCTTTATCCTGTTTCCTGATGGGTATGGACAAACCACTAATAGGAGCGAAGACATTAATGCACATATGGTAAGATGGTGACATTAATGTTATCATGTAAATAAATAAAAACATTTTCTACATGGCTTAGTAAATAAATAAAATTTGGTGCTGTAATCAGGCAGCAGCTCTCTGTAATCGACTGAGATTCAGCCGAGAACCTTAAGCATCAGCTTTTTTATTTGAAAATCTGAAAAATACTTCTGAGGCAGGAGCGCTCCACGGGCAGTCAATCAAAGCGTCTCTGTTTACAAAAACACACTGGTGTGAGAACGGGGATTACTGTGTTTTCTCAAAGTTCTCAGAGCGACCATTTGCATTCTATCCTCTTTCCTCGCTCTCTCTATCGTTAAATCAAGCAGCTTTTAAACACGTACGGAGGAAAAGTGTGTGTGTGAGAAAATAGAGCACGATACTGGGTAGTCCTCATTACTCCAGGACAGGCTGGAGGTCAGGATCTGGCAAAGTTTGCCTCTTAATTGGAAGATGGGCCTAATTAAGCCATCTAGAACGAGTGAGAGGGCACTCTTTACTCCAGTCAAGGATATAAAAGGCAGGCTGAGAGGAAGAGAGTGTAAACACACTTATTTTGACTTTCAAAGAACTGACAAAAGATCTGACTACTGGTGCCAAAATTGACAAACGAACAAATGGACCTGAGGGAAATTAAATCAGTGATGCTCAATCCATCTCCTTGAGATCTCCCTTCCTACAGAATTCACGCCATGTTTGGAATAGAAACTAGGAACGGTGTATAGCTTTTAACCACTGTCATGCAATGAGCTAAAAAATTACAACAAAGTTTGACTTTGAGAATACTAATTTACTACTTACTGAGTACTGCATTTTATCATCTATATAAAAAAATAAAGCCCAAGAAAATAGTATGTTAAACGCAACAGATTAAAGAAAAACGTTTTAAACACCAGTAGGTTACACTGATGTCACATGACCTCAACGCACTGCACGATTAATTCGAGTGGCACCTAGAAATCTTACATGTAAAATCGGTTAATTAAAGATATTTTTAACTTGACACCATTTTAAAAACAGCTCATGGTTGTACGCTCAAAAAACAGTGCAAGATGAGATACAATGTGAAAAGACATCCATTTGAATGTGAAACTGTTCTAGCGGCAACACTGTAATCAGGATACATTTTACGAAACAGTTTTTAAAGGGAAAAGTTTATTTTATATATATATATATATATATATATATATATATATATATAAATAAAACCCACATACATATATATATATATATATATATATATATATATATATATATATATATATATATATATATATATGTGTGTGTGTATGTGGGTTTTATTTTTATATACATATACATATATACACACACACACATATATATATATATATATATATGTGGGTTTTATTTTTATACACACACACACGCATATATATATATATATATATATATATATATATATATATATATATATATATAAAATTATACACATTTATCATATATTTTATATATATATTAATGTTTATATCATTTTGTTTGACTTATACATTTTATATTAAAATCATATTATAGGATTTTATACTTCACCATCCCCAGCAAAGTACATACTTTCAGTATGATCTATGTGAACTGGGATGCAGTCTTGAAAGTTTAAGCAGTTGGTTTAGAACAGGGCTGGAAGGAAACTCAGCAGGGAGGCTGATGTCCAGGGGCAGGATTAGGCAGCTCTGAATTAAATCATTTGAATTAGAAGAACCTTAAACTTGCATACTAAGATGTGATTTTGAAACTTCAGCTGGGGTACGATTTCAAAGCGCACATTTTCTAGGAATCTGACTTTCAAACAACCACTGCGATAGTCTCCAAAAAAAGTAGGTTTTCGTACTCTATTTGCATCTGCACTGCAATTCAAGGACAAAATTGATGCTCACAACAACAACAAAAACAAAACAACAGTGAATGAACAAAATATTACCTATACAGCGAAGGAAAGGACACGTTAGATTTTAAGTGAAATGTTCATGCTTCACTTGAGAGAGTAATGCTTACTTAACAAATGGAATTTTGACAGCTCCTAAATCCCATATTCCCCTGCTCTAAATGGACCAGAAGCCTCTTTCTGTTTCCTTATTAAAGTAGCTAATTGCGTTTTGTCTCATTCCTTCAGTGGCTCCTCTGTGGACGCTGCATTTAAACAAATGACCCACGTTCTCCCAGCAAATGGGCTACTATGATTTATTCATAGGCACCGGCTGCATTTAGCCAACAACCTTCAATGGCTGACCAATTAATCCAGACGTTTGGGAGTTAAGTCCTAACAAAAAAAAATCTTAAGTGTTGTGCAGAAGTAGCCATCTAGCAGATTTCCAACAACATGAACAGAACTCAAAGCATAACATACGGCCTTCTTACCTCACTTTGCTCAAAAACAAAACAATGATGTGGTACTCGGCTGACAGTTTGCACAGAGAAAATTAAGAGGCCAAATAAATATTGCACATTCACCCAATGCTTTGGTGGAAAAGAGCATCAACTTGCATACATTTAAATTAGGCATGATTTCCATGGCTAATTTCACTCTGGTTTAGTTTATATTAACTGTAATATGTACATATATGGCACGTCCATAAACACCAATAAATATCTGACATGTTTTTCTACGCTGCAGTGTCCCACCTGACGTGGCCAGAGAATAGCAAGAAGCGCATTAATGCGATGAATGGGTTTTATGGAGACTGCTCATTATAGTGGCATTTTTACTCTGCGGAGAGATCAGCGCCAATGATTTCCTGTGCCTTTTGAATGAAGAAAGGTCAATGGGTTAATAGCTAGCTGCATTTATTGTCCTCAAATTCTCATATCTTTCAGTGAAGAACCAAGTCTGTCTGATTAATCATTGATTTAATGTCCTCTAAGCTTCAAGTGTGGCAGTCTCTGCTGCTGCGGTGGGTTTTTTTTTTGTTGTTGTTGTTGGTGGTGGTGGTGGGGACTGAACTGATGGCAACATCTATGGAATTTTAAGGTAATTATCTTACCTAGCTAGTTATTTTGTATTTACTTATTTCACTTCTTTATTTTTGGTGTTTTATTTTATTATCGAATGCTAATAAGAAAAAAAACTTTTAGATATCAATCAACATATGCGATGGACATCAGTTATGCTCATCTTTGATAGCTTCTCTGAAAGTATCTTGAGTAAAACAGTTCTATATTTAACAAAGCACATACAAAAGACGGGAAACGGAAGAGACGTGACCTGTTTTAAAGAATACAGAAGTTTGATGCGCATACCCCCTATTATGTACTAGAGATCTGCATGAATAATCGACTTGTTCTGAACCAACTAGTCAACTAGTAAAAACATTACTTAAATGTCAAAAATTGATTTGTCTATGCATATATAATTCATTATAAATATGTTTATCCTTGCCATTATTTTAATTTTCAAGTTTTTCACTACATTTTTGTTAATTTATTACTACAAATTCTCAAAGTATCTCAAAAAAGTTACTTTGAGATACAATATAAGATAGCATGACATAACCAAAATATTCTGGTCAATTCTACCAACTTTCCTTAAAAATGAATGACTTCCCATTGCACTGTAGTGGCATATTGCTGGCAGTGTGAATGCGCTTTAAGACTTCATGTTGTAATATTTATCCAGTTGCTCTATAATATATTTACCTCCTGGGTCTTTGTCTGGATTGTACTCTAACGCATTGCTGCAAATGAGGTCAATGTCCACTAGAAAATCCCTGGCGACCGTGTACTTGTGAGTGTCGATCTTCATCATGATGGTGGACAGATCCATAGGCTGTGTGATAACCTCAAGGTAGTCTGACACCTAAAACAGAGATAAATTACACAAACACATTTCATCAAAGACACTTAATAAAAAAAAATATATATATATAAAAAAAAAATCCCACTGATGTGTCACTTGCATAATAATTGTGTCCCTAGACCACAACACCAGTAATATGGGTCAATTAACTTGATTTATACATCATCTGAAAGCTGAATAAATAAGGTTTGTTAGGATAGGACAATATTTGGCCGAGATACAACTATTTGAAAATCTGGAATCTGAGGATGCAAAAAAATCAAAATATTGAGAAAATCGCCTTTAAAGTTGTCCAAATGAAGTCCCCAGCAACGCATATAATTTACAAAAATAAATTTGATATATTTACGGTAGGAAATATTTACAAAATATCTTTGTGGAACATGATCTTTTAACTTTTTATCCTAATGATTTTCGGCATAAAGAAAATTTTTTTTACCCATACAATGTATTGTTGGCTATTGCTACAAATATACCCATGCAACTCATGATTGGTTTTGTGGTCCAGGGTCACAATTTGGAACACAGTGTGTATGTATATGTATATGTATTTGCATGTACTGTATATACACTACTGTTCAAACATAGGGTTCGGTACAATTTCTTTTTTAAAAAAAGTAATACTTATTCAGCAAGGACAAACTAAACTGACAGTAAAGATTTGTTGTCACAAAAGATTCATATTTAACATATATGCTCCTCTTGTACTTTCTATTCATCAAATAACAAACTGTATCACGGTTTCCTCAAAAACATGAAAAATCTTATCCTTCTATTCACATCACAGTAACGAAACTTAAAGAGAAAATACTCCTTAAGATTTTTTTGCACTGTAACATTATTTACATAATTTTGCAAAACATAATTTGAACTGGAGACACATATGACCCAGGTATGGTCTTGACAGGCTATGTGAGCTTCACACTATCGAGAACACGAAAAGCTTAAAGGTCGAAAATGTGTCGCACTCTGTATTCATAGTCACACCGTCCTCCTTGTTTGCTTCTTATATATTGATGAACTTTTTAATTGCCTTCTCAAATTTACTGATTCAGGTAATGATCCTGCCCGCAGCTGTCGTATAATGACAATCATTTGATTTGTTTGGTCAGGGGGTTGCTAATAAACCATAGGTGCTGCTAATTAGATGGTAATATTGAACGAATAGAGTACAGAGCCTACAGGCATTAATCATACAGCTGCTGACGTGCAGTAACAGCCCACCTCCTCAATGTCCACGGGCTTGCTGAAGATCTGGAAGCGCTTATCAGTGGCGAGCCGCTTTGTGACGTCCCTGAGAAAGAGGCGGAGCTCGCGCAAGGTGTTCTCCTCCTGCTCCTCCAGTCGCCGCTGCTCCTCTGGTGAGAGCTGTCGAGGGCTGGGGTCTTCAGCGAGGGTCAGCACCTCCACAGCGCACACTGGAAACACAAATACAGACAATCCCTCAATACAGTGTAACAGATGGAAATCGTGAGGAATCTGAGAATCCTGATTTGAATTAATGATCTTTTTTAGTACTAAGAGACTAAGTAAAAATAATCACCATGTCTGATTCATGACCTGATCTTTATCGTGCTTTGTAATAATATTACATATCTAAATATCTATGAATTGTCCCTCATCACGACATTTTTAGATCATTATCATGTGTACAATAAAAATGTAATATAAATAAATATTGCTGTTTATTTTTGTTATATTCTTTATTTTATATATATATATATATATATATATATATATATATATATATATATATATAAATAAAATAAAGATTATAACAAAAATAAACAGCAATATTTATTTACATATATTTAATTTTAAAATATTTAAATTTATAAATACCAATAACACACTTCTGTGAACATTTCTAAATGATAATGCAACGATACTGCTAACCAAAGCAGAATTTATTTAAATAAAGACAGTAAAAACTATAGAAGCTTGCTTCTATAAAAATATGGAAAATAATTTAAAAAATAATTGTGACATTTTATATCACAATTCTGACTTCTTTTCTCCCAATTGCGAGATATAAACTTGCAAATGCGACTTTCTTGCAATTTGGAGTGTATATCTTGCAATTGTGACTTTTAACAAGCAATTCTGACTTTAGAATAAGCAAATGCAAGTTTATATCATGCAATTGCAAGAAAAAAGTCAGAATCGTGAGATTAAAAGTTGCAATCATGTTTTTTTATTCAGTGGTAGAATCAAACTTCCATAAAAAACAGTAATACTGTGAAATATTATTATAATCTAAAATATATGTTTTATGTTTTAATATTTTAAAATGTAATTTGATCCTATGATGATAAAGCTGACTTCAGTCATTACTTCAGTATCACATGATTCTTTAGAAATCATTTTAATATGTTGATTTGGATGCTCAAGAAACATTTCTTATTATTATAAATATTGAAAACAGTTTATAATATTTTTGTGGAAATCATGATACTTTTTCAGGATTTTGAAAATAACAGCATTTATTTGAAAAAGAAATATTTTGTAACATTACAAATGTCTTTTCTGTCATTTTTGATCAATTGCATGTATTCTTGCTGAATTATAATATATTCTATAATATTGTGAATGCAATATACCACACCATCCTAAAGAGTGGTGCAAGAAGCATTATCAGAATACCCTTTTTCTTAGCAATGGCATGTTATTCTTCCAAGTATTTTGTTCAGAAATGGAACCGGGTTTTAACACCAGATGAAATGCTTAGCAAATGGCCTGAAACAACTCAAAGAGTCAGATGACACTGAAACTGTGCCAGAGCAGCTCGAGGAATTATAAACACCCTGCATTATATGGATGAAGTCGAGAAACGCTTCCCAACACAGAGTAGGCTGCAAAGTGTATTATTGATTTCTGAAGAGCTCCAACAAACAACCTGACAGCTGCAGTAATACAGGGCTGCATCTATACAACGAACCAAAAACAGACTGCCAGAAATGACCAAGCACACAAAGCAAAGAGTGCTAATATGGCACCGCCTTGTAAAATATTGCTGACAGAAGAACAACCTTCTCGCCAAACAGGCCGAGGACCTTTTGTTAATCCAAAGATCTGGGCAGAGAGCCTGGCGATCATTGAGCCACCAGCCTCAGCAATTTGCTTTGTGGCAGTAGCTAGCAAGCAGTCATGCTAACTGTGAGCATAATTATAGCTAATGGTTATGGCCTGGTGTTTAATAGAGCGCCTTTCTCCCACCACAGATGCTATGCTGCCAAAGGAAGTAGGGCTTGTGTTTTATTCAGAGACGCCTGTGGTCAACCCACGGGAGGACCCCTGCTCTGCATCAATGGGTCATGATGCTTGCATTTCAACTTGAAAGCCATTCCCTCCTATAACGGTTCCAACTGCGAGGGAGCCGATGAGCATGGCAATCGACCACAAGGAGAAGATATTTAGAGGAAGACATTAAGACAGCAACAGCAGTAGCAATTCTGGAGGAGCGGCAGCGATGGTGGAAGTAATTGCAGTAAGAAAAAAGTGTCTTTTTCAGATCTTTTGATCTAATGTACTAAATAATCTTGCACAATTTATATATGAACGCACAAGGAGACGACAGAAAAACACATGGAGAGCATCAGCTTTCGTTTCTGCTCTGATAGCCGCAAGACCGCACTGAATGCAGTGAGTGCATGTTAGATCAAGAGTGGAGAGAGAACATTTTGCTCGGTTCGTTTCTTCAAAACAAACTTGGGTCTTTGGCCGACAAAGTTTACATCCTGTCTGGCTAGCATGCCTCAAATGTCTTTTGTGGTTGCTCGAATGCATTCGACCACACTATGAAAACAATCTGGTAGAATGTGTTTTTAATTACCCCTGGAAGTGGTTGAAAGTGGACAAGCGCAAAACGTTTTAGACCCGGTTTACACCTGTACTTTGATTAGTCCACTTGTGATCGGATTGATGAAAACGTTATCTTGATACCAGGTGAAAACAAGGCCTGAGGTAGTTAATTTGAAACAAAACTTAAATATCAGCACCATGCCATGAGGGTATCCGACCATGTTTACTCTGAAACTTAGATTTTGGCACAGGGCCATAAACATTGTTCATAGTGCTTGGAAGATATAATTGCTGCTTGCTGAAAGTTGGTAAAGCTGTCTTTAAAAAGGTAAAAATGGTAGTTAACCAAGTGTGGATAAATCTATACATCTGAATTAACCATGGTGAACACTTACCTGTTTTTCTCCGGCGGGGTGGTGCCTTGGCCGCCTGCACCAGAATGAGGTCTGAAAAAAATTTCCTACGTGCTTCTTCTCCAGGCATGCTTAAACAAACCACCTCCTCATATGAATGGCTGAAGATGCATTTTAGCTGTAAAAAAGGCAATTAAAAAAAAAATTAACAACAAATTACCCAATACCTATTTTCACATATTGAGGTCAATGATTATATATATATAAATAAATAAATAAATAAGTGAAACCAATATTTCGCTTTGAGCCATCAAACCAGTGGCTAATGAATTCAACATATATACGAAAAGTGTGAACATCTGCCGTGAAAATAACGGAAGGCATCATATGGGGCACCCTTACTGCTCTTCAAATACTGACAACCAGCAGGCATCAGATCTCTGGCACTTCAGAAAAAAAGCATCCCACATTTGAGCCAGACTACACACAAACTCATTTAAAACTTGTGTTGAACGCTGTCGGTTCGGTTTTCCCATTGCATTCTTTGTTCTGTTGCATAGGAATGTTGTTGTTTTTTTTCCCCTGTTTCCCCCCCCGAAAGCATGGTGCATGACGGGCTCTGACTCTCGAAAATATTTCTCCCGGCGTGAAGCATTGTTCTGCTCAGCTTGAATTTCGAAAAGAAAGTTTGATGGTAAACATACAGTATTTATAGGGTGAAATCCAAAGCAGGAGGAAAATCAAAACGGATGTAATGCGTGAACAACACGTCTGATGAGTGAGGTGGACGCCCACCGAAAAAGCGTTTATCTGCCAAATTAAAATTAAGTGGCGTGAGTGTTCAAGTGTTCAAAAATTCAATGACATGTTCACACAAGTAATTTGGCATAACCATTTATTATTAAATACAAACACACTGAGATTAGGCTTTGAACAACATGTTTTTTTATGCATAATTTAAGGTTAGTTCACAAATAGATACGGGTTACAACTTGATTTTTAAACAGCCAATCATTTTCTCTAATTTTAAGGAAAGTTAGTGATCAACGTTAGACAGAATGTAGCTCCAGGATCAACAAAATACGGTGATCCGGTAACAAGTCCTACTTGACAAAATCATGGCCACTGTCAGTTGGCCAATTAGAAGAGTAGCATAACAAAAGGCTTTAATGAAGAGTGATTTGATGAAACATAATGAAAGGATGGAGAAGAAATTTGATGTGCACATCCTTCCCGACAGCCGAAGACTCTGGCATGAAGAGAAAACCTGAAAATAATGATCAGTGTCTGGTCCACATGGTCACAGGTGTCATTGAAGAGTGTTTTAATGAGCAGTTTCATATTGCTACATTCAACTCTAATTTCACATGGTAAAGTGTGCCGTGCCAGTCCAATTAGTGCAGTCTGGGAACTTTTTTTTACTGAATCAGCAGTTAAAACTTAAAGTTCATGCAAGTTTCACCGAAGGCTGCCAGCAATCAGGACAAATGCATCAAGGTAAAGGCTAAAGACTTCTAAATACCTGAAAGCTCTCATATCCAAGTGCAAACTGGGCCATTTTAAAAACTCCCCAGGGCTCCCCAAACATTACAACAAGACGGCGGCACTAGGAGAGAATTTCTCCATAATGAGGATCTGCGAAGCACTTTAAGTTCAATTTCCAATCATGAGCGGGTGCTGAAGATCCAAACAATCCCTCATCAACTGCATTATTCTCCTCTTGGCATATTTGTTTGCACTCAGGTTGCTTTCAGGCTTCTTTGCTCCAAACTCTTGAGGCGAGATGAAGGGAAGCAGAGCAAGTAACCAACAAAAGAGCCAGGTAGTGATTTTATGATTTGTCTCAGAGCTGATGGAAGCCTTGGAGACTAATGCAGATTCTGAGAGGCAGAGAGCCGAGAGACTAAATAGGCCTTTCAACTCACAAGAGAACAAGACATCCTGAGGAAATGTGGAAATCAAAAACACATTTCTCATCTCTTCCTGTCTTTCTCCTATTGAAACATGTTTCATCTTTACTTCACATGAACAACAAGTACATAAGAAACTTTATAGACTGATAAAGAATAAAGTTTGGATTTGAAAAATGGTGTGATATCTGAATGTAAAGTCAACATGAAAGGACATGTTCAATGTAATTTCCCTTCATAATGCGATATTGTCAGGATGTTCAATGGCAAGGAGAAAAAAAAAAAGAGGTAAAATGAAGATTTGCCATCCAAGTGCATTTAGAATGGGTGTTTCAAACCATTTGCTGTCAATTTTGGAGGATCTTCTAAAAAAAATTGTAAACTCCACTGACTGAAACTTAAAGGGAAAGTTCACCCAAAAATGAAAATGCTGTCATCATTTACTCACCCTCAAGTCGTTCCAAAACCTGTGTGACTTACTTTCTTCTATGGAACACAAAAGACAACATTTTGAAAAATGTCTCAGTGTTTTTTGTCTATACAATGAAAGTCAGTGTTCTCCAAAGTATCATCTTTTGTGTGGTGAAAAGAAATCAAGTCATACAGGTTTGAAATGACATTTCAGGGTAAACCGTTCCTTTAAGAGTCACGATATTCACACCTTGGGGAAATCAACACATAAACCGTTACTTATACACTTCAAAAATCCGATTTTTAAAAAAAATATTTTTGTTTTGTAAAGTTAAAATATCCACAAAAAAAACCTTTAAACAACATACATGTATTTTTTCAACTGAAAAAAATCTGACAGTGCAGTTAGACTTACATTCACAATACATCTCTAGAAACTTTAACTAGTAAATTTATCTTGTTTCAAATGATTTTTGGATATTTTAAATGGAAAATTAGACAAAAATATTTGTAAATTTTTTTTGTAATGGACAACAACTAAAAAAAAATTAAAAAGCTTAATATATACTACCTTCATTTTCATACTGACTGCATTGTAAAGATTGTAAATTAGTGTAATAACTATAAAACTTTAATTGTTTTATTAATGAGCGTTATTCATATTGTCTAAATTTAAACCATTAGGAGACAAAATTATGCAGACAGATCAGGCTGCTTAATAAAGACCATGAAAGTGTTACAGTGAACTAATAAGTGTACACTGAGGTGTAACCTAACACTGCCGGAGCCGACTACTGGCATCCCTCCTACACGTGCTGGCATGAGCCAAAACTCTTCCCGCAGCCGAGCACGGGGGCACGTACCTCCTTCCTGTGATCCATACCACCTACCCCCACTGCAGATGCTGTTTACAGATGGAACTGGCATCTGTCTCTACATCATTCTCTTTAAGAAATGTGAGGGAATGGACGAGTTGAGAGATTTGTAGTGGTTATTTTGTTGCAGTTTCTTTTAATTTATCGGAGGCATCACCCCTGATGTGCAGTGCCGCAGAGAGGACAGCTGTCTCGCTGAACGTGCCAGAAGCCGAGGGCCAGTGCAAACTGTTCTCGAGCTTCTACTTTGCATATTTAGGCTGCACTTAATGCAGATAAGCTCAGGGCTAATGGACCTTTTTTAGTCTTGAACCAAAGTAGGTTCAATATATTCCCACTTAAGACCTACTTGGTGTATAGAACCAAAATTTGTTGCTGCTATTTAGTTTTTTTAAATTTTATAACCACGTGTGTTAATATAACGTCAATTTAGAACAATTATCACAATATAATTGTGTAAAGTGCTGTCAAATCGATTAAATCGCATCTTACATAAAAGTTTGTTTACATAATAAAGGCGTACCCACATTTACATTCATATATATACACATACATATATACACATATATATATATATATATATATATATATATATACACATACATATATATATATATATATATATACACACACACACACACACACACATATGGTTCATTAGTTAACATGAACTAATAATGAACTGCACTTATACAACATTTATTAATCTTTGTTAAAGTTAAAATTAACATTTACTAACATTTACTAACATGACATTTATTAAAATCTTCTTACCATTAGTCAATGCACGGTGAACTAACATGAACAAACAACGAACACACACACACACACGTAAACACATACGTTAGATGTGATTAATCGCGATTAAATCGATTTGAAAAGCACTAAATATAATATAAACCACTTAGAACAAATCACAATCCTTTGCTTTGTCAAACAGACTTGCGAAACAACTTGGCCTGAATCAAATTGCCGAATCAACTACCCATCTTTGTTATTTGCCTTACCCCAAGTCCAAACCCCTACATTAAACTTGTAATAATTTAGATTTACCTCTGTCAGGTTCAATCGGCTTCAACCTAGATTCCAAAAATCAAATACAAACGAAAGCAAACGAAAGAAAAAAAAAAAAAAAAAAAACTCTTTCCTCTACCATTATTTTTGCCTTTCACTCATACTTTTAACACTTAAGTACATGCAATATGTTTCATAAGCACCTGTACTTTCCCCCAGGGGTTACTTTAAAAGTCACTTTCCATGCAGGAAAGTGCATTTCCATCTTATTCTGAAGCATGACTACTGGGTACTTCATATAACAACCCGCTGACATCAGTGAAGGCCAAACATTTCCTGATCCTTTACAGGGCTCCTTTCTAAATTTCACACACAAGCTTCCCATCTCCAAATCTCAGAGGCCCTAGATTCAAGTGCTCATGAGTGGGAGAGGCCAGGATGGTTTATTCTAAAGGAGAATCTGACCGTAGAGCTCTTGCGGTGTTACTGTGAAGCCCCAGTATTGATCGCGGCTTAGCACAGGACCCCCTGCCCGGATCAAGAGACGACTCTCACACCAAGGTAAGGGTGGTACGATTCAGAGTGAGGATGGTACGATTCCACTGAAGGGGCCATGGGATACGTTTCAAAGCGGGAACAAGCTTTGTGGATTCAAACAGTCGATTCTCAGAATTTGCCCACTTCACCATTCAAAGCCACTTCAGATCTTCTGTGGTTGTCAAAACTTGGGGTTCAATTCGACATAAAACAACATTCGTAACCCATTTTACCTCCAGATATATTTGATTGAAAGAGATGTACAAGGACGGGAGTTGATTGAATCCATCAGGAAAGGAGTGAATCACGAAAAATGGGCGTTCTATACCACAATTCAGCCAGAGCAAGATTGCGGAGGAAGACTATCCTCCTGAGACATTGCTAGATCTATACACTTTAAGGATGCTTTTTGACCATGATGTGAAAGAGAAGCCTGGATTGTGGTTGAGATATTGGTTGACATTCAGCCAAAAAGGAAGGTTATTTCAAAGATGGAACAAAATATTAAATATCATATAAAATATCATTTTTGGCCAATAATTATCAGCCAAATATTATTATTATTTTTTATGATTTTTTTAAAATAATTTCTGTTAAATGAGTGATCTTGAGATGAGTCCCTGTAGTTGTCCAACTTGACTTTCATATACAGATGTAATATATATTATAAACTTGACAGATGATTTGGTAACACTTTACAATAAAGGTTCAGTAGTTAACATGAACTAATAATGAACTGCACTTATGGAGCACTTTATTTTACAGCCCTGTTCCCCATGTACACTTTATGTAAACCTAACCTTAACCCATTTAGTTACCTTGTATTACCCAGTAATTTTAATACTGTAAAATAAAGTGCAACCGCATTTATTAATCTGTGTTAATGTTAATTTCAACATTTACCAAATCTTGTTAACATTAATGTACTGTGAACATGAACAAACAATGAACAACTGTAATTTCATTAACGTCAACAAAGATTAGTAAATACAGTAACAAATGCATTGCTCGTGGTTAGCTCATGTTAGTTAATACATTAACTAATGTTTAAATAATGAACCTTATTGTAAAGTGTCACTGGTGATTTTTATAAAATGTAGTTTAACCAGTATCTTCCCAGCCGTTTAAAAGATTAAGGCTGCTACCAAAGCTTCAAATCAGTTTTAATTTTCCAATAAAAGATTTTCAAATTTTTTTACACATTTAACTTCCCTTTTCAGAAAAATCAACCTACAAGTGACTATATTTATCTATACATTTATCTCTGCACATTATTTGATTTTTTGATTCACTTTTTGTCCTTGAAAGTCAACTTTCACGCTTCTTGTTTGGAATCTTTCAAGCGTTTTTCTGTAGAGCTGTACAATACAATATGTATCATAAAAAGCACTATACAAATAACCATGAATAGAATCATCTGCACTGACTGCAGAGTCTAAATCATAACACTGTCATATATGTAGAATTTCAAAGTGAAGACACCACAGGGGTCTTCAAAGGGTCCTCCAACAATGAAAGCCGAGTCAAAAACTGAACCCCAGCGCCACAGAGAGGGTGAAATAAGCAACCCATCCTCGTCTACTATCAATTAAACATGTGTCTTTCCTCAGAGGAACGAGCCTGGCTTTAATGAACACACCTAGCAGGGAGAAAAAGAGCGAGAGACGGGCCTGTCAATAACATTAATGCTTTTGTTCTAAACACTCTCGTGCCCTCCTGGTGGGCATCAGTCTCTTCAGCAGGGGCTATGATCAAGGGCTTCGCCACCAGCCAATCACCAGTCGCCCAGCGACGCACCCTGGGATGCATGGGGTGCACAGCATGAGCCGCTGGAGGCCCTTGATGCTGGATTGTGAGGTGAAACCGCAGCGCTGCCAGAGTGACTCCCCGTCAGCATAATTATGGGAGAACGGTTTTTTTTTGTTATGTGACTTCAGACTGCATTACTTATCTCCGCCTTCCACTCTCTCGCTCCTTTTATTTTAAAGACTTCTCTCACATGCTCTTCCTGCCATGTCTTTGAGAATTGATTTTAATGCCCCTGGTGCGCTTGGAAAAGGACTAGAATAGAATAGAAAGGGAATGACGGGTACAGGTCAGACCTTGAAGAAAAAGGAGAACAGGCAGACAAGAAGTGGAAAAGAAACTGAAAAAAAAGGTTGGCCCTGTGGCCGCACCAATATAAATGCATGCATACACACACACTTTCATGTCTCTAGCTTAAAATGTTATGCAACGAAGTGTGTTTAGGATTAGGGGTGTGTTCAGGGGAGAGACAGAGCACAGATTGGTCACCTCGTCAGGGAGCTGCTGGTAGACGGTGTCTGCTGTGGCGAGGATGAGGAGCGGCGTGAATGAGGGCACATCCTGTAGCAGTGTGAGGAAGCTGCTCTTGACCGTCTCACTGATAGCTTCCCACCAGTCACTGATGTGAGGCATGTAGATGATGCTGGGAACACACCGCCGAGCCTCACGAAACACCTACAAACACACAAACCTAATTACTAACAATAATACTGCAGGGCTCAACAATAAAAATGTCATATTTATCTTTCTTGTATGTCCTACAAACCTTTTCCATTTTGTTTTTTTTTTGCCATTTTCATATTTGCTAGAAATGTTTATATTTTTCATTTAAATAAAAAAAATTTTAGTAACTTACTTAATAAATGTTATAAAAAGCTTCAAAACTATCTCCCGTATTTTTTGCAATGCAGAAGTAAGACATTTTCTGTGAATGAGGAAGACTTCTGATTCATTAGCTGCTATGTAAATTAGAGCTGCAACTAACGATTATTTTTTCGATTAGTCGACTAATCTAACGATTATTTTTATTACCTTTTTTTTAAAATTAATCTAGTGATCTTTTTTTACGTAAGAAGTTAGTACTAATTTAGCAGTTCATTGAGGTGTAGAATCAATGGGACACGCCATCATGTAATAATACGATTTGATTTTGATTAAAAATAAGCCACTTATGTGTGGTCGTCCAGTGGTAGACATTTGAACTTTAAAATGAAGAGTGTCAAAGACTTTCTATACAGTCTTAAAAGGAACTTTGATAGTGTTCAAGCCATTGAACAAACGTCTCCTGAACCATGTATTTTTTCTCTTGCGCTGTCTGTAATGCAGGGAGTCTTGTGATTGGTTGTCAAGCCAGCCAATCAGAATTTAGCAGCCTCATCTCTGATTGGCTGGAATTTTGGCACATTGTAACGCTGGTTTGTGTTGAGCAGGCGCGTGGTCGGCGCTTAGCGAGCGCGCAGGGCGGGTATCAGGAGCGCGAGCAACTGAAACCTTGCACGTGCGAAAGAGAATGTCCGCGCACATCCACATAAACTTCACTGAAATGCAAAACTGATTTTCGTTTGCTCAAAATATTTTCTTATTTGCGAGACAAAAATTTTCTCCTCAACTTCAGTTCTTGAGCGTGCAAAAATTTGGCAGAGATCCAATTCCATAGGTGGTACGCCATTTCGGTTCTGCAAAGGGAACAAAGGACCATTTTATTTGGCCTCTGTTTAAAGTATTCCCCTACTTTTGATAATCGTGGTCTAGGTTTTTGTGATAGAATGGAACTTTCTCCGTTCCCAGGAGCAGAAGCCGGCATTACGCGAGATGAATGTAAACAGTGTGACGCGTCGATGCATTTCACGCACGTCGACGTATTTTCGAAGTCGACGTAATCGATGACATCGAAGCGTCGTTGCAGCACTAATGTAAATAACTATTTGTGCTATAAACCAGTGTGTGATGAGTATATAATAAATTAGAATAATAAGAAACAGGGCTGGGCGGTATATCGAGTTTGTACGATATATCGATTTCTTTTTTATATACGACATGGAATGAGGCAATACCGTTTATATCGATATACAGTAGTTTGATAGGTGCACATCTGAAAAATAGCGAAGGATGCTGTTTGAGCTGCTGCGGGGAAAATACATAATACAATTTGTCCTAAACATGAGACATGCTTAGTATTATGAGCTTAAAAATGACTCGTAAGATACAGTTAACACGTAGTTTAAAGAGGATTGGCCCGCCAGATGCTCTGACAGACGTGCTGACAGATACTAGTGCTGTTTAATGCATTTGTGATGTGGTGTTTTCTTCAGTGCATAACTTACATTTCACAGGTATATTCTCCATCTGTAAATGTTAGAAAGACATCCAAATATTTCCATTTTGCTGTCAAAAGTGGACAAGCCTTATATGCAAGCGAGTTTCCGCTAAAATTCACACTTCAGTGAATGAGCGCTGCCGCGCGCAAGTGCGCCAAACAGACTAAAATATACATTTTGCTAAAATATTTGGTGTTGAAATATAAATGTGCCATATGTAGAATTTAAAAAAAAAACCTACACTAACTGTAAAGTGACTATTGTAATGGGGTAATCAAAGTAGCCTCATATAAATTAGGGCTGGGCGATTTGGCCAAAAAAAACATCTCATGTTTTTCTTGGCTGAAAAACATTAGTATTTTCTATATTTTTCTATTTGGAAAAAAAAAAAATCTGTGCTTATTTTAAAAACATCTTATTTCACATCCTGCACAATGTTGTCCTACAAACAATGAAATGTGAAGGCTATGAAAACAAATATAGTTAATGTAACAGTCTATGCTATATGTGCAAAAAAGGTCAAATTATACTACAGTCTAACATTGCAATCTAAACATAAAAATGTTTTTTAAAGCACAAGTTAAATTCACTAAACCGGGGATGACCCTCTCGAACATTAAGAATAAGGTGGATGGGGTGCGCTGACTACCATCATCACGAATCTTAGGCACAACATTATTAATACTACAGCCCCACAGACAGGATGTGTGAAATATTCAAAAGTGATTGTATATCTCAGCTTGCCTGAGCGCAGGACTCCTCTGGGGTTTTGGCACTGACGGAGTATAGCGTGAGAAGGTCAAGACGATGCACAGTGAACTTCTCCAGGTGGTGCAGCACAGCGGGGGCCAGGTGTGTGCTCTGCCCCGCGCCCTGGGGCCCCGTCAGCAGCAGCCGTGGCCGGTAAGAGGTGGGCTGCTTGTAGGCAGAACTGAAACAAACAAAAAAGGAGGTCATTATCCATCCTTATCCATCTATCAAGACAACCTTAGATTCTGAATTTAGGAAGAGTTGCTGACAAGCGGAATCAAGCTGTGATGACTAACTAAAACTCCAATAATTTAATGAAGATTTATAAGAAATAATGAAGTTAATTAAGTTGGCAGCTCTTTAGGGACGACAAATTTTCAAGCATTTGACATCTATACTGTATATTATTATATTAAGATGAACCACGTGCCAACATCTCATTTAAGTGTGAGGAGCTGCAAGTATTGATGATCATAAGCTAATGTCATAAAACACAACCACTGAACCATGAAGAACAAATCAATGCAAACGTGATTGAAGTCGGTCTGCAGAGGAACACAAGCCATCTCAGTTCTGCAGCATTCCAACAGATGGCAGCAAAACACAGCGCTTGACGGTCAAATAAAGCTCTCAGCTTTAGGGACTTTTAAATGCAACAAATTTAGTTTGTTGTTCATTTTCTATTGTCATATCAGCATTATTCAGGCTATATTCATGGTAAAAATTTTAATTAAATGAATAAAATCACAATAAAAATTACATTACAAAAATTATAAGATCCAATATCCTAAATCTAAAATATAACATCTACGTGTGTCGTTGTTTATGACAATATTGCTAATTCTGCTTTTAACATAAGCATAATAAATTAAGGGTCTCATAATTAATTATAAGGGTGCTGAGGATCACAACTGAGTTTTGTATGAATTCATGTGACTCACGTGGTAAAGTGGAGAAAGGGTTTATGGGTCGTGCAGGAAGCTGCTTTCTTCGGCGATCCTGAATGAGTTTCATAAATGGAAGGAGCACCAAGACATTCCTCGTCCTCGCTGTACGAGTCGTCCACCAACAGATGATTGTCCATGTCTGAAAGCACAGAGAAGAAACTTTAAATGTTGCCATTTCTATCACAGTGCAGTTTCATATTCTGGCAAATTTATAATATCTACACACACATATAAATATTTAAGGAAAGTAATGAGAAAATCAATATTTAAAGTAATTCTAGAGGAAAAAGATAAATGGACTGCATTTATATAGCGCTTTCACAGACCTATGGCCACCAAAGCGCTTTACAATTTTTGCCTCACATTCACCCGTTCACACACACATTCATACACCGACGGCGACGTCAGCCATACAAGGCGCCATCCAGCTCGTCGGGAGCAGCTGGGGTTAGGTGTCTTGCTCATGGACACCTCAACACTTGGTCAGGTGGAACCAGGGATTGAACCACCAACCTTCCGGTTAGTAGACAAAAAAATAGTACAAAATACAAAAATAAGATTGCTCTATCTCACCAGTTATCAACCATCTAACTTTTATCAAACATCTCTAAAATTTCATATGAAGCTTCTCTTTAAACAAGCAGTTTAACAGTAGAACTACAGCAGAGGAAAAACTCCAATCCCTCCATTTTAGTCGTATTACTACAAAGAGGTACAAAAAAAGATTTGAATGGATGAAGCACCTAAATGAGAAAAGAAGGGCAAAAGGGGAAAAAACTAATTCTTTTGTCCCTGTGATGCATAACAGAAATAACTCTGTGAACAAAACAAAAGCCATCAGTAGGAAATGGAGAGCGTACCGTGTGTGTGTTCCCTGTGCAGGAGCTCTGCGTGGGGGAAGACTCGCAGCAGGCAGGCCAGCGTTTGAGCCAGCGTGGGCTGCAGCAGGGGCTTCAATATGCAGGAAAGGGCCTGGCCGGGCGGAGCCGCAGCCCTTTGGCCAGCAGGTACTATGGAGCGCAGGGCGCGACCAAAGTCCTGCGGCCCCAAAACGATGGAGCCCACGTCCAGCTGATAACGCTGGCTGCTGGCGTAGATCTGAGGATAGCGCCGCCGCAGAGCCGCTAGCGCAGCCTCTGTGCAAAGTGCTTTGATGTCGGCTCCACAGTAACCTGAGACACAGGGAGACAGCAGAGTTTGACACACATCGGGGCAAGGTAAAATTGGTAAACGGCTAACTTTAAATATTTACAAGTTAATACGTGGATAATTACACAAAAATAAATAGATATAATCGATAATAAAAATACATTTGTTGTGACTATGTTTCCATTTTTGCCTTACTAACAGTATTATTAATGCTGTGTTCCATTCAAGTCAATTTGTCATTTTATATTTGGGGAAACGTGTAAAAAAAAAAAAAAAAAAAATATATATATATATATATATATATATATATATATATATATATTTATATTTATATATATACACAAACACATATAATATAGTTATGTGTATACACACATAACACATGATAAATGTTCTTATAAATGGCACTGTCATTTGTTTCATCTTCCACGTATCAGACAGCAAAACGCTTTACGATCCAGAGATAGTAAGTAGTGAGTAGTAACAGCTCATATCTGACTTCGAATGTTGATTCAACAAACATGTTCTGACTGGCTGTGTTTTTGTGGAAAGAAAGAAATTATATGAGACGCAAAACGCATTCAACTTCACACCTAGTTGAGACAATCTTGAGAGCTGAAGTGAAAGCATCACTTTTGCATTCATCTTACCGACACATTTCTCGGCTAGCTCATTTATGAAGGGTTCGGCTAGCTTGGGGCTCCAGTCCCTGGTGTGGATTTCTAGAATGTGCTTTCGGGCCTGTTGGTGAGCATAAACACACACGGTTTACAGATAAAACAAAGCACTTCAGAATGCACAATGAAACTGTTTTGATCATAAACTCTTAGCAAAGGGGCTGGAGAAAACATAACGTTTGATTAGGGAGCACCCTGCTGTGAAGAAACAATATACACATCCAGAGATCAGAGCAGCACAGAGCTGACCTGATATTACAATTTCAGCTACAAAGCAGTCAGGTGTACTTGACGCACAATCATGAACTATGACGGGGTGTAACTATATTAAATAAGTAGTAACTTGTGGTATTTTGTTATATATATATATATATATGGTATTCAATGTAAACCGATTTGCTCCCAGTATGTTTATTGTCCCCTCTACGGTTTCTGGTTTCTGTGATAAATAAACAAGTCTGATTGAAAAAAGTAAATAAAATAATAGTTACAAACTAAATGTGTATACATTTATATATAAAAAGGAAAATATAACTTGTTTTTTTTCCAATTGAATACATTTATTACAAATTATGTTTTACATTGTAATAACTGAATAATATAAAATGATAAAAAAAATGTATATATGAGGTCTGAGACTAATAGTGAAAATATATTTTCTTTTCTGTGCATGTTTACAATTTAATCTATTTTTTCACTGCAAATTACGTTTTAATTTTTGAAAAAAAATGTTTTAATATATATTAATATTTATTACAATAATAATACTGTTTTATACCAATTCAAATCTTTTCTGGTTTCATTTTTTTTTTTTTTTTTTTTTTTTTTTGAGCACAGATTGTTCAAATGTTAGCTACCACCCTATTTGAAATCCTCATTTTTGTGCAAATAAATATTGCTCTGACAGGTGGACAAAGGAAATATATGTTATAAATTTAAAAAGATATTTCCCTCAATGGCTTGAATGTAGTTAGCATTTATTTATAGCTTGGAGAGGTAAATACTTTAAAAGTAACTGAAATTGTTCTTTTTAAAGGTAATGTTAAATGATAAAATGGTAATCTCATCAAAATTAATTGGCTGTCAAGAGCTTGACTAACAGAATATGTGAGTTTATCAGAAAAAAAGATGCATTTCAACAACCAGACTGGCTGCAAAAGTCTAGAAACTGAGCTGTCAGGCTATTTTAGGATAAGTGTTTTGAGTGAGGGATACCAAGGACTCTCTGGGACACAGAGTGTCAGTTGGCTGCAGGCGACAAACGCAATACTCAGGGCAAATAAAAAAAGATTCGTGCACCTTTTTATCTGGCAGGTTGAACAGAAACTCCCGGTCAAAGCGCCCGGGCCTCCTGAGTGCGGGGTCGATAGAGTCGAGTCTGTTTGTAGCACCAATGACCACTATCTCCCCCCGGCTGTCCAAACCATCCATCAATGCCAGTAATGTGGACACTATGGAGCTAAAAAATTAAAACAGAAAACAAAAAATTACTAATCTCTTTGCATGTAATACAGTTCCTTGTAATACCAATTTCTTGTCTGGATGGAAATCATATTGAACTATCTGATTTCTTCAGGAGCTTTACTAATCCTGATGATGAAACCTTCTGCAATACCCACCACATTAATTCAAACGCATTACCTATGAATTTGATCCTGTCTGCTTGAGCGAACAGGAGCGAGGCCATCAATCTCATCGAAAAAGATGATGGAGGGTCTCATGAGGTATGCCTGCAAAGGTGAACAAGAAAACATCACCTGGCTGGACAATCACACACCTAACCCTTCAAAACAGCTAGGGGGAAAAAAACAGAGCCTGACAACTGTTTCATATGATTCAAGACAACAAGTCAACTTGAGATCCAAGAATGAACAAAGAGGAGAAACAAGCATTGAAGAGAAAAAAATAAAATGTGAAGCAGTTTAAAAGATCCAGTATTAGGATTTTATATAATCGTTAAAATAACTGCCCACCATGAGATTATGAAAGCATACCTTAAATGTGTAACATGAATAAATAGTGCACATAAACGGCTAAGGCGATAGTATTCTGTCTTGAAACAAGTGGATGTCGACCCAGAAATGGTAATCCTTCCATTACAACTTAACAAGCAGATGTGAGCAATAGTGATTTTCTTTTAGGTAAGACAGACGATCAGGAATGCACAATATCTATTCATTAACAAATATCACCTCACAGGCAACTTAAACTAGCTCAAGGTTATACTGGGATCAGGGTCGTGAGGTTGTCTACTAGATCACCTGGTCAAAAAGTAGGCGGAGCTGTCGCTCAGACTCTCCCACCCATTTGCTGAGGCAGTCTGCGCCCTTGCGCATGAAAAAAGACACCTTCCTGTCACCCTGACTGCATTCATTAGCCAAAGCCCGCGCCACAAGCGTCTTCCCAGTTCCCGGCGGCCCATAGAACAGACATCCTCTGTAAGGAGGGGGAAAAATTGTTGCAAACATGTTAGTGTCAACCTCATACAGCACACCAACAGACGTTTAAATGTCTGATGCATACTTACAGAAAAAAATGGAAAGTGGAAAAAAATCATATAAGCAAAAAGCCACACCTTGGAGGCTGGATCTTAAACTTCTCAAACACTTCTGGATATAATAGAGGAAAGACGACCATCTCTTTTAAAGACTGGATGTGATGGGTGAGACCACCAACACTGTCAAACTTCACCTGCATTGAAAGTGATAGCACATGCTAGCCCACAAAGCATCTTTTTCCTCAAAGGAAATCAATGAAGCATCAAGGAGCTGATAATACAGTATAAAAACGCCAAGACTCACAGAAGTGTCCAGATTCATGGGATCCACATCCGCTAAACTGGCACCCACTTTTACTCTGTCTCGAAGAACACCGCTGGCCAAATCCTCTGCCCGCAGGTTCATGGGTAGACACCTATTGGACAATATAGACAAAAACAAAGTAACTTCAAAGCATAGTAACACTTCAGCCCTACAATAACAAACCACAAATTGAGTGAATAAACAGTCATTCATTTTCATATCAATGTCACCTGTTACGAGCTCGGCTCATGCTTTTGCTTTTCCGCCTCTCAAACCGCTCTTCATCTGATGATGATGTTGATTCACTGCTGTGAATGGCATGTTTCTTTACTCTGATGATCAAAACACAAAACAAAAAATATATATAAATAACCCTTAAAATCTACAGCAGGGAGAAATGAGACTTAAGGACAGAAACATCTGAACTGGACTGCTGCAAATAACCATTATTCACCTAATATGGCTTCTTCTTGCAGGAGATCGGTGCGTGTCGAACAGAGAGCCCTTGCTTTGCTTCCTGTTCACTGGTTCTGAGAAAACACACACACACAAAAACTCTCAAAAAGGCAAAAATCATAAAATATTCAATTAATTAAACAGGCAGCATGGCTTAAAAACCCCCTGTGGTGAAAATCAAGTTTTTAAAGTTGTTTATATGTCTATGTGGTGTTTTTAATTTAACAAACCATGGGCAAATTCATAAGTCAACACCATTGCTGAGTATTATCTCCTTAAAACTGCAGTGAACAAAAGACAGGTGCTTTGCAGGTGATTTGTTTATATGATGTATATTACGATGTTATGATATGAACTATATGCCTTTCTCCACCAAAGTTCTGAGTTGTTCAAAGCATTTAAGGATACTGATTTTTAGATGGCGGACAGGAACATGGTTTGTGTAACATTAGCAATACATTATTAGCTGTTTGATGACATAGTCAAGCAAAAGGATACTCATATTAATTACCGTTAAGCGTCTGAAGTTGTAAAGAGCGATACATAAAATGCATTAACATTCTGATACATCGACTTTGTAGACGACCCTGTATAATTGACTTCTTCTGAATCAGTTTCTGGTTTAAATATATATAACAGCTGAATTAAACCAATATTTCCACTTGCCACAGTGCAGCATTTTCTACAGTAAAGTTGACCTCTAAGCTGGTGTGAGTGAGTGGAGGCGGGGATAATTTGCATATTCAAGAATCTGCGTATACTAAATGAAGCAACGGTGTAGAGTTACATTCAAAGCTATTTTAAAGCATGAAGATTTTTTTTTTCCCCCACAGGAAAAAAACATTTGTCATTTTGGAGATCAAAGGTGAGTTTTAAGGGATAAAATTATTGAATACAGGGGGACTTTAAGTTTGAGCAAGTGTTACTTGTTTGTTACTCGTGTGTATGTGTCCGAAGCGAGTACCTATTGGGGGAGCTTCATATCGCTGCACAGTTTTACGCTGCCTGAGGTTATAAGGTCTGTCGTTCTCCTCTCCAACCTCTTCTGCCTCATCTCCTTCATCGTCTTCATCATCATCAGCCTCCACATCTTCATCCTCCTCTCCCTCCTCGTTAGACTCTTAAAAATGAGAAAGAGGACTGTTCTGACACGTCGACTAAACAGAAAAACTTATCGGCTGATGCTAAAATATTATAATAACAAAGCTATCTGCACTGGAAGTGCTGTTTGCAACAGCCAGATTTTATATATATTATACCACAGTATAAATATTATATTACTATTATTGTTCTACGCATAAGTCTACATATACCTTCAGTTCCTTCCTCCTCTTCGGGGTCTTTTGATTTGCTCATGGCTTTGTGATGCGCCTGCATTCCATATGTGTTCCTCCGCAAAGACTTCCTCCTCTTTACACGGGAGTACATGTCCATGTTTTCCTAAAACAAAAATAATAAACATCTAAATGAGAATCAATGGAGTTTGTTGTATGCGAGTTTTGACTCATCAGTGGGTTCACAGCCCACACTGAAGAGAGAGGCCAATGCTTCAGAGTAACGCAGGAATTTAATAACCTCAATGTGGGCAATCGTTTGCTTAATGAGATGGAAAATAAGGCGGCCCAATTGTTCTGCTGTTTAATCATCAGTGTTAAAGGATAGAAGGAATCACCAGTTCAGTGTCCGTCCACATGCGGAGGCGCTCCACTTCCCGATTCTGCCGTATGCTGCTGATGTTGTCCATCTCTTGAAGAACTGCTTCTGCCGTACTAACAACAGACAAGATCCACATGTATTCAATAAAAATAAAAATAAATATTCTAATAAAACAATTGTTCTCAAACTGTGATACACAAACAAATAATCAAATCATTAAAAATACTAAATATCAGTTATTAGCAGCGAGTTCATAAAGAGGTTAAAAGCTTTTGTAAGCGGGAACATCGTTTAGGAGGAGTAAAGCAGCTCAGATCATTCATGTGCATCACCAGCAGGTCTCCTCTCTCCAAAACACTTCCACCATCTGTCTTTGACTAGCAGCAACATGCTAGCTCACACTAAAATCCTGGCTAGAACACAGCCTAGAAAATCCACTGGTAAAATTGAATTTCAACGTTAACTTGTCACATCGGTAATGGTGCACGTACACTGCAGCAGCAAAAAAACAAAATTCTCGGGACATGGCCAATATTATCATCATGTATACGCAATTACAGCTAGAAAAAAATCCAAGCTTTGCTCCCCAATGCCCAAAGTAAGTATCAAATTAATCAACTTTTGTAAATCCAGCCTATTCTATTCAAAGAAAACAGCAATATTTAGCAAATACGTAACAACTGCAAAGCATTCAATATGTAAAATGACACATCAATGATTGGCTGATGCACCTGATGCTTTTCGCTTAACATCTTAACATCAACTTTTGACGCTCTCAGCATTTTATCCGATTTATGGTCAATCCCACAACCCACCGCACGACCGTCTTGCTGGCCTCACATAGGAATGAATTAAAAATGCCACTCCATGCCAGTGTAAACATGCCGTATGTGTTCATCGACGTCAAATCACAAATGAGCGTTCAACCACAGGTTTTGACAATCACAAAACCTGAGAAAGACATGATTGCAAATTCATTTACAGTATAAAAGCTCCACATGAGATGTTTAACACAAGTACAGCTATTTGCAGTTTGTGTATCAGTATTGTGGAATTTAAACAACACAGAAGCTCAAACAAGTGTGAAACGCAACCATACTTGGTGAATTAATGTAATTTGTAAAAAATTTAACAAAGACTTTGCAGGTTTATTGAAGCAAAGTCTTTTCAAGTACAGCCGGAACCTGCTAAATTACCCCTGGGATACATGTGGCTTTGGCTGGGAATCACCAATTATATCCCAAACCATTATTTGCATGAATTCAAGCTGAACAAACTGGCGTCACCATAAATAGCGAGCCCACTTCCAGATCTGCTCGCGAACTCTGTATATTGTCTTGTTTTAGTTCTTGTTGAGTTTAAAGTACCTGTTTCTGCAAGAGTAAACTTTGTTGGCTTCTTAAGACGTCTAATTATACACCAGCTACTCAAAACCATGAGGGAATTATAACATACGCACACAAAGTCCAAACAGAACATAATTTCAATACTGTGAGCTCCTAGTGGGGTGAAATGTTCGTTGGTTTGTAGTCGTGAAGTGGAAAAGGTCCATCGAGCAAAATTTGATGCTTAATAACATCACAGACAGACTCCCTCAGACAACCAGGAGATCAATTATTTGTTGACTGGTTTGGCCAACAATAGGCGTCTAGATGTGTAAATTTGTGGTTTGAGAAGTTAACTGACAATAAATGGTCTTTTTGGACTGAACAGAAAATTCTCTTTTCAGTTTGGAATTTCACTTTATTTCAAGGAAAACATCACCATACTCGGAACATGAATTATGTATACAAGCATCAGATTTTACCTGTTGACAAGTTGGTCGAAAAGCAAACTCTGATTGAGGTGTTCGAATTGAGACTTCCTGACGCGACGGCTTCTCTTGAGCTCAACGTGACCGTTCATGCGACCGTGGTCCACATCTGATGTAGAATCACCCCTCAGACTCATTCGACCTGCGAGTTAAAGAAAAGGGGGTTACTAAAATCATCGCCTGATGAACATCATCAAACGTCACACACATCAAACCTCACGTAACTTGTCATTTGTTCTGAATAAAAAGTCAATCGATAGAGCACCGAATTAAGTTCTCTTTCATGACTGATTGAGCATGAATGGTCAAAATGCCCATCTTGGAGGATATATATCCACATAAACACCACATAGTTAGTTATGTCTTAAAGGGTTCACCCAAAAATTAAAATTCTGTCATTAATTACTCACACTCACGACTGTTGTTCAGAAAATTTGGACTAAACCGCTCAATTCATATGGATTAGTTTTACGATCTCTTTATGAACTTTTTGAAGTGTCAAAGTGTCAGTTGCATGGCTGTCAATGAAGGGACAGAAAGCGCTCAGATTTCATCAAAAAGATCCTCATTTGCGTTCCGAAGATGAACGAAAGTCTTACGGGTTTGGAACGACATGAGGGCGAGCACTTATTAATTACAGAATTTAAGTCATATTATTGATAGAATTTTCAATTAACCCTTTAAGTGAACAAACAGCTGGGAAAGAAATCGGATGTGTGTCAGTATATTGTCATTTTGGGCGAACTCTTCCTTATAAGCTCTCAATAAAGAATGATTCAGTAAATGAAAATTAATACAGTAATATACACACTTACTGTGTCCATTCTGCAAGGCACCAGTGGACAACCTGGCAAACAAGGTGAAAATGTATGAGAAAATAGCTAATAACAAACAGTATAAAAAGACAGAAAAGTCCTTGATTTAGTACATACATAAAGACTTGATGTATTTTCTTTGAGTAAAAGCAATTGTTGTCTACAAACATTTTTGCACAACATACTGAGAATTATTTTAGAATTTGCTGCATGTTATGTTGCTCACTTGCCATGTAAAAGCCGAATATACACTGCAAACGAGCAACAAAAAACTAAAATGCTGCCATTTTGATCAACTAAGCGTACACATTGAGATTTTTTGTACAGTTTAGACAGTTTCTTTGATCATAATGGGATGGGAACATCAAAATACCACAAAAAAATAAGTATTAATCGTGCAACTCCACATCGACTGTCCGACCTCACCTAGTACAGTGTTTGGACATGGGCCATGAGCCTCTCTGGCCTTTACTCTGGGGACTTGGAGAAGTATCAGTTGAACTTGGTGGCGTCTGTCTGCGTGTCCGCTTGGGCGGCGGGGACAAACGTGGGCTACTGCTGTTAACATCACTGCTGGGCTCTTTCTGTAATAGGCAGAGGTGTGTAGGATATTAAAAAGCTTGCACACACACAGAGAGGAATATGATGATGGCAAGTCCACTCTCAAACATGATCTGCACTAGGGACACTTGGCGGAATTTCACAGCTGAGGCCACGAATCGCATGAAACAACACTCGGAGTCACGTGACGTAGACTTCTCTACTGATCTGGTGAGCGACAAACTCATGTCATCTCCCAAATTCTTTCTCCTTTCCTCCCGGTTCTCATTTTAGCCTCCCTGCTGACTAAATAACTCTGTGATTCACACATAGCTTTACACCACCAATTAACAAGATAAGAAAATAATTAATCAGGTGTTGAAACAGCCAAATCATGAAATACCGATGCTTTATGACCAACTAATTTCTATGACCTTTTCAGTCATTTGCACAAAACTGGATAAGAATTTTTAACAGCATTCAAATTCAGAACGACTCACAAATGAATCATTCAGAACAATTTGAGAATTGGTTTGATGATTCATTTAAAATTACAGACTCACCAATGAATACTACATCACTATAGTTTATATATATATATATATATATATATATATATATATATAAAATTTTAAAACTTGACGTCTGAAAATTTCTACAATGAATGTTGTTTCTAGTTATGCGAGTTTTAAAATAACTTATTTAAATATTTAATAATAAAATGTTTACTAATTCTTAATTAGATATTGTTCGATATTTCTCCAAAACCATCTTTCCTATGGCCATTAAAAATGGAAATATCAGGTAATTTTTTAAATTGTGATTTCTAGGTGTGGGAAAATCATAGAAATGAATACTTTGTTATTATTATTATTATTGTTATTATAATACAATCTTTAAAGTAATATAAATTCTATACTGAATATATATATACAATATCTAATTAAGAATTAGTAAACATTTTATTATTAAATATTTAAATAAGTTATTTTAAAACTCGCATAACTAGAAAAAACATTCATTGTAGAAATTTTCAGACGTCAAGTTTTAAAATTATTGAGTCTAGGTTTCCAGTGACTGTGGGAAACCTACATTAAATCAATCTTTAACTGAAAGCTTTACAAACTAAATGAAATGGTGACAATGCACTCAAAAATCATGACGACTAAAACATAAAGGATATTGAGTTAAAGCAAAAAAGCCTCTTATTCCAGAAACTTGTGGCAGCGTATCCGATACTTATTACTCAAAAAAACTCTAAAGATTCTTGACAGCTAGCACAGAACTTGATAAATGAACTGAACACCCTTATAAAAAGTATTGTGGTCGTATTGATGATATCAGATAGTAAAAACACTTTACTACTTTGGCACAGTACTGTACAGTACCATGATACATCTCCAAAAACATCCATTTCCATAATAACACGATAACTACGATATGACTGCGAGAATATCGTTTAAAACAGTCCTCCTAGTTTGCACATCAACAAATACAACCTGTGTCAACAGCCGAAAACACATAGAACCAGAAGTTTCATATAAAAACCCTCAAGTTTAAAGTTTACTTTCTAAAAAATCACGAACAATGTCTGTTTTGAACCACAAGGGGTCTGCCTCAGCTGAGCTTCTCCCTTCCCCCAACACTAGCTTGTTTTATTGTTGAAGACACACGGAGGACGAGACGTTTTTATCCGACAAAAGATGTCAAACGCGCATTTGTTTCGACTGTTAATCGGTGCGTCGGAGCGTGTGACAGTATGGCGCGCGCCGGTGCCTCGCGAGCGCAACAAACACACACAGCAACAAAATAACGCTCGATTCGTGTCAGCGAATCGGTTCGATTGAACTGTTGTTTTCGATGATCCGATTCACTTCATTAATCACTCAAAACGCTCCTAGCTCTTCTTGGTGACATTTTTTAACCCACATCTGTTTGTAATAAAACTATATTCGTATTTTGCGATTCATATTGGTGCCATTACTCAAATTATGGTTTTTGACACATACATACGTGTATACAGGCATTTTCCTACCTGCTCGAAAACATTTAAATACGGTTAAATATTCAGTTATATGTGGCTGTCAGTTTTACTGCCAAAGTTCTCACAGTGAAGTACCATGCAAATACAGCGAATCAGTTCGCTTGGACAATTCAAAAGAGCCGGTTCAACAGAACGATTCATTTGCGAATCGGACACCAATATAACAAAGACAACTTGGGGACACTGAGTGCATTAAACCAGCCCACCGGCTTTAGTAAAGTCCAGCTAGTATGTGTGACAAAACAAGTAAAACTAAGCGACAAGCCACGATTAAGCGCTGTCGTGTCATTAAACTGCCATTTCTGCACCGCCAAGTGTCTCTCAAGGCGCAATTTGGGAACAAAAGATGTGGACATCCATTCATTCAGCCATTTATCTATACATCCATCCATCCATCCATCTCCAAGAGGCCAAAGTGAGCAGCTCGCTAACCGGCTGGCGAAGAGAATAGGCTGCCGGTGTCTCTCTCTTCCTTACACGGCTGTTGTGCTCGTCCAAGTTTGGGTTGTTCCTCTGAGACGACCTCGTCCGGCCCGAGATGAAGGGACTGACGGGCTTGTGCTCCGAGCTCTTTCTGGTGTTCACCATGATTGCTGTCTGTCCCCGGTGATAGACAGGTCCTGTCCTGAAGCTCTTGTCAGTTGCTTTCGTTCTGACTGTGTCTCAGCTAGTAGAGTGCCGAGGCGCCATTTCTCTTTCTCTCTCTCTCCCTCTGCTGTCAGCCAGCCGAAACTCTCCGGCGAACCACTTCCGTTACAGAGAGAAACGAGAGTGCGCGCGCTTGTATGAAGTTGGCGCCACAGAAATTTTGAAAAATACATTTGTATATGAGAGGTGGGCAAAAGTTATAAAATGCGTGCTGTCCTGCTAGTCTTTTTTTCCTGTAACAACAACGTGGTTTCACATCACAGTCATATATTTTTGGATGTATCGTGTTCAAAATTTTGAACATGTACCATAGTTGTACCATGGTATTTTAAGTACCCTGGACAGTGCCGTGCGTGGTGTAAATCAAAGTATCATATTACCATCGAAAAGTTTCACTGTGTCACGGTATTGCCACGGTACTTTTTGTTAAGTTTATTTACATTTAACTGTTGTTGCCAAAAAAAAGTATGAATATGATATTGTTAAATTACAATTAATTGTAGTAATTGTTACATATTCTCTAACCTGAAAATATTAGGGACATTGAAAGTGTGACTTTTAGGAACGGAAAAGACGTGGAAATTATCAGTCATAATTTTTTTCTAATCTAATATTTCTATTTTTTAATACATTTTCGTTTTATTCTTATCAAGCGTTGACAGGAAGAAAGAAATGTGCAGCTCAGTGGTTAGCGCTGCCACTTCACAGCAAGAACGTCTCTGGTTCGAGCCCTGATTGAGCCGGAGTCTTTTCTGTGTGAAGTGTCAGTGTGGGTTCCTGAGAGTCAAAATTGCCTGATTGTGAGGTCTGTGAGAGCCCTGTGATGGACTGGCCATCTGTCAAGGTTGCTGTCCCCTGCCCCTGTCCTAAGAAACTGGGATAGGCTCCAGCCCTATAACCCTTGAAGGTTTTAAGGATCGACGAATGGCAACATTTTCAATGCCTAAATGAATCTACAGCAGTCACATGGTATAAGTAGGAGCTCTCAGAAAATTCCCATATTACAAGTTGTCATTATGAGTTCTATGGGTATGTGAACGCTTTTTCCAACCAGTCTCATAATTGACCCTTCGCAACAGTTTGATTGACAGGCGATCTGACCAATCATAACCCCGAAATCCACCATTTTGTCTGACAAAGCAGTCAGGGGAGATTAACGTTGGTGAACTTGAACTTGAAAAATTGTGTACATCTTTCCGCGCTTGAAACAACATTCCTTCTGATGTTCATTCTTCTTTATTTGATGCTATAAATGAACTAGTATGAAGAGATGATCGGTTCACGAGGAGCTACAGCGATCTGTCCCGACACATTAAAGAGACACTATACGCTATTTATTGTTTAAACTTCTTTAAAAAATTACGATATATTAAATATAAAACTGTTTCATATATGTTCAGTGTCCTCTTTGCTCCACAATGTATTTTTCACTGCGTGAGAACATGATGTAGCGTGAGAGCGCATGACTTGTCGGGCATGGCAACCGTAACTAAAGGTGGGTCTTTGCGAAGGATCAATTACATTTATATTTATTCATTTGGCAGACACTTTTATCCAAAGCGACTTACAAGGGGAGCAATTAGGGGTTTCATGCCTCACTCAAGGGCACCTTAGTCATGGTATCAAAGGTGGAGAGAGTGCTGTTCATTCACAATCCCCACCTTCAATTCCTGCTGGCGTGGGAATCAAACCAGCAACCTTCAGGTTACAAGCCTGACTCCCTCAACATTAGGCCACAACAACCCACCCAACAGTGGGTAATTATGGTAATTACGACAAACTGAACGCACCTTGATTATCTTTGCATGGAAAAAAATTAACACTTTACTACAGACTCAGAGTCCAAATAAAAAAACAAGACAATACATAAAATGAACATCACACATATAAAAAAATAATAATAATTGATACAAATAATTGTTACGCAGATACAACAGTGTCTGTATGAGCTTTATATTCGATAAGACCACACTAATTTAATTTTCAGAATCTTTACTTCAACAATAATGATTATTACCAAACAGGTTTCCTGGACAATCGCCTGTCTTCCATTCGTCGAGCGAACTCATAGCCCCGCCCCAAATTCACACCATTGCCAGAGAGCCTCAAACTTTCTGTTTACAAAGCTAGAAATCCCTCAGTATGATTTCTCGGGAGAAGGGCATTATTTAAGTAATATATGCCAGATAGGGTCAGGTTATGTGGGGTAATAAAAATAGCTTCTAGCAGCTTTGTTTAGGGTATTTTGTTTCTGTACTGCTGACTGCATTCACCATACAAACAGACACATCCCAGCGTTTATTCAGTTCAATGAACCAGCTCATGATATTCATATCAGTGCGTTAAACACCATTCCAAGCCATTTTGGCCTTGCGATGTCATAGTGACGTGTGCACAAACGTGAAGTCTGGAGACGGAGACGTCATAGGAATGGTGGACTGCTGTAGCGTAAGGAGCGGCATGACAACTGTGAGAAACTTACTAGCCGAAGACACAGTTTTACGACACCTTTGAAGCATTACACTGGTAACCATCTACAGTTTATAATCGGGATGATTAATCTGCGATTCAGAAATGATGTGTTATGGCTTATAGCGCTTGTTTACCGTCATAACGGATCGCAGTGCGCTTGCGTGGTCTCTACACTGTCCTTACGTAATGTTGGCGCACTGCTTTCATTTATTATGCTGTCTTTGACCTGCTTGTTACAGTGAATATCAATACGAAGCTTAAAGCATGCACGTGGGTGCCTTTATAGACCAGAACCTGACCTTAAAACATTTAATTAAATAAACTGGGGGTATTAGTAGACACATGATTTCGTCATATAGTTTTATGTTCAGTGCAGCATGACGTCATTATTCAGTACTAAGCAGCTGATCGCATGTCAAAAGTTGATCAGTGTAATATTGATAGATTGTCTTAGTAGAAGTCAAATTCATCCGATGGTATTTTCATGGCACATGTCCAAAAATCCGTTGTACCTTTAATACTTTTTATAAGTGCATGTTTTTGGACATATTTTATGGTAATGCCACATGATTTGGATATGCAATGCCATATGCATTTAATAATCTTTCAGTACAATAGTATATGTCAGAGTAAAATAGTATTTTTGTAAGGGTTTTAATAATTCATATTTATTTTTAGGACACATGTTGATATTTATTCTTTTTATAATATATATATTTTAATTTGAATATTTATTCCATTCAACATCAAAGAACTGCACAGTTGATATCAGTGTAATATTGTCATTTCTGGTCAGTTGAAAATTATTTTGCCTAGATTTACTGGACTGGTATGAAAGTAGATCGATGTTTTGAGAATTTTAGATCTCACTGCTCCTGTCAATCTCTCGTAGAAATGCGCCATGAATTTTTCAGGAAGCGCTGATGCAGTGGTTACATTGACTTGCACCATCCCTTATAACTTATATATGCCCGTATATGTTTTTGTTGCTAGATGGACAGCAAAAGACGTCATGATGAAAGATATTGATTCAAGAGAAAGGGTTCAAGATGACACATGGTAAGTCCTCTATGCACAGCTCTGTGTCTTGAAACATTATCATTACACCATTACTGAATGTTCACAATTGGGGTAATCTAAAATGAATCACGCTTTGTTGCCTTCATGAGCTCTTAGGTGTAAAGGGGCACAAAATGATGAAGAGGAGGATGAGGAGGAGCCGAGCCCTATTAGATCCAGTTTCTCCGTCGAGGACCTGCTCGATGAGGTGGAGAAGATCAGCAGTGTCGCCAGTAGCGGCAAAAAGGTCAGACAAATCATATGAGACATCTTGTGTGCAATCGCTTTCAGGTGGTTACATAAAAAAAAAAAAAAGTCAATGTCGGCTTAAATATGTAATTTCTGAGCTTAAAATGCTAAATTATTGAATTTTCAGGAGTATTCTTAAGGATGTTTTATGGCCCAACTTCACAGGTGGAGATTGTAGTGAGACTGTGGAAAAATGGCTTCACTGTAAACGATGAAGATTTACGCAGTTACACCCTTGAAGAAAACCAAGAGTTCTTGGAGGCCATTAAAAGAGGGTGAGTATTGTCACTAGCTATGTTTCCATCCACCCATTTTTGGGATATTGCATTAAAAAATGCTGGATGGAAACATCAAGATGTGCATAAAGTCTAAAATCACATATAAAAAACTTATTGAGACGTATAAATTGTATCTGATAATAAGACATGCGCAACAAAACATTCAACTGACTTTGGATGTGATTTGATAACTGTAACAACCAGCGGACCAATTTTATTACACAGCATCTCAAAAAATGCTTTTAAATCTGTTTTAAAATAGCCGTTGTGATTGTATGATCATGTGTTGTGCTTTTTCCATCAAATGATGATGTACTGACAGAATAAATTTAAACTGTGTTTGATTGTATTCATCTAAAACTCCTCTATATAAAGTGAGCTGCCTCTGGAGCTAGAAGGAAGAGCCGAGGATGAAGAACTAGAAGTAAACATGGAGGACATGAAAGATGAAGTTTACGTCCCAAAGAAAAAGACCTTCCACCCGTTTACAGGCCGAGGCTACAGACTGGGAAGGTAATAGATCCTCTCTTGGTTGCAGTGTTTTAAACTGCCCAACGTTTTATATATAAAATGAAAAGTCATAATAGTGATGTTAGTAAACACTATTATTTGAGCTTTAAAAATTTGCAAGTCATTCCCACAAACATCCCCTAGGTGTCCTCATAACACTTGCACTCTGTGATGGTTTGACTGTAAATGTGATGAGGATTATCCAGATGTTAAGTGTTAGTTAGTTGACCCTCTAATCGCATATAAATCACACGACACCACAATAATTGCAGTGCATCTGTTAAAAGCCTAACTTTGTGCAATCTTTAGAAATTGATTAAGCTGAAATGGTTGTCCTCCGTAGTGTGGCCCCGCGTGTGGTGGCAAGGTCTCGGTCGATACACGAGGACTGTTCTGGTCCTCCTCTCCTGGCAGTGGAGCTGAATGAGGATCTTCCCATGACCTCCCTCCAGATTTGGCTGGCAGACGGTCAGCGGCTTGTGCAGAGGTTTAATCTGAGCCATCGGTGAGTATAATACGGTCGTAGAAGGTGGATGTCACTAAAACACATATCAGTCATATTTCCCCCAAATGAATTTTGCTATTTTGCTTAAAGGTTTATGTAATTTCTGCAGCAATAATGTTACAAAATTATGTACATTTAATTAAAAAAAAATTCTGAACACTCTCCCATTGGTCAGTTTTAAGAGCCATTATTTTTTGCATTATGTACTTTTAATGAAACGCGCATTAGATTCTTCTTACTATTTTTTAAAAATAAAAAAGTATTAATTATTATGTGGTAATATAGTGTGTGTGTGTGTGTTTTAAATTACTATATATATATAATATGCACACACACTAAATTACTATATATATATATATATATATATATATGTAATATGCACACACACTAAATTACTATATATATATATATATATATATATATAATATGCACACACACTAAATTACTATATATATATATATATATATATATATATATATATATATATATATAAAATATGCACACACACTAAATTACTATATATATATATATATATATATATATATAATATGCACACACACTAAATTACTATATATATATATAATATGCACACACACTAAATTACTATATATATATATAATATGCACACACACTAAATTACTATATATATATATATATATAATATATGATTCCAAAATATAATTCCATATTTCTCTCATATTTTGTGATTCAGAAAACCATCAAAATATTTGTTCTATTAAATTCTGTAAGCATTTTTTGTGTATCTAGCACCGCCAAGTCTCAACTTTAAAAAACTATAAAATAACTAAATATAAGATTGTATACAGTTAATTAATTTTTTTTTATCACTCTTGTGTTTGACATGAATATAGCCTTTGATAAATAAATAATTCCAACTGAATATACGTCCTTTATATATGTATGTAATTTGCTTTCACTTAACACAGCTAAGGTTTCAGGCTTTAGACATGATTATGTTTGAATGTTTATTATCAAAATCCACCCCGGGCATGTTGTGATGCTCTAACTTTGAAATCCTACCCTTAAAAGCTCTTACATAATTCTCATTCATCATTTATGTAATATAATCTCACAAGGTAAAATGGAAGAATCGTAAGCTGCAACTTTGCAGAAGATCAAATCAGATTACGTTGGATTGAACGTGTGCGTCACAACATGTAAGGATTTCGTGCCTTTGACTTGAACATGATTGCTAAGATGCAGCTGCAAAGAAGATGCATTCATGGTGGCTTTTATGTAATTGGTCCAGGATCAGTGATGTGCAGCATTTTGTGGAGCAGGCTCAGACAACGGACACTCAGTTCATCCTGACTACATCCCTGCCATTCCGAGAGCTGAGAGATGAGAGTCAGAGCTTGGAAGAAGCTGACTTAGCGAATGCCGTCATCGTTCAGAGGCCTCTCAACTCACAAGCTCCTTTCGGTCACTCCTGACTGTTTTTGTTTGCACCAGAGACTCTGATCTTTTGGTCGCACTCATGTTTGGGTAACATTTTAAATCCATCTCTCTTAAAAAGCCTTATGTTTTTGTCTGATTTTGAATATATGGGTCCTTTGGACATCATTATGACTATAAATGGCCACTCAACACAATTAGCTTTAAAGGAATGGCTCGCCCAAAAATGAAACATCTGACTGAAATGGTTGCTGATTAACTCAATTATCCAGTTACACTGGACTAAAAGATTATCAGTGAATAACCACTTCTATTTCAGCCTAAATGGGACAGCATGTGGGCGATTAATAAATGGTAAATGATGACAAAGTTTTCTTATTTAGGTGAATTATTCCTTTTACACTTATATTTATTTTTAATTTTCCCGTCATGTTCTTTCGCAACTGGAAGGCCTTTTCTGATGCAATGCTGTATGCACAAGCCAAGTCTTCACCATTATACATGTTTACAGATAGATCAATGAAGAAGTCAGATCATGGAAGCTGCCATGATGCTTAATGGAGATGTGTTCGATCATCTGTGCTGGTATGTCTTATAATGTACTGTTAAGTTATAAATGTCAAATATTTTATGCACTTTGCCTAAGACAGAGGCTCTGTTATAAAGACCTCTGCTTGCAATAAACCTACTGATGATATGCTGGTTCCTTTTCTCATTTCAAATGGGTTCTAATGTGTCTTAAATGCACATAAGTTCACTTTTAGGAGACTTCCTGATCCATGTGATGCTTTTTGAGTGAATGTGGATGCTTCTTCTACTTTTATAATATCTTAGAAGTGCATTTAAGCTCTTAAGTTTTAATTTTCTTTAGCATTTTCTGGAGCAGTTTCTGATATCCACTATCAATCTGCAGTCAAATCAACTTCATCACTACTCTATTTCTAGTCTCCACTGTTGTTCCATATGAATGGCGTTCCAACTATCTTTTTAAACTTCCTGTTCATTTCCGCTTATTGTTTATTGTTGCACAAAACCGGAGCACCACTTGCAAAATTTTGGGAAAACGTTTACATGTAATGACAACCATATGGTTGATTTCCTGGCCAGTGTTGTTTTGTTTTGTGTACACAGAAGCCCCTGCCATGTTTCCACTTGGGCTGTGCGATGTTGAAGAAAAATGCGATATGTGATGGCTTGTTCAATAATGCGATATTGCTTTAAAATGTGTACAATCAATTTTAAATTTATATTTAAAACTATTTAAAAACTGAAAATGATAAAAAACCAATATATATGTTTACATTCGGCACTTCCAGGTTCTACGGATATTGTTGAATAAAGTCGTTGAAGTTATATTACACAGTCCAATTTAAGAAACACAGATTGAAATCTTTATAATAATAATATACATATTGAAGGTATTTATTATTATTATTATTATTGTCAGACTTGGTAAAAATTAATGTTTACTGTACTTCTGGCGACCCCATTACGTCAGTTCGACTGAATGGGAACTAGTTGGTATGTCCATAGACGGCGCCGCCATATTGTGCAGGGCAACATTCCCATAACGCTCATAACTGGAATTGAGAAAAATGGCTGTTTCGTGTGCTGTACAAATCACCGCACAATTGAATACAGGTCTCAGGGAATAACCTTTCGCAGATAAGGCTGAACATTTGTTTCTGGTTGTATTTGGTCATTATATAATTATATTGATAGTAGTTGGCCACCGGAGTCAGTCAGAAAATAGCTAGCGATGTCGCTAATTAGCTGTGAAAGTTGAGTTTAGATGATTATAGTTTTAGTGTATATTATTTTATTTTATAAACCGAATTTCCTGACATTTTATATTTATTTTCTTAAAACCGACTTTTTAAGACAAGCGCTCGTTTCAGTTTGGTGACTGACATTTTGTGAATTACTGTAACTTTAGTTAGTTGGCTAGCTTACTTTTCTCACGCATTGAAGGTTTCCCAGAGACAAAGAGTTGAGGAGATAGTGGGAAGTAGCTGTAAGAAGGGAAGGTTTTTTCAGCGTGTGTGATTTGTTTTTGACCATTTGCTTCATTTTCACAATGGTGGTCAATTCTAAACACAAGAAAAGCTAAAATGGGTTAAAAGACAGAAAATGCCTTTCCCACAATAAGTAATCTTTTTTTCATTTAATGTGAAAATTTAAATGATCTCATTATGAGCGTCTTCACAATTCTTATCCAAGAATAAAGCAGCCAAATACAGGACAAGTCTGAGCTTTGACTATTAAAATAAATATTTATTTAAAGTAAGTCTACTATCGAGGTTTTAAGTAACCAGAGATGGAACTTTTTGTACATCATAAACCACTGAAATCGGTTGATAACTGTAAACGTTATTTTCGTTTTTATCCAGAAAAACCGCAGCTCGCCAGTTTACCTGCATTTGTTTACAGTGCAGTCTTGCCCTCACCAATATGGCGGACGCGTTGACGTATCGCAGCAACGTTTCAAAGCGGCCAATGGGGCGTCTATGTGTTTATTATGTCTACGGGTATGTCTGTTCTTCCTACGTGAAGTAGCATTTTAAATGAATGAAAGTATAAATCCATTAGTTTAAACGTGCTCTGCTGTGTTTGTTTTATGGTCGTTCTGAGATTAGACTTTCTTTTCCTCACCGGAATACAACTTGTACTATTCTAAAACAACAATATGAGGCAATATTGTAAGTTATGTGTGTTATGTTTAGCTACTTAAAGCCTGTCAATCAACATTAGAGTGCTACTGTCAGGCTGAATAACGCACTAGACCTCTGCCAAAATTGTGTATGCATGTGTTCAGCGATTAGAATAGCCTAAAAAACTTAAAAATCTTTAACATAAACTAGCGATAAAAAAAAATTACGGTCAGGAGCCTCTACTGGTCACTTCATTTTCCTTTAATCTGTAACCTGGAGTTTATTAAGAGAATTATAGACGAAGGATCATTTGAGTTTCCTTTGGTGTCCTGTAGGGGGCGCGCTTACTTGTTTGTGATTACAAATGAACGTGCTGCTGCAGAATGATTGTTTGTGATGGAATGAACAGTTCATCCACCGCTGCAGCAGATGCTCAGCTCACCGCATCACTCAGGTTAGATATCTATCTATCTATCTATCTATCTATCTATCTATCTATCTATCTATCTATCTATCTATCTATCTATCTATCAAATCTAAATCTAAATCTGTTTGTATATACATTTTGTTAATGTATGTGCATTCATGTTGCTTGATATCAAAAATGCATTTTTTTTACATTATATGTACTAAAAGTACCTCTGCTGGAAAAGTGGCTATTTTCTAAGTTAATATTCAGTACATGATTACTCTTACTTCACATATGTGTTTATTTAGTGTTTTTAGTGTCATTGTAACAGCATAGGAATGCAGGCAGTCAGGTTCAGGTAAGCAGCTTGCTTTGGTAAAGCGAGGGCTCTGATTGGCTCATGTCTGTGAGTGACAGCTGGGAAGCATCTGTGCATGTGGCCTCTATAGCTAACCCTGCCCATCCTCTCACTGCTGCAGTATGTGAATGGACGCAGGCACAGCTGTAGAGAGTTCAGCTGCTGTCTCTGTACCCGTCAATCCAGGTGCCATGGCCAAGGGGGAGAAAGCCCGGGTCACCTCAGGGGATAAACTCATGATGAAGCACTCTGAACCTGCTTTCACCAAGGTACCACCACAGGTAAGGCAATGCGACGCTCACTTCTTTTCTCTGTGTTAAACTGAGTTATGCGCAAACTGCAGATTTTTAAATCAGTAATGGTCTTTCGCTTGAAAATTTATATAAATTACTAGTCAAGTCAAAATGAATCAACCTTTAATCAAAGGTTAAGGTATAAATGACACTATCAATTGCATTGTACACTGTGGAGTGGATGAACACTCAGTAGGGGGGAACAGGAGCCAATATACACACATTTTTGATTCGATACCGGTTTGAACATTTCTGCATCCGTACTTTATGAAAATATGTGGAAAGGCATGTTTTAATGAGCATATGGAATGTTTGTGTGAATGCTTTACCAACACACATGCCCAAAGGCTGTTTAGGCGTAGCACTGATAGGCAGACAGTAAAACCCACAAGTACATACTGCTGTAAAGACACAAGCTGTGTTTTGCACCAGTCAGAAATCACTTCTGTAATCAGAACTGAATTCCTCTCACAGTGTATTATCAGCTGGGTTAGAAATAGAAATAATGTGCATTGATAGTAAATGAAAAGCATTTCCTTGTCATTATCGCAAGTTGTTTATACCCAGAGTCTTTTTAATAGCTTAAGTGTGAATATTTGGAGAGATTTTGACTGAGAGGTTGCTTGCATGTTTTCTGACGGGTAAACGCAGTCGGAATATGCAGCAAATATTGCCATTTTATTCTACTCGAAAGATAGAATAATATTTGTGGACCTCCAGATTTGGAAGCAATATGACCTTCATCTGTGGAAAAAAAAAAAAATATGTCAGGGAAGATCTGTCAAGTGAAATAATGTCTGTGCTGTTCTTCTGCGCTGACCCTCTGGTCGAGGGGAAAATGGTAGTCGTGTGTCAATAATGTATGGAAAACACACTAATGGAGCTCTTGTTCTCACACACGCAGTCCCAAAAAGGAAAAATGGAGACTCTCATAGTGGAAGGTTAAAGATTTAAAGTGGAAATGCAATGTTACAATGGTAATACGTTTTATTATACTGTGTCTTAAACACAATAGCTTGTGGATATCATGTAGTATCATTTAGTACTACGGTAAATGTTAAAGTACCGTGGTATTACCTGATACAATCGGCTACAAACGTTTTGTAAAGACTGCCTCAAGAAAGCTGCTTCTCAAACTTTTTGTGAGATTTACTATGGATTTTGGCATGAATTTTTCCTGTGTCATGTGATCACCATACGCTTGGTGCAGAAACAAAAATTTGCTAGTAAGAAATTGCAAGTAACGCGTTGAATTAAATGTGACTTTTTGAAGTAGAAAAACTGAAAATGTATTTTCTTGTAAAACAGTAATCTTTGTTTTATTTACAAGTTATGTAAAAACAATATTTTTACAGTGTAGTGTGAATGTCTTAATAAAGTGCGGTTACTGTTTCTATGGTTAACTCGACGGTCGGGCATGTTTGCACAGACCGGTGTGCCGGTTCTTGCGTGCAGTCTGAATCTACTGAGACTCCATCAGAGAACATTTGCCTCAACAATCATGAAAAAATTATTGGTACACTTGCCAGTCTGGGTTTTGAGAGCTTGATATTGTTTTTCACACGCTTTGCACAAGAAGAAAATCGCATTCGGATTGGAGGTGAAAGTCCAGGGTGAATTTGACCTTGCAAATGTAATGATAAAATGCATGTTCAAATCCCGCTGGGCATGATGCCTTAAACCCTTCATTATATCATCCAGATTCATCCTCACGCGAACATACACAGAGAAAATCAGCTTAGAGCAGCAACTGTGAGAAAGTAGGCTAAGCACAAAGAGTTTTAGTTCAGTTGAATCTCTCAGAAATCATGGAGTCATAATGGGGGCTGGTCACATTTCGCCACAAAAAATAATGTGTGTGTATATATATATATATATATGTATATATTCACTGCCCACTTTATTAGGTATACCTGTTCAACTGCTTGTTAATGCAAATATCTAATCACATGGCAGCAACTCAATGCATTTAGGCATGTAGACCGTAGACATAATAAACACATAGACGCCCCATTGGCCGCTTTGGAACGTTGCTGCGATACGTCAACGCGTCCGCCATATTGGTGAGGGCAAGACTGCACTGTAAACAAATGCAGGTAAACTGGCGATTTTTTTTTGGATAAAAACGAAAGTAATGTTTACATTTATCAAGCGATTTCAGTGGTTTATGATGTACAAAAAGTTCCATCTCTGGTTATTCAAAACCTCGATAGTAGACTTTAAAAATATATTTATTTTAATAGTCAAAGCTCAGACGTGTCCTGTATTTGGCTGCTTTATTTTTGGATAAGAATTGTGAAGACGCTCATAATGAGATCATTTAAATTTTCACATTAAAAACTGATTTTAGCTTTTCTTGTGTTTAGAATGGACCACCATTGTGAAAATGAAGCAAATCGTCAAAAACAAATCACACACGCTGGAAAAACCTTCCCTTCTTACAGCTACTTCCCACTATCTCCTCAACTCTTTGTCTCTGGGAAACCTTCAATGTGTGAGAAAAGTAAGCTAGCCAACTAACTAAAGTTACAGTAATTCACAAAACGTCAGTCACCAAACTGAAACGAGCGCTTGTCTTAAAAAGTCAGTTTTAAGAAAATAAATATAAAATGTCAGGAAATTTGGTTTATAAAATAAGATAATATACACCAAAACTATAATTATGTAAACTCAACTTTCACAGCTAATTAGCGACATCGCTAGCTATTTTCTGACTGACTACGGCGGCCAACTGCTATCAACATAATTATATAATGACCAAAATACAACCAGAAACAAATATTCAGCCTTACCTGTGAAAGGTTATTCCCTGAGACCTGTATTCAATTGTGCGGTGATCTGTACAGCACACGAAACAGCCATTTTTCTCAATTCCAGTTATGAGCGTTATGGGAATGTTGCCCTGTACAATATGGCGGCGCCGTTGACGTACGAACCAGAGGCCAATGGGGAGTCTATGTATTTTATTATGTCTATGATGTAGACAAGGTCAAGGCGATCTGCTGAAGTTCAAACTCAGCATCAGAATGGGGAAGAAAGGCGATTTAAGTGACTTTGAACGTGGCGTGGTTATTGGTTCCAGACAGGCTGGTCTTGAGTATTTCAGAGACTGCTTATCTATCTGATTTGTCATGCAAAACCATCTCCATGGTTTACAGAGAATGGTCTTGTTAATGCCAGAGGTCAGAGGAGAATGGCCAGAATGGTTCGAGCTGATAGAAAGTAACAGTAAACCAAATAACCACGTTACAACTGAGTTCTGCAGAAGAGCATCTCTGAACACACAACACGTCCAACCTTGAAACAGAAGGACAACAACAGCTGAAGACACAAACTGAGGCTACAATTTCCACAGGCTCACCAAAATTGGACAATATAAGATTGGAAAAATGTCTGATGAGTCTCGATTTGTGCTGCAACATTCCGATGGTCGGGTCAGAATTTGGCATAAACAACATGAAAGCATGGATCCATCCTGCCTTGTATCAGCGGTTCAGACTGCTGATGGTGTAACGGTGTGACGGATATTTTCATGGAACAATTTGGGCCGTTTATTATCAACTGAGCATCGATTAAACGCCACAGCCAACCTGAGTATTGTTGCTGACCATCTCCATCCCTTTATGACTGCAGTGTTGTCATCTTCTGATGGCACAGCCGTGTCTCAAAGCTCAAATCATCTCAAACTGTTTTCTTGAATAAGACAATGAGTTCATGATACTCAAATGGCCTCCAGAGTCACCAGATCTCAATCCAATAGAGCAGCTTTGGGATGTGGAGGAACGGGAGATTCGCATTATGGATGTTTAGTTAACAAATCTGGAGCAACTGAGTGATGCTGTCATGTCAATACGGACCAAAATCTCTGAGGAATGTTTCCAACACTCTGTGTCACAAAGAATTAAGGGAGTTCTGAAGGCAAAAGGAGTCCAACCTGATACAAGCTAGGTGTATCTAATGAAGTGGCCGGTGAGTGTATATATTAAAATAATAATCATTTTTAATTTAGAGTTTGGGGTAAAATATGTCCCAGATTTTCAATATTCCAAAAGGAAACTTTGGTCCTCATGTCAGTTGTCTTCCCACACTTCAGTGCTGCTATCATGATTTTGCTGTTTTCAATCTGTGAGGAAGTCAGATATTTTGTGTTTCAACTCAATGACTTCCTGTTTGTTTCTATCATGATAACAGCAACAAAAATAGACTTTGAGCGATCCATGATGTTATAGTGTTGTAGATGGTTGTCAGGGTGTGTTTTGCAGTTGCTAGGGTGTTTGGGATGGTTGTTAATTGGTTGTCTACCAGTCCAACTCAATAGAACCCACACAACCAAAAGTGACTTTTTTTTACATTGTGACAAACAATGATTTCAAATTCATTGATTTCAAAGGATCATGTGACACTGAAGACTGGAGTAATGATGCTGAAAATTCAGCTTTGATCACAGGAATAAATTACATTTTAAAATATATTCAAGTAGAAAACATTTATTTGAAATTGTAATAGTACTTTACTGTTTTTACTATAATTCTGATCCAATAAATGAAGCCCTGCTGAGCATAAGGGACTTTTTGTGCTAATATTCTTACCGACCCCAAACTTTCAAACAGCAGTCTGAATTTCCAATTGTTTAAAAAAATATTAGCACACCATTCACGCCAGTATTGTCTTGTTTTCCATTAAAAAGATATACAAGTATTAATATTAGTGCTGTCAAATCAATTTAATCGCATCTAACATAAAAGTATGTGTGTGTGTGTGTGTGTGTACACGCACAGACATATTATATATTTAGAAAAATGTATATTAGATGTGATTTGACAGCACTAATTAATATCTATCTAAACAATAACTCAACTAAAAGCTATAGTGAGGTTTATGCTTTAAAACAAGAAAAGAACTGTGCCAGTGTGTTAAAAATTAAACTCAAAGCCAGTTTTTATTTTATCTTACATAGTTCTGCTAATAATATATATATATAATATAAAAAAAATTATATATATATATATATATATATATAAAAAAAAAATATATATATATATATATATAATATATTATATATAATTATATATAATATATTATATATAATTATATATATAATATATTATATATAATTTTTTTTTTAATTTTATTTTTTTTTTTACCAGAAAACAAGACAAAAATACTAACAAAAGCTTTTTTGTATCTATTTTTTTCTTTCCACAACATAACAAGATTTTGTACTTAGGTTTAGGGGGTTTGTTCAGATCACAGTATGTTAACAGACAAACCAGAATTTGTACAGTATCTGCTTCGAGTCTAAGCGCACAATCTTCCTGATTCATTTCACACTTTAGTGCCATCAAATCCTCTTACTTTTCCTTCTTTAGAGGAATAATTATTGTTCTAAGAAGAATGAGAATTTAGATTAAATAGACAGGGCTGAGCTCTCCAATCTTTTCATTTTCCTGCGTTATCTGAGTAATCAAACTCCTAAATTGTGATTTCAGAAGTCATTCATTTTTTTTTTCATCATGGTAAAGTTAAGAACGGCTGGGAGAAACTTGGTGAGTTAATTACAGCTTCTTTTGAAGAGCGATCGGTCCTGCCCTCTGCGGTTGTTTTCTGCAGGGGTACCCAGAGTGCACGTTGGCGTGGAGACGCCAAACACCGGCTTTGATAGAGCGGATGAATGAGTTAACAACTCAAAGAGGAGTGTTTGACTTCTGTAGTATTTTCAGCACCGAATGTCTGTCTGACTGTCTCCAAGATCTGTCTCGTAAATATATGGCTCTGAGCGGCGGTTTGACTTCCCTTTTATGTGTTGAAAGGATCTCCCCTCCGTTTTCTACTCACACACCGCACATATGTGGACACGCACACATACACACCCTCAAAAACACACATTTACTCTGCCTTATCCACAGAACTTTCCAAGGGATGAGTGTCTTTTAATGTGTGAAGCACTTTACATTCAGAAAGCCCTCAAAACGCACATTTCTTTAATCATTATGGTAATGAGAAGTCACTCGGTACACCCGTGCTGCTTCCTTTGTGTCATTGCCGGGTGTCTTTGAATGCCAAGTGCAATTTAGTGATGCGGTTTCGTCTTTAAAGGAATAGTTCCACTAATAATGGAAATTCTTTATCATTTACTCACTCTCATGTCGTTCCAAATCAGTTTATTTTCAGCTTTATTTCTACATTTTGGGTTAAACGATTCCTTTAAAGGATCTACGCCCCGGCTAACAGGGAACATTCTCAGAACGTTGGCTAATGTTCCAGTGTGATAATAGAATACTTGTTCAAAGTTATGTTTTTTTAATAACATTATTTACATATCATTCATGGAATGTTTTTTTTTTTCTTTTCTGAAACGTTTAGTTGGACGTTCATCTTACGCATTTTAAATGTTTCTACTTGTTTCAGAACGTTCAGAGAAAATTCAAAAGTAGGCTGTACTCACATGTACTTACAGTGTACTTAACTAAGAAAGTACTGGTTAATATGATGGGTTAAGGTTAGGTTTAGTGCCTAGGTACATGATACCCAGTTGTTGTAATAACTATAATAAGTACATAGTATGTACATGGGGAACAGGACTGTGAAATAAAGTGCTACCCAAAAGTAACATTTCCATAATGTTTGCAAAAAACATTCACATAACCAAGCAAAAAATAATGTTCAGAGAACATTCAGAAATAATGATATCTTTACTTAATGGGAATGGTAGCAAAATGTAGAAGCACACTAATGGTAATTTTCTTCCAAGTTTACAGACATTTCTTTTAACCATAAAAACAACACAATATAAATATATGGGAAAAACAACTGTGATAATTCCTAAATATTCACAGTATTGAGCCTTATTTTTACAGACTTTTTCATCTTTAAAGAACAGTAGACGAATGCGGCTCCGAAGAAGCTTTATTTTAAGGGTGTTCTCTGCGATCAAACACCTCATCACTCACAGTACTGGAAGCATCTGGATTAAATATTTCCCGTGGTTTTGAAGGGTCTTGGGCTGAGGACCCTTCAAACTATCCCACCCACGTAATGGAGAAAAGAGAAACTCTGAAGACAGATGACGTGATTATCACAAAGAAAACTCAGCATGGGGACGGTCTACCCCCTCTAATCAAGTACTGACCGACTACATCAAATCGTGATGAATTACTTTGAAGAAAAAGCAATTGAAAATGAAAAGGTGGAAACACCATGATATAATTAACAGCACATTATTTGAGAGATTTAACAAAAAAAAAAAAAAATTGAAAATGAAACTCGCAGATTCAAATGTCACAGTAATAATGGAACCAGCTTCCGAATGTAACCTTTGAAACACATGATGCTCTCCGGTATAAACTCTTCAGTATTTGTGACATTAGCGTCTTATCTTCTGACCCTGAGACCTTTTTTTTTTCAGACTCATCTGGATCAGAAGCTCACTGTATGTAGCAAACTATGCTTCGCCATCGGAGGGGCACCGAATCAGGTCGCTGGGAGCGCAACAGCTTTCTTCCTTCAGATATATCTACTTGACATTGCACAGGTGAGATCTCGATGTATTTTAATAAAATATTAAGCCACACTGTAAGAAATAAATTGAGAAAACTTAAAAATCTAGATGCGTTTTGATTTTAAGGTCTCTCAACTATTATCTTTGAATTTGTTCATTCAATGAAAACAAAATCCCTCATTCAGCCAAAAGTTTAGTCAAGACAACAGATTTCTTGCTCTGGAAATTTTAGTTTAGTTTAGTTATAATACAGTATTTAGTCTTATAGAATGCTTAATATGTTAAGTGAACTATGCTATCTTTGTGAAGAAGAACAATCACAAACAAACATTTCAGCAATATGAAATTCTTTGTTCAGACAACTGGTTTTGACTAGTTGGGACGTCATTCGGTGCAATTCTGTTGACATCTAGTTTCATGAAAACTGCATTTTATTTTTTGAGACTCAAAAGGTTACGTAAACTGGAAAATATGTTTCTTTTTTACTTTGATATAATACTTGAGGATGTGATCTTAATAGAGCATAGTAATCACAGAATAGCACACTATTAATTGTTTTGATTAATTGAAAGCGAAGCCAAAAATAATTTGACCTGATAAGCAAAAACCTTACAGTCTGAATAACAAATCAGGTTGGATTTCCATAAATGTAGATGACGACTTTCTCTTCTTCTGACAGATTAACCCGTTCCAGGCCTCCATGGTGCTGTTCGTCGGTAAAGCTTGGGGGGCAGTTACTGACCCCATTGTGGGATTCTTCATTACTAAGAGTAAATGGACAAAGATTGGACGACTCATGCCATGGTGAGTGGCGCATGAGAACTCAATTTTTTCAACTAGTGAATGAACAGTGTGTTTTTAAAACTATTTTTTCCTCATACTAAAGGCGTGTCATTCTTGTTAAAACATTTTTATGTATTGCTTCCTGTTGAGAAAGTCAAGAATGTTCAAATATTAACACTGAAAGTCAGAGCCAGTCTGCAGATTTTCAGCAATCAGAGTGGAAAATTTCACATAAAATAATTGGCACAGAATCTGATTAAATTCAGTTGAACAATTTCAAACATGTTTGATATTTTGAGCCAATGAAGGACAGTAGTTTTCAATGGAGTGCATTAGTGCCGCCCACTCTTTCGGTGGCGCTGGTTCCGGAAGTTTTTCCCCTTGGTATTTAAAAAAAATTCTTTGTTAAAGCGTTATATCCTTGAGCGTTATAGTCATGAGCCAAGCCAATCAGCAACAAGGTGAATTATAACATTATAAACTTTGATTTGAAGCAAAAACGTTTTCAAAAATCTGACAAAAAGATAAAGGTATACAAAGTATAAACACTGTACTTAAAGTTCATTACTAAATATGCATACATGTACAAATATTTAAGTATGTTGAGTGCTTAGAGAGATTGACTCGAGATTGACAAATAGCATCGATTAAAAAACTTGTAGCTCACAGTAGGGCTGTCTTTAAAGGTTTTTAAGCTATCATTAAAAACCAATTTCCCTATGGACAAAATTAACCGAAAAAATACTTCCGGAACTCTTGCACTTACAAAGTCAGCAAGTGTATGATGCCTAGTGTTTTAATATCTGTTCAGATGTTGTGTAGTGTGTTCTAGCCATTATTTAGGGTTTAGTCAAAATAGCAGTAGCCTACAATCTAACAAATGACATCTAAGCAAGTAACAAACAGGTTTCTGAAGGTTGAAGGCTTCTTAAAATGGGCATTTGGACGTCTTGAGAGGTTAAAGTGACGAGATGCCCTAGATGTGAGTATCTGACAGGAAGTTCTCATTACATTCTGATGTGACATCATAGTGTCTGAGAGGAAATAGTTAGGGCTTGTTCTCAGAGAATCACTGCGGAACATCTCAGCCATGCCCATGTGGGTCTTCTGGTGTGTCTCAGTGTTTATTATGCTAAAGCTGTGCCAACAACACAAAGACATGTTGATTTACAGATTCTACATTCTCTCTTAAAAGGGGGAATGCCACTATACTAACCATCATGTCTGCATTATGCAAAAAAACACTTGAAATTTGTTCTGATGTTTTTTTTAGTTACATAATCAGTGATATTCTTAAAGCGCAGGTTTTTGGTCTGTTAATGTTTGGAAGCTCTGTGCAGCTCATAACATTCACCGGACACTTAAATCTAAATCTCTTTCTTTGACGTACAAAGAAATTATGCAATACCACAAAAAATAAAGTCTGTTCCAGAGACAGGGAAGCTCATAGAAGAAAAAACATTTTCTTATATTATCTTTATGCATTTTTGGGCAAAGGTTTCATTATTTTCAGTAAAAGATTATTAACAAATATTCTAATTTAACACACCAGTACCCCATTCATTTGATTGTTTTATTCATAATTTTGTTATGATTTATCATTTCTTATTGTACTTTTTGTGTGAGTAATTGTGGGTTTATGGACAGTGGGGTCCAAAAGTCCAGAGACCACATGAAAAATAGTTTTATTAACCTGAATCAACAGTTTTAGGAATAAACCAAGAATGTTATGACATAAATTGAAATAAGATATTATATTGTCACCGTGTGTTGCAGAAGAAGGCATGAAGATGAATAAGTTCCAACACAAAGTTTATTAATAATCCACATAAGGCATCCAAAAGGGTAGAGAAACACACATAAACGTAAACGTGACCAGACACGGAGTGACTGTGAAGGAGGAACTTAAATAGTAGACAGAACAAGGCTAAACAAGGTAATTAATCAAACACAGCTGAAACACAGAACTCATAATGATGGTGACCATAGTAACTAACAAATGGTGGGAAATCTAACAAAAAAGGAAAGCCGGAACTGAAGAAATACAAAACTAAAAGTCCATAACTCTACATAACTGTGACAGTACACCCCCTCCCAGAAAAGGCACAAACTTGTGCCGAAGGTCCCAACGGAGGAGGGTGAGGTGGAAGATGTGAGGAAGGTGGAGGACAGGAACCCAGGAAAGGTGATGTCTGAAACGACCAGAGTGGTGTAGATGGGAGGAGCCAGGGAGAAACCCGGAGCAGGAGGAGCCAGGTGGTACCGCAGAGTCCAGCCAGGATGGAATCCCATGGTGGCGTCGAAAGAGGGAGGAGCCATGGTGGAGATTCCCTTGACGCAGCCATGGCGACGATCGATGGTGGTGAAACCCTAGGAACCGTAGTAAACCCTCTCCCAGACGGAGAGGCAATGTTCCAGTACAACATCGCAGGCTTCGGAGGCTGCAGTGACGACCCCCCATGGTGGAACCGTGGTACCGGAGGGCTAAGGTGGAAGCGGAGCGGCTGAGGTGGAGCCGAAGGTAGGGCAAAGCCAGATGGAGCCATAGGGGTGGAGAGACAGAGCGCAGCAGATATCTCGTAGGTTCGTAGTGTAGTCATGGCGACGTCTGACCGAGGCGAAGCCAGCAGGCAGAGAAAGCCCGGTGGAGCTGTAAGCCCGATGGTCCCTAGTGGAGACGAGGTAAGGAGGAGCAAAGGCAGAGGAGTCAGGGTGAAGGGCCGAGGTGGGGTGACGGGATCAGTGGCTGGAAGCGGAGCCAGGGGATCCACTCGCCCAGGGGTAGCTGGCTCACAGAAGGCCTGAATCCATGCCACAGTGAGGAGGCTGAGGAGGAACAGAGGGGCTGACGGGAGACAGCAGAGACTAGATAGAAGGAACAAGCTTGAGGTTGGTTGAGGTTTGGAGAGGAGGTGGGAGAGGGAGGCTGGGCGGGATCTGTAGATCTGAATCATCTGAAGAGTCCGACGATAAAATCCAGTCCGTTGTGCACCAGCACCCACTCCACATAGGCGGCGAAGTCCTCACGGGGGCCGTTTGCTGGCAGGCGTGCCTTCACCTGCTTGTTCAGGCTGGCGTGATAGAAGACGCTGAGCGATTCGTCATCGTAGTGCATAAGACACGCCAGATCTAAAAATTCCTGGGTATATTCCCCCAGCGAACGGTCCGTCTGGTCTAGGCATAACAGTCTTACTGCAGGCACATTCATGGTGAAGAAAAATTAAACAAAATTCAAAATCACAAAAATCAGTTTAATAACAATAATCCACATTAAAGGCATCCAAATGGGTAGAGAAACATACATTAACGTAAATGTGACCAGACACTGAATGACTGTGTAGGAGGAACTTAAATAGTAGACAGAAGACAGTTCTTTTTTGGGGTGTGCAGTACAGTCCTAAAGTCCAGGAACCACATTTTATATATATATATATATGTATAAAATATGTTGGACCTCACTACATATCTGGGCATTATTTCCCTCAGGTTACTTGCTCCCAGAGTTAAAATATCAGGTCGTCTCACATCATTCAGCACCTTACATACCGTCCGGCTCTCTGCATTCACACAAACCTGTCTGTCCTGCTCTCTCTCTCCTGTACGGTGGGTCCTTTGTGTGACCGAACAATCAGCAGGGCACACAGAGGTTGCTCCACGCTGCAGTAGTGGCATCTGGACTGTGCCAGAATTGGCCACTCTCTTTACCTCCCTGTTCTCTGTGTTGCTTGTTTGCTCACAGTTGTTTATCCTCTGTGAAAGTGAAAAGCAGTGTGGTACAGAGGTCAATGTGTCCAGGGTAAACCTGCTTAGAAAGGACCTGACCAAACATTTGAGGTTTTCTTTACAGGAACAGGGTTGTGATAGTTCTAGAGTTGACAAGGTCGCGTAATTTAGGATGAAAGCCAACAACCTGAATTCAGCATTCAGCAAACGGTTGGGACAAGTCTCGCTCCTGAGTCAAAGAGAGATATGGAAAACAGGGCTATAGACTGTGACAAAAAATTTGCAGTTGTGAATGCTTTGTGTGGGTCCATTTGCGGTTTCATCAGATTTCTTCTTGTCAGAGCGTGTGCCAATGTTTCCTGCACAGCGTGAGCTGTGATGTTTGATTCATAGAAAATGACTCCTGTCAACTGGTTCTTTTTAATGAATCGGTCAAAAAAAATCAAAAAAAAAAAATCACTTGAACTTATTCTAATTACTCATATTACTAAAAAAAGCATTCAAATATTTATACAAAATATTATTGGTTATTCTTTAACTTAGATCTCTCTCTCTCTCTCTCTCTCTCTATCTATCTATCTATCTATCTATCTATCTATCTACTATCTATCTATCTATCTATCTATCTATCTCTCTCTCTCTATCTCTCTATCTATCTATCTATCTATCTATCTATCTATCTATCTATCTATCTATCTATCTCTCTCTCTCTCTCTCTCTATCTATCTATCTATCTATCTATCTATCTATCTATCTATCTATCTATCTATCTATCTATCTCTCTCTCTCTCTCTCTCTCTCTCTCTCTCTCTATCTCTATCTCTATCTCTATATCTATCTATCTATCTATAGGTTTAATGACAAATGCATTTAATGTAAAGGCGTTTCAATCCGTTGGCCAAACATCTGAATTTGCATACTTACTGTATGTAAAGTATATTTTTTGCCTTTGCTTCTTAATCTATGAATAAATTGTACTTTAAAAAATCTACAAAGTGTAGAATAAATTCCCTTTGAAATCCTCTCTAGCAGACTGCCTCTCCCTTAATGCTATGGAAGACATGTATCAGTATGAATTATATATGGCCAACACATTCCCCACGTCCTGCTTCAGTCTTTGAAGACGACTTCGTGAGAATGAGACTTTCAGTGTGTGATTCAGTGTTATAGATGATAATTCCTTCGGTCTGCTCTAGCATCCTCACAAACAGAGACAACATTGATGCACAGATACACAAATCTACTATAAATGTGCACTGTAGCTTTAAGATGATACTCAAGCTGCTCTTTTTAGGTTATATTGATTAGTACAGAAGCTAAAATGGGAGATCGGGTAAACCACAGGACATCAATTGAAGACAATGCTATTAAGTTCCCTTGTAGCCCTTCCTGCGCTCAAATGACTTGCCTTGATTCTTTCAAAAAAAAATTTTTTTACAGATATAATGTACCCAAATTTTTTTCTTCACATTTTCAATCATGTCTGTACTGATTATCATACTCAGATGATCTAATAATTTCTCTGTCTATTTACTGTTAATGACACTGATATCTCACTACCACTAAATAACAAATAAAAGGCATTGTTTTTAGTTTTTACACTTATTTCATTAAACCCTTTATGTCCTTTTTTCTTCTAGGATGGTGGGCTGCACTCCATTTGTGGTGGTCTCTTACTTTTACCTTTGGTTTGTTCCACCTTTTACCAATGGGAGGTTCATCTGGTATCTGGGATTCTACTGTCTCTACCAAACTCTCATCACAGTAAGTATCCAGCATATTTGCTTTAATGTTCTTAAAGACGTAATATAATTGAATGCAGGGCTGCTCGATTATGGCAAAAATCATAATCATGATTATGTTTGGTCAATATTAAAATCACGATTATTTATCACAATTATTGGTGGGCAATATGATCAACACTTCAGTACAAACTAATAATAGGTTAACTTATGTTAGAAAAAGGTCCTCAAAATAGTTACGTAAGTCAAGTAAACGGTCAACAATACAAAAAGAACTAAGAAACTAATTACAAACAAAACAAATACATAATAAATATAACAGAACGAAAAGGAGTTTCATGAAGATGTACTCAGATAAGTAATACCCTACAACAAAAATTGAATAATAAATAAAATAACACTGCATAGTCTTACTATACACATCAAATATAAATAATAATGGTTAGAGAGTTGGACTTCCAAGACAAAGATTGCAGGTTCGAGTCTCAGTACTGCCAGGAATTGTCGTGGCGTGAGTGAACGTACACCTTCAATATCACGACTGAGGTGAGACCCTTGAGCAAGGCACCGAAAGCCCAACTGCTCCCCTGGTGCCGCAGCAAAAATTGGCTCCCTACTGCTCCAGGTGTGTGTTCACGGTGCGTGTGTGTGTGTTTGTTCACTGCTCACTGCTGTGTGTGTGTGGACTTGGATGGGATAAATGCAGAGCACAAATTCCGAGTATGGGACACCATACTTGGCTACATGTCACGTCACTTTTTCTAAAGCTACTTAAGTTATTCAGTGAAGATCAGTGAGTGATTTTCCTTTGACATGTATTGTTTGATTGTCATTAATGGCAGAATGCCGCAGGTATATTAAGCTGCTGTCACTTCAAGAGCTAATGCACGGATCCAATATACTGTTACACACATGTTTTCTTTCTCAACTGTGGACATTTACTTAAGACATAACCTACTGTTTTTATGTGAATACTGTCCAAAAAGGCATTTTTTTGTCAAAAAACGATGGTCCCGTTTGCTTGTCCGCATTTGGCTCCAACCTGAAGCACGCACACAGAAAGCCTCCTGGGGAACAGTGTCTCCTTTGTGGCTTGATGCACTTTTAATAACATGTGTTTTCTACACATTTTTTTGTTGTTGATGAATAGACATTTAAAAGAACAGCATTTATTTGAAATTGATTTTTCTGTAGCAATGAAATATTTTTACTATTGCTGAATAGTACTTTTGAAAGGTAGTGTAAGTTATGCAATGTTATTTCTCAAGTAAATTTAATCTCGCTAAAAATGCTTGTCAACAAAAGTTGGCATGGTTATAGCCCAGCCTCTTTGATCTCTGCATGGAGTTTTCCATGATTTATTTGTGTTTCTATCCTTTGTTACTATGGCTTGGCGCATACTGTCCTCCGTAAAACCCGCCAATAAGTGCTGGAGTGGGGAAGCCACTCTGACCGCATCAGTCTACGCTGTAATGAAAAGTCATTCTAACTACTTGATAAATACACGGTACAACCTGCCCGAAACCACCAGAGAGGATAAATGCTGCTTTCCTCTTTTAGCGTTCTTCATTGTCTGTAAGCACAAAGCTGAGAAACACCAGCTGCTTCCAGTGTGCATGTATAAGATTGTAGTACTGGTAGTTTACGTGACTCTAATTAGTCAGTTTTTCATAATTAGGCTTTGGTTTATGTTTAAATAAACAAATCCTCCAGCTACTCAGAATCAAAACCCCTAATGGAAGTCAAATGGACAGTATGGGGAACACTTAAGAGCAGAAGCAGCACTGGAGAAGCACTCTGTAGTTAGATTTATTTTGGTAGCCGTTGGTCTGCCGCAGTGCTGACTTGGCTTTCGTGAGAATTAGAAAAGATAAAGCTGACACACTTATAGTAAATATTGATTTTGTACCGCACATTCAACTACACAGAACATGTTCTTAAAATGAATAGCAATGATTCATGAGCTTGTAAGATTTATAAAACAACATAATGTAAATGGGAAAGATGAGTGGTTATGAAACCTCTGATAAATGTACATGCTCAGAATTTTGGATCCCTCATAATTTTGCTTGCCTTTTTTTAGATAATCGCTTATGAGAGCGTACTGAACGCTCCATAATTTCTTTAATCTTAAAAATAAAGTTCCAATTAGAACCAAAAATAATTTTATTGCCTGAACCATGAGAACTTTTTAGTATCCAGTTCTTTATAAAAAACCATAATGTACTGCTACTTAAAAAAAAAAGTCTAGAAACCAAAACACTGCTCTGAAGAAGCTATAATACAGCTAAAAATAAATCTTTGCTCAACCTAAAGTGCTGCAAAGAACCACTGAAAACATTCTTTTTTAAAATGTTACACTATATAACATGCTTTCCCCCATCTTCAGCTGGTAACATAAATGCACATAATGATGTGCTAGTTTAATATTGAGATTTTTTTACACACATTTCACATTTTTATGTTTATTTATATTTATTTTATTCTAATATACTTTTATTTAAATTGGAATTATTGTATTTTCATTGCACATAATGTATTGCATTGTCATATGGCATTTCAGTGTTATCTCCTTTTATAAAACAGATACTGAAGACAATTGCAAACATTAATTTTTTTATTAGTATTAATATATATATATATTATCAGAGCTGCTTCAAGGCGAACACAACTATAGTACGTTTGAAATGAGTTTCCATCTTAATCAATGTCTGTCTTGTGTTTTTCTCTTAATCTTTCTTGCAGTGTTTCCATGTGCCTTATTCCGCCCTGACCATGTTCTTGAGCACTGACCAGCGAGAGAGAGACTCTGCTACAGCTTACCGTAAGCTTACAGCTACAGACAACAGTGTTCATCTTTAAACCCCTGTTCTAGAATATTAACAACATCTAATTTCATTGTGATCCAATAATCCTAAAAGAAATGCTTGCCAAGTGCTTTTGTTGAGAACTGTATATGTTTGGAAAAGGTTTCAAATGTAAATAATGATTTAACGATTTTCTGCATGCATGTGCGCAGGTATGACGGTGGAGGTGCTCGGTACGCTGGTCGGTGCCGCCATTCAGGGTCAGATTGTAGCGAGCGCACACACTCTGAAGCACTGTCCGCATCGGAACCTGACGACTGGTCACCTGGGAAACAGTAGCGGAACAGAGGTCGTCAGATCCCTGGCGCTATCACAGGACTTCCTGTCTCATGCTGTATGTGTCACAGTCACGGTTGTTTGACTTAAAGTAATGCATCAGTGAACCACTGCACTTAATGCAGTTCCTTTGGCTCTAAATTTCTCTAGCATTATTTTTATACATTTCATACAACACTTTAGAGAATTCACAAACTTTATTGCATTTTATAATGTTCATACTAATACACACTCACCTAAAGGATTATTAGGAACACCTGTTCAATTTCTCATTAATGCAATTATCTAATCAACCAATCACATGGCAGTTGCTTCAATGCATTTAGGGGTGTGGTCCTGGTCAAGACAATCTCCTGAACTCCAAACTGAATGTCAGAATGGGAAAGAAAGGTGATTTAAGCAATTCTGAGCGTGGCATGGTTGTTGGTGCCAGACGGGCCGGTCTGAGTATTTCACAATCTGCTCAGTTACTGGGATTTTCACGCACAACCATTTCTAGGGTTTACAAAGAATGGTGTGAAAAGGTAAAAACATCTAGTATGCGGCAGTCCTGTGGGCGAAAATGCCTTGTTGATGCTAGAGGTCAGAGGAGATTGGGCCGACTGATTCAAGCTGATAGAAGAGCAACTTTGACTGAAATAACCACTCGTTACAACCGAGGTATGCAGCAAAGCATTTGTGAAGCCACAACACGCTCAACCTTGAGGCGGATGGGCTACAACAGCAGAAGACCCCACCGGGTATCACTCATTTCCACTAAAAATAGGAAAAAAGGCTACAATTTGCATGAGCTCACCAAAATTGGACAGTTGAAGACTGGAAAAATGTTGCCTGGTCTGATGAGTCTCGATTTCTGTTGAGACATTCAGATGGTAGAGTCAGAATTTGGCGTAAACAGAATGAGAACATGGATCCATCATGCCTTGTTACCACTGTGCAGGCTGGTGGTGGTGGTGTAATGGTGTGGGGGATGTTTATTTGGCACACTTTAGGCCCCTTAGTGCAAATTGGGCGTCGTTTAAATGCCACGGCCTACCTGAGCATTGTTTCTGACCATGTCCATCCCTTTATGACCACCATGTACCCATTCTCTGATGGCTACTTCCAGCAGGATAATGCACCATGTCACAAAGCTCAAATCATTTCAAAATGGTTTCTTGAACATGACAATGAGTTCACTGTACTAAAATGGCCCCCACAGTCACCAGATCTCAACCCAATAGAGCATCTTTGGGATGTGGTGGAACGGGAGCTTCGTGCCCTGGATGTGCATCCCACAAATCTCCATCAACTTCAAGATGCGATCCTATCAATATGGGCCAACATTTCTAAAGAATGCTTGCAGCACCTTGTTGAATCAATGCCACGTAGAATTAAGGCAGTTCTGAAGGCAAAAGGGGGTCAAACACAGTATTAGTATGGTGTTCCTAATAATCCTTTAGGTGAGTGTACATATATATATATATATATATCAAGTACCATAGCCCTCATAACCATAAACCCTCCAAAACCTCATTAGGTGTGGATTTCTAGAGCTTGACCTTCAGTGGAACAATTTATATTCATCAGAGTCCTCAGAATCAATAAATAAATGTGCTTGTTTAGGGGGCTGTATAACTCTATTTTGAGCCAAGAGCCTGTGAGCTCCATGTCAGTCAAAACGGATTTGTGAGCGAACTAACAGGCTTGGCTTGTGGATTTGGCTGAGGCTTCCGTAGTGGAAAGCCATGATGGAGAACCATGAAGGGCCACAGCTATTTGGAGCCGGACTGCAGAGCGTCTCTATGGTTAAAGCTCTCCGAGGCGGCCGGGCTGAATCCACCACGCACCGTGTCATTGCGCATTCTTCTGTGGCTGAGCTGAAAGGCCGTGGGATGGTTGGGTGCGCCAGTCGACTACTCTGAAACGGCTCTTTTGATCTGGAACAATAATGAAGCGCTTGCCGCGGTCCGTGGAAAAATGGTAAACAATCCTGAGGTTGTTTAGGGCAGAGCAGTTCCTGTTTGGGGGAAATACATTGAAAAGTTCCTCTTTTTTGGGGTTGCACCTAATTTGAGCTCGCTAAAATTTACAAGACCATACAGTACGAAGTCTGAAGCAGCAAATACACCCAAATAGATACAATGACTTTGTAACATGACACCCATTTACTGGAATAAAAACACAACCAAAGATTAAGATGTATTAAAGACAGAATTAAATGTGTTGACAGGACTGTTTTCCATCACTTCTCATGGTCTGTTTCTCTTTACAGAAGGAAGTGTACATGATAGCTGCCGGAGTGATCGGAGGGCTGTTTCTGGTTTGTACGGTGGTCATGTTTCTGGGAGTCAAAGAGAGAGATGGTGAGCATGTGGCTTACATTTGTTTTGCCACTGTATCCGAATGAAAAAGTTTGCTTAGTTCACCCCAAAAAATGAACATTTCCAAATCACTTTCTTCCGTGGAATACAAACCGAGATGCACGCTGCTCTTTTCTATACAGTCTAAGAGAAGAAGTTTGATCTCTATTAAACACACCAAAACTGTAGTCCATATGACTTTTGAGCTATACATATCCCATGTTTTCTGAAGATACACTACCATTCAAGATGTTTTGAGATTTTTTTTTTTATTGTTTTTGAAAGACCTGATCTTGTGTTCAGCAAGGCTGGATTTATTTGATCAAAAAATACAGTAAAAAACTGTAATATTGTGAAATGTATATAATATATAAAATAGAAAGTACAAAAGAACATAATTTATTTGAAATAGAAAACTTTAGTATACATGTTTTGTGTAAAAGTCTGTCACTTATGAATAATTAAATGCATCCTTGTTGAATAAAAGTATTAGAAAAATCATATTGACCCCAAATTTTTAAAGATTAATGTATATGATAGCTTTGTGTGAACAAAACAAAACACACCAAAATACATTCACTTATATTCATACGTGATGCATACGTGCAAAGTTTAAATGCATTTAAGTGCAAATTAAATTTAAATTTAAGTGAATACTAACTGTATGGCCTCAGAAGACTTACATTGCGTCCGAAATCTCATACTGTCTTGAGTAGGTGCTATACACGATTCAGAATCATGTTTTTAGCAAACTATATAGTAGGGAAGGATTCCATTTCGGATGCAGCATTATTTGATGCCGCTTGATGGAAAACTGCAGCATAGCTATTGTCTAAAATATCTTTTTGCGTTCCACTGAAATTCTTTTAAATGTGTCATAATAATGTCAAACTGTACCTCAGAAAACATGTCTAACATTTGTGTTTTCTCTGCTTTTCTGTCTGCATTAGATCCCTACACTCCTAAAACGGACAAAGCCATTCCTTTCCATAAGGGATTTATTTTGGTCATGAAGCACGGGTCTTACATCACTCTGACGGCAGCTTTCCTTTTCATATCTGTGGCCATCCAGGTAACACGCTTTCCCTCCATTATGTCATTCTAGAATAGTTCATTCAGTGTGTTCAGTTGTTCATTGTGTGAAAAAAAACTAACTGAATGCAATTTAATCATGTTTGAAACTCTGAATACATCCCTATATAGCCTTCGGGTTTTCTTAAAGGGATAGTTCACCCAAAAAATGAAAACTCTGTCATTATTTACTCGCCCTCACATTGATGATGAAACATGAAAGTCAAAAACTTTCATCTTTGGGTGAGCTATTCCTTTAATCAGTGTTTTGGGCTGGATTAATTAATGACATCATTAGAACTCTGTTATATTTCCTTTTGCAGTTGATTCAAAGTAACTTTGTGCTGTTCTGCACGTATGCGGTGGAGCTTCGAGAGCACTTTCAGAACATTGTTTTGACAATTCTGGTGAGTACCTGATGAAAAAGCTGGTACCATGATGAACTTTATTCAATAAACAGATATTGTTGATGCCATATCCATTTCACTCCTCATCACACTGTCATCAGTTGTTTGTTTAGTTACTTTATCTGACATTGAAATGAAGACAAAGCTATCTATAATTCTCTACTGTGTGTCTGTATTTTGGGTAAAGGGAATATGTGACTGAATTTCTATATCTGCCCAGATGTCGGCAGCAGTGAGCATCCCATTCTGGCAGTGGTTCCTTGAGAAGTTTGGGAAGAAGACAGCAGCGTTCTGCGGCATAACAGTAATTGTTAATTTATCAAGTGTTTTTTCTTAAAGGGTTAGTTCACCCAAAAATGAATATTATCCCATAATTTACTCCTAGATGTATATGACTTTCTTCTTTCAGCCAAACGCAATCAGAGTTATATTAAAAAATAAATAAATATTTATAACTTGTAATCACTAGCTTCCGTATGTGCGTTCATGAGACGCCAGAACTCGACTCTCTCATGAACGCGTGGACGGCCGTTACCGGAAGCTAGTGATTACAGTTTGGGCATCGCTTCGCTTCAGAAGGCCTTTATTAAAGTATGGATTACTTTTATGATGGATGGATGTGCTTTTGGAAATCGAGTACCATTCACTCCCATTATAAAGCTTGGAAGAGCCAAGATATTTTTTAATATAACTCCTGATTGTGTTAGACTGAAAGAAGAAAGTCATATACACCTAGGATAGTTTGAGGGTGAGTAAATTATGGATAATTTTCATTTTTGGATGAACTAACCGTTTAATCAGTGATTTAGATGACAGTAGATCTTCAGCTTTAATAGCATTATAAATGATACTACCATATCATAAACAACAATTATAGGGTATTTTTACTATATAGTGTGTCATGTAGCAGTGTTTATTCTGAAAGTGTCTGATAATAGCAGCCTAATCAAAATCATTAGTATTCAGCTGGTCACGTGACCTCAGCCACCATGTCTTATATACAATAATTGGCCTTTTCTAGACCACTGATATGACTGGAGCCATATTAAAATGTTTATCAAATGCATTAATCATTTCTGGAAGTTAAAATCATTGAACATTTATATTATTTAATGCATATGGACAATGGGTAATATTCAGTGACATGTTTTAAATTGTCATCTGTGCAGTGGATCATGCCATTCACGGTGATGCTGGTGTTCATCCCTAATCTGATAGTGGCATATGTTGTGGCTGTATCATCTGGGCTTAGTGTGGCTGCTTCTCTCTTGTTACCATGGTAAGTCCTCCGAAACTAAATATAATGCTACATTATGGATAAACAAAGAATCTGCATCCAATACTTAGGCAGTATTTTCTTCAAGTGTAGTATAAATATAGTCATGCATTTAAAGAGACAGTTCACCCAAAAAGGAAAAATCTGTCATTATTTACTCACCCTCAAGTTGTTGTAAACCTGTATGAAGTTCTGTCTTCTGTTGAACATGAACAAAGATATTTTGAAGAATGTACAGTTGCTCGCCCCCATTGACTTCCATAGTATAGAAAAAATATACACTATGGAAGTCAATGGGGATCAGAAACTGTTTGGTTACTGACATTCTTCAAAATATCTTCTCTTGTGTTCAACACGAGAAAAAATTCATACAGGTTTAGAATAACTTGAAGGTGAGTTAATAATGACAGAATTTAAATTTAAAGGGTCAATATGTAGAATTCAGTAACGCTTGTTTTTAGTGACACCAGTGGCCATTAAGTGAACTGCAGGTGGCAAATTATCGCTCGTTCTCGCATTTGTGCACTCATAATGTACAAGAGACTGAGCGTGATCCAAACCCCCGATACACTCACAGTGAAGTTCTTATCTTCGCTTAGAAGTAAAAAGAAATTGGAAACACTTTTGCAGCGATATACTGTTAACGAACATCCCAACGCCGTCCGTACCGCTGAGAGCGATGTTTAGATATGTCTCATCTCTTCTCTGATGTTTACTAGCATGAGGGCGGGACAACATGTCACTCACATGAGATCGACCAATAGCAAACCACAACCATCCAATCAATTCCCAATGGACAAAATCAAGTCCCGCCCCCTATATTTTTATCTTGTTCGCGAAGCCATTTCACTCAGATGTACGTCACAATAGAAAAGACTGTCACTACTTCCGCTTCATGCTGGCTATAAAAGTGATCCATATAGAACATATTATAACTTTGTTTATTTTAACCAGCCAAGCTTTAACTTTCATATATATAGGTTTAATAACCAGCAATCTCCAAATAACAGGTTTCATGGCAGGGTCATGCTATTTTTTGGTTTTTAAAGATAGACTCCGCTTGATTGGAAAAGCCCCAATTGAGTAAATTGCAGTTTTTATGTACCGTCTACAAAGAGGATTTGGCTTTATGGTACCAATGTCGATGTTTAATACGAGATGATGAATGGTGCCTAAGCCGTGTTGTGTTTCCTGTTGCTCAGGTCAATGTTACCAGATGTAGTGGATGACTTCAGACTGGCAAACCGCAACTCAAAGGGACACGAGGCAATCTTCTACTCCCTATATGCTTTCTTTACAAAGTTTGCTGCCGGCATTTCTCTTGGAGTGTCCACGCTCTGTCTACAGTGAGATCACAATTTCATTACTCTTACATTATATTGACAATATATGACGCAATATTGACAATTTGATATTTTCGTTTGTCATTTGGAAACCAGTCAGTTAATGAAGACATTTTATTTTTGTGCAAAAATCTGAATGCATAGTTGTTGTTGTTGGTGTTGTAGGTTTGCTGGTTATGACACAGGAGCGTGCAGACAGCCCCCTCCAGTGGTCTACACGCTGAAACTGCTCATCGGTGCCGCCCCGGTGGTCTGCATCACCACAGGCCTCATGATCCTCATGGTGTACCCGATCAGTGAGGACGTCAGATTACGAAACAAACTTGCCCTGGAAGAGCTCAGGTAATGAGCCTCGCACACACAACTGTAATAATAATTCACAATATTACCGTAATTTTGATCAGCCTTGGTGATTTGAACTTTTGAACAGTTGATATATATATAATAAAATGTATATATTTAATTTATTTTCCAGAAACCAGAGTATTACCTGCAAATCTCTCAGAGCTGACCTGAGCAGTGCGTAACGTCCTAAAACAGCAGGTCCTGATATTCTAGCCCAGTGCTGGGATGAGTTGTGTTAGTGTATATTACACTGTGTGAGACATATACTATTTTTAATGTAAACATTTTAGTTTGTTTCTGTATTCTGTCTGTTTCTGTATTTTCACATGAACATATAGCCACATATATCTAATTTATACACACGAATGGACTATATATCATTATATGAGGATTTCCTGAGGGAAAATATACCGATAATATATTGTTCAAGTTGTTATAGTGATTATAAATATTATTAAATGACTTGATTCCAGGAATAATAAAAAAAATTGTGCTGGTTCACGTAGCTTCAGCATATTTCAATGATGCTTCAATAAAATTAAAATAAAGGAATAATGACAATAAAAGTATTGAATGTTTTTGGATAAATTAATGTAGTTCATGTGAGTGTGTGCATGTGTGTGTACAGTATGCAATCTTTAAATTTATTAAAATTATAATACTATAAATAATCATCGGTAATGCAAAAAGATATAAAGGTTCTATTGTGCATGTGTGTGAGCTTATGAAGTCAATGATGAAGTTTCACTGAGTTTTAATACCATATTACATATACCTTCATTTCGTTGTATGGGATAAAATAGAAACTATTTTTAGCAAAAATAATAAAGCAGGCACTCAAGTATTTCCTCTGAAAAATAAACAAAAAATGTTCTGCCCTTGACAACTGTCACGTTACACAAATCTACCATCATCCATTATATATCAAAGTGGCGAATATGTCAGCAAGAAATGTTCCCTGAATTCCAAATTTTGGAATATTCATGTGTTAGCCACAAACACCCAGCTAACAAAAGACAAACGTTATAAAAAATATTCCTAACAAGTCCTCTTGCGACGATATGGGCTTCATTTTTCTGCATTGGGAGACAGTGGACTTTCAGGGGGAAATTCATCTGCGCAACTCGGGGGTCTTATAGGAGATTTCCTTCTGGCGCTCCTGATCGTGAGCTCGTCTTTGTGTTTAAACGTGAGCGGAACGAAACCATCTGTATCAGCCACCAAGACAATCCACATGGGACCTGTGGAAAAAAGAAAAAGTACTTAAATTGAAGAGAAATTTCTGCTCAGTAATTTGCAGTATTAGCATAAGTGAAAGTGGTTCGAGCAGGCATCGGTATGAAAGCTTGTTTCCGCCATGGAATAAAAAAAATTTAAAAGATAGAGACTTTTTATCTCGCAATTCTGACTTCTCAGAATTGTGACATCTAACTCTCAATTGATGCTTCGCAAAGACCCGCCCCCTTTAGTTGCTATGTTCGATAAGCCATGCGCTCTCACGCCACACATCATGTTCTCACGCGGTGAAAAATACATCCTGGAGCAAAGAGGACACTGACAACATGTCGACAGACATTTGAAACAGTTTCATATTTAATATATCGTAATTTTTTAAAGAAGTTTAATCAATAAATAGCGTATAGTGTGTCTTTAATGTGTCGTGAACCAATCATCTCTTCACACTAGTTCATTTATAGCCTCAAATAAACATGAATGAACATCAGAAGGAATGTTGTTTCAAGCGCGGAAAGACGTGAGGACACACAATTTTTCATGTTAAAGTTCACCAACGTTAATCTACTAACTCCCCTGACTGCTTTGTCGGAAAAAATGGCGGATTCGGGGTTATGATTGGTCAGATCGCCTGTCAATCAAACTGTTTGTGAAGAGTCAATTGCAAGTTATAAAGTCCGATTCTGAGGGGGAAAAAAGATTCACTTTTGATTTTATAACACACAGTTTCAAGTTTATATGACGCAATTCTGATTTTTTTACTTGCAATTGCGAGTTTTTATCTTTAATCCTGACTTTTCTCAGAATTGTGACATAAACTCACTATTGCAAGTCATAAAGTCCAATTCTGAGGAAAAAAAGATTCATAGACTTTATAACTAACAACTTAAAGTTTATATGACATAATTCTGACTTTTTTTCATTGCATTTATATTGTGTAATTCTTGTGTAAAACATTGTCGCAATAGCAAATATATATCTTGCAATTCTGACTTTTCTCAGTCCAATTCTGAGGAAAAAAAAGATTTACATCTTACAATTCTGACTTTCTTGCAACTCTGATTTTTTTTTTCTAGCAATTCTGACTTTTTTCCCCTCACAATTCTGATTTCTTTTTGCAATTCTGACTTTTTTCCCCTCACAATTCTGATTTCTTTTTGCAATTCTGACTTTTTCCCCCTCACAATTCTGATTTCTTTTTGCAATTCTGACTTTTTTCCCCACACAATTCTGATTTCTTTTTGCAATTCTGACTTTTTCCTCACAATTCTATTTTTTTCCCTCGCATTTCTGATTTTTATCTGACTTTTTTTCTTAGAACTGCGAGATATAAACTCACAATTACCTTTTTTATTTTTAATTCAGTGCTGTAAACAAGCTTCCACACATCAGTGTTAGCGATGCACAGCACAAAAGACTGTAAGCTGATTCAACCTTAAATCCTCAAATCCAATTGCACCACCTAATCGCTTCCTATTTTAGTCATTGACAATTAAATGAAGCCAAAGCACACCGAACAATCTGTCTTCAACAAAGGATTCGGCCTCATTAATAGATCCCATCTGCTCATTGTTGAAAAGAACAAATCTACCAGAAACGTCAACACGGGGATCTCAGAAACGCTCAGATGCTTCTTTCAATGTGTAACGATTGCAACTACTTTTCATGCAAAAAGTCAGTTTATGAATGCAATAATATACATCCTGAACCTGATATGTCTCATATTATTACATATGTATTGATCAAGTTGGTGCAATCAGCATTCTGCAAGGTCTCTATATCTTCCAGACGTACCATGCATCATTTCCACGACAGCAAGGCCGAAAAGTTCCTGTACCACCCGCAGGCAGATCCGCCCCCCACACAGCAGCAACGGCCTTCTCTCATCTGTGTACACATTCTCAGACAACTGTTTCTGGAGGAGAAAGACAAATACAAAGTGCAATCGATGAACACCATGAGTCACTTTAAGGGAGAATCATTCATAACAGACCTGGTCATGTGGTCATGGATTAAGTCTGATGATTCCCCTAAGACAAGTTATGCCAAGGTCAACAGAACCACTTCAATCTGACATCTGCTGACAAAGGGTTGTGCTGACAACAATGAGAGGAATTATGAGTTGGCGTGATGCTTTACAATGCCTGATGGTCTGACTAAGAGTAAAATGGGCTTTGTGGAGTCGTGGTTTGGATTAAGATTTAGCTCCAGAAGCGAATCATTTCGTCAAGTAATCATTTCTTTTGTTGTTTATTTATTCAGTTTAACATTGACAGTATGTGAACGTCTAAGAAGGTCCCCTAATGGTAGAGGATATTTGACCTGTTGGGGTCAGTCATTGACCCATAAAGCACCATGGATCGTCTGCTGCTTTGGAAAATGAACAACCTCTACTTATTCAACAAACAGAAGTCTGCTAGGAACTACAAATGCGTAACAACCAATAAATCTAATGCAACTAATCGATAATAATACACACACACACACACATATATACATATATGTATATGTGTGTGTATTATATATATATATATATACATATATATATAAAAAATCAACAATGAAAAAGGTTGAAATATATATGTATATATGTGTGTATATATATATATATATATATATATATATATATATATATTATATATAAAGGTTGAAACCCTTCACTCTATAAATTATTATAATGTAAACTATTAGAAATAATAATATATATTGTTATTATTTATATTACAATTTAGATTATTTATAAATTATAGTATTCTTAAATTTAATCATAATGATTACATTTACCAGTAGTATAAATTATAATTATTCTAATCCTAATTGTAACATTCTAATTTATTCACACAATATGTAGCATATTTTTGTTTGAGAACATTTGCATATTGAGATTATTGGACAAGATGGTTTTTCGATACAATGCTGCGAATCAAAATCTTTACGCAATTAATCAAACAAATAAAATCAACAGATCGGCACTCTTTTTATTTTTCGATAGCACTTTATTTTACAGTCCTGTTCCGCATGTACATACTGTGTTCTTATTATAGTAATTGCAATAACTGTGTAATAACTATGTACTAACACTGAACCTACCCCTAAACATAACCCTAACCAATGTAGTAACCTTATATTACCCAGTACTTTCTTATGTAAGTACACGCAAGTGCACGTACTGTAAATAAAACTGCAACCCATTTTTCTATTCCAGAAGACTTTCCTTAATGAAGTTTAGACTTAGAAAAGTTTATAAAATCATTTCATACCTGGCACGTAATGTGCACGTACTGCGGTTCATAAGAAGACGGATAACTACATGCGATCTTCTTGCCGTTCTGGGTGAAGTCTCTGATTTCTGTGAGGCACTGCTGGACGTCAGCAAATCGGGTGAAAATCCTCTCCATGTTCTGTGTCAGCTGCTCCAGGTTCTTCTCTTTGGACTGAAAGCTGCTCTTTGGCGGAGTGGCATCGGAGTACGATTTTTCGGAGGCCTCGTACCTGGGCGAACACGGCCGACTGGAATCCCGGCTGCCCTGACCGGCTACGGCGAGCGTGGCCATGCGGCTGATGTGATCCATGTCGTAGTTTTCTAGAGTAACAGAGGAGGCACTGGATGCTCTATCAGAGAAGTCGGCGGAGCTTGCCACGGGGCTCAACTCTGAGCTTCGTATCTCCTCGATTAGTTTTCTCCGACTGGATGGCGAAACAATTCCAGAGCCTCCGGGAAGAATTAGATCCTTAATTGATAGACGGTCCTCTTTAGTAAAGTTCTCAGAATGACGTCTAATCCCATGATGTTGGCTTGGCGGCTCGGACTTGGGAACCACCGGGGTGGCACCTTCCTCGTCGAATACCAGCTCCTTGGCTATTAGCCTCAAGATGTACTTGTCCGTGTTGGAGGAGGGGAGGAAAGCCGGATCATTGGACTTCTGCCGGCCAATCATAAAGAGCAACATCTTGTTGGTGAAAAAGCACACCCCTTTGGGCCTCTCGTTCTTTTGCAGCTGGATCTGTTGCACGTTGGGCATGGAGGAATCCGTGATACAGTAAACCAGGATCATGTTGCACGTGTTCGACGCCACGGCCACCGTGCTCCCGCTCGGATCGAAGGCAATGATGTCAGGAACCAAGATGCCAGGGATGCTGACCTTCCTTGTAGTGGTGACCTTGCGTTCGTACGTCACTAGAATCAAATGTGACGAGTCCTGACCATTTCCCGTTAAATGATGATCCCGCCGCCTCAAGTGAATTAGAGGGCTCGGGTCGGATTTCCTGTGTTTGGCGAGAATGTGCGTTAGATCTATGGGTCCGGAGGAAGAGGCATGTCCCAGGCGTTCAGAATCACACGATCTCCGTCTAGAGTCCACATAATAGTCCGTATCCACTGTCAAAACGGGAGAAGGGCGGCAAGTCGACGCCTCCGATTCATTTGGCAGGTCGAAGGCAATGCCCGCATTGAGCCCGCAAATTTTATCGAGCGGAAGTTCGGTTGCTACAGCTACTTGAGCCTCGTCGGTGGACTCGATGGCGCAGATATACCCACCTACATCGAAAACGGGGCAGAAGGAACACGCCACCAGGCTTTTTTGGATGTCGTTCCAAATGTACGAGTGCAACGCGCTACCGATGGCGACCACCAGGCGGGTTCCGTCCTTAGTCCAGCAGGCACAATGAATCAGACCGCCGCCCTTGATGTCGGCCTTCACGCGACGATTATCAACCCGCACGGAAAACAAAACCGAAGCGTCCCGCTTGGTCAAAACAGCTAAGACGTCCATTTTGGGATGCCAGACACATCCTTGGGACAGCAGTGGGAATGGCTCGCTCATTTCGCAGGTCTGCGTGCACAGGAGTTTGTTCTGCTCCGAAGCGCTCAGCTGAAGTTGCCAGACTGTGATGTGCTTCTTATGCTGCACGGCAAGCAACGCCGGGGACCCGGAGCAGCACAACGGCCCCCAGAAGAGTCCCAAGACGTGTTCGAATTGTCCAATGACATTGGTGTCGCCAAATTTGGGCTCGCCGTCGACAGAGTACAAGGACGTGAGGCAGACCTGCTTACCGTCCGTCCAGGCTATTCCGTGCACCGGGTGAATGGCTTGGTGCAGGGTGTTTAACCCTGTTCTCAGAAGTTTGGCTTTTCCTAGCTCCATGCTTGGTTCAGTTTCTCCAATGGAAAGGAAAATAATGTTCCCAGTCATACAGGAAAGGGTTTTTGAGTCAGAACTGAGAGATAGATGTAACTCTGTGCTTCAGCGTGAGAAGACTGCCATCACATACTCCAAGAATAGGTAAAGCCTCTTCCCTCACGCTCTAATCCTATTGGCCAGAGTGAGGCTCCACTCAAGGATGACCAGATTAGGCTGACACGACCCCCGACGTCATAAAACCCTCGGAGGTTCGGATGCTACCTCTTTTGTTCTGCCCCAGGCCTGAAATAAGCAAAAATATATGCAAACAAGACATACATCACAGAAATGTCACTTTGGAAAATGTATGGCGATGTCAAAAACAGCCCCATGCAAAAAACTTTATTATGGTAAGTTACTACAGCTAATTTAACTTTGACTTTGAATTAGCCAGCATGGTAATTAAACAAACAATCAATAATTAATTAATAATAATTAATTAACTATTAAAAGTGCTATTTTTTTTAAACTGTTACTTAAGTCAGTTTACCAAAATAAAGACTGAGAAGAATGGGATAAATGTCACTTTAAACATTGGACAAAGATACCACAAATTAACCCCTTACTAAAAGTTACCATGGTAACAGTAGTTAGACCACAAAAATATTCATTGTTTGAAGCTGGAGTTTAAAGAAGTAACCATAACTGTACCATATTGACTAATTTCTCTGTAAAGTGCGATATAATATGAATATGTGAATATAACATGCAATACATGGGAATATATTTTATTCACATGTATTGACGCAATGCTAGCAAGTGAAGAAGGCGATCTAGATCTAGAACAATCCTGAAAACAAAAGTAAAAATATAAATTGGAAACCAGCATTCTCAGAAGGTAAAATTACAAACATACCATCGCGCTATTGACAACACTGCGGAAACCATGGCAACTCCACAGCGAGAAAATCACGTAAACTTTAGCCGTTTGCCCACATTTCCCCGCGGAGACATTTGAAGTCATGGACGAACGGAAATAGACTGACTGATGCATTCTGGGAGTTGTAGTTCACGCACGCTCAAACGCGCGACAGGAAGATTCTTTCGAACATTTCGTTTTAAATGGCTGGTTGACAGCGATAAATATTTTATTATTATAATATTTCAAGCAAACCAAGTCAAGAACTGCGACGAGACATATGTACAACATAAAAACACAATAACTCATTGTATAAGACAAATGTCACACATCACACAATTCCAAAATCTCATAAAACTGAGGTCATCGCGACGGAATTTGTCTAAAGTTTCAGTCGTCCAGTCAGACTGATATGACGGTCAGTGGGCGGAGTGCAGTGGCGCTGCTGTCTCAGCCTCTCTCTCACCGCCTCACTGCTGTAGGATCTATTCTCGCGAGCAGAATGGGTGTCGAGATTGAAACAATATCTCCAGGAGACGGTAAGACGCTGTGATTTAACAAGTTCGAATTTTAAATTCACAAACGTTCTAAACCGACTGTCGAATTCGAATGTTACATTTGGTACATTGTAGCAGTAAAAGCGGGATTGTGGGAACATTTTGTCGCTCTAATTACATAATCTATTTACATGCTTTGCATATTATTTGCGTTAAGGAGTAAACGCTAGGACATTCTCAGCTCTGTGAGGATGTTTCCCGCGCGCTGTCTGGTCAGGGTGTCTGACTCTGTGCCCAGCAGATAATATGTGCCATGCGTGCCAACTCAAACACTCATTATGATTCGTCTGTCTGAAATGTGATTTGCTCTATAACATGCTTGTGGTGTGATTTTGCTCTTGAAATGCTGGTGGATTTTGTTGAACTTGTGTGTCTTAGATGGCAGCATTCTTGCCCTGGCTAGACATGAGCTTTGATGTTAATCCCAATGGGCTTTGCAGGGTAGTTTGGCACAGTTGGCAGAGTCACAGGGATTCTGAGACCTGGTCTAGTCTAATGGCACAGTGAGATGTTGTTATGTGTGCCATTGGTTGCATTACCTGTTTGCAGGTGGCACTAAACTGGGCATGATGGCACTTTCCTTGACACAATTCAGCGTTGTTGACATTTATATATGGATGTGTATCTCGTATCTGATTGGCCAAACTGATGTAGAGTAGCTAACAGCATTTGGGCCGTACAATACTGTACATATAAACTGTTTTTATTTACTTTATTTACAATGCAGCTTATTTCTGTGATGTCAAAGCTGAATTTTCAACATTATTACTTCAGTCTTCAGTGTCACATGATCCTTCGGAAATCACTCTAATATGCTGATTTGCAGTTCAAGAAACATTTATTATTATTGTTGAAAACAGTTGTGCTGCTTAATATTTTTGGAAACTGTGTTACTTTTTTTTGATGATGATGACGATGAATAGAAAGTTCAAAAGAACAGAATTTATGTGAACTAGATTTTTTGAACTGTCCCTTTTGATCAATTATTTTGTGCTTATTAAAAAAAAAAAAAAAATATATATATATATATATATATATATATATAATTAAATTAAATTATATATATATTTATTATTATTATTTAATAATATATATATGTATATATATATATTAAATAATATAATATTAATATATATATTATATATATTATTTATTAATATTATATTATTTAATATATATATTAAATAATATATATATATATTTTTTAAATAATAATAATAATATATATATATATATATATATATATATATATTATTTATTAATATATATATATATATATATATATATATATATATATATATATAAAATATTATATATTTAATATAGATATTGTTAATATCTAAATACAAATATGCAAATCGTTTCATGAGACACTGTATATCATTTATTTATTTTATATAAAGCTTACCAATATTTCACAAAGAAAACAACATCAAAGGTAAATAATACATATGATTTTAAAATGTAGACTTTTAATGTCACATTATTTTATTGGTCTATTACTTAATTGTACTTAAAGTCACTTTGGTTAAAAACATCAGAGAAAAACAACTCAACAAACTTATGCTTACAACGGCTACATGTGTGTTTATGTTTTTTAGATATGATTTTTATCAGAATTTGGGGCTGAAAGTCTGATTATTCCTTTATAAATTTATATGGACGAGTAGGAGGTCAGTGAGTCATAATAATGAGCATTATTATGACTTGATCAATAGAAGCTGTAAATAAGAGCTGGAGTGACCATGAGCTCATACGATTTTGACACCTTTCAGACGTAAAATTCTTGGCACAAGTCATCAAACTCAAGAACTGCCTGCTGGGGTCACCAGTGTCAGGAATGAATGCGATGTAATGACGCTTTCACATTTCTCGCTCTACTCTGGTCTCTCTGCGTCTGTGGGCCACTCTCTAATGACATCCTATCTGACCCCCACCAGCCTGCTGTCATGTGGCTCACATTCTTGTCCAGCTCCCACACATTAATCAGACACCACCTCCGCCACACACACACACACACACACACACACACACACTTTTTCTGATCTGCCCTGGACTGCAGATGAAGCCTAAGACCATACCCAAGTCTCATGACCGAGCTGCTTCATGGATTTAGAAGTGATTTTATTGATCCCTTTGAGGTTTGTGGATTAAATTAGAGCAGCAAGCTATTTCCAAAAATATTTGAACAAGTTTTTTTTCCGGTCTATTATTTGTGTTCAAACAAACAAACTCTATAGCTGCATCAGAAATCGCTTACTTCTTTATAGTAGGTGAAAAACGGTATGAGGCAAAAGAAGTGTGTCTGAATTCACAGTACTCATAAAGAGCTAACAAAAAGTACCCAGTTGACCTACAACTTCCGGTGAGATTCTGAAGTGTGCATTCGATGGACACTTTACTATCCCATGAGGCCACGGGAGAGGATTTGTGAATGGCAGTGAAGCGACGCAACTGACGCTGATAACATGGTGAATGTAGTATGTCCAGATTACATTCGTACTACACACATTCATACTGTATAGAACGTACTTTTTAGCGGTTGTGAAGTAATAATTGCTTATTCAAAACAAGTGGCTATTCGAGAGTATCAGATGCAGCAGGTGCTAATCAGAAAATATAACAAACACTGGTTGGTCACTTTACAAGCCAATCAGACCTTCTCTTCCTGTTTGTGGATTGTTATTGGCTATAAAAAGAGACAAAATAAAATACAGTATCTTATAAAGATAAACCTCTGAAAATCTGTTAAAAGCCTCAGAAGTGATCATTGTAATATCCTTGTTTCCCGGTAGACTGATTAAACGGATAGTTCACCCAAAAATGAAAATTATCCTATGATTTACTCACCCTCAAGCCATCCTAGGTGTATATGACTTTCTTCTTTCAGATGAACACAATTGTATATATTTACAAATATCCGGGGTCTTTTAAGCTTTATAATGGTAGTGAATGGGGGTCACAATTTTGAAGCCCAAAAAAATGCATCCATCCATCATTAAAAAATAATCCACACAGCTCCAGGGGTTTACTAAAGGCTTTCTGAAGCGAAACACTGCATTTTAGTGAGAAAAATATTGATATTTAAAACTTTTTTAACTATAATAACTAGCTTCCAGTAACGGCTGTACGCACCGATTTGCGGCAAATGGGTAACTCCCGACCCGACGCGAGGACGGAGCAAAACAAAACACTGATCACAAATTAGAAGTGTAAAATGGGATTTTTTAAAGAGAAATGTCAGAGGATTTTGATAGAAGAGAAGAGGAGCTTGAGTTTGTTGCCCAGCCCTATTTGTTTGAACCACGAAAGGCGTCTAAGCTTACGCTTGTCCTACATCCTACGTTATATATCGCATCACGGGTTATTCTTGTGGCGCACGTTGACTTACGTATGTGTACCGTTGCCTGCTGGAGGCTAGTTATTATAGTTAAGAAAGTTTTAAATATGTATATATTTCTTAAAAAAACCCATCACTTTGCTTTAGAAGGCCTTTAGTAACCCCCTGGAGCCGTGTGGGTTACTTTTATGATGGATGGATCGATGCATTTTTTTGGGCTTCAAAAATCATGCCCCCTATTCATAGCCATTATAAATCCTGTAAGAGCCACGATATATTTAAATATATCTCCGATTGTGTTTGTCTGAAAGAAGATAGTGTTATACACCTAGAATGGCTTGAGGGTGAGAAAATCTTTTTTAGGTGAGCTATCCCTTTAAGACGTAAGCCCTGGAAGCTGTATGTCAGCCATCCGATAAGATTGGACATGGTCATTTGAGTCAGCTCTTTTTTATGTGCAATACACATCAGACAATCAGTGAAGAGTCAGAGGAAGTCTAGTCTTAACTAGAAGTTAACAGACTGATAAATTTAGCTACATGTTGAAAAAGCCTCTCTCATCATCAGACCGTGATGGTGCCAGTGGATATTGTAATATACACCCTTAAAAGGAAAGGTTCTTTATTGGCATCAAAAGGTCTTGTGGCAGGAAGGGTGTAGCCGAGAGCTGTGGGAATGGAGCGAGGCCGGTGGCGTGAGTATATGGCACACCGGTCTCGAGTCCCACGGAGAAGCTCCAGAATGATAAAAGGAGGAGAGAGGACCAGGCCTGAACTTTGTGTTTTAGTTTATGCGGCAATCGTCCATGAGGGGCTGCCGCTTTACTTTTTTGTTGTTTATGTTTATTTTGTGATTAAAGTTGCGTTTACTGTTTGCCGGTTCCTGCCTCCTTCTTCCCTGACCCTTTTACATTGTTACAGTTTTTCTAGTGGGAAAAGTTCTTTTAGATTATTAAAACTAAAGAGAAAAAAATGGTTGTTTTAAAAACTGTTCAATGAAAGATTCTTTGGGGAACCAAAATTGGTTCTTTTTCATCATCGCTGTGAAAACCCACTTTTGGAACCTTTCTTTTTAACAGTGTATGGATCACATGCTATGAACCTTTGCACTAACTGTCTCATTCTCCTCTTTCTTCACAGGAAGAACCTTTCCGAAGAAAGGACAGACATGCGTTGTGCATTACATAGGTAAACAATCTGCTGATGTAAATGTTCTCATATGTTGTTTGTTGGAGGTTTCAATCAGACGGCTGGTGCGCCCTGCAGACTACCAACTCAGACAGACAGGAAACAGGATGTCGATAACAGCATTCTGTCTCCTCTTGTTTAATGTTTTCTTTCCTCTCAGTATTCCAGTGCTTCTCTTTGAAAATGCAGGTAGTACTTGATAAGTGTTGCAGTTCTTTCCCCGTATTGAATTGCTCGGTCCTCAACAACATAATAGGCCCTTATAATAACTGCTTGAACTTTGGACGTTTACTATTGTGCATGACATACAGCCGATCAGAAAATAGATGCCTTTTCAACCCATTATGTTCAAACTGTTATAAAATTCTGTGGAGTCCAAATGTCTGAGACCACTAGAAAAGGCTTTAATTTCCAATCCATCATTTAATAATTTTGTACATATTGTTTCATTTCTAATGATATTATCAGCATAAATCTTGAGCCTGATGATCACGGTCTCCAGGACGATATGAGATGCTCCAGAGAACTTGTTGTATTTCAATGGAAGCCAGAACTTCTGTACAAAGAAGTCACATGATCAATGTCACCAAGATTAGTCATCTGGAAATAGTGCAGAATGTGAAACAGTTCTGCTTAATTTTATATAATTTGATGTCTTTGTTTACAATTCTGAAACATTTTAGATTTTTTTTCTACATTTTCCATGTGGTTTCACAGTATTGAAATTCACTGTATGGAAATATTTGGCCCTCAATCCAGACTACAAATTCAGATATGTGGAAAATTGCTGTTCAGTACTATTAACACACACACACACACACACACACACACATGCTGTGTTTATGTGTTTTGTGGCGACTTTCCATAGGCGTAATGGTTTTTATACTGTACAAACTGTATATTCTGTCCCCCTAACCCACCCCTACCCCTAAAATTAACCCTCACAGAAAATGTTCTGCTAGTTTAGATTTTCAAAAAAGATAATTCTGTATGATTTATAAGCTTGTTTCCTAGTGGGGACCAACAAAAGGTCCCCACAATGTCAAGATTTACTGGTTTTACTTACGTTGTGGGGACATTTGGTCCCCACAATGTAAGGAAAACAAGTACACACACACACACACACACACACACACACATATATATATATATATATATAATACTTTACTTTTTAAAAATTATTTATTTGAAACAATCACAACCTACTTCCATGTTGGCTACAAAAATATGTCATTACTGCAGTACTCTATTCATGTGATAACGTCATGTGATACTTAAGTCTTTGGTGTCACGTGATTAATTAGAAATCATAAGCTAGATTCAGGCATTACTGACTGTGAGATGAGCTTCTGGTGGGCATTAGCACTCAGAGCAGCAAACAGGGTCAGACTCACTGCAGACGTCAATACAGCCCTTCTGCAGTACTTAATATAGCACTGCAGGGCCTTTGCTGAGAGCCCTCGAGCCCTGGAGTGAACCAGATACAGCCTCCAGAGACACTCAAGTCATCACTATTCGGTCACACTCTTTTTGGCTGAAATGGACAAAAATCCATAGAGCAAATGTTTGGAGTGTGGAGCAGGAGGGAGATTTTGGGCTTAAGATTTAGGGCCAGATTTACTAAACAGGGCAAATTAGTGTGAAAGCGTAATTCTAAAAAAGCACCGATGGGAGTGGCAAGTTCTGCGCGTGACTGTACTGTTGATGCGCAGACGCAGCCGGATACCAAGAGCAGCGCAAATTAACATCTTTTTTAAGACATGTTTTTTTGGGGGGCGGTAAATAATGGCGCAAATACCAACAAATTGACTAGCACAAACCTTAGTAAATCACCTTTCAAGATTCATTTAAATACTCCCCTCCCATAAATTTTGCATCTGAAAGTGAAACTCCTACAAATGCATATGCAATAAGATCCTCCCCAAAAATAACCCTGTCCACGTCTTTTCATCGCTTTAGTAAATCCTGACCGTAGTTTTTTTAACGCCCAAAGAGGGTTTGCTCTGGCGCAAGCTGTTAGTAAATCTGGCCCTTGGAATTTAAAGTTAGGTTTGGCAGTTTTGGAGAGCCTTGCAATAGCAAGTTAGCTTTGAAAGCATGGGATCCAGCCCTCCTTTCAGACCGTGTACAAAGCCCCGCTTCCTCCAAAACACATGAACGCACACAGCAGAGTCTGCAAAGCATCATGAGAAGGCAGACATTATGGGAATATTACTTTTGAATGTTCTCTTAAAGACTTCATAACTTTGAACGAACATTCTATTAATGCTACTGTAAGAACGTTTTTGAGAGAACCTTTCCAGAACGCTCTGAGAACATTCCCTGTTGCAGGCCCTATATCATCAGCAGTCATGGTTGCATGCAACGTGAAACAGGATGGGTTTTTATCATGGGCTCATGCCTGAATTAGCAGAGAGACCCCCACCCTGTTGCACACCTACCTGTCTCTGAGCAGAACAAATCAATTAGCCCAGTCTCGCTGGGTCGCCTGGGGTTTATTATTAGAGCACAGGAAGCTATCAGGTTTCCTGTGACTGGCGGCTCTATTAATAACAATGGCAACACTATGTATATGTTCTGAAGAGACACCCGTGTGATTGGTGGTGGCTCCAGGATTAGGGCACTGTAATGGCAGTGAAGAGAAACCCACTATAGGTGTCCAGTTTCCTGAACCCTGACCAGGCGTTCAGAGGCAGTAAAGTAGTGACGTCATGTGCAATTAAGAGTATGTTCCCTTCTCTTAGTTTTAGAACAATGCTCATTGCATTACAACAAAACATGTTTTATTTATTTTATTTTTTTTACCTTTTTTTTAAGTAATAGTCGACCCTTTGCCAGCAGTTTGATTGACAAGCAATCTGACCAATCATAACCCTGAATGCCCCATTTTGTCAGACAAAGCAGTCAGGGGTGTTAGGAGATTAACGTTGGTGAACTTGTACTTGAAAAATTGTGTGTACTCACGTCTTTCCGCGCTTGCAACAACATTCCTTCTGACACGACACATTAAAGAGCCACTATACGGTATTTATTGTTTAAACTTCTTTAAAAAATTACAATATTTTAAATATGAAACTGTTTCATATGTTGTCAGTGTCCTCTTTGCTCCAGGATGTATTTTTCACTGCGTGAGAACATGATGTGTGGCGTGAGAGCGCATGGCTTGTCGGACATAGCAACAGTAACTAAAGGGGGCGGGTCTTTGCGAAGGGTCGATTTACCCCAATGCAAATATTGTCTATTCAGTTATATATTATTATGTATTGTTGATGACAAATTTTCAACTTAATTTTTTTTTCTCGATGATTTTTATATCACTATAGTACAAGATCCTATCCTATTCAAATCTGGTAAACAAGTCAAAAGATCAAAAGTAATCAAAAAGTAGTCTGATATATACCTAAATGTGTAATGTAATAGATTATGTTACTAATAATTTTCATCATGTATGGGTTAGGGTTAGTAATGAACTACAGTTTAATAATCTAATTAATATTAATATTACCAACTTGACTATGATTCAAGATGCTGGCACATTCTGGCATTCGGTATAGTATGGAGAGTGTGTAAATTGGGATGCAGCCAGGGTTTCAAGTTCTGGGAATGAGTTGTTGTACAGGTCACCACTCAACAGGCTGTAATATGAGATTAGGTTTAGCATGGAGATTATTGAAGGAAATGAAGACATATACACTACCTTTTTTTGAAAGAAATTAATACTTTTATTCAGCAAAGATGCATTAAATTGATTAAATTAAATTGCAAAAAATTCTATTTCAAATAAAATGCTGTTCTTTTGAACTTTCTATTCATCAAAGAATTAAATTATTGTAAGATTTCACAATTTTACTGTTTTTACTGTATTTTCAATCGATTAAAGGAGTCCTCGATTATGATTTCACTCAGTGTGTACATCTGCAAAGATGCAACGCTCCAATTTCAATGCAAAGGGAGATATTTTCTTTTACAGAAGGACTACAACAAACTGCTGGTAGGGACTACAACAAGCTTCTTCCCGGGTTCGTGACATCACAAACCCCAAAATTTCCATAAACCCCGCCCCCTGAGAACACTCATCAAAAAGGGGCGAGGCCATGTTGGGCTGCCTTAGAGGAGAGGAAGATTTGTTGTAGTAGAGTGTTGACTGCTTCGCAAACGAGAGTCAATTCAGCGCTGGATTTGCACAAAATATTAACATGATGGCACATGCTAGTGGACGAGTTGAATCAACTCCACAGCAACTACATAAATTTGTCCACTAACTGTTCAGAAACATCCATTTGCATTTTAAAAGTTGTAACTTCTTCCTAAGTCTCTCCATTAGTGTGACTCCGGTTTGAACAATGTAATGCTGAACACCGTTACTGACAATCCTCATTTTGTCTGCGTGAGATTCTCCAGCTTTGTTGTTGTTGCTGTTAAAGGTCCGCCCTCTTCTGGAAAAAAGCAGCAGCTCCTTTGCATTTAAAGGGACACACACAAAAATGGCATGTTTTTGCTCACACCCAAATAAGGTCAATATTTAATTATTACATTTAAATATTGAGTTGGTGAGCATAAGAAACTTCTTTCAAAAACAAACAAACGAAAAACAACCTGAGCATTAATTGTAATTTTATTAATAATAGCATTAATTGAGATACCAAGTAATTTGTCTTAACATCATCCCACACCAACTGATACTGTTTTTAGCTTTCTCTCTCTGCACCTGATGCTTCCGCCAGAATACTCTTGTTTGATGATACATGAACCCATGAGTTTGCCATGCCACGTGGTTTTCTGCTGACATGTTTTCAAGTTGAAATGTGCCAACAAATCTATAAGTGGCAGTTGCGTTCAGGTAGCGTGTGCATCTGATTACATTTGACGCTGACTGAGAGAAACCGCCTGCCAACTCTGGTAGACGGATACTGTAAGCGGGGGTAAAAATAGCCATCCTGGCCTCCGCCTGCTGTACTGGTTCACACTTTTTCCCACTGAGCTCTCACGCACAGGTTCAGCAACCGAGATTGACTTTTTTTTTTTTTTTCCAGTGAAGGCAGCCGGTAGATCAGGTTCGTATCCGCAAGGCTACATCCATCAGACAAAGAAAAGCTCCCACCCAACATGACCGCTGATTGTAATCATGGAAAATAAAATTACAGTGGAGCGGACAGTACAAGCTGCGAAATGTTCTGTGACTGGTTTCTGAGTCCGTAAAGCTATTCACATTAAAATCTCTGTTATAGTCGGCATGAAACGGAAGTTGCAATAGCTTTTTCTTTTCTATTGTAGGGTGGGACTTGATTTTGTCCATTGGGAATTGATTGGATCATTAGATGGTTGTGGATTGCTATTGGTGGATCTCATGTGAGTGACAGGTTGCCCCGCCCTCACGCCAGTAAACGCATCATCAATGAAAAGATGTTGCTGCAAGAGGGAGGGGAAGTTATTTTCATTAAAGGTTACAAGGCACATGGCATTAAAAAAAAATGTGCATGGATAAATCAATTCTGGAATATTCCATGAAAAATAATAATTGTGGTGACTTTAAACTGACAGTAGTGGCCAAAAGTGATGTACAGAGTGGATATTTGTTTTTAATGACCCTAAAAGTTAATTAAACCATCAAAATATGAGGAAAATTAATATTTTTTAATATTTTAAATGAACAAAACTTGGTTAAGGTAATTATCAGACGAAATTATTTGTCAATAAATGCAAACTACAGCATAGAAAAACAAAAAACTCACAGGAAAAGCATACATTAACTACAACAATATTTCGTTGATTATTTTATTGTTTTGCATGTTCATAATTTCTTTGTATGACAGTCTGGCCAAAACGTATGTTTGCACAATCTGTCATGTTTCATTGCGTTACGTTTAAATAATTGACTCCGAGCACAACTACGCTTACAAAATCTGTAATATATTTTTAATAATATAGGGTGAAGATGTCAATTTTCTGTGGCCGGACATTTTTAATTTCACTTCTGTATGTATTCTGTATTCATACATATATTTGTTTTTAAGTATTTTTAAATTGATGGACAATCATAACAGAACACCAATTTAGTAATAAAGCAAGATGCTAAAAATTACCACTACACCATAATAACCAAACACCGAACAGGTTTGGCAAACACTATTCACTTTCTGAAAATGTAAAAATCTAGTTTATAAATGGTCTTTGTACAGATCGATAAAAGTTCCAAAGGTTTGTTAGAGCAACACTGGATCAATTCAGCCAGTTTAGTTCATTCATAAATAAGCTTTAGTAGTCCTTGTAGTAGAACAAGCTTGTTTTATATATACTGTCTGGTTTTGGAATGGTGCCCACTCTGCAGATATCTTGGCGCAGGGACCTTCCTGGAAGTCCCAGCGAAATTCCAGGGGGGAGTGAAAGTTAATACTTTACTGTACTGTAAGAGAACCATCTCTCAGCATAAGGAACCTTTAAATCTCCCTCAGCATGGATGAACCTGTAAAATGTGCTTATAATTGTGTGTCAGCTTTATTCAAAGCACATACACTGCTGTCTTAACTAAAGCTGGATGGACAGTTACATGGTTATTCATACAATTAATAGAAATTATGATCTGATAGATAGTGAAATATGGGATTGTGATATGATTGATGGCATACGTATCTGGCAGTACTTTTGTAATCATATTAATGTTCCATAATACCTTATTATTTGTGTGTGTGTTTTGTATAACATTATTTTTTTATTTGAAAAAAATTCATATGGAATATATAATATATTTATTATTTATTTAATTATTAATTACATATATTTATTAATATATTTATTTAATATAATATATAATATATATGTTTATTTTACACTAAACTGTAAGCAAAAGCCCAGATAGAAGATACATTTTTAGATATCGGACCACCATCATTAACTTCCTAAGCACTGGGACCAATTTGGGAATTTCCGCCTGGATTTGGCCTACCCACATTGAAAAGCTTCCCATACCTACATACAGTGGTCTAAATACAAAATCAAGGTGTCATTTTGCAGGAAACCCTTTGAAGTTACATAGAACACTGCTAAAAGTGATGATAAATTACAGTATACAGTATATTGCCTGTGCTGTAATACCCCCCCCCCCAAAAGGCCCTTTTTTATTACTATCTTTTATTGTTATAAATTATTTTTTGAAAGTGTATAACTTAGGCTGTGAGCTCTAGTACCCTGCAGACAGTTTTGTTTATTTCCTCTAGATTTCAGCAAACACTGGAGAAAATGTCATGTTATACGCAACAGTTATTCAAATGTACCTGAATGGAAGAATATTACCTTTTTAATGCAATTTCCACCTACCCAAGTCTAAAGTTTCCCCACATACAGTGGAATAAATGCAATATCCCAGTGTCATTCTACAGAAAATCTTTTGAAATGATATAAAACAATACTGACTGTGATAAATATTATAGTATATGTTGTCCGAGTCCTCTGTTTGTTGTCATCTGCGCCGCTGGCCGAGACCATCATCACTTTAGTTTCGCTTTCAAAGATCTCTTTTATCGATGCCAAGGATGCTTTTTGCCTTTCTAGATGTAATTATCGAAATCAACAGACCAAAAACTATGAATCCACACGAAAACTGCAGTCGAAGCAGCCCGAGAGCGTCAACTAATCTGAGAGATCAGCCTCTTTACATTGAAATGACCTGTAACTCTGCCTGAGTATCGGACAAGTGTTCACTGTTGGCCAGAGGAGAACTAAGCCTGGTTTCTCCCAAGGTTTTTTTCTCCATTTGTTGGAGTTTTGGTTCCTTGCCGCTGTTGCCTTTGGCTTGCTTGGTTGGGGACACTTGCTTGATATTCAGCAGTGTTTTTCATATACCTGCATTGGCGCCGTTGTATGTGAACTGAGCTGAGCCGGACGATTACGTCTCTGTTTTCTCTAGTGCTGATATACCTAAATTAACTAGACTAATAACTATTGATCTTTGCAATGGAATGAATCAATAATATATAGAATAATATATATAATATATTTCTTTGGGAGCTGCTGTGCAGCCAAAATTATTTGCCAATTATTAATGTAAAACTGCTTTGCCACAATTTGCATTGTAAAAAGCGCTATATAAGTAAAGGTGACTTGACTTGACTTGACTTGAAGTGTCAGATTTCTCAGTTTCTGAATGGATGGTCGACTTAATTGACATATGTTCAATTCAATTCAATTCAAATTTATTTGTATAGCGCTTTTCACGATACATATCGTTTCAAAGCAGCTTTACAGAGAATGGATGTCAACATTACAATTTAAAGAATGCAGTTAGTAAATATATAATTTAGGTAATTTATTAACAATCAGAGTTAACAGTTTAGCTGAAGGTAGAAGCAAAGAGCTCCTGGAAAATGAATTACATTAACAATAATTAGGATATAGAAATTGGGCAATGTGCATGTTGATCCAGATGATTGCATCTTCCGAAATCCTCGCAGGAATTGGCGCCGTCTCTTCACAGGTGACGGTCATCTGAGGTCTTCTTCAGAGGCTGGATCCGGACTGATCCGGACTGGATATGTCCCCGCGAACGCTGACTTCCGGGCATGATTTATACACCATTGACATGTCCTCAGAAAACGCCAACACACTTTGATCGATGGTTTGGAGATGGCATGTCTCTCCGTTCGAGAGTGCATTTCCTGTTCTGTACATGCACGACAAAATCAGTCGATTATTTACGAACGAGAAACAAGAAAATTGTCTCGTTTGAAATGAACTATCCTAAGCTAAAAGATGATACAGAGTTTGTGGCTGATTGAAGCAGCCCTTATCAAAAAAGTGTGAGGGTCGATTGCTGTCTTTTCAAAACTGCGGGGGTCATGACCCCCCTGTCCCCCGTGTCAACGGCGTGCATGTGTGTGGCCACTCCACAGGTGATGGATGGTTGACGTGGACTGTCAGTTTCACCAGCTGTTGTGCTGTCTGTTTTTCTGCCATGTTTCACAGTCTGAATCTGCAGTTAAATGGACGCTTGAGGATGTTGTGCTGACGGAATCTGTTGAGCGCTTGGGCTGCGATTACTGCGAGCCTGGGAGCTGCAATCGTGCATGTTTCTTCATCAACCGTTTGTCCGTTAGCATGTGCTCCTTAATCTTAGGATTACATTTTTGCATTATGAACAGTCAGGGCTGGGTAGGTTACTTTTAAAATGTATTTCACTACAGATTACAAAATACATGCTTTAAAAAGTAATTTGTAACGTATTTCGTTACATTACTCAAGTTTAGTAACTTAATCTAAATACTTTAGAATACTTTGGAATAATAATAAGTGTGGAACAAACACAAAAAAGGTAATTGCAAGTTTTTATCTCACAATTCTGACTTTTCCCCTCAGAGTTGTGTGATATAAAGTTGCAATTGTGAGTTATAAAGTCAGAATTATGAGATATAAACTCGCAATATTGAGAAAAGTCCAAATTATGAGATATAAACTGAAAATATTGAGAAAAGTCAGAATTATGAGATATAAACTCGCAATATTGAGAAAAGTCCAAATTATGAGATTTAAAATTGCAATATTGAGAAAAATCAGAATTATGTGATATAAACTGAAAATATTGAGAAAAGTCCAAATTATGAGATATAAACTGAAAATATTGAGAAAAGTCAGAATTATGAGATATAAACTCAATATTGAGAAAAGTCCAAATTATGAGATATAAACTCGCAATATTGAGAAGTCAGAATTATGACATTTAACTCGCAATACTCATTTTTTTTCTAGCAATTGTGAATTTCGTATGTAAGTTCACATCTCCCAATTCTGACTTTATAACTTGCAATTGTGAGTTTAAGTCTCGCAATTCTGAGAAAAAGAAGTCAGAATTATGACATGCAAACTCACAATTGTGAGGGAAAAAACAAATTGTGAGAAAAAGTTGCAGTGACCTTTTTAACAATTATAAAATGACTCACAAACAATTATCACAAAACATGAAAACAGTCGAAAACATGAATCTTAACTCCGCTTTTTCAGACTGTCAGAGTCAGAGAATCACCAATCGCTGTTTAAATGACATTAAAATTCAAAGTAATCACTTTGGTAACCTAAAATACTTTTCAGAAGTAACTGTAATCTGATTACCACCCATTTAAAATGTAACTGTAATGAAATACAGTTACTCAAATTTTGTATTTTAAATACGTTACTCGCCAACCCTGTGAACAGTAAACGTTTTTAGGGAACCACAACTGAGCGGTTCTTTATAAAGATAAAAAAAAGTTTGTTGTTATGATGATGATGATGATGATGATAACTTTTTTGCTATTTAATTACAGGGATGCTGCAGAACGGAAAGAAGTTTGACTCGTCACGAGACAGAAACAAGCCTTTCAAATTCAAGATCGGCCGACAGGAAGTCATCAAGGGCTGGGAGGAAGGAGTTGCACAGGTAACGGAGTCTGACGCTGAGCTGTTTCTGTGGAGTGTACGCTTGCTCTATAATATTTCTACCTAATTTCAGATGAGTTTGGGTCAGCGGGCGAAGATCACCTGCACCCCAGATATGGCTTATGGGGCTACGGGACACCCTGGTGTCATCCCTCCCAACGCCACCCTTGTGTTTGATGTGGAGCTGCTGAAACTGGAGTGAGCCCCTAGTTTTTACAGGGCTGAAGTCCTCGAACGGAGAAGAAGGAGAAACATTAGTCCCCCGCCCCACCAACAAAACACTCTCGGCACCAACAAATGCAATATGTAGACACTGTTTAGTTACTTAACACCATTTTGGCATCTCGCTTTCATTTTGCCACGTGCAAAGTGTTTTGTTTCATTTTCTAAATGTAGTATTTTTCATACTACATTTTCCTGAAAATATGTGAATTCAATAGAATCATTAAATCAGTATTTTAATTTGTACCAGACTGAATCCACTGCCTTGCTGAATTTAGTAGGGTTAGTATTTTCTGTGTTCTGAGGGGCATTAACAACCACTGTCTGCATTGCCACTTTTGATAAAAGTATATCCTGCTGAATGCATATGATAAAATGATAATGTTACTGTATTTACTATATATTTTATATATAAATCTGTCCCTTATAAACATTTGCTGTAAGTCTCATTCAGATCTGTTACAATGAGACGTGGAACAAACTGAATATGTACGATGGAGTGCTTTGGCTTCAATGAATATTTTATCAACTTGCTCTTAATAAAGACATTTGAACTCTTGGAAATCTTTGTGCTGTTGATATAACCGGATCTGATACGGTGTAATGATGCCGCGTTATTATCTGTTCTCTCTGCTACTGTGTTTAAGATAAGAGAGAGCTGGAGATAAGAAAAAAAGTTTCATAACTAGGAGGCGAGACGTTACATTTTCCATTAACCAACCATTTTTTAATGTTTTTCTTTCATTTAATGAGATTTAAATTGGCTGAAAAATATTAACATGAAACTATTTTTTAAATCTGAAGAAAAAAACATTAATTTCTTGATTTGTACACACAATATTTCATGAACATGTTTAAAACAAGGAAAGATTTTGTAAACAACATGTTGAGGCAATCTAGGAGTGCTTTAAAGTGAAATAAAAGAATTAATTATGTAATAAATTGGCGTTTTGAGTAGTCATAATGCACATTTTAATTACTGATAATGCGATAAAAGACGATATATTTTATGTTTGCAGGTCATTATATAAACTAACAATGAAAAATAATTACGCAAACCTGCAGCGTGTATATATATATATAACTTGGTATATGTCACCACCTGCCGGTAACATAACGATTTCAAGACAGTCAAAATAAAAATCAGTGACGTAACTCACTATATAACTAAACTATACAATACTAACTATACTATATCAGTATGATTAAAACTGTTATTTATTAGAGATGCGTATCCACACACACAAAAATAACAGCTAAACGGAACCTTTCATTCAAAGCCTCAACACCATCCGTGAAGTTATACACTGCACATCCGGATCATAACCGATGCTGATTGGCTGATTCTGGTTTGTTGTTGAATGTGATTGGCTGGAGCGCAGTACGCCTGTCGTCGTCCGTGTCTGGTAAATAGAAGAACGCAAGGTCGGTCAGAAATAGATTTTAATTTGCTCTTAAAGGTTTTGTTTTTAAAACATTATGATGTCTTGTATTGTTTTGTCGTACACTGTCCTAGACTATCAGTTATTGTTAGCATGCAAAGACTCTAAACTGGATAATCTAAATAGGCCTGTGAGTTTGCAAACTTTAATGGATACAGAGTGAAAGTGGCTCGTGATATATGCGACATTTACTCATATATTTTGATTAATGGTGATATAAATGTCACGTAATGTAAATGTTACTGTATTATAACCAGCTACTGGTTCATGACATGTTTGTTAGTGGCTTTACAACATTGTGAGGGTGACTTTCAGTATCAAAGACTGCAAATATTTTGATTTCTCTTTATAAGTACGTGCTATCATTATTTTCAGTGGGGCAAAAAAGTATTTAGTCAGCCACCAATTGTCTAAATTCTCCCACTTAAAAAGATAAGTGGGGCCTGTAATTTTCATCATACACTTCAACTATGAGAGACAGAATGAGAAAAACAATCCAGAAAATCTCTTTTTTTTAATGAATTTATTTGCAAATTATGATGGAAAATAAGTATTTGGTCAATAACAAAAGTTCATCTCAATACTTTGTTATATACCCTTTGTTGGCAACGACAGAGGTCAAACGTTTTCTGGAAGTCTCCACAAGGTTTTTACACACTGTTTCGGTAGTTTGGCCCATTCCTCCATGCAGATCTCCTCTAGAGCAGCGATGTTTTGGGGCTGTCGGACACGGATTTTCAACTCCCTCCACAGATTTTCTATGGGGTTGAGATCTGGAGACTGAACCACTCCAAGACCTGGAAATGCTTCTTCCGAAGCCACTCCTTCGTTGCCCGGGCGGTGTGTTTGGGATCATTGTCATGCTGAAAGACCCAGCCACGTTTCATCTTCAATGCCCTTGCTGATGAAAGGAGGTTTTTACTCAAAATCTCGCAATACGTGGCCCCATTCGTTCTTTCCTTTACACGGATCAGTCGGCCTGGTCCCTTTGCAGAAAAACAACCCCAAAGCATGATGTTTCCACCCCCATGCGTCACAGTTCTCTGGATGCAACTCAGCATTCTTTCTCCTCCAAACATGACAATTTGAGTTTTTACCAAAAAGTTCTATTTTGGTTTCATCTGACCATATGACATTCTCCCAATCCTCTTGTGCATCATCCAAATGCTCTCTAGCAAACTTCAGACGGGCCCGGACATGTACTGGCTTAAGCAGGGGGACACGTCCAGCATTGCAGGATTTGAGTCCCTGTTACTTTGGTCCCAGCTCTCTGCAGGTCATTCACTAGGTCCCCCTGTGTGGTTCTGGGATTTTTGCTCACTGCTCTTGTGATCATTTTGACCCCACGGGGTGAGATCTTGCATGGAGCCCCAGATCGAGGGAGATTATCAGTGGTTTTGTATGTCTTCCATTTTCTAAGAATTGCTCCCACAGTTGATTTCTTCACACCAAGCTGCTTACCTATTGCAGATTCAGTCTTCCAAGCCAAGTCCAGGTCTACAATTTTGTTTCTGGTGTCCTTTGACAGCTCTTTGGTCTTGGCCATAGTGGAGTTTGGCGTCTGAGTGTTTGAGGTTGTGGACAGGTGTCTTTTTTACTGATAACGAGTTCAAACAGGTTCCATTAATACAGGTAACGAGTGGAGGACAGAGGAGCCTCTTAAAGAAGTAGTTACAGGTCTTTTTTGTTATTGACCAAATACTTATTTTCCATCATAATTTGCAAATAAATTCTTTAAAAATCAGACAATGTGATTTTCAGGATTTTTTTTCTCATTCTTTCTCCCGTAGTTGAAGTGTACCTATGATGAAAATTACAGGCCTCTCGCATCTTTTGAAGTGGGAGAACTTGCACAGTTGGTGGCTGTCTAAATACTTTTTTGCCCCACTGTACTTATTTATACATACACACAAATAATAACGCATATAATAACATGTTTTGTAGTGAAAGCCTGTTTCTTTTGTCTTTTTATCAGATACCCATGAGTAACTGAACTCGCTCTCATATACCCAATGCATACAACATGTTGACCGCACAGAAGGCATGTGTGTCTTTGACAGCCAGACGACTGCTGGGAGCGTCTGTATCCTCGACCCTTGACCCCCAGCGCCACCCTAGACAGATCCATACCGCCGCCCCACACCGAGATGAAGTTAAGATCCATGAGGGCTGGGCCGCCCTGGCCAGAAAGCAGCTGAAAGGGAAAAACCCAGAGGATCTGATCTGGAAGACCCCAGAGGGCATCTCTATTAAACCTGTATACACTCAGACGGACATGGCCGCAGTCGAAGATGAGCTGCCCGGAGTCTTCCCGTTCACCAGAGGGCCGTACCCCACCATGTACACCTACAGACCCTGGACCATCAGGCAATATGCTGGCTTCAGCACTGTAGAAGAAAGCAACAAGTTTTATAGGGATAATATTAAAGGTATGACATCACAATATTAAAGGGTTCGTTCACATCATTGACTCACCCTCATGTCGTTCCAAACCTGTAAGACCTTTGTTCAACTTCGAAACACAAATGAAGATATTTTAATGAAATCTGGCAGATTTCTGTCCCTCCATTGACAGCTACACAACTGACACTTTAACACTTCAAAAAGTTCATAAAGAGATCGTAAGATTAATCCATATGAGTTGAGTGGTTTAGTCCAAATTTTCTGAAGAGGCTTTTATTCACCTATAAACATTGATCAACTCACTGATCAGTTGTAAACAGTGGCTTAGTCATGTTTGTTTGATGTGCGAGAACCAATGAGGTTCATTCTCGTGTTACGCAGCACTTTTGAGCTTCTACAAGAACCAATGAGGTTCATTCTCGTGTTACGCAGCACTTTTGAGCTTCTACAAGAACCAATGAGGTTCATTCTCGTGTTACGCAGCACTTTTGAGCTTCTACAAGAACCAATGAGGTTCATTCTCGTGTTACGCAGCACTTTTGAGCTTCCGCAAGAACCAATGAGGTTCATTCTCATGTTACGCAGCACTTTTGAGCTTCTACAAGAACCAATGAGGTTCATTCTCGTGTTACGCAGCACTTTTGAGCTTCCGCAAGAACCAATGAGGTTCATTCTCGTGTTACGCAGCACTTTTGAGCTTCTGCAAGAACCAATGAGGTTCATTCTCGTGTTACGCAGCACTTTTGAGCTTCTGCAAGAACCAATGAGGTTCATTCTCGTGTTATGCAGCACTTTTGAGCTTCTGCAAGAACCAATGAGGTTCATTCTCGTGTTATGCAGCACTTTTGAGCTTCCGCAAGAACCAATGAGGTTCATTCTCGTGTTACGCAGCACTTTTGAGCTTCTGCAAGAACCAATGAGGTTCATTCTCGTGTTACGCAGCACTTTTGAGCTTCTGCAAGAACCAATGAGGTTCATTCTCGTGTTACGCAGCACTTTTGAGCTTCCGCAAGAACCAATGAGGTTCATTCTCGTGTTACGCAGCCAATTGAGCTTCTACAAGAACCAATGAGGTTCATTTTCGTGTTACGCAGCACTTTTGAGCTTCTACAAGAACCAATGAGGTTCATTCTCGTGTTACGCAGCACTTTTGAGCTTTTACAAGAACCAGTGATTTTACAAGGGAAAGAAAGCTCAGACTTTATTTAAAATATCTTCGTTTATGTTCCGAAAATGAACACAAATTAGGTTTGGAATGACACGAGGGTGAGTAAGTGATTACAGAATTGTCATTTTTGGGTGAACTATCCCTTTAAAACTACATGAGTTCACTTGTATGAAAAATTGAGTTATAAATATTAATTAAATTTATTTAAAAAAAAAAAAATTTAAATACCACAATTAAATTAAAGCACTATCAAATAAGTATTTTATATTATATAAACTTTTATTGACATACAGCAGATACTATGAAACAAAACGGTTTACTATAAAGAAAATTTGCTATATTAAAGGTATAATTAACGCAAAAATGAAAATCTGTCACAAATTTCTCACTCTCATGTCGTTCCAAACCCACGAAAGATTATTTTTAATGAAATCTGAGAGATTTCAGTCCCTCCATTGACAGTCTGTTCACCCAAAACTCATAAATTCATAAAGAAATTGAAAAAAAAAATCCATATGAATCAAGTGGTTTAATCCAAGTCTTCTGAAGAGACACAATCGCTTTATATGATGAACAGATTTAGGCCTTTATTCGCATGTAAACATCGATCAGAAAACATACACAGAGCACTCAAATATGGTAAACGGAAGCTCCGCTGTACTATCTTGATTTGTGTTTCCGAAGATGAACGTACGTTTTATGGGTTTGGAATGACATGAAGGAGAGTAAATGATGACAGAATTTTCATTTTGGGGTGAATTAATCACAGGAAGACTTAGGTCAGAGCAGTTCAGTTGACATAAAAAAAATGATAAAAGTCATATAAAAATTCCCTTTGCAGCGGGCCAGCAGGGCCTCTCTGTGGCCTTTGACCTTGCGACGCACAGAGGTTACGACTCGGACAATCCCAGAGTTCATGGGGATGTGGGAATGGCAGGGGTGGCTATCGACACCGTAGAGGACACCAGACTGCTGTTTGACGGCATCCCGCTGGAGAGGATGTCAGTATCCATGACAATGAATGGAGCCGTCATTCCCATTCTAGCCATGTTCATCGTAACCGGAGAAGAGCAAGGTGTGCCCAAGGAGAAGCTGACCGGCACGATCCAGAATGACATTCTCAAAGAGTTCATGGTGCGAAACACCTACATTTTCCCTCCAGAGCCGTCAATGCACGCTATCGCTGATATCTTCGCCTACACTTCAAAGGTATGGTTTGTGTGACATGACATTTATATGTCATTCTCTATCTCTCTCTCTCTTTCCCTCTTTTTTTTGTTTAATACAGTCGAGATAAATAAATCCCCCCATACTTCTTTTTATTTTTCTTCTACACAATTTTCTATAATTGCTTCTTTTTTGTCTATGAACTTAATCTTCTTAAATGATATAAAAAGAAGTTTAAAGATTAATTTTTTTTCCCATTGAATTTTTAGCATTTAAGATCTAACTGATCGTATTCTTGTCATATTTACATATTGAATTGTGATTGATTTCTTTGAATTTTTTTTTCTGAAACCCTGTTCATTATCTGAACACACACACTTTATTTTGTGATATTTTTGGATCCTTGCATGTGTGCTTTTCACACACTTGAAGTTTTGGCAGTCTTTGTTGAATCATTATTCAGAGGTTATCTCTCCTCTACACCTTGCAACACATTAAATTTTCTTCTTACAGAATATGCCCAAGTTTAATTCCATTTCCATAAGTGGATACCACATACAGGAAGCTGGCGCTGATGCTATCCTGGAGTTGGCTTACACTATTGCCAATGGACTGGAGTACTGCAGAACCGGACTAAAGGCTGGACTCACCATCGATGAGTTCGCTCCCAGGTTAACTCTGAGATTCAGTGACATTCCCTTTCATCTCTCTACAATTCTACAATTATTAGTATTATTATTAAAAATAATAGTAATATAAAGTAATGTTAAATAATATATTACTCAATGATTATCACATAATAATGGTGAAAACGATAATGAAATAACTTATACATAATAATAATATTAATAGAAACTTATATTATTAATTAATATATATATATTTATGTAATTAATACAAACTTAAATTTACACATTTTTATTAATTAATATTATGTAATTCATAATTGCATACATTAAATGGTATTGATTTTATACATATTATTATTATTATTAGTAGTAGTAGTAGTAGTAGTAGTAGTAATGTAGTAAAATTTATATAACACAATGCATATTAAATAAAAATGAGTCATTGATAATAAAATAATACATTAATATTATTAAGCGTAATAATAATCATATTAGCAATACATATAATTAGTCCATGTGTTTATTTAATGCAGTTTTAATTGATACATTTTTATTCATTAATAAAGTGTATCAAATTGGTTGTATAAATATTGTTGTTATTATTATTGCTAATACTATATATGAATAAATATTTCAATATTTCTGATGAATTCCATTATTATACATTTTATTTAATGCATATTAAAGGGTTAGTTCACCCAAAAATGAAAATGTTGCCATCATTTACTCTCCCTCATGTTGTTCCAAACCTGCATGAATTTCTTTCTTCTACTGAACACAAAAGAAGATATTTTAAAGAATGTTGGTAAAGAGAGTTGACTTCCATATTATTATTTTTTTCCTACTATGGAAGTCAATTGGTGCCGGCAATTGTCTTTTTGAAATGTCTTCTTTTGTCTTCAGTAGAAGAAAGAAACTCATAGGTTTGGGACAACTTGAGGAGTATGTAATGACGACAATTTCATTTTTGAGTGAACTATTCCTTAAAAGGGTTAGTTCACCCAAAAATGAAAATTCTGTCATTAATTCCTCACCCTCATGTCGTTTCACACCTGTAAGGCCTTCGTTCATCTTCGGAACACAAATTAAGATATTTTTGATGTAATCTGAGAGCTCTTTGACTCCACCATAGACAGCAATTTCCACTGTCAAGGTCCAGAAAGGTACTATAGACATCGTTAAAATAGTCCATGTGACTACTGTGGTTTCCATGAAGTGATGAGAATACTTTTAGCACACAAAAACAAAACAAAAATAATGACTTCAGAATACCGGCTCTGTATTGGCCGACGCTGTTCGCGTGAGCAGCACGACACATGCGTGTGACGCTGACGCAGGAGCTGGCCAATAATGAGCCGGCATTCATAAAGAACCTAAAGGAACGTAAAGACCTCAAGTAAAGGAATGTGAAGGAACGTATGTGTGGTTCAGAAACCCTCGGATTTCATCAAAAATATCTTAATTTGTGTTTCGAAGATGAACGAAGGTCTTACGGGTTTGAAACAGCATGAGGGTGAGACAGGAATTTAATTTTTGGGTGAACCCTTTAAGTATTAATTACATATATATGTTAAGTTTTCTAAAGGTTTCATATACAGTTTGAAAGACATGGACTGTAATTATTGTGCACAATCTCTTTCTAGACTGTCATTCTTCTGGGGCATCGGCATGAATTTTTATATGGAAATAGCGAAGCTGAGAGCCGCACGCCGTCTGTGGGCGACGCTCATCAAAGAGAAATTCCAACCCAAGAACTCCAAATCCCTCCTGCTGAGAACTCACTGTCAGACATCTGGATGGTCCCTCACTGAGCAGGTATTGTGGCCGCAGGCTCATTCACAGCCGCTGAACTCTGATTCTCTTGCTCTTTGAACGATTTTGCACGACAGCTCATTAAATAAGATGTGATGTAGTAAAGTGTATCTTGACAGGAAGTATGTGACATTTTGTCATTTGATGATGTGCTGGGTTGTTATGCCCCCGGTGAAATATCATTGGTCAAAAATTCATAACATAAATTATATTGTGATGTATGGATCTGATGATTAAATGCACCCCATCTGTCCTTCAGGACCCTTACAACAATGTGGTTCGTACCGTAATCGAGGCCATGGCTGCGGTATTTGGCGGCACACAGTCTCTGCACACTAACTCTTTTGACGAGGCTCTGGGTCTGCCCACGGTCAAGAGCGCCCGCATTGCCCGCAATACACAGATCATCCTCCAGGAGGAGTCGGGCATCCCGAAGGTGGCTGACCCCTGGGGCGGGTCCTACATGATGGAGTCCCTCACCAATGATATGTACAACTCCGCGCTCATGGTTCGTACTACAGAGAACCACTCATTTTAATTCTTTATTACCTTGATAAACCTTCTTTAATTTGCAGATATTTATGTGTGGATATCTAATGTTGTGCGTCATAATCAGTGGTGACAAATGTATATAATTATAATCTTTAATATCTTTAATATTAATTGATTTTTCCCCTCATATGTCCACATAATGATAAATCCACTTGACTTTACATAATATGTCTAGATCAGTGATTAAACACTTCATGCCTCTTAAAAAGCACATAATGAATGTTGGCTGATATGTATTTTTGTTACGGCTAAAAACTGTAAAAAAAAACAAAAAACTGTAAAATATGATGTAGCCAGTATTATAAAGTTATAATAATAAAAATAATAATAATATCATTACTAAAATTAATAATACTTTTCAAAATAAATAATAATAAGTTTGTTGGATGACTTAAATGGTACTTATAATATTATTATTTTACTTTAAATGTTGCATAAGTTAATACATATTAAATAGTAATGGTTATAATATAATAATTAGTTAATTATAATGATGATAGAAATAAATATCCGTTTTATTGTTTTATTAAAAGAAGTTAGAAGTTTTTCAGCTAAAAGTTTCATAATTGATTATTTTTTTAACAAATGTAAAAATTAAATTCATTTTAAAACAATATGTATTGTAAAAAGCGCTATATAAATAAATGTAATTTGACTTGAATTTGATTAATTTTACTAATTTTATTAATTAATACATGTGTAAAATTGTATTGTATGAATATTATTATTATCAGTTTTAGTACAATTATTATTACTACTGCAGAATTTCAAATTGATATAATTACTTCATTTTTACTTAATGCATATTATTATTATTATTATTATTATTAATAAATTAATGACAGCCATATCAGTTATCTGATACAAAAATAATTTTCTGACTAATAATTTTAAAAATAAGTCATTGCTTAATTAAAACAATCTCTGATATTCCTATTGGTTAGTTCACCTAAAAATGAAAATTGTCAATTCTAATTGTCATACACCTGTAAGACCTTCGTTCATCTTCAGAACACAAATTAAGATTTTTTTAATAAAATCCGATGGCTCAGTGAGTCTATTACCAGCAAGATAATGAACACTTTCAGATGCCCAGAGAGATTCTAAAACATATTTAAAACATGTTCATGTGAGTACAGTGGTTCAACCTTAATATTATAAACCGACGAGAATACTTTTTGTGCGCCAAAAAAACAACAAAATAACGACATTTCAACAATATCTAGTGATGGCCGATTTCAAAACACTGCTTCAAAGCTTTGCGAATCTTTTGTTTCGAATCAGCAATATCTGTGATGTTTGTGTATGTTTACATGAATCCTGTTCTCATCGTGTCTTGTTTAGTTCATCACTGAGATTGAGGACATGGGAGGTATGGCTCGTGCTGTAGCCGAGGGAATTCCGAAACTGCGCATCGAGGAATGTGCCGCCCGCAGACAAGCTCGCATTGATTCAGGTACATGAATCACTCATAAACCCATGCCTGAATACATGATTACACCCCAGGACATGTGACTAATGTCCCATTTAACTATGTAGTGCTATTTTAAAAACCTCGTGACCAAAGCAAATGGCCTCTGCTAATCAACTCATCAAGGAAGTTTGCACTTGCTTAAGCAATTAGAATACAAGCACAGCTCTACTCGAATGGCTTTCCACAGTTTCAGGCTTCTCCAGCGAATGCACATGTGTGTTCTATCTAGAGTAAATAAGCAGATGCATCCTCTGTCAGAAAGACAATTATCTCTAATAACATTTTCTTCAGTTAACAACAGGGTTCTCCGACTTGTACTCTCTCTGCTTGAAAAAAGCATCATCACTTATAGTAAGCTAGGTTAGCGATGACCTTGTAACCATTTCAGGAAGTGATGCACCTGATGATTGTCTGCAGGAGGGGTTACTTCAATGGGAAAGGTTCTGGGAATTACGAGTAGATGTCTCCTCTTCTTTAGCCATAAATAGATAAGAAGCTGTTCACAGGTGAGTGGGTATTGAGGCAGATGTCATGTTAGAATCCTCTCGCCTGCTTTTGTGACATCAATCAATCAGTCGAGCAAAAACGGGGACTTTTCTGAACCAGACCACACGTCCACGACACGGCTTATGTCGGTGCACTCTGTTGACAGATAGCTTTCAAAAGCTCTGACATGCTTGCCATGAAAAATCAGCTATGTTTGAGGAAGGTTTTGAATGTAAGGTGTGTTTTGGGGTGACATCTGTTCATTTTCAATAGCAGTAATACAACCTGTCTTGAAGGTAATGTGACTTGTTATCAGGGTTGTCAGTTTGATAGGCTCAGAAATTAGATTTCTGAAAAGGCATTGGAACACAATGGCCTGGAAAGAATTTAAACGGTGAAGTCAAGTAGCAACTTTTAGCACTTTCACAGAGTCATTGAAAACCTAGAAATAACAGGGAATTTTAAAATTGAAAAAAGTAATTGAAATCTCTGAAGTACATATGCTCAACTTTGAATTGGCTAAAAATTGCTCTCTGCAGTCTTTACAAAATTATTTTGTTGTATTAAAAAATTTTCAATTTAATTTGATGGATCTGTAGAATAGATTTGTTATATTATTTCTAAAAAATCATTTTGTTTTACCCATGTCACCAGACTTTCAGGCTAGAAAAATACTTATTAGAAAAATATTATTATATTTTTATTACTGTCTAAATAAAGATAAAAACAATCATAAACATTGCACACACACACACACACACACACACACATATATATATATATATATTTACTTATATATACTTTTTATATCAGTGTATAGACAAATTACAACTTTTCCTTTGTTGTGCCATAACCTGTAATTTGTGAAGATGACCATCAAACTCAAGGTAAATCACTTGTGAACCAAACATTTTATGGTGTGTTCCAACCGAGCACTAATTTTGCCTATATGTGAAAATATAATTTAATTGTATGTTTTTAGTATGCATAAATATGCTAGCTATAAAATTAGAGTTGGAAAGAATTTGGGCGTTTAATTCCAGAAATGTTTAAAATGTCATTTCCACCACGGTACGCTGTTAAAAACATAATTTGAGATGTGATGGAAATGACACTGCGAGTGTGATGCAAAAGTTCATTACTTTTAGAGAGGGAAAAAAAGAATTCATGTAAATCCTTGGACATTAGTGGAAACAAGTGCGAACATTTTGTTTTGAATCTTGTGGCATCTGCTGTTGTTGTTTTGAAGAAGATTTCTCTGACATCAGCGGAGGACTCGTGACAGATGGCACAAAAATCTCTGTACACAGATGTGCATAATGCTCTGATCAATGCGCATTCTTCTTTATGTGAACCAGAGCTGCTGCTGCAGAGATATTAACATTGATATTATTTTTAATGAATCGTGCTGTCTGTGTAGTCTAAAGGTCTTTAAATCCCTGATCTCAGACATTGACATGCTATCGGCAGAACCTTCGTGATGCATTAATTGAATCCCATCTCTCTTTATGCTTTGCTGATTTATAAACGCAGTGCCACTAGGGGGCAGTCTTTTAACATGCATGAGGCGGACATGCAGTAATTATCTTGAGTAAATATAAATATTAACCCTGCATGCTAGTATGAAACACAAAAAGATGATTTTCATTTTCATATGAATGCTTCTATTTCCAATCCTCAGGCCTGAAGTTTGATGTCTTTAACCTAATGTTGCTTCACATCAGGTAATGTTTTGCAAGTGGCTGTTTCTCCAAGGAATTATGCATACCTTAAATGTCCCACATATGCTGCACAGCTGGATATTTTAGTAGCTGTAGGCTAGTGCAAGTGATAATTTCTTTGGGTGAACGCCACACCGTTATCGCTAAAGACTTCAGAAGACACTCTAACGTGTCCTGATGGACTCCTGGTGGACAGAAAGTGTGTAAATAATTGATCACGTTAATAAAGTGATGGAAGCATTAGCTACACCTGCTATGAACCACACATCCATCTTATAAGAGCCTGTCGCACTGCTCTCAAGAATCGGCAAGAGTCTCTGCTTGTTTATATTTTGCATGTTTTCTAATTTATTATTTTATATCATTAGCAAAACAATTTGAGGTAGAAGCTGAATACAAAAAAAGTCACATTTTCCTTTTGATTTCATAACAGTAGTACTTTTAGCAGTGTTTCTTTGTTTTACTTTTTTCTGAGTCTTAAACTTTCTTCACTGGTTTAAATCCAAGATGTTCAATGTGTTCTTAGATGTTTGTGTAAATATTTACTGAATGGACCCGGAGCCCTCTCTAAACTCAGTTTTCCAACACTTCTGTATGACCTTCTGATGTCCTTCTCTGGCTCTGGTTATCAGAGAATTTCACAGTCACCCTGGAGTTGCTCAGAAGATGCAAGGAGCAGCATTTCAAACAGAAACTAACCCATATTGGGCTTGCAGCAGATGTCTGCACTTCCCCGCATTTGTTCAGACCCTGGACAGTCGAGGCTTTGATCTTGAGGGCCCTCGATGGATGTTCCTAATGTGAATGAGTGGTGGAATATGCATGAGTGGACCAGCCTGTTGTTTATCTTCTGTCCTGTCATTCACTTGTTCAGGGTTTGTTATTTCTTTATTAAAGTTTTCAGAAAGTCTCTCTTTTTAAGTAGTTGACTTTATCAGGATTTGCTAGTTGCAGATGGTATTAGGGGAGCCAGAGAGCATTTGATGGGACAAATCTGTGTGGTGCAGGATGAGTCATCAATTTTTTCTTTGCTTTCCAGGGGTGCGAATTGTATACTACCGTTCAAAAGTTTGGGGTCGGTAGGATATTAAAATGGTTTTGAAGTCTCTTATACTCAACAAAGCTGCATTAATTTGATCAAAAATACTTGTGATTGAGATTGAAGTATTACAATTTAAAATATTTTTTTCTATTTGAATATATTAAAAAATTTAATTTATTCCTGTGATCAAAGCTGAATTTTCAGCATTGTTACTCCAGTCTTCAGTGTCACGTGATCCTTCAGAAATCATTATAATATGCTGATTTGCTGCTCAAGAATCATTTCTTATAATTGTTGAAAGCAGTTGTGCTGCATAATATTTTTATAGAAACTGATAAAAAATAGGATTCTTTTCATGACTCAAGTTCAGAAGATTTAAAAAAACTCTTATAACAGAAATGTTTTTGATCAATTAATTAAATGATATAAAAATTATTAAAAATAAATAAAATTATAATATTTTCTCAATTATACTATAGTAAGTGTATTAGAGTTCACTAGCATATAGATGACCTCCAAGCTAAAACACAAAAATCCTCAAAACTAATGTAAGACTTTAAGATTTACATGTATTCGCACTTAGTATTACATCATCAGTTCAAAAATTTCCCACTCACTCTTCCTGGGTGGTTTTGGCCCTGAATAATATGTAATATGGTCTATTGCATCCCCTGTGAAAAAAAAGTGCAAGACCAATCATTTGTACTTATATTTATTTAACATATCCTCCTCTTATTCACATTCCCCTGCATAATTATATCTACCATATTTGTACATGCTTATATTCTCTATTGTGTCTTTCTTATAATATGTTTTTATATACTTATCGCTTATTTCAGTTATTTGTTACTTATTGTTATTTTGTCCGTGCACTGAATACTAGAAAATAAATCTTATTCTGATTCAAACTGATTCATACATAGGTTCTCATAGTCAAAACTCTGGCTACCCAAGACAGTTGCAATGATATCCCTAGAGATCTGTGTTTGTGTTTAATGAACATGTGCTGTGAGACGATAGAACATCCCTGTGAGCTTTCGTTTCTATTTGGATGATTAGCTTCGCGTCATAATGAAGTGAAAGGAGCCCATTAAATCTGCATCCTCTGATCTAGACCTACAGGGTCATGCACAGAGGTCTGCCAAGCTGTGATGGTTTATCTCAGCTCCAGGCATCTAGTTTTGCCCTTCATTATTTTGTCTCACCTACTGATGCCCTCTCACACTGTCTCTGTCTTACTATAGGCTCTGAGGTCATCGTGGGGGTCAACAAATATCGCCTGGAGAAGGAAGAATCCGTCGACGTGCTTGCCATCGACAACACAGCTGTGCGTAACAAGCAGATTGAAAAGCTGAGGAAGGTTAGTTCCCTCTGGCGATGACTCACTGCATGAATTTTGAAGTCGAGTGCCTTCATCCGTATTGACGCGATCTGAGATGGTCGCGTATAGTCTGTTCCCAATCGAGCACTCTGTGAAGTTACTTAATCACAATCAAGTGCTTTAATTCAATCCAGCTCTTGAAGTGCTCCGTTGAAATGGCCATAATTGATTATTTCGTTCATCAGACTCAGATAAACCGTCAACATTGGGTTCATCATTGCAATGCAATGTAAATGTTGAAGAAAATGAATGACATTGACACAGAACTGTACAGTGGTTTGTTAAGGGATGCAGGAGTGATTTGGACTTAAAGGGTTAGTTCACCCAAAAATGAAAATTCTGTCATTAATAATAGTCAAAAATTAATAAAATTCAAAAATAATAGTAATATAAAATAATGTTAAATAATATGTTACTCAATGTTTATCAAATAATAATGGTGAAAACGATAATGAAATAACTTATACATAATAATAATATTAATAGAAACTTATATTATTAATTAATATATATTTATGTAATTAATACAAACTTAAATTTACACATTTTTATTAATATTATGTAATTTATAATTCCATAAATTAAATAGTATTGATTGTATACATATTATTATTATTATTATTATTATTATTATTAGTAGTAGTAGTAGTAATGTAGTAAAATTTATATTACACATTGCATATTAAATAAAAAATGAGTCTCATTGATAATAAAATAATACATTAATATTATTAAGCGTAATAGTAATCATATTAGCAATACATATAATTAGTCCATGTGTTTATTTAATGCAGTTTTAATTGATACATTTTTATTCATTAATAAAGTGTATCAAATTGGTTGTATAAATATTGTTGTTGTTATTATTGCTAATACTATATATGAATACATATTTCTAATGAATTCCATTATTATACGTTTTATTTAATGTATATTAAAGGGTTAGCTCACCCAAAAATGAAAATGTTGCCATCATTTACTCACCCTCATTTTGTTTAAAACCTGTATGAATTTCTTTCTTCTACTGAACACAAAAGAAGATATTTTAAAGAATATTGGTAAAAAGACAGTTGACTTCCATTGACTTCCATATTATTATTTTTTTGCTACTATGGAAGTCAATGGGTGCCGGCAATTGTCTTTTTGAAATGTCTTCTTTTGTGTTCAGGAGAAGAAAGAAACTCGTACAGGTTTGGAACAACTTGAGGAGTATGTAATGACGACAATTTCATTTGAGTGAACTATTCCTTAAAAGGGTTAGTTCACCCAAAAATGAAAATTCACTCATTAATTACTCACCCTCATGTCGTTTCACACCTGTAAGACCTTCGTTCATCTTTGGAACACAAATTAAGATATTTTGGATGAAATCTGAGAGCTCTCTGACTCCATAGACAGTAATTTGACCTTTCAAGGCCCAGAAAGGAACTGAAGACATCATTAAAATAGTCCACGTGACTACAGTGGTTCAACCTTAATTTTATGAAGCGACGAGAATACTTTTTGTGCGCAAAAACAACGGACGTAAACACAGAAGCCCGCACTGCGTTTACTACATCAACTGCGTAGTAGACTGACATGGGAGAGAAGAAATTGTTGATTGAAGTTGTTATTTTTGTTCTGTTTTTGTGCAGAAAGTACTCTCATCGCTTCATAAAATTAAGGTTGAACCTTAATTCACTGTAGTCCACTGTAGTCACGTGGACTATTTTAAAGATGTTTTAGTACGTTTCTGGACTTTGACAGTCGAAATTAAATTGCTGTGTATGGAGGAGTCAGAGAGCTCTCGGATTTCATCGGAAAAATGTCTTAATTTGTGTTCCGAAGATGAACGAAGGTGTTATGGGTTTGGAACGGCTTGAGGGTGAGTAATTAATGACAGCATTTTCATTTTTGGGTAACTTACCCTTTAAAGTCGGCATGAAATGGAGGTTGTGATAGTCTGTTCTTCCCAACTGTAATGACTGTAATGAGGCCAAGTATTCGGAATTTGTCCTCTGCATTTAACCCATTCAAGTTAGTGCAGACACATTAGTAGTGAGTGAACAAACCGTGGACAGACACACACAGAGTAGTGGGCAACCATTTTTGTTGTGGCGCCCAGGGAGTGATTGGGGGTTTGGTGTCTTGCTTGAGCACCTCAGTCATTTCATGCCGGGATTGAGACTCGCAACCTTCGGATTACCAGTCTGACTTTCTAACCATTAGGCCACGACTGCCCTGTAGTAACATGTATTTGAGTGAAATGGTTTTTCAAAATTGAGTAAATGTAGGGAAGGACTTGATTTTGTTCATCGGGAATTTATTGGATGGTTGTGGTTTGCTATTGGTGGATCTGGTGTGAGTGCCAGTTTGCACCACGCTCGTGACTGTAAACATATCAGAGAAGAGATGTCGCCGCAAGAGGAAGAGGAAGTTATTTTGATTAAAGATTATGAGGCACAGGAATTAAAAAAAAATGAAGTGCACAGATAAATCATTTGCGATATTTCATTAAAAAATTGTCAGTTTTAATTTCATAGTGACTTTGAGGTAACAATATTAAACAATCAGTTTTATCTCAGTAAATGTGTTCGATTGAAGAGGTAAATTTTCTGCTATTTATAACCTTGACAATGTGATATTTTGGTGTTATTTTCAACTTTTCACTGTAAAACCAATTGAAACATCTTTTTGATCTGTGTTAAAACTGTTCCCATTCTAATGAAATGAACTTGAGGGTTTCATTACATCAAAGCCTCTACAAAGACATCTGCAATCCCATGTGGATTTGTTTTTCTGAAATTTGGGGCCAATAATATTTAAAAAAATAAAAATATTCAGCAAGGATGCATTAAATTGCTCAAAAATCACTTTATAATTTCGATTTTAAAATATATGCTGTTCTTTTGAACTTTCTATTCCTCAAAGAATCTTGAAGAAAGTGTATCCCAGTTTTAACAAAAATATTAGGCACCACAACTGATTTCAGCTTTGATAATAATGAGAAATGTTTCTTGAGCAGCAAATCAGCATATTAGAATGATTTCTGAAGGGTCATGTGACACTGAAGACTGGAGTAATGATGCTGAAAATTCAGCTTTACCATCACAGGAATAAATTACGTTTGAAAATATATTCAAATAGAATGATTTCAAATAGTAATATTTCACTTTTGAACATTAATATATAAGCGATACATTTAGCCTTTTCTGTATGAGCTGTTTGAAAATCCTGTGTATTTTAAGAACGACAAGCCAGCTTAACGACTCAAATCGGCTGAGAAATATTAATAGCCAGTTTTGATGATATAGTGGGTCCGCTAAAGTGCATTTCATTTGGTCATCAGTTGATGATCTGCATCAAATCAGATTGAATGCTTTGATGTTAGAGGTCATTTATCTTTCCCCGCAAAGGATTAGTCAATATATATATCATGAGCTTTCAGTAATGAATGATACTGTACAGTCGGTTCGGCATTGCAAATTAAACAGGATGGCGAGGGCTATGGTATGGCAAATATGACATAATTTCTCGTGCATCGGACCAAATAGTGTCCTTTGTTGTCCTACTTCCCCCTCTGAAGATTGATTCAAATAAATGTCATGAGTTTCTAATAATGCATGGCTCTTTGTGAAGATCTAATTCACCACTTATTTGTGCTGCATGTTTTCTATAGAGCAGTTTTACGTGATAAAGAGTGCATTTTACGAGTTCAAATGACTGTGATTAAGGCATTTTGTGGCTCTGTTACCATTTCTCTGGAGTGAAGAATTTCTCGCAGGTCGTTTTAGGTGTTGTTACTCTAAGAAATAAACCTCAGTTTGAAGTTTGATGATAAAAGCAACTCGACAGCACGGGGCCTGGGAATTCTCATGTGATGACAGTCCGTATATCGATGTTAAAAATGTAAATGCATGAAATAGCCTTGATGTAAATTTAAAGTGAAATTTGAAACTCTCATGAAATTTGGCATAAAGCATGAGCCATGACCCAATCCTTGCTTTTTAAAGCCTTTGGTGGATACTCCTGTTATACCAAATCACGTTACCCACATCTAATTTCAATTCACCTGCTTATTGTGGACTATTTTAAAACAGTTTAACTTGAATATTCTAGTCTTTTCACTTTTATTTCGTCTCTGTCCCAACTTTTTTAGAGCGTTTTGCAGCCATCTAAATGCTTAAATATATAAAATACAATCAAGTTGGTCCGTGAAAACATCGGAAATCTTTTCTTTGTACTTTTGTCAGTTATTTAAATATGCTGTGTTTTCTGAGACACTGTTTTTGTGCTCTCCTACACCTCCATCTGCATGATTGTAAATGTCACCCATGTTATATTCACCCATGTTTTATAAACCTAGCTGATTCCATGTTGTTGTACGCTATGTGTCATCCAGGATCAATGTTTGCACATCATAATGAAGCTGCGCTTGCATTGCAGGTCAGAGAAAGCAGGGATGCAGAGGCGGCGAAGAGGTGCTTGGCCGCAATCGAGCAGTGTGCACGTACCAGAGATGGAAACCTACTGGAGCTCGCCGTGGAGGCTGCTAGAGCCCGGTGAGTCCGCTTTTATGACTTCCTGATTCAGAGAAACTGGTTCGAACTCACAATTGAAAACACAAACACTCTCACAAAAGGTTGATTTGAACCTTGATGATTTCACCTTTTTAACGTTAGTTAGTGTGTAATGATGCCGTTTGATCATAAACAACATCTCAAAGTTCAATGCAAAGGGAGATATTTTTTTTAAGGACTACAATGAGCTTCTTCCTGGGTTGGTGACATCACAAACCCCAAAATTTACATAAACCCCACCCCTGGGAACACACAACAAAGCGGTTGAGACCATGTTAGGCTGCTTTAGAGAAGAGGAAGTGTTGTTGTAGTAGTGTTGTTACCATGCCGTCATTTTACACCAAACTTAGAAGAAGTTACAACTTTTAGAATGCAACTGAACATTTCTGAATGGTTAATGGTTAATGGATAAAGTGGACCTATTATGGGTCCCCTTTAAAGGCCTTTTCACAACAAGGATGATAACAATAATGATAAAGATATAGTTTCTCAGACATTCAGTAAATATGAAAATTTTTCAGTTTAGTGATGCAGAACTTTCTTCTTTATTATGTAAGAGATCACTTTCCAGTGTTTCATTTATTATTCATTAGAGCATGAGTTATTTATCAGTATTGTGTGCATTTATTATTTATTAGTTTTGATCTAATAATTTTCATAAATATTAATGTCGCAAAGAAACAGTCAGTGTTATTTTAATATCATTGAGATACTATTATAGTTTTTAATAATATATTTTTTATAGTTTTTATTAAATTTTATTTCATTTTTAGTACATCAAGTTAATCTAAATGAGCATTGCCTTGGTTGAACTAGCTGAAATAATTTTTATGTGTGTGTGTAAGATGTATAAATCAACAATATATTTTTTTTCTGTTTATGGTTTTAGTTATTATAATAACCCTGGTGCACATTAAAGGGTTAGTTCACCCAAAAATGAAAATTCTGTCATTAATTACTGACCCTCATGTCGTTCCAAAACCGTAAGACCTTCGTTCATTTTCGAAACACAAATTAAGGTATTTTTGATGTGCAGTTCAGTGCTTCCGGGTTCTTCCTTCCGAGAGCTGAATCATTATTGGTCGATTTCTCCTTCAGCATCACACAAATGTGTCGTGGTACTCACGTGAACAGCATCTGCCAATATGGAGTTATTGGGCCAACGTTCTGACGTAGAACCCAGAAGAGCTGCACTGCGTTTACTATGTCAACTGCATAGGAGACTGACAGGGAAGAGAAGAAATTGTTGAATAAAGTCATTTATTTTTGTTTTGTCGCTTCATAACATTAATTCTGAACCACTGTAGTCACATGGACTATTTCAACATTGTCTTTTCATTTAACATTGACGTTGCTCCCTATGTGTGGTTCAGCATTTGTGTTCCGAAGATAAACGAAAGTCTTACGGGTTTGGAATGACATGAGGGTGAGTAATTAATGACAGAAATTTCATTTTTGGGTGAACCAACCCGTTAAGACATTGTCTGAACTCTGATTGTTTTCCATATTATATACAGACTTGCTTTTGGAAATCTGGATGGAAGAGCTCGAGTTAGTGCCGCGTGTCTGTGTTTTACCAAGCTTAGCGCAAAGCTGCTGTTTTTCAGCGGCAGATTGGGGGATCACACGCTTTGAACACATGGAATGCGATTCTTGCCTCTTTAATGCACTGCAAACACAAATTCAATCATACAACAATCCAAACAACAATAAAGGAATTATGTTGCATGATATAATGTGGTTATTTGTGGATTAAAGGATTCTGTTGGATTCTGTAGGTGCTCGGTGGGGGAGATCACAGATGCCATGAAATCAGTTTTCGGGGAGCACAAGGCCAGCACGCGCATGGTGAGCGGAGCATACCGCAGCGAGTTCGGCGAGCATGAGGAGATAGCGCTGGCACATAACAGGTGGGAGCTTGCAAATTCCTCTCTCTGAAACTGAGTGCCACTTCCTGGAACTGTACTCATTCCCCATGTCAATATGGTTGCTTTCTTACTGTATAGTATGCTAAAATCAGCAGGTCAAATGAATTCTATATCCATAAAGATTACTTAATAGCCTCTAAAGACCTGAATCAGACCTCCAACCTCCAAATTCATCTTGAACTATAAGCCAACAGCTACAAGAGGCTGAATTGAGAAGTTATGTACCAGTAAAGAAACCATGTATTTGTTTGATCTACTGCAAAACCTGGAGTTAGAAAGGTTGGAGCAGTGTTCTGTTGTTAAAATTACCTTTTCAGATATGTTGGTTGGAGACAACTGGAGTGATTTAATACCAAATGCTGGAACTTTGAAAATGGAGCAGTATTTAGGAATCCTGTTGCCAAGAACACAATGTAGCAACAATGTAGTATGAAGGATCTGTTTGGAGAGGAAGAGAGCAAGTGTGTATTTTCTAACCTGGTAATGATCCCAAACATGCAAATATAAAAAGAATAAGTCAATTTTTGTGTGTGTGTGTGTGTATATATATATATATATATATATATATATATAAAATACACTATACTGACTAAATGTACACTGTCAAAAAAAATCCCCGTTAAAATTTACGGTAAGAAAACAGCAGCTGTGGTTACCAGAACTTTACTGTAAAAAATTCGGTAGCAACATTTTAGGTGTTACGCGACAGCTGTCTATTTTAAAGTTCAAAACCGTATAATTTGAAAGTTTATATTGTAATAATTATGGGTCATAACTGTTTATTTTACGCACTGTAAAAAAAAAAAGCTGTTAAATTTATGGTAATAAAATGTATTTTATTAACTGATATAATGTTAATTTACCAACCTATTGAAGTACTAATATCTGTTTTGTACCTTTGTAATACAGTGACAACCACCAATCACAGTGGTGATGAGAGTCACATGATGAGTTAAAGTTCATCACAAGCAAAGCACAAGCTGAGAATGACGATACTAATACATAGAAGGTGCACACAGTGTCATTCACACAAACACTAAACACCATCATGGTAACACATGAAATTTTAAAAATGCAATATTCATTAATTTAACAACATTAGATGTAACATAAAACTCTAATGTACATAAAAAAACTTAGAAGAAACATCAAATGTGAAGTGTCAGGCAGGGAACTGTGGGAATGTCAATTTACTGTTTTTCACTGTAAATTATATAATGACTTGTTATTTTTCACTTCAAATAACTGCAAATTTAACAGTATTTTACCATAAAATGACATTAAATATACCGTTAAATCTATTACAGTTATTAACCGTAAATAGTATGGAAACTTAAGAAGAAATAATCTTTCACTGTAGCATTTTTTAGTCTTTTATCGTTAAAATCACGGTAATAATTTTCATATCATGTTATAGTAATCATTTTTGCAATCATTTCCTGTGTAAAGTTTTATTTTTTTATTCACTTTATAATTTATTATACTTTGTTATTTTACATATGTGCAATTAAAAGTTTAAAGTTTACTTGTTTTTTTATCGTAGTAATTTTTATAATTTACAGCAATAGCTGAGAAAAAAAAATGTTCAAATGTAAGCAAAATGAACATGGACTATACTCAAAATAATCTGAACCAAATCGAATGATCGAGGTCTTCATTAGGACCACCTGAGTTCGATGATGACCCAGGTTCCCCTCTGGTATAACCTTCTCATGAAGACTTTTGTCTCATGCACTCCAAAAGAGGTCAAATGTTGCACTGAACAATAAAAACAATTCACAGACACTTAATCTTTTTTTGCTCTTGAGTCGACCCCATGACTCAGTGTGATAACTTCCTTTTGACCCTTATGGCGTCAACATTGTTATTGTCATAAAGCACTAAATGAATTGATGATAAATCAGGATGGCTCAGACAGAGAAAAGCTCTAAGGTTCCACTGTATCTCTGTATTTGTGTTTCTTAAGGATTTTCAGAAGTCAGATTTAAAGTATGTCTACCCTCCCCGTTGTGACCTCAGTTTGGCCGATGAGATGAGAATGAAATAATAGAAATAAAAACAGCACCATAAATATTTAACACAAAACCTTCAAAAGATCCAGATCTTCCAGACTGATCTCAAGTCTCTCATGGCACATCGTACATCAAATTCTTCTGCACCACGTCATTTCAAAGTTTTATGGCAACATAACTATATACATACCAGACATTTGATTAACCCCAGATACTGTCCAGTTTCTTAAGTAAGAATAAGTCTTATTTTTTTATTATTTATATGCTGTTGTAGTATTTTTTTTTATTTAATCAGTACTTATATTTGTAATTATCTTATATTTTTATATTTTAAATATTCATTTTAGTTTGTTTTTGCAGATTTTGTTGTTTTATTAATTTTTTTATATTTCTATAAAGCTTTATTTTTATTTTAGTTTTTGTAATTTTAGCACTTCAACTTATTTCAGTAAGTTGCCAATGCAACATTTATTTATCTAATTTTTATATGCTATTTTGTTTCAATTTATTTCAGTTACTGAATTTAAAAAAAAAAAAAGTTTTTTTGTTTAGTTAAAGAGAACAACAGTTGTAAAAGTCTTCAACTTTGAAAGGAAAAATATATGAATTAACCATTTTTTTTTTAAAGGAATAGCCAAAAAATAATTGACTAACCCTTATGTAGTTCCAAACCCAAATGTGACTGTTTCAGTACAAAATGACAATTTTTCAAGCTACAAAAATGACACAGAAATCTTATCTAAGTCATCATGTTGCTGATATCATCCCATGTGCTCTTTTCTTTTCTCAGAATCGTACAGTTCAAAAAGCATGAAGGCAGAAATCCCCGTCTGCTCGTGGCAAAAATGGGACAGGATGGTCATGATAGAGGGGCAAAGGTTATCGCTACTGGATTCGCAGACCTTGGGTTTGATGTGGACGTCGGCCCGCTTTTCCAGGTATAAAAGAGTTTTTATTTGTATACGAGACTAATCGTTCAGGGTAAAAATATCTCCTCTCCTCTCTGAAAGTCATCCATGTGTCAAAGACGATTAAGATGTCACTTCATGGAGCTTAACTTTTCTTAATCATGTTTATCTCCCACATTTTGGCATTCATGTTTCCATTAAAGACTAGACAAATCTATCATCAATTAAGAGATCCTTTCTGAACCATAGACATCAAAACATTGAATCCATGGCTGAGCAGCTCAAGTGCATACCTCTGAGTTAAGCTTCCACTTCTCCCGTTTTCAAAATAAGAATAATCCGGTTTTCTCATTAGCGCCACCCTCAGATTGTGATGTTCATTTGAAAAGCCAATGTCTCTCTGACCCTGAACACATTAATGTACACCACCATTCAAAGGTTTGGGGTGAGTAAGATTTGTTTTGTTTGTGTCTCTCAGCAAGTCTCTATTGCTTCCCAAGGCTGCGTTTATTTGATCAAAAATACAGTAAAACAGTAATATTATAAAATGTTTGAATATAGATTAAACTGTACTTTATTCCTGTGATGACAAAGCTGAATTACTCCAGTATTATTATGTTTTCAGGATTCTTTGATGAATAGAAAGTTCAGAAGAACAGCATTTATTTGACATAGAAACTTTTTGTAAATTAAAAATGAACTTTACAATCAGTTTTGAGCAATTTAATGCATCCTTGCCGAATAAAAGTATTAATTTCTTTCATTTAAAATAAAACTTTTCAATGATAATGTACATTCATAGTGTGTTATATTTGACTTCACTGTGGATTAATTCTTTGTTGTGTCCGTTTCCATGATGACAGACCCCGCTGGAGGTCGCCCAACAGGCCGTGGATGCAGATGTGCATTGTGTGGGGGTCAGCACACTGGCAGCTGGACACAAGACACTCGTTCCCGAGCTCATCAAAGAGCTGCGTAACCTCAACCGGCCAGATATCATGGTGATCTGCGGAGGGGTCATACCGCCACAGGTAACACCTGACTCCTGACAGACAGCTAGGCATATGAGCAGAGGCATAGGGTGAGATGTATTGCTGTTTATAAAGGCAGAGAATCGTGTTTATTAGACTGAAACGGACAGATTTCACAAAAACAGATCACAAAGAAAGCGGAGTATTAAAATTGCTATCAAATTAGTCAATAAGTTTGAAGCCATTTTTCTTAGTTGGTTAGCTGGTTTAGTTACTGCTTTGCCTTACACTATATCCTAATGCAATGCCAGGACATGCGATAAAAGGTATATTTCCTTGTTCCATGTCAAAGGGTGATCAAGCTTTTACAGTACTTGCTCCTAAATCGACCCTTCGCAAAGACCCTTCCCTTTAGTTACTGTTGCTTTGTCCGACAAGCCATGCGCTCTCACGCCACACATCATGTTCTCACGAAGTGAAAAATACATCCCGGAGCAAAGAAGACACTGACAACACGTCGACAGACATTTGAAACAGATTCATATTTAATATATCGTAATTTTTTATAGACGTTTAAACAGTAAATAGCGTATAGTGACTCTTTAATGTGTCGTGACAGATCGCTGTAGCTCCTTCAAGCGGCTCGTGAACCGATCATCTCTTCATACTAGTTCATTTATAGCATCAAATAAACATTCAAGTTCAAGTTCAAATTCACCAACGATAATCTACTAACTCCCCTGATTGCTTTGTCGGACAAAAAAGCGTATTCGGGGTTATGATTGGTCAGATCGCCTGTCAATCAAACTGTTTGCGAAGGGTCAATTGTGGAACAGTCTTCCACTCTATATTCGGCAGGCGCCATCTATAGAATTTTTAGCTCTCAATTAAAACACTTCTTGAACAACATACAAAGTATGATAGTTTATAATGTCAGGTTACAAGTACTGATTATGTTTTATTTAATGTTAAAAGAATTTAAAGTGAGTTTGAACATTTTGGATGAACTTTTACAGCCGTACTGTAAGCGACAATGACTAATTCAACTAAGTCCTTAGGTGCATTCCAATTTGTATTTATGCACTATTCTGTGCCATTTTGTAGATTAAATACTGCATATAGTGTGTTCACACTGAAAAAAGTGCACTTTAACTTTAACACTGTTAAATAAGTGCATCTTCCGGGTATTTAATGTGTGACGCACTCAAATGTCGCAGTTTTAGGTCTGTTCACACTCGGAAGGTTTGGTTCGATTAAAACACATTCTGGTACGATTGCTCTGTTAGTACAGTTCATTTGAAGAAGTGTGAACGCTGCCATCCAAACACTTGTGCATACCAAACTTTTCCAATCGAACTCTGGTCCGACTTAAATATGAACGCAACACAGACTAAAGACATGTAAACTAACCAAAAGCAGGTAACAAGATGCAGCCATAAAAGGACAGAAAGCTCCAGCATACCTGTTTTTTCTTATCATAGTCGTGATATGCTCATCACAGTTCGGTACAGGCATCAGAACCTCGTCTCCTCGCAGCAGATCTTCATTTGTGTGTGTGACGGAGGGATTCTGCCGCTGTTTTGACTCTAATCCTTTTATAAGGTCTTCACGAGTTGTCAGCTCCATCATATGTACGCACATACAGTGAACACATGTAGACCAGCATACAGCATTGTATTAAAAGTTTGACAAGTTCCGTCACAAAATATGTCATAAAAGACGTTTTTCGTATCTTTAGGTTCAGTGTTAAAAAAGCGGACCAGGAGTAAATCTTTTTTGATCCAAAGCAAAAGAACCAAGCAAATAAACTACAAGCGTGAACACATCATTAATTACATAGTGGAGGGTGAACGCTGAATGTCAGAATAACCTTATAAAACTCGTACACTACAAATTTGAGTACATACTGCATAAGTACATAGTGTGTCATTTGGGACGCAACTCTCGGAAAATAAGAACTCGTTGTGAATAAACAAGTGTATTCTATAACGAAGATTTCAATCACTCAGAATGTATTTTTTAATCATGATAAAATGGTGTTATATTTATGATTTTGATTATTATGTGCTTATTAATTTTGTTGCGTGTGCAGGGCGCTCCACCCACATGCTCTTCCGATTAGCTTTGTTTTTTGATTCTGTGGGTGTCTTGTAGTTGCTTTGCATCTGGTGTGGTCAGACAAATTGCTTGTTAAATTGCATCTGGTTAAGACACGCTGTTAGACCTCAGATAGCATTATAATGTAAAGATGAACAGTTTATGAGCTGTTATCTTTGTTTTGATATGGACAAAATTGAACTTAAATTATCTGTCCACAACCGAAGACATTGATGTAGATTAGACTCGACTGAGTGTGCATTCATTCGGAAAGTTCACCATTCACAATGTGTAAAGAAAAGATAAGAAACCACATTTTTTATGGCAGAAACGTCAAGGTTTTTCCCTCTATTGATCGTTAAATCTTTGAATCTCAGTGCAAAAAGTCAATTTACCTTTTTTTGTATTGATTAATGAAGCAATAAGTCTTGATGAAAGGAGACGTATAACATTGATTTCAGCTTGATTAAGGGTCGTTTGGCACGACAGCTTATGCCTGCCGAGTAACATGATAAAAAATCAATTTAATAAGCATTCTGACCTTTTATATTGAATTTGAATTCATATTGAATTCGAATCGCATTTTACTTTTGCAAGAAGTCACATCAAGGCTGCATTTATTTGATAAAAAACACTGTAAAACAGTAATAATAATAAATAGTATTTCATAATATATGTTAAGAAATATTATTTAAAATAACTATTTTCAATTGTATATTTTAAAATGTACTTTATTTCTGGGATGGCAAAGCTGATTGTCTTCAGTGTCACATGATCCTTCAAAAAAAAAAACGTTTTAATTAGCTCATTTGCTTCTCAAGAAACATTTCTTCTTATTATTATTATCATTTACTATCTTTACTGTCACTTTTGATCAATTTAATGCATCCTTCCTGAATAAAAGTATTCATTTCTTTAAAAAAACATCGGTAATACTTTACAATAAGGCTTATTATTTAAACATTAGTTAATGTATTAACTAACATGAACTAACCATGAGCAATACATTTGTTACTGTATTTAATAATCTTCGTTAACATTAATGTAAATACGGTTGTTCATTGTTTGTTCATGTTCACAGTACATTAATGTTAATAAGATTTTAATAATGTATTAGTAAATGTTAAAATGAACATTAACAAAGATTAATAAATGCTGTATAAGTGCAGTTCATTATTAGTTCATGTTAACTAATGAACCTTATTGTAAAGTGTTATCAAAACATCTTACTGATCCCAACATTTTGAACACTAGTGTATGTACAAATCATCTAATCTAACATTAATGACCCTGTTTTTCTGATTAATAATAATAGTAACACTGTCATTTGTGCTCATTCAGATCAAATTAATTAACTAAAGCCCAAGTTGGATTCAAACACAATTAAAAACGTAAATTTTCATCTTGGACCAGAGGTCGTTTGCTCTCCCAGCAGAATACAGATAAATTCTAGATCATCGATTCATTCAAGTCTAGGTCCATTCTCAGTGATGTGTAATTAGGACCTTTATAAGGTCAGTTTACACATTCCTACATAGTGATCTCCTAGCTAGTCTAAAAGAACGGTGGATGCTGTGTAGCAACCTTTATGGCTGCGGTCACTGACACGCTAGATACTTTGAATACTGTGTTGCTGTGTGGGTGCGACGGCAGCTGTGTCTTTTGAGCTTGTCCATGAACGCATAAAATAGATTCCACTAGGTCTGAAAGCACCTTAGTGCCTTAGACCTCTTCACTGAGTGTCATTAATTGGTTATTGAGGGCCAGTGCATGTGAAAGCTGTGGTAATTGAAGCAGTCATGGAAATTCGTCTCATGCACAGTCCATTTGTTAACACTGTATCAGATCTACCAGGTAGATTCCACCAGCGTTTGGCTGGCATGGCAAAATAAACTAAATATAATATAATAACTGTATTTAGCTGTTACATATGTTGAGTTTCTGTGATGTGATTCGCTCTGGAAGGGAAGGTTTAAATCGGGGGTTCTCGACGAGTGTGTCACGACCCGAAAAATGAATCATGCCGATTGTGAATAAAATCCAGCTGATCATATAATAGTGCATAGTTAAGATCAGCAGGCTGTTCAAAAGCAAGGAGACCGTGATTCTGTGGTCTTTTGTTGTTGATGTAAAGGTTGTGACTCGAATCAGACTTTATAGTACTTCATATTATTAATACAGAATTGTTAGCCTTTCAGCAATTTGGTAGAGTACATTTCAAGTCATACACTTTAATACTAATAATATCTATCTATCAATCCATCCGTCCGTCTATCGTTCTATGTATCTATCTATCTATCTATCTATCTATTGAGGCTCATTATAATAGACTTTTTTTCAGCTTTCATAACAGCCCATTTCGGTTCGAATCTGTTTATGACCGTGATTGATGTGTTTATCTAAAAGCAATTAGTTGGGCTAAATTAGTCTCAGTATGTGCTCCAAAGTGTAACTGGTCTGTTTTCTGCATTGTGTGATGAACTGGACAGCAAACGGCAGTTTCGTTGATCTTTTATTCCTGATATAAAATACATAAAAGTAGCCTCTTAGTCTGAGAGTCACCCTTATTTTCTCTATAAAACAAATGTGATGTACACGTGTTCTCATTTCCACATTTAGGCCCAAATGTAAAGATAACAAAAACGGGGTGAAATGACAAAAATAACCACAAAGACAGACAAAATAACACCATACACATGAATTGCAGTGAAAATATAGTCATAAAAGCAATAATTAAAATATAGATTAAAAAAGATTATCAGGAGCCCAAAATAACCTCACCTCTCTCGTGCCTCCACAATACAAAGAGGAAGAGGAGGAGACAGGACAGGATATCATGCTGACGCATGTCATCACCACAATTAAAGGGGAAAGCGCTCTCATTCCAATCAGGCTGTTATATCAGGTGTATGTAGATGAACAATTTTGTGTGAATTCTAATAAAGGTATATATTTAACAGTAAACTTTCTGTACCCGTTACAAAAGCACACTTAAAATGTCCCAGGTTTATGGAAGCCTGTTTCCGCCACTGAAAAAAAAAAGATTATTGCGACTTTTAGATAACAATTCTGACTTTTTTTTTCACAGAATTGCGTCATATAAACTCACAATTGCGAGTAATAAAGTCAGAATGCAAGATAAAAAAAAAAAATCAGAATTCTGACATTATAACTCACAATTGCGACTTTTTATCTCACAATTCTGACTTTTAAAAAAAATAATTAATAAGTTTTCTAATCATGACATTATGGAATACTTCAGCTTAGGGCTGTGCGATATGAGGACATATATCGTTATCACGAAATAAAATGTCTATCGTTTGAGACTTTTCTATATCGTTTATATGGCAGAATGTTAATATAATGTAATGTAAATAAATAATACTGCACTATTGGCACGTCAAGAGTGATGAAATGCATGAATGAGGATATAATGAGCGGGACGTGCTTGATGTTAAAAAGAGTTAGAAGCGCAATAAATCCTGAAAATAGGGACGTGGTTGATATTATATAATAAATGTTATTAAGCACAATAAGTAGGGGTGGCCATAAACTGGGAGATACGATTAGCCGGTAGAAATTTGTCAACCGGAAGAGCTTTTGGACTGTCGTCTCTGACGCTAACGTGAGGTTTCTACGCTGCGCGGTCACGAAAGCTTATCATTTGCGTGAGTTTTTAAGCAATGAGGTTGCTTGAACGGTTAAATACACACACCTGTGTCGACGTGACCCAAGACAAGGCTTGAGTATAATTGGTGCAGTCAGTCTTAAAGGGACAGTATCATAATTTACCTGCTTGCATTATTAATGCTAATCAAACAACAAAAAAGAGAGAAAATCTTTCCCTGCTTGCTTTTGTAACTTTAATAAGAATAAATGTATATTTAATTTACACAGTAAAGACTATGCATTGTTTTCTATACGTTTAATTACTTTATACGTTTTATGTAGTATTTCTAGTTCTTGAAGATTTTCAGGTAGGTATATACAACGTTTTTCTTTCTTTATCACTGTTTACTTGTGAGAGTTTTCTTTGGCTAGTATTCATTTTTTGTAAAATGATATTGGTGATAAGCATTATGAAATTATGAGACTTTTTGATATCATGAAAACCTTATTTAAAGCAAAAATAACTAAATTGTGATATAAATTACTCATATCACGATATAAGATTTTGGTCATATCGCCCAGCCCTACTCCAGCTGCATTTCCTTATCTTTTCAGGACTACGAATTCCTCTACGATAGCGGCGTCAGCTGTATCTTCGGCCCAGGCACCAGAATTCCTCAAGCAGCGGTGGAGGTTGTTGACAGCATTGAAAAAAGCCTGGAGAAGAAACGACATGCCATGTAACCTGACAGAGAACAGTCAGATTCACACACACTCTCAACATCTCAAAATGCACTTAAGCTTTGAGGAAGACAGCAATTCAATAAGATATTGACTGTGAATAATTAGAAAACGTTTTGATATTCCAACAGTTATCATAGCGTGATGTAATCAGTTTGAAATAATCGACTCTCAGAGTTTTGTTTGATTGAAAACATGTGAATTAAGTTGTCTAAAATATGTATAGTTTGACATAATGCATTAAACTCAGTGTTGATGTGGTCACCAGCCCCTTTCTTACTCCATCATGTGACAATATGACACACTTTTACAGCATTTTCTCATCAGAGCGAGGCTGTTTTATTCGACAACAGAATAAGCACAGTAATGTATTAACTTAATAATACATTTTAGATGCACTGTAATAGGAGCTTTCTGTCTTTGCTCGATGTGGCCTTATGTACTTATTGTGTGTGTGATCTCTATCTTATTGAGCTCCATCTGTTTCGGCTTTCGGTGGATGTTGAGATTATATGTCTACTCTGGCATGAAACCGTAAACCCTCTGTGATGTGAAAGTGAGCAGCTACATCTGCCTCCTTTGACTTTCTCTGCTTTTTATCTGATTTTATCGTGTTACCGGTTTGTTGTACACCCATACACTTTTCTTTAAACATGACAATGCCCATGTGAAGCAATCTTAATTAAAAATAGTAGCTTTATGCTTGTAATTTCACATGTCCACATTTATTTTTTTGAAAGGAAGTTCACACTTTGGTGTCCATCGTCCTAAATGGGATCAAATCTCAGCGGTCACTTCACATGATCCTCATGTTAATGTCAGCGTGTTTAGCCCCCATGTAGCGTTTGTCGTCTCTGACTGCATTCTCCAAAAAAAAAACAAAAAAACGATTCATCCAATTTTCCAAACATAACAAAGCGAGTATGACAGGACATGTGATTGAGTCTGACGTTTCGTTCGCGTGTCCCGTTGGCTGTGAGCCACTCCTGCTGTGTGCCTGTTAATGTTGTTGACAAGTTCATGTGGCGATTTATTGTTTTAAAAACAATTTTTTTTTTTTTTTCATAAATTCTCAATCTCTGATAGCACTTGTACATCTCCCAAACAGCTATTTGATACGTTGTATGTATGTTAAAATATTCCCTGACGGACATTAGAACATTCAGCAGGTACTTCTTGTGCCTTTTTGCGAATCCACCATTGCTTTATCCATCTTTATAGATGTGTGTGTCACAAATGCAGCAGTTGGCCTTAAAAGGAAACATTTCGTGTTATTCATTCAATACTGAAGATCTCTTTCAGTAATACAGTATGAATTTATATTACAAATATTTTGCCTCATCCTATTGTAACCTAATGAATCTTTAGAGAGTGTTACATAAAAGCTCTGATTTGATCATTTTGCTGTTTCAGCCTTCTAGCTTACTGGGAAGATGACATGGAGGTCAAAGCAACTGTAGTTGCTTAATTTGCATTTTCATGTATTTTGCAGGGGGTCAGTGAGATGCAGGAACATTCCAAGATCACGAAACTTTAGAGGGTCTCAGAGGAATGATCTGAGATAAACGCATCCAGATTTGGAATGTTTCCTCAAGAAATGTAGAGAGTAAGTACAGTAGAAATGTCCTCAAGCATGTGTACAGTACATGCATTTTTTGAATTTAACAGTGATGCCTTGAAAATTCAGTGGTCCCAGTTTGGTCCCACTTGGTGTTAGGAGTCTTTAACTACTATGTTCTTGTGTCACACACACACAAAAAAATGGTACAATGTATTCACGTTGTATTGCAAAACACATTTGCTGCTATTGAGGCTTGGTGGCATGATTAGGTTACCCCAAGCTTTGCTCACCCTCAAGCCATCCTATGTGTAAATGACTTTCTTTGTTCTGATGAACACAATTGGAGATGTATTAATAAATATCCTGACGCATCCGAGTTTTATAATGGCAGTGAATGGGTTCACTAGTATGAGCGCGTTATTGCACATTCATCCATCATGAACGTGTGATTCACATTTAATAAAAGCCTTCTGAAGCGAAGCGATGCATTTGTGTAAAATATATTATTTATTAACCCTCCTGGAGCTGTGTGGTGTTCATGTATATGAAGGATGGATGTGGAGTCACAAGCTCATGTTTATGTTTATTATCTGTTCATTACAATTATGAAGCTCGGATGCATCAGGGTATTTATTAATATATCTCTGATTGTGTTCACCCGAAAGAAAAAAGTCATAGAATGGCTTGGGGTAATTTTCATTTGAAAGTGAACTAATCCTTTAAGGGTGGGTTAAAGGGATGGTTCACCCCAAAAATGAAAATGCTGTCATCATTTACTCACACTCAAGTTGTTCCAAATCTGTATGCATTTATTTCTTCTGCTGAACACAAAAGAAGATATTTTGAAGAATGTCGTTAACCAACTGGGTTGGGGAGTAACGATATACAAGTAACTTAGTTACGTATTTAAAATACAAAATTTGAGTAACTGTATTTCATTACAGTTACATTTTAAATGGGTGGTAATCAGATTACAGTTACATCTGAAAAGTGTTTTAGATTACCAAAGTGATTACTTTGAATTTTAATGTCATTTAAACAGCAAATGGTGATTCTCTGACTCTGACAGTCTGAAAAAGCGAAGATAAGTTTCATCAACATTTTAATACTTTTAAGAGGGATCATAAAAATTATTTTTATTTAGCACTGTCCTGAACAAGACAAAATGACTGAATTTATAAAAAAAATTGTCTGTCATGACCTGGATGATCCACAACTGTTCTCATGTTTTGTGATAGTTGTTTGTGAGTCATTTTATAATTCACTCATCACTGCAACTTTTTCTCACAATTTGTTTTTCCCCTCACAATTATGAGTTTGCATTTCACAATTCTGACTTCTTTTTCTCAGAATTGTGAGATTTAAACTCACAATTGCAAGTTATAAAGTCAGAATTGGGAGATATGAACTTGCAATACTGACTTTTTTTCTTGCAATTGTGAATTTAGTATGTGAGTTTATATCTCATAATTATGACTTTTCTCAATATTGCGAGTTTATATCTCATAATTATGACTTTTCTCAATATTATGAGTTTATATCTCATAATTCTGACTTCTCAATATTATGAGTTTATATCTCATAATTCTGACTTCTCAATATTGTGAGTTTATATCTCATAATTATGACTTTTCTCAATATTGCGAGTTTATATCTCATAATTCTGACTTCTCAATATTATGAGTTTATATCTCATAATTCTGACTTCTCAATATTATGAGTTTATATCTCATAATTCTGACTTCTCAATATTGTGAGTTTATATCTCATAATTATGACTTTTCTCAATATTGTGAGTTTATATCTCATAATTCTGACTTTTCTCAATATTGTGAGTTTATATCTCATAATTCTGACTTTATAACTCACAATTGCAACTTTATATCACACAATTCTGAGGGAAAAAGTCAGAATTGTGAGATAAAAACTTGCAATTACCTTTTTATGTGTTTGTTCCACACTTATTAGTATTCCAAAGTTTTCCAATTTTCTGTAGTGAAATACATTTTAAAAGTAACCTACCCAGCCCTGTTAACCAAACAGTTGATTGACTTCTATAGTTTTCCATACTATGGCCCAACAACAATTTGGTCACCCATATACTTCAAAATATCTTCTTTTGTGTTCAGCAGTTGACAAAATTCATCCTAAATCATTAGTCACAAAAAATGTTTTGCTAATATTCAACAAGGAACGTTTAAGTAAGGAATTGTAGATTACTATGAATTTCGTCCTACACACTAAAAAAAAGTTTTAGTTTTCAAGTACAAATTTAAAGTTCCCCTGAAATCATACATTTTTTTTTTTTTTAGATTTTAGTGTGAATTTGTTAGCCTTAAGGTTAGCTAATAAGCTGGTGTGTTCCAAAACAATGACAAAATTCACATTTAAGAATTTAAAACGTAGTCTTTCACTTCCGCTAAAATAGATTACGGATTTTTATGCCATCGCATAGCTTCTCATCAGATTTTCTGTCCAATCAAATGCTCTCTAGAATCTAGATTGACGCTGAAGCTGTAACCGTACTTGTTACTCGGCACATAATGCACTATATAGGGGATAGGGAACGTTTAAGATGGTGTAAATGATGGTGTTGAATTCTGCACAGAATGCTATATTTGAAAGCAATATGTAGGAGATTAGAAGGAGAAATGGTTAGAGATTAGGAACTGAGGTTTAACCGAGCTCAACGGTTCTGGCCGAGCTGTGATATAAACAGAACACTATTTGCGTTTTTTTAAAAAAAAATGTTTCGACATGCCCGTATGCATCGTCAACACATCAAATAATGGCGTTCGAAGGCACTTCAGTGGGCCTTTAAGTACAATTTGTGATTATTCTGTGTATTATACAATACAAAATGTACAAAGAATCATAATCAAACAATTCACTTGGTATTCTCAAGGATATTTAATTGCTAAACCTGAAGCCAGCCCAGTTTTATAATTCCTCTTCAAGAAAATCGAGAGAAGAATGGAGCCTTTGAAAGGGGATGTTGAGTGCTGTCAATACCGGCCATTACTTACATCTTCAGTGTAATTTTAGCTTGTTAAATCTGTTATCTGTGAAATAGTGATGGCTTGAGATCAGCACATCTGAGTGAGGTTCATCTTCACCAGCATGAAGTAAGCTCTGATTGTCATGGTAATGGGGCTATCATGAGGAGATGGACTCTGCAGAATGAAGTGGGATTAAGGGGGTATTGATCTCTGACCCCAACCTTTTCATGTATATTTAGTTTCCATACATTTTCAATGGACTTATTGATACTTAATGGCTTTTTGGTTTGTTAACATTTCTGTTTTTCAGCCAAAAAGCAGCATGTGACATTGAGTTCCCAGAATCCCTGCACCCATATGAACACTGAACCATGAAGATCCTAACCATGAAGTATTAGATCTATGAAAAAATACAATATACTTTTCTGTTTTATGAGCACTTGATTGAATCGCAAGTCAAGAAAGGAAAAGTGTAGCGTAATGAACAGAGGACATATTTAAAGCACTGGAGAAATGAGGTGCGATGTGTCGGAGCCCAGTGGCTAATATAAAAGAGAGTGTAATCGAAACATCATGAGACGTGAGGAGGGTGAGAATTAGTGGCGTGAAACTGTTGTGGAATTGCTCAGACAGATTCAGGTCACTATAAAATGAAATATCTTATCAGCCACGGTATAGCCATGATTTTTCTCATATTTCCTCTTACATGCTGTGACTGAAATCACTGAGACCGAAAGACAAACAGTAGCTGGACTGGACTCCTCCGGACTCGACTGAAGGCTTGCTGTGGTCCTCATCTCGGATGTATATAGTTTACGAATGAAAACATCTTCCCTTTTTGGTAACACTTTACAATAAGGTCTCGTTTGTTAACATTAGTTAATGCATTACCTAACAAAAACTAACAATGGACAGTATATTCTTATAGCATTTATCAATGTTAGTTAATAAAAATGTTTGTTCTTGTTTGTCCGTGCATGGACGTTAAAAGTTAACTTTTGTTCTTAAAATGTAATGTAAATGTTGAGATTAACATTAACTATGATTAATAAACTCTGTAGAACTATAGTTAATTATTAGTTCATACTAATTTAAAGATCTTTTCCTACATACATATTGTTTTTATTCATACCCTTACGAAAATTAACCATGGTTTTGCTACACTAATGATAGTTTAGCCACGGAGGCCTATTTGACTAGTTCTATACAAATGGCAATCAATCCGCCAAAAAAAAACATGGTTAATTTTATTGTACATGACTAATCCATACAGAGGACTATTGAGAATATGTTACATTTCCTCTTGACATATTACTCCCATTTGATTTGATGCAAAACAGACAATTGAGAGCAGCCGCAGCGGACACGGCATGTTTATCAAACACTTCAGTCTTAACACTGAGGATTTCTGCTGTAACCAAAGGTGAGGTCATGCTGTTTTTTCCCTTTATTGTCTACTAATTGACCCTTCGCAAAGCCCCGCCCCCTTTAGTTACTGTTGCTATGTCCGACAAGCCATGCGCTCTCACGCCACACATCATGTTCTCACACAGTGAAAAATACATCCTGGAGCAAAGAGGACACTGACAACACGTCAACAGACATATAACAGTTTCATATTTAATATATCGTATTTTCTATAGAAGTTTAATCAATAAATAGCATATAGTGTCTCTTTAATGTGTCGTGACAGATCGCTGTAGCTCCTTCAAGCGGCTCGTGAACCGATCATCTCTTCATACTAGTTCATTTATAGCATCAAATAAACATGAATGAACATCAGAAGGAATGTTGTTTCAAAGACGTGAGTACACACAATTTTTCAAGTTCAAGTTCACCAACGTTAGTCTACTAACTCCCCTGACTGCTTTGTCGGACAAAATGGCGGATTCGGGGTTATGATTGGTCAGATCGCCTGTCAATCAAACTGTTTGCGAAGGGTCAATTCTTTCGCAATGTATTGACACTTGTTTGGAATAGGAATGGCACTTTCGTGCTATCCTCCTTATTGTTCACGTAAGAGCGGGAGTGGCCATTTTCTAATTTTAATGTCTAGCTTAAACTAGCTTCTGGTGTCAACCACTTCCAGTTATTTTAGCTATACAAAACCGCCCAATATGCTGCTTGATATTGCAAACTGTTATTTCTTACCATATTATTTTAATGTATTGTCTTGTTTATTAACACACTTGTTTAGCGCATATAGTTTTATTGTTTACAGCACTTTGTTATTCTTCTTGTTATTTCTCTAACGTTAGCGGCTAATGAAGCGAAAGTCTCGCTCATTCACAGAAAAAAGCTTACTTCCACGTTTAAAAATAAGGTGGACACAGTTCAAATGCAGCTTGTCTTGGATCAGTATGATTAGTGCCTCCTTCTATTTCCACAATTGACCCTTCACAAAGCCCCGCCCCCTTTAGTTACTGTTGCTTTGTCCGACAAGTCATGCGCTCTCACGCCACACATCATGTTCTCATACAGTGAAAAATAAATCCCAGAGCCAAGAGGACACTGACAACCTGTCGACAGACATATGAAACAGTTTCATATTTAATATATCGGATTTTCTATAGAAGTTTCAACAATAAATAGCATATAGTGTCTCTTTAAAGTGTCGTGACAGATCGCTGTAGCTCCTTCAAGCGGCTCGTGAGCCGATCATCTCTTCATACTAGTTCATTTATAGCATCAAATAAACATGAATGAACATCAGAAGGAATGTTGTTTCATAGACGTGAGTACACACAATTTTCAAGTTCAAGTTCACCAACGTTAATCTACTAACTCCCCTGACTGCTTTGTCGGACAAAATGGCGGATTCGGGGTTATGATTGGTCAGATCGCCTGTCAATCAAACTGCTTGTTGAGCATTTAACGACAACCTAATGCTATATAAACACAGACATAAAAAAAACGTTGGCTTGCTAAGTTAACATACCTCCGACGAAGTGGTTGCTGCATACACGGGCATTAACAGACTCTGCTCCTCCCCACTGCAGACGTACGTTAGAAATCCACTTTTTACGGCGTGTCTCAGTGAGCTTTTGACATTTCTCACCTTTATGAGTGACAATCTTCGGTACTCGATAAAAACCCTTTCCTTTTTCTCGATTTGAACGATTGGAGCAGCCGTAAACTACACAAAACATTGGCATTTTTTTTCAGACGGCAGATCCCCAGCTACTCGCTTCCTGCCCTCCATCTGAATTTCGCGCTCTCGTGATGTAGCAGTGTGACGTCACGTGAAACCAAGCTATTGGGTGAGTGTGAGTCTGTTCGACCATTACAGTAGCCTACATGTCTCATATTTCTGCTTTGTCATGTAAACACAAACTTGTCACTCAAGATTGAGAGCTAAACACAATGAAAAGAAAGTAAAGTTTGCCCACCTCTTGCTTTTGTAAGCTTTGGAACTTGATTTAGATTTAATTTTGAGCATAATGTGTGACATGTCAGAATCAAGCATTAAGTTAGAGCCACGGTGCAGTACTCAGCATAAATAAGTACACCCCCTCTGAACATTGATATTTTTCTATTTCTTAATGATCACTATTCATGGAAAGATTTGCAAAATTAAATTTTGCAATTAAAAAGAGAAAAATATGACATGATTATCTGAAAGATTTAAGTAAATTGGCCAACTTCACTTAAACGAAGGGTTGCAAAGATGAGTACACCTGATTAAATCCACGAAAATGTGTTATAGTGTGTCCTCTATAACTTTAAGTATACTGCTCTGAACATTCTTGGTATTAAGTGTAGAAGTGCAAAACAATTAAAGCGGCAAATTATGTTTTTTTTGCGCAAAAACAGCATTTGTGTCGCTTCATAAATTTGATGTTAAACCACTGGAGTCACATGGATTACTATAATGATGTCTTTACTACCTTTCTGGACCTTGATAGTGGTAGTTGTGTTGTATCTCTATGCAGGGTAAGAAAGCTTTCAGATTTCATTATAAATATCTTCATTTGTGCTCTGAAGATGAACGAAGGTCTTACAGATGTGGAACCACACGAGGGTGAGGAATTAATGACAGAATTTTCATTTTTTGGGTGAACTAACTCTTTACGAATCATTGCTTTGGTAATCCTCATTTGTACGAAGAAATAAGTATTCTGACAGTTCTTTCCTACGTGATTCCATTGTTGCCAGCATTAAGTTTGATTCAATGGCCCTTTTAACTGTCTAGAAACAGGGTTGGCGAGTAACGAAATACAAGTAACTTAGTTACGTATTTAAAATACAAAATTTGAGTGACTGTATTTCATTACAGTTACATTTTAAATGGGTGGTAATCAGATTACAGTTACATCTGAAAAGTATTTTAGATTACCAAAGTGATTACTTTGAATTTTAATGTCATTTAAACAGCGATTGGTGATTCTCTGACCCTGACAGTCTGAAAAAGCGGAGTTAAGTTTCATGTTTTCGACTGTTTTCATGTTTTGTGGTAGTTGTTTGTGAGTCATTTTATAATTCACTCGTCACTGCATCTTTTTCTCACAATTTGTTTTTTTCCCCTCACAATTGTGAGTTTGCATTTCACAACTCCGTCTTCTTTTTCTCAGAATTGCGAGATTTAAACTCACAATTGCAAGTTATAAAGTCAGAATTGGGAGAATTTTTTTCTTGAAATTGTGAATTTAGTATGCGAGTAAATGTTAAATGTCATAATTCTGACTTTTCTCAATATTATGAGTTTATTTCTCATAATTCTGACTTTTCTCAATATTTTCAGTTTATATCTCATAATTCTGACTTTATAACTCACAATTGCAACTTTATATCACGCAATTCTGAGGGGAAAAAGTCAGAATTGTGAGATAAAAACTTGCAATGACCTTTTTTGTGTTTGTTCCACACTTATTAGTATTCCAAAGTATTCTAAAGTATTTAGATTAAGTTACTAAACTTAAGTAATGTAACAAAATACGTTACAAATTACTTTTTAAAGCATGTATTTTGTAATCTGTAGTGAAATACATTTTAAAAGTAACCTACCCAGCCCTGTCTAGAAATTACTCTTATTTAAATGTTCAGGTTCAACATACTCACCTGTTGATCAAAAATTCCCTTTAACTTGCACCAGAAAAAGTTTTATTTTGTAATTTTCAGAAGTGTGTACTCATGACTTTGCTAAGAAAATCTTATTTTCCTGATTAATATTGTTACTGAATGTTAACTTTCAGCGGGGTTGTCCTCATTTATATTGAATATAGTATAATAAAAATGATTATAATACATAATAATAATAAAAACAAACAGTAAAGCTTGCAGTACATTTTTAATGAAACAATTTTTTCTCACACCTGCAATATATACATTCACATTCATTTTCTGATGGCATTTTAGCCAAAATACTTCTGAACAATATTTGTTTATAGCTCATTTGCCCATTTTTTTTCTCACCAGAGGAATATTTTCATCTGCATTTATTCTCACTGTAACTAATGATCTTGAGCAAACACAGCGCACAGAACAAACCGAATGAATAATAGTATTTGTCTTCAGTAAATACAAAAAGAAATACAAAACATTGGCTGTAGTGACATGAACACTTTTTTGGTTTTAATGGTACAATACAAAAGTCATTCCCGTTATGCAGTACATATGTCTTAATATATTGGATAGCATTTGTTTTTTTTTTTTTAAATAAATTTATTAATTTGTTTTTAACAATTTTACTATTTTGGTTTGAGTGCATGTTGCCTTTTTGGATCTTAATATTTGCTCAGTATTTTGTTAAAATGTTTCAAACAAATCACAATTTCTTGGGATTATATTGTTTTAATTTCTAACCTATGAATTATTACTTTCCATCCATCATTAATTATATTTTTCTAAAGGAAGTGACATCGTTTTTGGCACAAGCATCGGTGAGTATGAGCAACCGCTCTGAGAAACTTATTTAATAACAGGAACGATTCATTAAAAGTCCCAAAAAAATGGATCTGAAAGATTTACAACAATATGATCCTAACCGGAACAGTTAATTAAACCGCATTCCATCAGTCCTTTGATATCACTCATGACATCAGTAATAAAAGTATACTTTAAAGGTTTTACAATGAGAATCACAGTCTTTCTCTTGATCATCTGATCTTTTTGTCGCTCTGAGTGAATAACAAAGTTTATAGGCAAGTACAACTTTAGAATGAATCCCTGTAGGCGCTCAAACAGTTTACACAACAGAGAAAGAAGTCAGAATGAAAACGGCCCATGACTTTGTTTTTAGTTTGACACTATATTTGCATCAAAACACGTACTCTACCCGTTCAAATGTCTGGAGTCAGGAAGTGTCTCACGCTCTGCATTTATTTACTGTAATATTGTGAAGTATTTTTACTGTTTTCTATTTGAATATATTTTAAGAATTAATTTATTCCTGTGATCAAAGCTGAATTTTCAGCATCATTACTCCAGTCTTCAGTGTCACATGATCCATCAGAAATCATTCTAATATGCAGATTTGCTGATCAAGAAACATTTCTGATTATTATCAGTGTTGCTGCTTAATATTTTTATATTTTGTTTAATTAATAGAACGTTCAAAAGAGCAACATTTATTTTAAAATTGTAAAGATTATGGTATATATATATATATATATATATTGTATCATTTGGGGTTATTAGGATTGTTATATATATATATATATATGATTAAACGATGATTAAACGGTATTCTGAAACACAAGTGCATACCCACTTTGTTCAACAACTCTCTAGACTTTCATTATCACTTCCTGAGTATTACAACAGAAGAAACAGAAGCATTTCTACTTTCTTCATGCCCTCAAGATTCGGCTAAATTCAAGCTCTTTTCACTCTAAACTCTGTTTTGAGGTAGTCCAGTGAAGATTTAGTTTCTTCCCACAATTCCACTGAACACATTATTGACCTCTGGTCAGTCCATCTGTGGCTGAAATCAGATTAAATTGGTTTTCTAAACTAACAAATTATTGTTTTATCAGGGAAAACCAATAGTCCGTGATGTGCTGCTTATTAGGAAAGGATTTGCTGAACATTTTTAGTGCGTTGAGTTTCCACACAAAGACTTGATATGATAGGACAAGCGGTGCTGCAACTAGGACGTTTCGCTGGGTTTTAACTCCTTCATGAAGTATGCATGTTCATCTTGGTCTGAAATAGAAAAAGTCTTTGAGACAGCAAGTTTAAAAGCATGTGTTGGTATCACGTGTATAATGTATCTGACGTATCGAATCAAATATTTATGTTCAGCTCTAGATGCTGATATTAAGCCTTTAATATTGAAAATGTGGTACCTGAATCTGGCATCAGCAGCCTTTTTTTTTTTTTTTTAAAGGCTGAGTTCAAGATTAATACTTGTATTTTATTCATATCATAGAAGATATTCCAGATTTTTTTTAATGTTTTAACAGAAGTCTCTTCTACTCACCAAGGCTGCACTTATTTGATCAAAAATAGTCATATTGTGAAATATTACATAAGTGTTTTCTAATTGAATACTTTTTAAAATGCAATTTGTTCCTGTGATGGTAAAGCTTCATTACTCCAGTCTTCAGTGTCACATGATCCTTCAGGAATCATTCTAATATGCTGATTTGCCGCTCAAGAAGCGTTTCTAATTATCACTATTTTACAGAGAATAAACTGTAAAATTGAATATTTTAAAATTCTAATTTATAGAAAAACATGACATTTAAGCCTTAATATCTTAAGCCAGGGGTTCCCGAACCCATTCCCACATTTTGCATGTGTCCTTTGTCTGATACGCCCATTTCAGGTCTCGGAGTCTCGACTAATGATCTGATGATCTGAATCGGGTGTGTTTGATTAAGGAGATATGGAAAACGTGCAGCGTTGGGGAGGCTCCAGGAATGTGTTTGGGAACCCCTGTTTTAAGCAATTCATTAAATTTTCCCTGTATTCAATAATTCTATCCCTTAAAACTCATCTTTGATCACCAATATATGTGAATATGCAAATTAGCCTCGTCTCCGCTCACTCGCACAAGCTCAGAGATCCACTCGGTCAACTTACTGAGGTAAACCCTGCACAACGGTATCGTTTTTTACAATGTCAGACACATAACTGTAATTAATATGAGTAGCCTTTTAATTGACTATGTTATCAAACGGCTAATAATGTGTTGCTAAAGTTACACAAACCATGTTCCCGTCCGCCATGTCAGTCAGATAGCTGCTTTCTAACAATCAGTGTCCTTATAAAAGCTTAGAACGTTGGTGGAGAAAGGCATATAGTTCATTATAACATCCTAATATATATCATACACCCTCCATATTGCTAAATCTACATGATTTTTCATTTCAGCAGAAAAGTATACCAGGGTAACCGAGACTCCTCTGCTAGTTCGCTGTTAATGATAGGCTACAGCCCCCGTCGTGTTGATGTGATTGGTTACAAGGTAGTTTGTGACATCACAAACACCAGCGAATTTCTTTTTTTCGCGGCAGTTTTGAGGAGAAAATACTTAGCGATGGTGTTGACATGAATTTGCACATGGTTTGTCTCTAAAACTCCACATAGACATAAACATTAAAAACTTGATTTTCACCACAGGGGGTCTTTAAATAATTTTTAATAAATATATTTTTATGTCCCTCCCCAAGTGTTGAAAACAACACAATGAGAAAACATCTTTTGATAACAGGATGTCATGTGCTTCTGCTGTGTGAACCAGTGCAGACACTCTCACGGTGGGAAACAACCTGCATATCGTATAACAAAGTGTCTGTTCTTTCCCACTGATGCGATAAATGACTGCAGTCTCATACGACACCTCAAGATACAAACAACCCGGTTATGGCCACAGTGGAGTCATTCATGTGAAAGAATCAAAGCCTCCACATGTTCGTTCTTTGGCTCGATGGGTTTTTTGGTCTTTCCTGAGGATGGTTTAGTTGTGCTGTGTTTTGACAGCTTTTAAAACTTGCCACCAAAATCAATCAAACAGGTTCAAATGTGACCCTGGTCCACAAAACCAGTCATAAAGGTCCTATTGAAATCTGAAAGCTGAATAAATAAGGTTTGTTAGGGTAGGATAATATTTGGCTGAGATACAACTATTTGAAAATCCGGAATCTGAGGATGGAAAAAAAATGAATATTGAGAAAATCGCCTTTAAGTTGTCCAAATGAAGTCCTTATACCTATGCAAATCCACTCCCAAAAATAATTTTTTATATATTCACGGTAAGTAATTTACAAAATATCTTCATGGAACATGATCTTTACTTATTATCCTAATGATTTTTGACATAAAAGAAAAATGGGTCATTTTGACCCATACAATGTATTGTTGGCTATTGCTACAAATATACCTATGCGATTTTGTGGTCCAGGGTCACAAATAACAACTCAACAGGTTTTCATGTAACATGACAAACTGGGGTGTAGATACACTGAAAATAAATACGGGCCAATATATGATTTTGCCTAAAATTTAATCCTAACTCTATCCCTACCCCTAAATCTAAACCTACCCATAACTTCTCTCTAAAATTAGCGGGAAACAATAGGTGAATAACACTGATGTGGAAGCACCCAATCGTGATTGTAAGCCTAAACTTCACATAAACTTTAAACTCGTCCCTCAAATGTGATTGGTTGTTTGGAATGTTGATCCAGCACTCTCAGTAAGAATGTGTTTTTTATTATTGTTGTTGGCATCAATGGTTCCATGAAGAACATTTAACATCCATTGAATCTTTCCATTGCAAAAAAGTTTCTTTAGATTATGAAAATTCTCTTTACACTAAGAAAAAATGTTATTTTAAAAAGATAGCTCCAAAATTTCCATCATTAATTATTCACCTTCATGTCGCTCCAAACCCTTAAGACTTTTGTTCATCTTCGCAACATAAATGCAGATATTTTAGAGGAAATCTGAGAGCTTTCTGTCCCTCCATAGACAGCTACACAACTACCACTTTGATGCTTCTAAAAGTTTATAAAGAAAACTAAACGAATTCATATGAATTGAGCGGTTTAGTCCAAATTTTCTGAAGAGACTCGATCGTTTTATATGATGAACAGGTTGAATTTAGGCTTTTATTCACATATAAACATTGATCAGCTAACATTAACAGAAGCTTCACAGAACCTCTTTGAGAACACACCTCTTCCAGAAGCTCAAACGTGCTGCGTAACACAAGACTGAACGTCATTGGTTCTCACACGCTAAGCAAAAATGCTTGAGCTTCCGTTTACAACAACTGATGTGTGTTGATGAATGTTCATATGTAAAGCCTAAATTCAATCTGTTCATCATATAAAGAGACTGTGTCTCAAAATTTGGAATATACCGCTAAATTCCTATGGATTAGTTTGACGATTACCCAAAAACCCATTGATTTCAGGAACATGGAACCGAGAGTGTTAAAATGCTAACTCGTTTAAAAAAATACATCATCCCTGCAGTACTCTGGTTTAAAGACCCTGATACCGTTGACTCATTGGTTCTCTCGTGTCATGTGGACAAAAAATGACTGAAAATGAAAATGATTTTGCAAATCGTAAATTATGTATATCTCAGTCTGTTCCTGACACAATGCTATTGTATTACTTTAGAAGACTTGGAATACTTGGAAGTTTTATGACACTTTAATTGTGTTTTTTTTGGTCCGTTATGGAGTTTGGCAGTAAATCACCATGCACTCATGAAAAACAAATGCTGAAACCAATCCACAGAAGAAAGTCATACAGGTTTGGAACGGCATGAGGGTGAGTAAATAATGATTGAATTTTCATTGGGTGAACTATTAGAATAAAACATCATTTGTCTTGAAATCTACTTGAGTGTACTTCGCAAGCTGAAACAACATATATATATATATATATATATATGATGTCCTGTATATGTATATGATGCTCTTTTTAAAAGCCATCACATAATACCTAAACCCCTCACTAATACGGTTGCACACAGCAATGCGCTATGCCACATGGTGATGATATAGATCGGTATTTCAGCTAGTGGAATTTAAAAACACACAAAAGTTCATTTAAGAGTGCATGGACCACTCCACGTGGCTTAGAAGTCAGCACAAAATTGATATTGGTGGATCTCGTGCGAGTGACAGGTTGTCCCGCCCTCACGCCGATACATACATCCTCAGAGAAGAGATGTCGCTGCAAGAGGGAGGGCAAATCATTTTGATTAAAGATTACGAGAACACACGAATTAAAGAAAAAGTAATGATGTGCAAATAAAAATCATTTATAATAAATATTGCAATATTCCATAAAAAAACAAGATTTGTCGATTTTGATTTCATGTCGACTTTAACCAGGCAAAATAGCTAGAAAGTTCCTGCTAACCAAAGTTGTGTACAGATTCGCTCAGAGCGCGAATCACAGATCCTGCTGAGTCGTCATCAGTTGAGTCTCATTCTCCCTGCTCTTCTCTAACGATTGTTCCTCTGCTCCAGGTTTGGACTTGTTCGCGTCGCACACCAGGTAGATGGTATTCTCGGGACTGTTTTTGGCATCGGATGTACAGCAGATGTTGGCTCTCCCGCAAAGGCGGCCCAACTGGTTGACTTCTTGTTTGAAGGTCTTGCTGAAGATATAGTAGATGAATGGGTTGTATACAGTGGACGTCTTGGCGAACAGACAAGGTAGCATGCTGACCTCAGGAGGGATTGAATCACCAGGTTGGTAAATCGACCACAGGCTAACGATGCCATACGGCGCCCAGCTGCCGACAAACCCAACGCTGATTAGCACAGCGATCTGTAAAAACAAAGAAGAACACATTGAGATCTGTTTTGATGTTTGTTACTGGCCAATGTAGGCACGATATGGGCTCAATGTTGGCCCAGTATGGGCTAATTCAGATAGGACCGACATGGAACCACATATCGCAGTGCAAAATATGAATGAGGAATGTGTCTATGAATGTTCAGCTGATGTGAAGCCTCTGCCTAAATGGTCTCACGTGGGAAGAACATTCACAGATAAGAACATGGGAGAAGAAAGCCAGTGATAATTTAATATTTTACAGTTTTTTTTTTTTGGAATAACTGTTGATTTCAAAATCTCAAGGGCATTTGGAATGAATAGAGCTCAGTTTTGAAAGAGTTATGTTTATCTGTTATGAAAAATCCAATTCATTCTACAGGGAGATGTATCCCTCAGCATTATTCTGTTCAGGTTGAGATTGCTGAAAGAATCAGAGTTTGATGGGGGTGATGTAAGGATCGGTAACTGAAAGGTTGCCGGTTTGAACCCCATGTATTCTTTTTTCTTCTGCTTGTCAAGGCTTCCCTTTTCCACATACTGACAACAGACAAGGGAAGCAGTCAAGCTATAAAGTCGTCCCCTATATTCTATAATTCCCCTATTCTAACATCTTCTGAAGCCATACGACAGCTTTCAGCGCATAAAAAACGGCAATGATTTTCACATTGTTCACAGAAACTCTCATTAGTGTGCACAACCATCTTATTTAAGTATCACTGATATACTATTATAGTTTTTGTTAATATTTTCTCATTAAAATATTACAATTAATTAATGTTTATTTTAATTTTAATTAAAGTTTTAGTAATTTTGCTGTTTTTGTCATTTTTATATATATATATATTTTTAAATGTCTATAGTTTTTAAGGATTAGTTTTTTAGTTTTGCAAAAGAATTGCTTTAATTGTATTGCTTCAAAAAATATATGAATTTTACTTTTAAAATATATTTTAATTTTATTTCAAGTAATGAAAATGATTATATACATATATATATTGTGTGTGTGTGTATATGTATATGTGTGTGTGTGTATATATATATGGCCTCCTCTAGACTCTGAAGGTGTGCTGTGGGATCTGCATCAAGATGTTAGCAGAGATCCTTTAAGTCCTGTAAGTTGCGAGGTGGATCCTCCATGGATTGGACTTGTTTGTTCTGCACATCCCACAGATGCTCGATTGGATTTAGATCTAGGAAGTTGGGAGGCCGAGTCAACACCTCAAATTCGTTGTTATGCTCCTCAAACCATTCCTGAACCATTTTTGCTTTGTGTCAGGACACATTATCCTGCTGAAAGAGGCCACAGACACCAGGGAACAGTGTTTCCATGAAAGGGTGTACACGGTCTGCAACAATGCTTGGGTACGTGTCAAAGTAACATCCACATGGATGGCAGAACCCAAGGTTTCCCAGCAGTAAATTTCCCAAAACATCACACTGCCTCCACCAGCTTGCCTTCTTCCCATAGTGCATCCTGGTGCCATGTGTTCCACAGGTAAGTGACGCACACGCACCCGGCCATCCACGTGATGTAAAAGAAAACGTGATTCATCAGACCAGGCCACTTTTTCCATTGCTCCGTGGTCCTGATCTTCGCTCTTGGCTCTTTTGGCAGTGGACAGGGGTCAGCATGGGCGTCCTGACTGGTCTGTAGCTCTGCACCCTCATACACAACAAACTGATACATTATGTATTCTGACACCTTTCTATCAGAACCAGCATTAACTTCTTGAGCAATATGAGCTACAGTAACGCGTCTGTTGGATCGAACCACACGGGCCAGCCTTCGCTCCCCACCTGAATCAGTGTCGCCAGTTCACCACTGTTCCTTCCTCGGACCACTTTTGATAAATACAGACCACTGCAGACCAGGAACACCCACGAGAGCTGCGGTTTTGGCGAAGCTCTGATCCAGTCGTCTAGCCATCACAATTTTGCTCTTGTCAAACTTGCTTGAATCCTTACGCCTGCCCATATTTCCTGCTACTAACACATAAATTTGAGGACAAAATGTTCACTTGCCGCCTACTATATCCCATCCACTAACAGGCGCCGTGATGAAGAGATAATCAGTGTGTTATTCATTCATATATATATATATATATATATATGACAACAAAATTGGTGCACACATTAAATCTTAGCACCTTAAAATGCAATACCCAGAGTTTATTTTGGCATATTGCAGAAAATGTTAGAAGGAAACAGGACAATTTTGCACATTAAAAATGTATATGATTGTTAAATGCTGTATTCAGTAAGAAACTACAGTAGAAACACATTAGGCTTGTTTGATTTTAAGCAGAGCTGCACAGACCAATCGGTGTTGAATCAAGTTCAAGTTCAAGTCAATGACATCAAAGTACAACAAGAGCGATTTTAAAAGCATATATAGGAGCCGTCTGCTCTCTGATCATACACCGATCGGTCTGTGCAGCGCTACTTCAAGTCGAACAAGCCTATTTACTGGAAGAAAAAAAGTCATGTGCCTCTTCTAGTTATGTGACTGAAAAATCTGCTCAGATGATTGGCTAATATTTCTTCCCAAAAGACTAATTGTTGTCATTACTTTGTTTATGTTGGTTTAAATATGTAAAGAAATATTTAAAGAAATGTTCTGGCCACTGTGACTTAAATAACATGAGTTGTCCAATTGATATCTGACTAATGTGACTTAAACTATATCAGTTAAAATAGATAATTGCATCTGCATTCATCTGCTGTTTTGTACACATCATGTGTGAACGGCTGAAGTCATTCAGATAAAAGCTGATTCTCTGATGCTCTTGGGTTTCATATCACGTTCAGATGAAAGCTTAGTGTGCAGATCTTATATTTCATAACAGTAGTGTAGCTGGTACATGCTGTAAATCAAACACACTCACCACCATGAGCCGCCGCTGCATCTTTATCATGTTGGGTATGTGGTTGCTGTCATCCATAGACTTGTAGGTGACGTATAATTTCAGAGCAATTCCAGAGTAGCAAGACATGATGATGATGGCTGGGAAGATGAGGTTCATAAGGAAGATGGTGATGACAAAAGACTGGCTGTGTTCCTTCATGTCCCTCCAGGCCAGAGTACAGGACAGGCCAAAGGACTCTGGGCCGTATTTTCCCCATCCAATCAGAGGAAAAATAGCCCAGAGTAGCGCATACAGCCATGTGGTTGCCACAAGGATCTTTGCGTTCCTTTTGCTGATTTTCTCTTCTATGGACGGAGACAGACAGAAAAGGGGATCTAAATGAAAAAAAGCTTTTTTTCTTCTATGTATCATTTAGTTATATGACCATTTTCATCCTATGATTTTTAAGCTGCAATAGCCTGCTCCTCTAAAGACCGCGTGAAGTGGCCATATTTTTGTGTTCATTAACAGCAATTCAATGACCCTATTGGGGTTGGTTAAGGCTACAGTGTTTTGTAATTATAAATATAATATAATACAATGTAAATAATTCAATAATATTTCAAATTTTATTCAAATCTCTCTACTTTAAAAAATAATATAATAATTATAAAATAATTTGATCACACCAGCTGATCCACACTGAATTTCAAAGAAAATCCTGTTTTCTATGATTCACTATGTCCCAATTATTATTTTACTTTAATTATGAGTTCAAGTGCATAGCACTGAATCCCTATTGTGCTTATTAGGATTTTCAAAGATCTGCATTCTGCCCTAAAAAGGATCGGGACTCAAAACTGGGATGGTAGTGCCCACCCTGTCTACAATCGCTCATAACTCCAGAACCATTATTCGCAGACTCGAGTGTTTCATTGGAATCTTTGGCTTAAGACGAGCAAAACGGGATTCGATCGTCATCCCAAAAATGTTGGATTTTTTGAAAAACATACTTTTACGAACTAGTCCTAGGTTTTTCACCTGATCAGAACCAAACCAGAGCAGAAAGATTGTCTGATTGTCAAGTATTGAAAAAAATTGAAAATTTCAATTCACGTCCATGAAGGGATGCCAAAATGTAGGCATTTTAACTCTTGAACGGAATGAGATAATTTCACCAATTCAGTCCACCTATGTACGGGTCAGTTTGTGGTGGTGTGAAAAGAGGCATAGCGACTGCCCACTTGGTGGTGCTATAAAATGGAAAAAAATGAAAACGTCTTTAGCTACGCAACAGTCAGAGGCATTTAGTGTTTTGTTCCAAGGTGCCGTGATTGTCCATGAGGGCATTCACGGATCTTGAAAAACACGGTCACTGTTGACCAATGAAGTTTGAGTAGCTATCAGAGAAGATTAATGGAGGCCGATCGAAAAGAAAATCGCTGGGCCTGTTTGACCCATTGTTTTAAATCACGTAATTGTCCACTCACAATATTCAAACTCCTCGTTCTGAAAAACTTTGCCTCTAGTACCACTGGCGTCAATCGAATCGTTCGTTAAATATTTGAGATTATTTGAAAAACCTACTTTTGCGAGCTAGTCCTAGGCTTTTCACTAAACCTTGATTAACAACTGCACAAGTCTCTGGACTCTCAAGGTCAATAATTATCAAAAAAAAAAAAAAGTTGAACTTTGGTATTCGGATAGCTAGGGTCATTTTAAAAATGGGCATGGCCAAGTACACCCAAAAGCCTAAACGAAAACTCTAAGCATGCAAACCTTTAAGGAGATCAGACCATGGGTGGCACTATAACTGTTAAAAAGCTTTTAAAAAAAAACACATTGGCTGTAAATGGTCTATTCCATCTATAGTTGGTTGCAGGCTTGCTAAATAAAACAATACCTTTTTACCCATACTGTATGCTTAATGGCCTTAAAGCTCTTGAACCCAGATTATCGCAGCTATATTTATTTTTTTGGTAGATACTCATACATTTCTCTTTGTTACGGAATCATCTCAAAGCAGGTTAAAGCCTAAAAACTTCAGTCCTCTATAGCACATCTCTATAGGATCTCTATAGGATCACCGAGAACACTAAGGGGAATTGTACAATCTGACCTTTATAACTGCCCTCATCTTTAGCTTAATGCACACTTAATTCCGTAAAAATATGGACAACCGTGTCCCTAGTCTGGATGTGCCTGAGCTGAATCTGTGGCTGAGAGAGCGGTTTGATATCACTGCCACTGTGTTTGTACGCTTCATTTAAGACAGACAGAGCTGGAAACATTGTGCATTCTTTTCCCAGAAAACTGGGCTATGCGTGGTTTTCCAGATTACAGATGCACAAATAAGTCGTATATGACATCTGCCACTAAACTAACTTTCATTTAATGAAAGTATGAGTAGTGCTTGTTCATGCAACACTGGGCATTGTGATGCTAAAGTGTTCCGGGTGGTTGCTTAACTCCACATAGCCTGCTTAATGTGTTCTTCTGGGGTTGTATCTCTTTCAGCTCTTTTATCAGGATTTGTTTGAACAAAAAAGAGATCCATTTATTTCTCACAGCAGTTTTTCCCATGCCAAGTTTCTTTTCAATAATTCAGGGTTTGCCTCGCGGCATGAGACATCCCAAAAAAAAAAAACTATTAAGTTAGCTTTCCGAACCGTCATGCTGAGTTTGTGTGTAAATGACAACTATCTGCGGTAACAGAGCTCCCCAGCAGCTCTCAGCACGAACATGACCCCTTACAGAGATGAAACCAGATCACTCCATCCGTCAAACCATTCCTGGATATCAAAACCTTGTTTTGCTATGTTATAGTGGAATAAATCAGAAATGATTGGCTGTTTACGCCCTATTTGGAGATGTCAGATGAGAGATGTCATTTTATCGTACTGAAGAAAAAACGTTCTTAGTGGTGATCTCATTTGCTTTCTTTGCTGGACTGTTGAAACTGAAGGAGGGAAGTAAATTGTCAACATTTAAATGGCAAGTTATCATCACTGAAAAAAAATATTCATTATTGAAATATGCTTGAGACTTTTTTTTTTTTTTAAGTTTGTATACTACTAAATCTCTCTCCCTCTTTGATATTTCTGATTCTGATATTGTAATATTTGATGTATAATGTTTGGATCAAGTTAAGCTCATTTGACAGCATTTGTGGCATAATGTTGATTACCACAAAAATTACCACTTTTTCTTTGAAAATAAACGCAAAGATGGAAAGGCATTTTCAATGGAAATGAATAGGGCCAATTTCTGGAGGATTTAATAGCAGAAATGTGAAGCTCATAACTTCATAAAAGCATTTGCCTTCATTTTTCTGTTAAAAAAATGTGTATTATTTGAGTTGTAAAGTTTAAATCATTTTTACAGTCTTTTTGGAGTAGCGGTGTTGCGTTTTCAAGGCAACAAAGTTGGAAAATTGTATATAACTCTGTTAGTATGCGATTTTTCAAAGTAAAATCATATATTGTTTGTCTTGTGTCTATACTGTTGAAACTGTACTGTAACGCAGATTTTAATTGGAAATTGTAATAATCTCAGAAATTCTGTTACATTAATTGCTGTTAAATTGCACTGAACTTGATATAAGCCTATTTATTTAAATCTTACAGATATTTACAGGATTGTTTTATAATCTTGTGAAAACAAAATGTCAGCATATAACATGAATCAATCATCTTCCATGAAAATTTGGGATATTTTTCTTACAAGAACCCATTGCTTCACTTCAGAAGTTCTTTATTAACCCCTCGGAGCCGTGTGGAGTACTTTTACGATGGATGGATGCACTTTTTTGGCTTCAAAATCGGGCCACCCCATTCACTGGCATCATACAGCTTGGAAGAGCTGGGATATTTTTAAACATATACACCTTGTATGGATTGAGCATGAGTAAATCATGGGATAATTTTCATTTTTGACTGAACTAACCCTTTAACATGGTAAGAAAAGGCAACTTTATCTAAGGAGCTCTGAGGTTGTACAACTCATTAGGAGTCCATGCTAAAGTCAAAATAAAAATTGGTCTAAGGATAGACCTCTGAGGAACTCACTGGGTGACTGGAGCGTTAAAGACACGATGAAGCGAACAATAGCCATAACTGTCAGGGTCATCATGCTAGCAGCTCCAAAGAAAAATCCCATCAGGCCGTAGTACACACAGGTGATGTCTCCCCCTATCCAGTGGTGGTTCCAAGCTGAGGCTACAGCCAGCGGGTACATTGTGATGGCTGCTCCCAGATCTGTCACAGCAAGATTCACACTTAGAAGCTCGGGGGGCTTCATGTGGTTTGACCGCTTATATGCCATCACAAGAACCATCAAATTCCCCACAATGGAAAGAATCGCTGCATGTGAAAGATAACAGGGAGAAATACATAAAAAGAATTAGGTGTATATACAGCAAGATGTTATCCAAATCCCAGACGAATTCTTCTGCAGTCTTATGTAACTCCATCTTCAAACAGTCTCTTGTGCCCTTTCTTTGTTTCTCCGCCTCTCTTTAATCTGAGCATCCAACAGTATGTCATCTTGACTCTTTGATAACCTTCTTGTTTTGCCCTTCAGCCATGTACAGTTTCACACTGGAATTTACTTTTACTATGGATTCGGCAGACACTTATACAAAGCAACTTTTATTGCACTCGAGACATATTGTAATCAATTCATGCATTTCCTGGGAATCGAACTCCATGGATGACCGTGGAATTGCTTGCCCCTGCTATACAGTTGAAGCTACAGAGACAAATAAGAGCATGGTGTTACAATTATACAAGATCTAATGCGGTGAATGTCCCGCAACCTGTGAGGAACATATTTCACACCAAAATAAATAAATAAATAAAACGTTTTTGCTTAAAGAAATGAATATCCTAATTACATTTTTTATTTTAAAAAATCTGATATTTTGACAGTCTTAAAGGATTAGTGGACTTCAGAATTCAAATTTCCTGATAATTTACTCACACCCATATCATCCAAGATGTTTGTCTTTCTTTCTTCAGTTGAAAAGACATTAAGGTTTGTGAGGAAAACATGCCACGATTTTTCGCCCTATAGTGGACTTTAACAGCTAACAATGGGTTGAAGGTCCAAATGTCAGTTTCAGTGCAGCTTCGAAGGGCTCTACATGATCCCAGATGAGGAATAAGGGTCTTATCAAGCGAAACGATTAGTCATTTTCTAAAAAAAATAAAACATACTTTTTAAACACAAATACTCATCTTGCACTGTAATGCGGCATGCATTACATAAACCCGTTGAAAAGGTCACACGTGACGTAGGTGGAAGTACCGATCAAGTGTGTTTTTCCTCTCTTCTCCCTTACCTCCGCCTACGTCACGTGTGACCTTTCCAACGTGATTACGTAATGCGTGGCGCATCGCAGAGCAGTGCAAGACGAGCATTTATGGTTAAAAAGTAAACATTTTTTTAGAAAATGACTGATTATTTTGCTAGATAAGACCCTTATTCCTCGGCTGGGATCATGTAGTCCTTTGAAGCTCCACTAAAACTGACATTTAGACCTTCAACCTGTTGTTGGTAGCTGTTGAAGTGAGAAAAATCCTGGAATGTTTTCCTCAAAATCCATAATTTCTTTTCGACGGAAGAAAGAAAGACAGACATCTTGGATGACATGGGGTAAATTATCAGCAAATTTGAATTCTGAAGTCAACTAATCCTTTATCAAACTTACAAAGTGCAAATTTTGGATTTTTAAAAAAAAAAAAAAAAAATTGCTATGAACATCTTCCAGGTCAAAACAGATTTGAATAATCCATGAGGACACTGTGGAAAAAATTTGATCAATTTTTTTTTGCATTGTGTCCTCATGGATTCTTATGGAGCCCCGAACATGGCATGCAGGAAAAAAAAAATAGTAGGCGAACTTGTGCACACGATTTACCAATTCGTTCCCTCGATTTACTAAAACACGGGCACAATTTATTATTTCGTTCCCTTGATTTATAAATCATGTGCATGAACATGTGCGTAGGATTTATTTATTTATTTTTTTTATTTTTTCTTGGATGTCACGTGCAGGGCTCCGTAGCTTCTCATTGCTGTGGGGGGAAAAAAAATCTAATTTTTACTACAATTTTTAAAAAAAATTATATATTATTTAATTTTGACCATTTGTAAAGTATTCATATCATGGTAATATTTATTATGCTCAATCAAAAAATAAACAAGCAAATAAATAAAACGTATTACTGCAATCTAATAACTTGAATGTGAAACCCACATCCAACGTCATGAGAAATTTCCCAAGCAATTTTAGGTTCAGTTCCAACCGCACATACTGCATCAGTTTACATGACTGAATGAAAGAGACACTATTTTATGTTGCCGAATGATACATTTCACTAGGTTTGATCTGTGCTGTGCTGTTGAAATCCTGCAGGTTGACCGCTGAGCATGTGGATTACATTTAATACGAGCCACCTGTAGTCATACGTTCAGAAGAATTTCACGCAAGACTCTTGGATAAGCTATAGATCTCCCTGCGGTGAAAAAACAGAATACCTAGATCTGCTCCAGCAAAATTAACAACAGCTTCCTGCGCAAGGAACACTGTCTAGGGAACAGAACAGAGGACCTTCAACAAAGCATTATGGGTAAGTCATCAACTCGTCAGTAGGTTCAATGCTCCGTCTGACAGTTACATCAAGGATTTACCAAACACCTGCAGTTTACTGCGACAGGTATTGAGGAGATTAGATGAACCCCAGTTGGAAAGACCTGAAAAATGACATTGGGCAAAACTACCGCACAGGCATTTCTCAAATCAGTGTGAAAGCACCTGGACTTCTATATCATGTCATTTACAACACAACTTTCTGAAGCGTGTGGACTTTGAGGCATAGAAAACTAAAAAAGACTCGACTTGAGTGTTAGGAAAATGCAATCTGCTTTGGTGACCTGGAGGTCACATCTGCAAATTAAGGAGAATTAAATTAGCACTGAACTAAATTGAGCCGAATAATGATATTATCGCTCGTAGAGCCGTTTTAGAGCTGAAGTGATGTCATCACTGATTAACTCTGCAACAATACCACTGTTATTAAACCAATCTGAAATGACATTAAATTAAATTGAGTTGAAGACAACTGTCTTTTGAGCTGCTTTGCCGCTGAAATTGAAGTCATTTCATAATTGATTCATTTTTTCTTGCCTCTCGAAATTCACGACATGACTCGAATGAGTGAATTAAATGATGTTGATGACAAAGGATGGGAGGATGCAGGCATTTATCGGTTCACAAATAGGCGAGACCGGGGCTGGTTACGCTTTTTATAGAAAATAATTAGTCCATTTCTGCATTAGTGAAAGTCTTTGGCACAAAAAAAGCCACCATTATTGCTCAATAAAAAAAAGAAAGTTCATTGAACACACCATATATATCGGGGCATGTTGTCACAGTTGAACATGCCTATACAAAAGCAAAACAGTAATAATTTTAATTTAACTATATCCATTGTTTTGGACAATAAATAATTAATTAAAAATGCATACATTTGGATTATATTTAGATTAGTACTTACATTTATGAAAAAAACTCAGGTTACACTTTATTTTAAGGTGTCAGTATTTCAGTGTAATTATACATTTAGTTACTCAGGAATAATAATTAACTACATGTACTTACTATAGGTTTAGGGTTGGGATGAGGGGTTGGTTTAGGGTTAATTACATGTAATAATGCTTAAATCCTAATTATTACTATAGTAAATACATGCAACATATATGCAACAATGACAGTGTAAAATAAAGTGTTACCGAAACTATAAATAAATCCACCTTTGTAATATATCTGATTCTTGACTAAATGTATAGTGTGATTTTTAATAGTTTGTACTTGTATACCCCCAAAATGTGATGTTTAGAACACAATTCACAAAACTTATGCTAATTTAATGCTGTTTGACAACAAAGCCAATAGGTTACTAGAGCTACTAGAGAAAAAAAGGCAATTGTGTATTTATAAACTGAGATATATTTATACTACTCGCGTGTGACAACTAACCCCGGTTTCTCCTGAATGAAAGTACCAAAGCATCGATAACCTCCTTTATAAAACACTACGTTTTCAGAATGTAAATTCTGAGTCAATTATGTAAGAAGTGAATTTCAGTAATCGGTTTGGAAACAAACAGACTAAAAGTTGGAGGTCCAGACGGTCAATCTTACCAATGAGCAGCAGGAACGCGCCAACTCCATAATCCACCGCGGGTGATAGTTTAGACGAATAAATATCCATGAGGACAAGCGAGGTGCTCTTCAGCGGGACGAGATGATGTTATTTCCCAGATATGAACGCGCTCGACATGGATGAGTGCGATTAAGAAAAAGTTACAGAAAATACATGTGCCGTATCCACACTGCTGTCATGTGTCAGAAACATCTGTTGTCCAAGAATGATAAAGAATGAGATTTAATGAAGCGCCCACCTCACTACCATATAGAGAGAATGCAGTTGTCCTCGCTCAATAACTTGTAAAACAGAGGAACACGCCATGAGCAGCTGCTGGTGCGCGTTGGAAACCCTCAATCCAACGCGTCTGAACTGCAACGCGTCACATCTCTGTCTCCCAGGGATCCGCTTCAGTGAGGTCCTCAACAGGCAAAAGGAGGGGCTTCATAATGACTGGACCACACTTTAGTCCTGCGATAGATAGATAGATGGATGGATGGATGGATGGATAGATATTTTTGAACTTTTAAGAACGGTTAATATAAATAAATGAATAGACTGACAGACTCATCTCTGTTCCTCAAAAAAACTGTTATTCTATAGTAATATTAACATAAATATAAAAAAAAAATGCATTTTACGGTGAACGTACAAAGCATAGACATAATAAAATACATAGACTCCCCATTGGCCTCTGGTTCGTACGTCAACGGCGCCGCCATTTTGTGCTGGTCAACGTTCCCATAACGCTCATAACTGGAATTGAGAAAAATGGCTGTTTCGTGTGCCGTTCAAATCACCGCACAATTGAATACAGGTCTCAGGGAATAAGCTTTCACAGGTAAGGCTGAACATTTGTTTCTGGTTGTATTTGGTCATTATATAATTATGTTGATAGTAGTTGGCCACCGGAGTCAGTCAGAAAATAGCTAGCGATGTCGCTAATTAGCTGTGAAAGTTGAGTTTACGTTATTTATATTATAGTTTTAGTGTTTATTATTTCATTTTATAAACAAAATTTCCTAACATTTTATATTTATTTTCTTAAAACCGACTTTTTAAGACAAGCATTCGTTTCAGTTTGGTGACTGACATTTTGTGAATTACTGTAACTTTAGTTAGTTGGCTAGCTTACTTTTCTCACACATTGAAGGTTTCCCAGAGACAAAGAGTTGAGGAGATAGTGGGAAGTAGCTGTAAGAAGGGAAGGTTTTTCCAGCATGTGTGATTTGTTTTTGACCATTTGCTTCATTTTCACAATGGTGGTCAATTCTAAACACAAGAAAAGCTAAAATGGGTTAAAAGACAGAAAATGCCTTTCCCACAATAAGTAATCTTTTTTTCATTTAATGTGAAAATTTAAATGATCTCATTATGAGCGTCTTCACAATTCTTATCCAAGAATAAAGCAGCCAAATACAGGACAAGTCTGAGCTTTGACTATTAAAATAAATATTTATTTAAAGTCTACTATCGAGGTTTTGAATAACCAGAGATGGAACTTTTTGTACATCATAAACCACTGAAATCGGTTGATAAATGTAAACATTACTTTCGTTTTTATCCCAAAAAAATCGCCAGTTTACCTGCATTTGTTTACAGTGCAGTCTTGCCCTCACCAATATGGCGGACGCGTTGACGTATCGCAGCAACGTTCCAAAGCGGCCAATGGGGCGTCTATGTATTTATTATGTCTATGGTACTAAGCACACACGTCATCCGCTCCGCCCCCACACCTCAAGTTGCCCGGGAAGAGAAAACATCAGTAAGTCGCCGGGAAGCGAATATGAAAAAAGCTCCAAGATAAATGCATCGCTATCAGGTATGCTCATAAACCTATGAAACGTTATATTTTTGGCCATTGAAGTTAATGCGTTAGATTAATTAAAAGTATTTAACGCGCTAATAATTTGAACACCACCAACGCATTTGCCTGATTTGAGAGCTACTAGACCAGCCTCGTCATAAAGCGTCAATTATTGTAATATGCTCCGTATTTCTGTTTGAAACATGGTAAAAATGTTTGAGGTAAATATAAATATATATTTTTTTTCTCAACAGACATCCAAACAAAATAACAAAGGCCTATATGTTAACGTAATTGCTATTTAAAAGATATCTATTCTAATTACTTTTAAATTAATTATTAAAAATATGAATCATAACTTCACTTGGATGAATCAAATATTTGAACGAATCTGTTTGAAATTTAATAATTCAACGACAAATAAACTTGTCGCCACCTACTGGTGTAAAGATGTAATTAATATAATCTTTATTTGAAGGCTCGCGTTACTTTCATAAGGTTTATTTCATCATTTTTATAGCTACCGTAGACATCAGCGTTTAACTATATAAACTATTATTCCAGTTCTTCTATGATCATTTGAATTACATGACATACAATTCTGCTTAGGGCACACATTTGGCCAGTAGCGGCCATGGATAGATTACTTTCTAATGAGTAAAATATGTTTGTTTTGAAGATTCAAGGTCATCTCTCAGACAACAAAGAGCATTCTTTTCACTGTATAGCCTTAAATTGCAATCAAGCAATTCCCACAAAAACACACTTGATTACAGAAACACAGAAAATACTGTATGAAAGAAACATGTAGGTGTATACAGAAAATCAGATCAAATCATCTAGCTTTATCTGCATAGGGTTTTTTTTTTCTTTAACCGTAGAATTCCCTACCTGAATTAAATTTAATGAAACAAACTGAGACTTCCTCCCTAAGTGAAAAATGAATAATTTACTATACTGCATTAACGAAACAAGAGCATTTTTAAAGTAAAGTGCACCAAGACAATTATGTTCTGCTCTCTTTGATGTCACTGAATGAAAATTGCAATTACGTTACATTTAAACCCATTGAGAAATGTCAAGCTGTGAGATTGAGATATCTGAAGTTCAGCACATAAGGTTTGCGTACAGAGCAGAAATGAGACAAATTATGCAATAAAAGCACAACGCTCTGAGGAACATGTTTGGCAATTCACAGTTAAAGCTGTATTTTCATCTGCAATCTCATGTTGATTACTTCAGATGGTTGTTTTACAGCAGATAACTGTGGGTGTTAATGAAGGAATTATGCTGAGTCCCAATTCACATGCTCATTTGCATGGAAAATATTTTGAAATATATTCTTGCACATGTTAAAAATTCACGCCTGACTGGCTGCTTTTAATACACTTTGATTTAGGACACGCTAATGCTGTTCTAATATACTATTTACGATGTTTCAATTCCAATGAACTGATAAATTGTACCTTTAATGCACTGCGAGTTGGATAAAAACATCTGCGTAAGTGTAATGGAAGCTATAATAGCTTTCTTTATGTATTTTACACCTCCTTGGTTAAGACGAGATGATGTAGGAAAACATGAATGCTGGTGGGTTGAGCATCTGGCATCGCTGCGTTTCCACTTTCTCGTCTGCTCTTTTCACACTCACTTCTACACTCGTGTCGTGTAACTCTAGTTAATGTTGAGCCATGGCATCTTTCCTGCTTAGAAGGAAAAGTTCTATGAACTTTGGCCAACGTTCTGGCAAGGTGTTCTCAGTTATGATCAAACATTCTTCTAGTAACATTAATAGAATATTAATTCAAAGTTATCTGGGGCCGTATGTATAAAACCGCTCAGAGTAAAATTTTAGTCTTCAGTGTGTCAAAATTGTAAGAATAATTTTACTCTTAAACTTAAAAGCAGCCATGTCACCCTGTAGCCCAAGACTGGTTGCCCACTGAAGCTAAGCAGGGCTGAACCTGTTAGTACCTGGATGGGAGACCTCCTGGGAAAACTGGGTTGTTGCTGGAAGAGGTGTTGGTGAGGCCAGCAGGGGGCGCTCACCCTGTGGTCTATGTGGGTCCTAACGCCCCAGTATAGTGATGGGGACACTATGCTGTCAAAAAGCACCGTCCTTCGGACGAGACGTTAAACCGAGGTCCTGACTCTCTGTGGTTGTTAAAAATCCCAGTATGTCCTTCGAAAAGAGTAGGGGTATAACCCTGACATCCTGGCCAAATTTGCCCACTGGCCTCTGTTCATCATGGCCTCCTAGTCATCCTCATACACTGATTGGCTTCATCACTCTATCTCCTCTCCACCAATAAGCTGGTGTGTGGTGGGCGTTCTGGCGCAATATGGCTGCCGTCGCATCATCCAGGTGGTGGATGAGGAGATTCCCCCTTCCATATGTAAATCGCTTTGAGTACCCAGAAAAGCGCTATATAAATGTAACAAATTATTATTAAATTATTAAAAGGTGCAATATGTAAAATGTTTGGCCAGTAGAGGGCGTACATTCAAAACGGCAACAAAAATGGCGTAGCTTGATGACGCTGGCCGTCAAGGAGCGTGGAATGATGAGGACTGTCGTCTTCGGCTCCATCACTGATTTAAATCAGATGGGAATCAGAAATCATGTTCATGGATCAGGTAAAGTAATAGTTTTTTAAATGTTGCGCTTGATGCCATGATTTTATTTCATTATAATTAATTTACCGCAAGTTTTAACACTAAATTGGTTGTCATAGATGTTACTGTATTTGTCCAATTCATTGGTGTGATAATGCTTAGCAGTTGTACGTGTTCAAAACAATTATAGTAAAAGTACAGTTGAACATACCCACATCATTTGCAAAAAGGCTGATTAATATTTATGCATAACACATACTGTATTAATTTCCATTGTTTCACGTCGGGTGAAGTGTATGGCAAAGTCAACAAACTAATCACAAACCAAATGCAATAACGCTGTCCTTAATAAACATTACTCGGACATTGAAACAATAAGACTAACACTGTTGATCGATATAATAATCACAAGTTTTCTGTCAGTAAAGGAATCCAAATAGTTCCTCACCTGTCTATTAAAACACATGCAAGATCGGCGTCTCTGTCTAGTTGAAGTTTGTCGCGCAGTTCTTTCCATTTAGGAAATGCGACACCCTCGTTTTATTTCACTTCTTGTCCCAAAATCTTCTTGGCTCATTTGGTTTACGTTTATGGGACTTGTCTTTGTTGACAGGACCAGCTACAAACAGAATAATTGTGTTCCGTAACGACTGCACGAAACAAGCTAGTTGCTACTATTTCCGCATTTGTCCATGAGGCTATGTTGTCATGGTTTCTACGGCAGTAAAAGCGGAAACCGAGGGTAACGCGGATATGACATCATTGACAGGCTACTCCCGCACATGTCCCAAAGCTTTGGTTAAAATTGGAAGTTTTTTAAGATTTACAAATAGTTGGAAGCATTTGGTATATTGTAAGTACTCAACTGAACAAAATATATAACAATGGCCTAGTGGTTTTTGGATATTTTACTGCAAAAATTTTACATATTGCACTTTTAAGAATAAGTGTGATTCATAAAGGCTCCTAAGTGTTAAGTCTAGGTCTCAGCTCCTAAATTATTTAGGAATGCTGGAGAAGTATCCTGGTTTGGAGTAACAAGATGGCAGCAGAGAGGGTGAGACTTTCCAAACACACTTTCCAATAAAGATATAAATTTTGTTGTTGCTAAAACAATACAAACTCAATTATTTTTGTAACTGACCTAGAGAGAAATTTAGTTACTTTAAATAAATGTAATACATTTTAATACATTTAATAAGTGGAAATAAAATCTTTATAACTTTAAATGTAATATCATCTCCCAATCAACAAATCAATACTGCAGAAATGAAAGTAGTAATTACCTGTTTTGATAATTGTAAAAATACAGCAGTGCACTGGTGATGACTTGGGCCCATCAGTGCAGGGGCTTTGGATGCAAAAGTGAGAGAACCAATGAAATATTAAAAACTGATTATGTTTGTAGTCAGTGTGTGAGGTTTTTTTTTTCTGTGAGCTTTTTTGCTTTTGTTTTAGCCTGTGTATATGTGTATGTATGTATGTATATATATATATATATATATATATATATATAATTATCATTATTATAATTATTATTATTATTATTATTGCAAGTACATAACAGGACAAGCACATTGTCACTTATTCCCAGTCTCATTCACTGTTGCACAATGCTTCCCTGTATATGACATCATGTTTCTTTTGGCACGAGTCAGAGTTGAACCACGGGCTTCCAGTGACCCTTACTGATGCGGACAGCAGAAATCAGCAACCATCAGATCCCATGCCTCACTGAACCGCTTTTATGTGCAAATCAGTCTGTTAAGGTTAGTTTGGCTGCAAAGAATTGATATCTAATTGGCTTTAAAAAAAACATTTATGCATACTGCAAATCTGAAATCAGCTTTCTATGAATTTACAAAAAAAAAAGGTTAAGAAAAGGTAAGACTAAATGTAAATTCAAAAGTTAACATATCAGGGCTGGTTTCATATACTGTAAATGGCTTAGATTAACGCCTTAGTTCAGTTAGGGCATTTTAGTAGCTTTTATTAACTTGCCTTATAGGAAAAAAAATATTACTGTTGTGCATCTTGAGACAAAACAATGGCACTGACGTATTTTAAGATATGTCAGTGCAAATTGCTTTCAAGACAGCTCAAGCATAGATTTTAGTCTGGGAGTAGACTTAAGCGTACAAGTCTGTGAAACCTGCGGCAAGTCACACATTTTTTTGTAACCTTGTCAACTGAATTATTAATCGCATTTCTCTTCCTGTACAAGAGGTGTTGTAGTATCTCTCGACAAGGTCAGCATGCGTGTAACATTCGCTGAAAAAAACATTTTAAAAACTGAACATTCAGAAATAATGTTTTTAAAACTTAATGGGAATGTCAGCAAAACGTTGGGTGGACAAACAACGTTTAATTGTGTATTTGTGCTGCTCCAGAGAATAATATGGGAAAGTTTTGGTCCCAATAGCATGTTTCATCACGAACAAGAAAAAATGTATTTTCTGTCTAGCTTCATGGCTGCTCTTCATCAAACGCTTAAAAACTAAACCATTTTTGCTTTCAAAATCCATCAAGTGGCATGTTTATGTAAATGATTCATGTAAAGAAGGTTAGTTGCATAAGCTATAATGGTGATGAATATAGAAATCTGGAGAGCAGCACTGACAGCTCATGACTCTTTGTGTTTGCGCGGATGTCTTTACAGAATGAGTTTTTACCCTTCAGAGTCTGCAAAGACATGCCTGTTCAGACCAACCTTGGAATTCCAGCACTTTTGACGTGGTTGGGTGCTTTATGATGAATTGCCTTTGTTACACACTTCTCTCTTAACGCTCTGGACAAAAGTGGACACTAAATGGATGAACATGGATCAAATGAAGTGTAGGCCAAAAGTTAATATAATAGAATCTTGTGGCAGTCTAGCCAGTTACGTCTTCAGTGGGAACAGCAATTGAAAGTGAATAGTTCTGTGTAGGTGGGATCTGTCAGTCATGTTTCAGTCATGATAAAATAATTGGATCAAATAAAATATGATCACTGTAAGCATTCAATATGGATGGGCACATGTGATGTAACTGATGCCCTCAATGTAAATTTATAGGTGCAATGAAATACTTATTCCAGTTTTAATACACAGAGATTGTATTGTTTATTTGAGCTGTCAACTTCTGGCTCAACCAATTTTTATTTATTATTTCTGCAATTTTGTTTGGTGGTGCTAGTGTCACAGAAATGACACTTCACCTTTAACTCTCGGTTAGATGTTACCTAACATCCATGCTGGTTTCTGAAGGATGAATGTTCAAAATTCTCTTTGAACCTTCATCTGTAGAAGATTGAGCCCTTCACAAAGTAAGGAACATGTGATTGTCTTAGTTATTCCACAGGTTTTTGATGCATATCTTTTTATCTTGTATTCTTGACTAGCAGTCCAAAATGTCATGATTTATTTTTCAGGTCAACAAAATCATAAGCCTGTTGTGCAACAACATCATCTCTTAACAACTTGTTTGTTGAGACACTATACTTAATAACCACTTCTGCTATCTTACTATACACTCTCAGAAGCTTTGTGTTCTCCTATTGTACGTCTGAACTTATTGCAAATGCGTCAATAACTTTTCATGTGCACTACAAAAATGGCATCACTGAACAAAGCGCTGTAAGAACAAATATAAAACAAAAAAATATATTCAACCGTACATGACTAATTAACAAAATTAAATTTCCCAAATTTACATAATGAAAATATACATTTTGAAGTATGAAATATGGCTCTTACATTTTTGGCCTCTAATTGGCAGGCTGGCAGATTGACAATTTCCATTTCAACAAGAACAATGGAGCCATACTGGTATTCCATTTACCTTATGCATTACTTCAGAGACATTAAGTGTCCATTGTCTATTTTCTGAAATGCCCATATTCTTTTTATGGGAGAGGAACACTCGTATTTGACGAGTAGTTAACAGTCCATTTCACAGATAAGTTAACAGGCCTTTCCAAGATATTGGCCTTAGTTTTAACCAATTAACCATTCTTCGTACATTGCTAACTCCGTTAGCTTGATTTGAATAATGATGATTTGGCATGATGTTGGATTGTTCAGGAGCAGGCTTATTTCATGTAAACTGGATTAGATTGCATCTTTTTAAGCGGAGGTGATGTTTAAAGTCTGTCCCAGTCACTGCTATTTTTTTTACGAGTGTGCCCTAATGTGAACCAGGGACAACAATAATAATTTAAAAATAAATTCGCAAATAATATTATAATGTTATGTAGTCTACCATAATATAGACATGGCCAAAATATAATGCAAGAACAAATAGGAAATTGTGAATTTAGCCTAAATAATTGGCAATCATGTTAAAAAATAGTGCACATTTCATTTATCTGTTATAACTTTTATGTCGTTTTGGTTGCTTGGCTGTTTTCTTATAAAAGGTCCAGAAATTTGCCAAGTTTTTCATCAGGTGTCTTTTTTAATTATATGATGTCACTACATTGCTGTCTTGACGCCAGCCAATCTCTGCATTGCTGATCGTGGTTTCGAGTATCGGTACACCTGCTCTTTTTGAGGAATATAAGAACGCAAAGTAATCTCAGACAACTTAATCCAGATATTTTAATCCAATCCGCAAATTTGTTTGAAGAACCCAATCAGCCATTATCACGATTAGAAGATCTGGTATCTGTCAAATCATCTCAAATGTATTAAGTGAGGTACAGACCCCAGTTCTTTTTTATTTAGAAACACTTTCATGATTCTTTCCATGAAAGTGAATTTCTTAGGGAAGAGTCATCTAATATCAGGCCGACATCTCCAATTGAAAGATTTTGGACTTGACTCCATTTTTGATGGTCCTGGAGCAAAGGTAAATATTCATGCCCCCATCGCTTCCAGAATAGGTCAGCAAGATACTGAAGTTGCCTCCATTTACGCTGTGCATGTCTTCTTCTTCCAGGAGGTAAGGCTGGTTGCTTTTTCATTAATAACAACTGATTAGGTGTCAAGGATTCAAGATCTGTGGCATCATCTGTTGTAACAGTAAGTGGTCTATTGTTTGTTATTGCTTCCACTTCACACAAGAATGTCTAGTATGCAAGCTCTCATCAGTAAGTGTTTGTTCTTTCAGCACAGATCTCAGGACTTTTTTGACCTTTTTTTAACCTTATCTTTCTTTCTCACATTCCACCAAAATCAGATCCAGAAGTTGGGTTGGAAATCTACTGTATTCCTTTTTGCATGAGTGCTTTCACTTTTTGATTGATTCCCCTGTTGAATGGCTTTGTGCAGTTCAATCTCAGCACCATATGAAATTAGAACCTTTGACTCGTGATAAACATCGGGCCTCTCCTGCACACAAAACGTCAGATGGCATTTAAACATGAGTCTGTGTCCAGTGTATGTGCAGTTTTAATATACACAGCTCTTGCTGTCAGGCAGGTAAACAAAATGCCCTATCTTTTAACATTACTTCTAACTTGTTTGACTGTCCTAAATAGTCTACCTGAACATTGGTAAAGGGTGGTTGATCTGGTATCATTCTGTCCTGTTTTCTGCTCTACAGCTTTTGCTCTGATCTTTCTATATTTCACACATCATGGAATTTGCAGAAGGGAGCCAACTTGTCCAATGTCCAATTTTCTCATGAATGTCTTGAGTTTAAATTTGTGATGTGAGTCTTTGGGTATAATGTTTGGATGCTTTACATGCTCAGGCATGGCAGATTTACCTAGACTACCTCCAACTCTGAACATTCCATCCTGAAGTATTGGATTCAGGTTAGGAAGCAGTTGTTCTTTTTAATAGATGAATTACCTTTTCGCCACATAGAAATTTCTTCTGTGAATCTGTGACTTTTAATGAACTTCATGATCTCATTTTCAAGGATTTTGTTTGGATTTTGTTTGACAACTCTGAACTTTTCTGTCTTTGACTGTACTTTGATTGCTGCACTGTATTGCCATGTCCTTGAAGCATGCCATGGATCCTTTAATTTGTACCAATCTTGTACCAATTTTTTTATCAATTTGTTCACAGCATCTGCACCATCCACTGCACACACAATATTCACTGAGGCTGAGTGTTTAACCTCATTATCATTTGCTTTTGTTAAAAGTTTATGATTTGTTTCAGGCCACCTGCTCTCTACTTCTTTGAAAAAAATAAATAAATAATAATAAATTGGACCATTGATCCAGCTCACGTCTCATGAAAGGTTATCATGACATCAACCTTTCACAATTAAGTCCCCTGGATGTGCAATCAGCTGGGTTTATCGAGGTATTGATGTACCAGAATCTCTTATAATGGCAGTCCTGTTGGCAACAAACATTTTGAAGCGAAGACCTTCATAGTCACTCCATATCTCAAAAACAGTGGTACTGTCATTCAGATTCAAGCAATTCTAATTTCAGATCATCTTTCAGCATATTGTCTGCTAACATCAACAACTGCAGCAGTCACCTCTATATGAGGAATAGTGGTCTGCTTCAGTGGCACTGTGTGAGACTTCCCCATCATGAAGGCACTATGTGCAAGTCCATTAGCGTTTAACAATCTGAGGTATGAGAGACAACTCCATATCCCACTTCGCTAGCATCTGAGAAGTGATGTAGTTGTGCAGAATGGGGTCATAGATGGAGCTTGTGACTGACAGGATTCCTCTTCTTGGAATTTGAACATATCAGAATTAACACACCATAACACCCCCAATGCTCTCTCTGCAAGAAGTGCATCTAGCATTAAATCCAAGCCTCTTATGTCTTCAAGTCTCTCTCACCTTCCAGAACAGAGACTAACAATGCATGACTTTTGCTTGCCCTTTTTGTAAGATGAAATCCGCTGCTCGCACAGTTTTGCGAGATCATTGTTAGAAGGCAATTGCTTGAGCGTGACTTGAAACAGACTTTACACTGTCATCTACAGGAAAGTTCTTAAGCACTGAAATTAGCTACATTTGGAGATCACTTTGCTCTATAGAGATTAAGAAAAAATCTTATACTCATCCAAGTTTTGATTTACATCTGCAGCTGCACTTTGATTGTTTGGACATTTGGACAACCGTTTTCTTGATGGGAGGGCCAGTGTAACAATGGCCATTGGAAAACTGGTGATCCATCTGCAACGACAATTCAGATTTGTTATCGCAATTTCTTTCAGGAAAATCATGGTTCTACTGTTGTATCAGCATCTGTTCAATAGTCTCAGTGGAGATTTTAGTGACTGTAATGCTTGTTTGTGCATTGCCATTGATGTTATCCTCAAGTTTTCTAAGACGTCTGTTCAAAATCTAACGTGCTCACTGTTAATTACTCTCCATGGTTCCAGAAGCTTGAACTCCTTGTTCCTTATAAGGATCTCAACTCCAGCATCAATGTGAGGCAACTTCACTGAAGTAAGGCTTTTTGTCAACATTGTCTTGTTGAGGAAAGTAATCAATTGACATTGGTTTGCTCTTGTGTAAACACTTTGGAAAGTTCAAAGTTGTTCACCTCCAATTCACTCACTTCCAAGTCAGTGAGCATTATAGCTTTCCACTAGTTTCCTTGAGTTCATGGTGCTTAGCCTCATGTCAATCATCCTACCCTGGATATTGAACCATCTTGCTATTCCTCAGGTGGCAGAGCTGCCTGGATTCATAAACACATACTTACATGCACTTATCACTCTTTTTGGACTTTATTTTGACAGGTACTATGGCAAGAACATGGCTGTCTCCAGTGCAGCCACTTGCTTCATTATTCACTCTATAATGGTAACTTTCCATTTCTTTCTCATGCCTCTTGCCCTGAGTGGTTAGGTGTAACATGCTAGGATGTTTTTTGAACACATCTGACATGTTTCTTATGTTACAATCTTTAAGTGTCCTTTCATTAATCATCCAAGCAAAATCCTTTCTTTCTTATAAAGTCTTCATATAGCTTAGCAATGAAATGGTAACGTTGCTCCAAGGTATGGGCTTTCTCACAGAATGCACAAGGTTTAGTGAAAGCACTAATAACTGATACTTTGGTGTTTTTTGACATGGCGTCTTATTGAGTTTCACCAACCTGTTTGACATCAGTGGCAAAACTGTTGCTACTTTTACTTCCCTTTTCAGTTTGGCTCCTTGAATAGACTTGTTTGTGTGTTTTTATTACATGCCAGTGCAAAATGCTTTGACATACAATGCAATTAAAGAAACTGCACTTTGGGGAAACTGAACATAATTATATGTTCAAACATGTAATGAACAGTACCCTACATCCAATGTGCACTATGTGTTCTATCCATTTGTGCTTCTCTGATATTAGTAAAATAATGATAGGAATAGAAAGCTGATGGGACATGTGTCTTATGTGTCCTGGCCAGCCCTCTTCACTTTGATCTGCTCCCTGATTCATTAAGACACTCTTGCCGACTAATCAGAAATCCTACGGAGAGTTGCTCCGCAGTGAAGCTGGTGTCATAAAAAGCCAAGGTCAGGGAAGAACCAAAAGATTTTTATCATCATTCACTAATGATAAAATTACTTATACTCTAGTAATAAATTATATTATACAGTATATAATATTTGCAATTGTGATTTTAAGATTGAAAGTCTGGGCTGGGACAAGGCTAAAACAATCAAATCTGTACATAAAAGCCATTTGCAAAGTACCACAAATACAAGATGAAAAGTTTTAATTAGTCGAAAAATGTGACCACAGCTAAAGAAAACACATAATTCAACTTTAAAAGGCACTGGCACACATCAGACGACTCTGATTGATAAAATGATTCCTGTGAATAGTTTTCAAATCTACTCAACAGTAAGATACTATCTGTGCCGTATAGCTTGTCATGGTGAGCGTTTTTTAAATCAAGTCTCAATGGGGTGTTTGTATTGAAGGGTCATGCAAACATCCATCAACAGAATCCTTTTTTTAATCTATGTCAGCCGATGATCAGCCCCTTTCACTGTAAATTGCTTCGGATGCAATAATGTGGTACTAAGAAAGAAACATTCACAACCATTAGTGAAGAACACAGGAGGAAGTACAACAAAACAATGTGATAATGGTTTAATGGAAACTGAAAGGAACATTCTAAGACACAAAATCATTGAAAGAACGTTTTGCTAAAAAATCTTCATAATGATTGATAAATCAATCAACCACTCTATCTTCTTTAATAAAGCCTTCATCTTTTAAAGGATTTCAATAGCTTTTATCTCACAATAATCTGATGCAAGCAAAAAGGTTTGACAGCAATGAAAGAGAAGATAAAAGGACAAAAGAATAAGACATTGCTCAAACAGATAAACATGGGATTGTCCGTGAACAGTGAACACAAGGGAATGTGTTGACTCCATACTGTATCTCGGATCTCCGGCAGCCTTTTTTGACAGAAAATATCCTGAGAATATCTGCATGTTTCACTGGCCTGTATACAGGAATGAAACATATTTCCAAAAGTTTCAAATAATTTTTCTTTGTGCTCTTGAAGATGCATTAGCACATCAAGACCAAGTGTCTCAAGGCTGCAAACTATCCACCAACCTTATTTATTCATTGGAGCTCTTCTCCTCGCCTCTCAAAATATTTTTAGTGGTGACCTCTGCTATTGTGCTTTTACTCTTCTGCATTTTTTTGCGCCCTGCTATTTTCCTCTGAGCGTTCTCCTCCTGTTATTTTGCTCACAGCATCCCAGCAGCCTTGGTAACAACACATCCGGATCTGCCGTAGCTCTCTGCGGAAAGATTTGCGGAATATGTAGTAGACAAAAGGGTTGTACACCGTTGAGCATTTTGCGAAGAGGCAGGGTAGTAAGCTGACAATAGGCGCCACGCTGTCTTTGCCCTCGGAGTGAAACATGGTCCAGAGACTGATGAAGACATAGGGCGTCCAGGACACAATAAAGCCAGCGCTGATCAGGATGCCCATCTGAAACATAGTAGGGAAACCAGAACTTACACCAGAAAGCAGTGTAAGTGATTCATGTTAGACAGGCTACCGCTGTCGTAGTCTGACGGAAAGGGCACTAATGCATTCGTTTAGAGTGATGGTTCCACATGCACCATTTAATAATTAAAGTTTATGAACACCATTGTGCTTAAATATCATAGCCTGCAGGTCCAGGGAAAAGTCTTCAGAAATACCTGATTACCATTTTTCCCTTACCTCCAGGAGGGACAGCCCGAACAGTACACTTACAAAACACTTTTAAGCTTTAAATGCAAGTTCCTGGAAAATGACAAGCACACATGGGGCCATTTCTTGGAATCTGTTTACTTCCATTAGTGACCTTTGAGGAGGGATTGGAGCTTGACCTTTACCCACTTTTATGATTTGGGAACCAAACAGCAAAAATGGTTCCCTTAGGTTTATGGTTTTAGATTGAAAACCAGCGGAGCAAAATAAAACAACAACTTTGTTGTGGCAGAAGATGGAGCAGGGGTGTGAATCGGCGTCTGTCACTGTTTCGGGAAAAACTGTTAAGCTTCCAGCAGATGTGTGAATGCTCCAGGGTTTGCACGTACAATGACCCTGCTTGTTGTTAAACACTTAAAGGACGAGTTTGCTGGTTTTCAACTAGCTTTGTGTTGTTACAATGGAGAAAGAGTGCACATTGTTCATTTATATATACTGTAACAATACAAAGCTGATTGAAAATGTGCAAATTGCCCTGTAAGTGTTTAACAACCTTGGAGCTTCACACATCTGCTGGAAGCTTAAAGGGGAACTTTTATTATGCCCCCTTTTACATGACATAAAAGAAGTCTCTGGTGTCCCCAGAGTGTGTATGTGAAGTTTTAGCTCAAAATACTTCACAGATCACTTCTGTTGAACAGTTCGTGAGGTAGTCGAATGTTCTGACGATTTGTGCTTCCTGCTCAGATTTTGTTACCTCCCGTTAAAACAGTAGATAGCACAACTCGATAGTGAAAAATGCAACTTGTCAGATTGTGCGACCAGCATCATATTCATTGGTTTGAGGCTTATTAATGTCCATACCTATCCCTAACCTTAAAACAATGCAAATATAGTGTTGGTAGCACAATGTGATAGGTAGCATTATTCATTTTGAAATGATTTGCGCAAACCTACAAGACTTTACCTACTTTCTTCGGGACATTTCCTTCAAAAATGAAATTTAACCACAATGTCCTCAGTGACTCATCAGTCTATGGAGACTCTTATGTGCGTTGGTACATCCCAAAACAACAATTGTCTTTGGCGCAGGCATTGTAAAACTCCAGCTCCTACAGCAAGGTAACGTCATTGTTTCTGCTGCTTCTTAATTATGGGAATTATAAAAAAAAAGGAGTGTGTGGAATTTTACCATTATAGGCTGGTTCTTTAGACACACGGCGGCCACACATTGATGTTCAAACACCTTATAAAAGTGAATTTTGCATAATTTAACAGAAATCAAAAAGACAAGCTTTCAAAGTAAATGGCTCTTTTTCGGCCCCTTACCAGAGTGACTTTTCTCTCAACGGCCCCTGAGTTGGGCAGGCTATCATTGCACTGGATGGACTGATAAGCCTTGTGGAGCTTCCAGACAATGCCAGCGTAGGAGAACAGGATAACTGCACATGGGATCAGGGTGCACAGGATGGCCAAAGACATAACGAACGAAGAGCCATTTAAGGAGTGCTGGTATCCAGCCCAGTCCACAGAGCAGGCCAAACCGTAGGGTTCCGGCCCATATCCTCCCCATCCCAAAAGAGGAAATACTGCCCACAGCAGTGAATAAAGCCAGATGACTCCAATCAATATGCTTATAGATTTTCTTTGAAACTTGCTCCCTGGAACAGATACACAAAAAATTATTATTCACTAAAGGAAAGATAATTGAGAGGATTTAGTGTTTTTACAGTAGCAAATGTGTAGAAATAGTCTAGCAATGCCTATGAACAAGGTAACAAATCCCATTGCCAATAATCTATTTTTCCTCATTTAGAGTTTCTTTGTAAATGTAGAAGAAATTTGAAAGTAATTAGGTTGATAATTTGAAAAGGAAAAGAAAAAAACAGAAACTGTCTGTTGGAAAATCACAGGTGAACCATCATTATGTCCGTCTATACTCCCCAATGATCTTTTCATGCATCATTCTAGATTCTAAGGATAATTGCTGTGCTTGTGTTTCATGTTAATGGTACAAATGAATGACCCCATTAGTAGTACATACAGAACATTTTAAAAGCTCATTTTGGATGACGAGTCATTCAGTTATATAAAAATGGGTCATACAATTGGCTTTGCGTCTAGTACTGTATTGTAAATCCATGAAAGCTTGAAAATGACAAGCAATGACATGCAACTTTTTCTGGAAAGTTTGCATAGTTTATTGTATTCATATTGACAACACTCTATCTACAAAAAATTACAATTTATTACAAGAGCATATTTCTTGGAATTAAAAGGTTAAAGTCAGCATTAAAAGAAATTTTACCCTAAAAGTCAATAAACAGTGCGTCGGCAATCAGCATTGATTTTTCACAGATGTATTAGCAGTATTTTGAATTACGGACTGCATTGTGTTGCGTTTAAGGGTTAATGGAAATGTCTGATATGGAGTAATGTCCTGGCAAAAAAAAAAAATGTATCTATTCCATTTTTGTACAGAATATTTCTTATATTGTATCCATTTTCTAAATGCAGAAATGTCATAACACAATCTTCCGCAATCATTTAGTCAGAATATCGACAGCAAGCTCGCATTCATCCATACCATCAACAGCCAACGGAAAGAAGCCGAGCCCCCACCCTAAAAAAAGTCACTTTTCACAGTGAATATTTCTCAGTGTAGGTTTAGATTTGAAAGTTAAAAGTGTTATAGACAAATCTTGGCTTCTAAAAGCTATCAAACATTTCCTGTTATTGCCCAGGATAAAAAACAAAACAGTTCATTAAACACACATTGAGCTTTTGTGCTTGGATGCAGCAAAATGAAATGAAATACTGTATCAATAAAGCAATCAATGTTTCTAAATTTTTTAAGATGCTGTTTGAATTTCCCTTTGGACAATCTCCTAATGTGATCATCACAGTACCTGATTTTGGAGGGTTTCCGGTCACCAGGTATCTCACTAACCCCATGGCGGCCAGAGTCATGATGCTGGCTACACTGAAGATCATTCCCATCAGCCCATAGTACAGGCAGGAAGGGTCACCTCCAATCCAGGTGTGGTTGAAGGCAGAGGCGATTGAGAGTGGGTACATGCTGAGGGCCATACCAATGTCAGTCACGGCCAGATTGACCGTGAGGAGCTCAGGAGCTTTGAGAACACTGTGACGCCAAGCGGCTGCTACCAGGACGGCTGCGTTGCCAAAGATGGAGAGGAAGGCTGGGAATAATTAGAGGTAAACAAAGTAAAAATCAAATTCCAGGTGATTGCATTTCACATATCAATCAACTAACTGGCAAGATTGTGTTTGATTTATGATAAAGTCCCTTTTAAATAAGGTCTGTTCACTTGGTGGCCATATTTGCAACACTTCAGGGCAGCTATTCAGGCATCCAAGACCAAATCATTTCAATCCTGATATCTTAGCTTGCCACACTCACATTTACATAAACATATTTCAAATCAGCAACAACTCTCTGACATAAACTGTCCCATAAATGTTGTTATTTGCTCAAATATGTGAAAATATTTTTCAGGGTTGCACTTTCTCCCATTTGTAATATGAGTGCACCATTTTGACCTCTCTAAAGTCTTTTTACTTTTACTTACTGTTTATGCCTCTGGCTGGATTATCTTGCCTTATACTGTTTGATGATATAACATTACATTCATCCACCACCAATGCCAAAGGAATTAAGTAGCCTAACAAAATGATCGAATTTTAAATGATTTGAAATGATTAACTTTACACAAGTTATAACTTTAAATTGACGAAATTACTATTATTAATAATATTAATTATTATTATTAATTGTTTAAATTAAACGGAAAGCAAAAAAGCGGATTATTTCAGCACACGTGGACAGTTACGTGCCAGCGTGGTTGTGTTAAGGAGGCACGTGGATTCTGCAGGCCAGGACAGGTGGATGTAAAATCATCACAACATAAAAACCATCTCCCTCAAAATTATGTATTTAAAATATGTACATAGAAAAGTATATTCACATTTAATTCATTCATTTCTTGGTTTTGAAGACAACTACTCATAGTTTGACAATGTTTGTACAGTTATGGTAGACTTCATATATTCAACAGATCATGTTTCACCTTGGATTAGCTAGCCTACTGCGTTATGGATTATTTCTGGATTTTTGCTTGCATTCCATCAAGAGCATCTTAAGGTAAGGCTTTTATTCACTCATATGAGTGGCTTCCTTTAATCTGTTGTTTTTTTGACTGCTGTGTACAGGTATGCAATATATTTTACTCATTCTCATCTGTATCGCAGAAACCATTCGTCTTTTGTCCATCCTTGAACAGTTAGTTTACAGGCAAACTTCTACAGATGTTTTAAATATAAAATATGTAATGAATTGATAAATAATCACAGTAGCCTCCTTGGCTACTTTTTTGTAATTCTTATCTAGCCAACTTTTGTAGTAGCTGAAACATAACCTACTTGTGAATACATATTTTGAAAGCATAAAAATTCCCAAGCTTTTATTTTGACTCTTTGTTGGGGTTCATTCCTTAACTATCCTGATTCAGAGTCCTAACAGATTCTTGAATTATTTGTTTTTTATTGTATCCCTATGCCGCCAAATTATTACCCCCCTAGTATTGGTAGGTTTAGGATTAGGTGTGGGGGAGGTGTCAGGATTGGGGGAGGGGTTAGGAATAGGCAATAAAATGGCGACTTCGACGAGGGGGGTAATAATTTGGCAGGTAGTCAAAATTCGGCACAACACCTGTCTCAGTTACTCTATGGTTATTTACAGTTTATGCATGCCAATTTTTTGTTTGTTTATTAAAAAAAAAAAAAAAAAGACCACTAGCCTATATTTGAAAAATCTAAATGTCACTAGGCAATCATGGTGACTCTTCAACTGAAAAGAGATGTTCATACATCATCTATGCTGGGATGAAAATTCACCCAAAGATCAATTTCACAGACCCTGGGTTGAACAGCAAGGCATTTTGTGTCGATCTAGCCGACGGCAGTAAGAAAGCAGGGCATATTCTCTTGTGTGGTGACCAGTATTCTTAGAAATGCTCTTAAGAAAACTTGTCATTTGAGAGATTGCATCTGCTCTTGTAGATCAGCAGTAGGCCTACTAACATTCAATTTATGTTATTCGCTTCCCAGCAGCTCCAGTCATGGTGCCTGAGGCAAAAAAAAGTAAAAGTTACCATATGGTAAAAGTGTTTTGTGGTCATAACACTAGTATATTGCAAGGATCCGTGCGAAAATAAGTCAATATTCTGTTAATTGTTTGTATAGGTCCGTTAGGAGAGTTTTACAAAATGTAGGCAGATGCACGATTGATTTTATTGGTTGCAGTCCATTATGTAATGCAAATGAAACACATCCTCAATTTGATGAGCTAGTTGCACTGGCAATTAATATCTTGTCCAATATTAAAATTCTGTTCAAGGGAGTTTTTAATTAAAATTTGACCGATCATAAACTCGTGGCTGATGTGTGACGAAAGCAGAAATCTATAATTTGTTGGAAGCATGTCTTTTCACATTACCACATTTATTAAAGAGTTCACCCTAAAATGAAAATTCTGTCATTAATTACTCACCCTCATGCCGTTCCAAACCCGTAAGACCTTTGTTCATCTTCGGAACACAAATTATGATATTTTTGATTAAATCTGAGAGCTCTCCGACTCCTAAATAGACAGTAATTTAACTACCATTGTCAAGGCCCAGAAAGGTAGTGAAGACAATGTTACAATAGTCTATGTGACAACAACGGTTCAACCTTAATGTTTGAAGTGATGAAAATAAATTTTCAAACAAAACAAAAATAATGACTTTATTCAACAACTTCTTCTCTCCCATGCCAGTCTCCTACACAGTTGATGTAGAGAACGCAGTGCAGGCTTCTGTGTTTACATCATTTTAACTATGTCTTTACTACCTTTTTAGGCCTTGACAGTGGTGGTTAAATTGCCTTCTATGGAGGAGTCAGAGAGCTCTCGGGTTTCATCAAAAATATCTTAATTTCTGAAGATGAAAGAAGGTATTATGGGTTTGGAACAACATGAGGGTGAGTAATTAATGACAGAATTTTCATTTTTTGGTGAACTAACCCTTTAATGTAACATCACTGACATTTACCCATGTCAACATCTGTTCATGTCAGGTTCATAAATAGATGTATAAATACAGGCAGGGACATTAACCTTACAGGGTTAAAACTGATTCTCAGAAAAGCCTAACAGGTATTTTTTGAAGGTGCCGCATGACAACAGATGATCTCTGACATGAATGTGTCATTTCAGTGCTCTTGCATTAATAGCAGTAAAAAAAACGCAGGCAACTGCTAATTATAAAAAATAATTACAGCATGTTTTTTTTCCTGCTGTCTGATTATACAAGACGCTCAGTCTCCATTGAGGTGCCAAAAAGTAATTAAGCAAAAGAACAATATAGCTTCCTATCCTCTGTTTAATCTCTCTCTAATCAGACAAAGCGCTTGACGTGGCATTCCGTTTTTGGCAGAAAAGCATTAAATTGGTGTTTAATAATGTACTAAGCAGTTAAACTGTTTATATAACTAGGTTCTAAAGATAAGATTTAATGCTACTTCTAAAGCGCTGCACATTTTGTTGTGCTCCTGCAACTGTAAGTCAGACAGAAATGGGGCAAATTCCCATATCACTGTCAGATATTTCTTGGTGCATTCTTAGAGATTTGCATAGATCTGGAGTAAACGGTAAACACTGTCAAGTGAGCTGTCTTTGAGAGAATTACAAAGACGTTCATCAGATTTCTTTTGTACAGCTCAGTGGAGCGCAAAGTCACATTCTCTTGAGCACATCAGGTGGGCGCTGGTCTGTCCTCCGCTCCGCACGCACTGTGTCCCAAAGCTGAAAAATACTGCCATCAAGAGAAGGGCATTATGCATGCCGAAGTCCGGTGTTTATATTACATCCTATCTATTAAAATGGCTTAGTGTGTTCAGTTTTAAAGTATCTTTAGTTAAAATATATTTACAAATATATAAGATATGTTCAAAGTTAAAGTCTTTCTACTTCAAAATTTCACTTTTAATTCAACTTGCCTTTTCTTTATAATTATTTGTGAAAATTACTCGTGATTTCTGAGAGAAAATATTAATCCTATACCATTTTTTTTGAAAGAATATGGAGTGTAACAATGAAAAAAAAGTAATATAAATGTAAATTTTTTTCAGTTTATTTCTTGAAACATTCAGTGACAGAAACTGAAATTGAATTTGTTATAGATCTTTTCAACCAAATGCCCATGAAAGTGATATCAGTGTATCATATTCATGAAATTTCTAGCTGTTTCAATTATTATGCATGATAATAATTTTAATGTTACAGCAGAGTCCAAAAGTGTCCAGTATTAAAAATGCTGTACTATTTTGACTAAATATATTACAAATAAAACAGTAAAAACTAAAATCAAATGTTTTAAATTCATTTTTAAATCTACATTTAATAGTGTTCTTAAATTATTAGTGTTTTGGTGGAAATGAGCATGCACAAATAAATATCCAATATTGACGGATTATGATAAAATAAAATAAAAACACTAATATCTGCCTATAATTGATAAGATACTGCTATAATATGCATTCCTAACATTAGATTTTATATCATCTTTGTTAGATTATTAGTTAGTTTTGTTGTTGTTGTTGTTTTGTACTGAGATCCTTTGGATATCGAAGTGTTTCTTTTATGAAGACTCATTAAACAAGGCATTAAGGTGCTGCTTGCCTTTTTACTCAAACACTGCATCTTAAGCGATGCAGCAGTCATAAGTTTGGGACACAATCGTGTTCTCTCATTCTTACCACCATCAGAAATGCAAAGCCATCTGCAAAGATTGCGTGGGCTGCTAGAGATCTCATGTAAATGAAGTGCCACTCACGTATCGATACGAACATTTGAAGTTGACGCATTTGTCAAACAGGACATCCAGAGAGCACATATACTGTAATGCGCATATCGCGTTGACAGGCTATTTTGCGTGCGAGTACTGTATGTCTGACCTTCCCAGAGGGCGTAGGAGAAACATGTTCAATGACCTTATTCCTCTGACCTTCAGATGAGATAGAAAGAGCATTTCCTCAGCTTCACATTATGATCTGATCTAATGCACTTTCATTTTATTCTGGCTTGAAAACGTCCATTTCGTTCAGATTAAAAATCATCGTTTTTTTTCTCACAATGCATAACCTGAGACAGTGAAACTGCAGACAAATATCAAAAACGTATATCCAGAGTGAGTGCTGAACTTCTAAACTTATAGAGGTCTGTAATGGTTTTCAGTAGCCATATTTGTAATTCTTTTTCAGCTATTCTGTGCTGCACATGGCTAAAGTCACCAAAACACAATCCTTGAGGTTTTTGCAGTAAATTAACATGGAATCAATGCAAATGCAAATCGTGTTGCCTTTTTGAATAATGTTTTAAATAATGTATCAGCTGCATATCATTGTCACAGCAACAACATTAAAATCAATGTGTTAATCCTTAAGTTATAGACTTTTGTTTTTAGCTCTCCTAGTGGTGTACAGTAGGAATGTAGGCGTACTTGGAAGAATTTGTCATGTGATTTCAAACTTTGGTTGAAATTGTTGATGTCTTATGAAGATTAATGGTGAGTTTTTCCTCAAAAGAAACATCTTAAAAGCAAATTTAATGATGTTGCGGTGTAGGAGAAACATTTGAGATTACAGAGATCTTGGGATGTTTCTCAGTTATTAGTATGTGGTAAAGAGCAAAAAATGCTCCTATTCATTTCTCTTATGTTATTGAGCTAGTGACAGGGAATGTGTGTCGAGGGCAGACTTAAGGATGAGAAGCACATCTTTTAGAGCATGTTGTTGCGACTATATTTGTATGCAGTAAGAGTTCTTCTTTGAAGTGATTCATTAACTCACTTGCATAGGGGCTTTCAACACTATACAGTTACATGCCTGGGAATTTATCTAACTTGTCCTCAATAATCCTTGGATCTATAAAAATAGACTGGTTTCCATGGCTCTCTGACTTAGACATTTCTCTCTGTACATTTGCTGGTATTGTGAATGACATAATATACCAATGACACAACCTCCATCTAGATTTAATGAATGAAAAATGATCTGAATGCAACATAGGACAGAGGCTTCATTGATGATTTTATGTAACTTTATGGGTGATCGGTCTGTACTTGAGGCTTGTACAGTATCTAAGAATGAAATCAGATAAAACACATTCCGAATTGAACTGCATTCTGCATCTAGTTTTTTCTTCTGAGAACAAGATTTCTAATGAATTGCAGCTTCTTTAACATCAAATCCAGTCTATGATAACGGTGTCACCAGTCACCATATACTGTGTTCAGAATTTACAAGCAACGTTGGTTTTTAAATTATATATATGTATATATATATTTAAAATTTAAAAGCCATAAATAAAATGGTAAATAATAATGATAAATAAAATTAAAAACCAAACATCCATGCATACTCGACTTACTAGTTAAATGTTATTCATGATATTATTATACAATATTGCTTGTAAATTCTGCAAATATGTATATTTTAAATTGCTTGTAAATATATATATTTTATAGGTCAAAATGACCCAAACACAACATTAGGGTTAAAATTGCTTTAATGTTTAAACTGGCAAGACTTAACAAGACACACAAAAGATAAACTTTTGAGACGATGCAAAATAATAATGTGCTGGCTCAACAGTTTGTATTTTTTTTTTTTTTTTGAGATATGAAAACTTCAAATGAAATTATGATCAACCAGCAAATTATACTGAGTTAAAGAAACTTAACCATTTGTAACATAAACACAATTTTTTAAGTTAAAAATTTTAAAAATTAAGTCACTCCAACTACTTGGTAACACTTAATTTAAACATTTATTCTAGATGATTTCATAAGTTAAATTAACACAGAAATGTGAGTTTAAATTGCACACAATATTAAGTTAATGTAATGCTCAACATTATTATAACACAACAAAATAATTAGAAAATTCAAATTTTTAACTTGCAACCATGCATTAATTTTAGTTGTGGTAACAGGTCCCCTGAATTACTATAGTGAATAAATGTATGTGGTGATTCCTTGGCCTTGACGAGATTTTCATATAGCGCACGTTGTCGGGTATGAAACTAAATTTTGTTTCCGTGAAGTGTTCAGTGTTTTCTTCCATCTTAGACTAAAACTGCAATAAATTTGTGTTATGATTGCTGTATCATCAAACCAGACAGTCATAGTAGGCTGTGATTTGCTGGCATGCACCCACAATTTTGTGATTAAATCATGGATAAGGAAATTACTAGTTTCTTGTCATAACAGTGATATCACACTGTGGCTCTGGGGTAAAGAAAAATGAAACGTGATATGTGTGTCAATCCCTTGCGTATAAAAATCACCAGACAGAATTTATGTACACAGTCTAATGTAAGATAAAACGTAAATGGATAATATAGATCAAACAACTGCAATGATAAAATGCATATATGCTTTACGTGAATGAGTTCTCATTCAATTCTCATTTAAACTTAATGCATTTTATTCGGATATCTCAGAATATTTTTTTCACCAGTGACAATCGTTCCTATTTTAAAAAAACAACCTGGAAGAGGGTTATGCAACTTTTTGTCACCCACTTTCTTCCTACATTAAACATACATAGGTATAATTCAGAGGGTTGACATTAATATTGAAAATGTAAAACCTCACTTATATTTCAATAGCAGTGTGAAAAAGCAGCACTTACCAACGACCAGCAAGAACGTCCCCGCTCCATAATCAACAGCAGGAGACAGTTTAGAGGTGTATTGATCCATTTCAGCTTCTCAGTCTGAATTGTCTGTGAACATCATCCTGCGGTTTTCAATTTCACCTCTACTTCACCAGGAAAAACACTCCAATTTGACATCCCGTAATCATAATCATTAGCACCGCGCACATAATTTTTTCCCCCACCTTTTCATTCACAGTAATCCCTCTTCATACATACACAACCTCCAAAAACTCAATCACCCGTGTGCTACTTGAGCTTACATAGGAATCATAGAGAGCCATCCTGTTGATTAGGATTGCAACTGTCACTGGTGTGACAACGTGACAGTCCGTAGCGCCTAAACCGTCCACCTCGTTTCAGACAAATTCTGTTGCTTCCTGGAGCTTCAGTGTAGCAAGATAACGCCAAGAAAATGTGTCAAACTTATCGCAAAGGGGCATCTGTCACACCCCTTTATATATGCAGAAGATATGAGCATGAAACTCAATGTTATGCAACTGCATCAAACAGTATTACATTAGCGTGCTAAGAAGCAATTGCTGGCAACTGCTTGCCTAAAATGCTTAAGTATATTATTTTGTATTGATTCTCAGTCTATTTGATGATATTTTATATATTCAGTACAGTAGTTTACCTGTTCAGTGCCATAACGTTTAATGTCCCTGACAACTTCTCTAGTCCCATTTCTATGGAAGCCCGTTTCTGCCACTGAAAAAAAATAAAAAGAAGATTATTGCGACTTTTTATCTCATAATTCTGACTTTTTTCACAGAATTGTGAGATATAAAGTCACAATTGCAAGTTATAAAGTCAGAATTGTGAGATATAAAGTCACAATTGCAAGTTATAAAGTCAAAATTGTGAGATATAAAGTTACAATTGCAAGTTATAAAGTCAGAATTGTGAGATATTAAGTCACAATTGCAAGTTATAAAGTCAGAATTGCGAGATATAAAGTCACAATTGCGTGAAATAAACTTGCATTTGCAAGAAAAAAGTCAGAAGAGACTTTTATGAGATAAAAAGTCGCAATTGCAAGTTATAAAGTCAGAATTCTGACCTTTTTTTATATCTCGCAATTGTGAGTTTATCTCACGCTATTCTGAGAAATAGTCAGAATCGTGAGACAAAAATTCGCAATAATCTTTTTTTTTTCAGTGGTGGAAACGGGCTTCCATACGTTTCGCCTCTTTTTAGAAATTGTCTTTTTCAAGACACATAAAAACATAAAATCCCGAGCATAATATTACAATGTAATCATATCATCCACTCCAGGTTTTGCGTATCTTCCTATTCTTATAAATTACTTTGTTCCAGGATTTCATTTTGTTCAATGACTTCAATCTGAAACAGTAATAACAATTATATGACAATAATACCGTATAACTCGTAAGGTATTGCTGATGTATCTATAGAATAAAACATGCAAATATCTTGAGCTTGTGTTAACCACAGGCCTTATTTCAGACATTAAATCAACAACAACAACACTTTCTTTGGGATACTGGGGCCGCAATTTCCTGTAACTTGTTTCCAGGTTTAAGGACACTATGAGACACTATTTGTGTGTGACAGTATTTAACTAAACTATTTGAAGATGACATATTCACAATGTAGGATCATTGGACTATAGGCATGAAGATGTAATGGGTTATTGCTCCCTGCCATAAAAATCACACTCTGAAGCACCTACATTTATTTTACCTCACCATTGATCTTTCTCACTGTCTATTCTAAGCAGATGTCACTGCTTTTCTTCATTATCCAGCAGTAATTTCTAGAGATGTGGTGCAGTATTCGATTACAACACAGTCAACAGCATCGAATATTAAACCATCAATGCTATTTTAAGAGTTCTTCAGCTCTCATTGAAGGACTTACAGTTAGCTTCATACCTGACCTTTATGCCAACAGGAATCAAATCTGCCTGATTCATATTCATGTATGCGAGTTCTTATCATAATTCCACTGATGCACACAAAAGATGCATTAATGTAAAATGTTGAAAAGAGTGGCTTGCTCAGACATTTTTCACAGAGTTTGTTCACTATCATTCCCTTCCATTTTTCATGTCCGTCATTTGCCGTTCATAATTTTAAAGGACATTTAGTCCTTTTTGGATGTGGTTCTTGATAGCTGTCAGTGGGTTGAAATCTTTGTTTTGTTCATTGGCAACATTCGAGATCTGATGTGCCAAAAATATATATATATATTTTTATCTTTTATGTGCATTTTATTATTCAAACCAACAAACATTCTCCTGAGGCTGTCAGGCCGTGCGTCATCTAGCATTGGCATTGAAAGCAAATTACTGAACTGGTGAATATAGGTTTTTAGCCCTCACTGTGCTTTTTCATTGTTCGTTTCTTGCAGGAAGTCCTTTCAGTGTGTCAAAATTGATGAAAGTGCAGCTGTTGTAAAACGAACTGCCATTTGCTTTTGATTAATGGTTGACTAGTGATTTTAGAAAACTCTTCTCAAACAAAGTGACGACAGAAATTGGGAACAGGCATGTGATCCTTCACACCACATAAAGACTGAGAAACACTTTGCTTTCTAGGTCATGCGCTGGTTGGTCAAAACCTACAGTGTTTATATCAGGTTATATAACATTAGGTTATTTCTGTTGCTGAAAAGGTGTGTGTAGTAGGGGTGTAACGGTACACAGAAGTCACCTTGGTTTTGGGGTCACGGTTTGGGAATGAAAATAGAAAAAAATGGTCACACTTTAGTTTTAGGACCCAATTCTCATTATTAACTAACTATATTAACTTTTACCTCAAACCCCTAATAACTGCTTATTAGTGTAATGAATCGTCACTCGAAGTAGGAACCATAAGCAGGCTTTATTCACAGAGCGAATGGTCAAACAACAACGAACAGGGATAGCGAAGGGTAGACAGGATCGTGGTTGTCAGGGTTTTCCGGTGGAGTACCCTCAAACAGCCACTAGAAGGCACCCAACCTCAGACATTGACATACTGGCACACACTACATTTCCCATAAGCCTTCATACCTGGGACTGATTGCATCTACGCCTGCCAGGAATCACACACACTATTTAAACACCCTGCACACACATTAATGTGCGAAGTCTTGATTTGTGTTTATTACTGAGCGTTATTTCCCGTGTTTACTTTTCTGTTTTGAACCCTGGATTTCCGTGTACGGCCCTTGCCTGTTTCTTGTACATTGTTTGTTTACTGCCCGACCTGATCATTGCCTGTTACCATTGCCTGTTTGATTATGTATGCTAATAAAGCCTGCATTTGGATCTCACTCTGCTGACTCATCGTAACCGTGGTCGTACAACAGGCAGATATCGATCATAAACAGAGTCCAGGCAGAAGGTATAAAAGACAGGCAGCAAAGAGTCGTAAACGTAATCCAAAGGGGTCAATAACAGAAAGGCAAACACTGGAAATAACGCTCAGAAATGTAAACCGGAGTAGTAGAAGACCTCGCAATGTGTGCAGGTCACAGTGTCTCTTAAATAGTCCAGGTGATTCATTGATCAGCGCCAAGGTATGGGGCTTATGGGAAATGTAGTGTGAGAGTGAGTGTGTGTGAATGTTAAAATTCTGGCGATGGTGCCCTCTGATGGCCAGAGGAGGGAATCAATTGTCTCTGTGACAATTGGTTAGTAAGACTGAGTTTTAGATTTTGGGTAGGATTAAGGGATGTAGAATAAGATCATGCATAATAAGTCATTGATATATATAAGTACTAATAAATAACCAATATCCTAGCAATATACATACTAATAAGCAACTAAACTAAAGTGTTACCTGAAAAAGCAGCAAATCCCCAATCCTAGGCTTCTCATTTATTTTGAACAGATAGTAGTGCAAATGAGTTTTTTTTCCAGTTAGCGGCATTTAGTCACCTAGTTGGCCTCCTATAGTGTATTAAGCACTAAGCAGTGAACAGAATGCACTCTTGCATAGGCTTTTAGAATTTTATCTTATAAAAGTACAAGTGATTGTCTCAGTCCCCTTTAACTTATGCATCGAGTGTACGCCGCGGCCTACGGCATAGCCTGACGTGCACCTCTTCAAAAAGGTCAATTCTACGAGGGCCGCAAGCGCTGTGATTGGTCTGCTAGAACCCCTCCCTCGGGTCAAAAAACTGGCATAGAGAAGAGCGAGCGTTTTCAACTTCCATGGGAATGAAAAAACACTGTTTCAGGGGACACACGCCGTCAAACTGTAACAAAAGTCGTTGCTTATTTGCCGCCGTCACTGCTGAAGCTTCTCTGACAACGTACACGACAAGCTGCTTCTTTGGCTTTTGCCTTGATACGCAACATGACCACGGACACTGCCTACTAGCGGTCTGCATGTTGCGCGTTTACACGTACAACGACGCAGAAGTATAAATGAAAACAGACGCATAGCCTATGGCTCAGAGGCTCCGGCGTAGGTCAGACGCAGAAAAAATTTGCCTCTATTCAGTGTGTTCCTCAGTCTGCAGTGGGCCAGCGGCGCAGCGCCAGTGTCAGGAAAGAGTGTGTTTAACTGCATCGTTTACATAATGTGATGCAGGAGTGATGTAAGACAGTTTCCCCAACTGTAAAAATGATTGGTTGGGTTAATTTAGAGAAGCCTAACCAGGTTACCCTAAAATTGAGTACGTTTAAACTAAAAATTTGAGTTGATACAAAGAAAGAGATTACTTTATTCAACAGAAACTCAAAATATTATGATATATGTGAACCTTAGCTGATTTGACAAAAGATTTATTTTGATATATTATAAAAATATTTTTTTACATTGCAGTGACAGACAGCACCCACACAATGAACTCATTTAAACTGCTTATCGGAGTGAACGACACAGACAGAGAAACATCATAGTTATTTCGTTCTTCTAAATATGACCCAGCAGCTAATTGTGACATTTATAGTCCTAGAGCAAATGGATTTTGTGGTTTTTGAAGTCACTTTGCTGCTTTTTTGCTGTAAAAACAATAATAAACAGTCCTTATTCAGTTGAAATCAGTTCAGTGTTGGTTCGTTTTGGTTCAATAACTGTGTAAAGTACATCAATTATGAAAGAGTTCAATTCCGCTATAAAGCAGCTCTATAGAAAACAGTGATGTCATCATCCAGCTAAGTTGAGTTCTAGTGTCTCTAACGCTATAAAAGATGTAGTCACTATAAAAGAGCAGATGCAGCAGTTCAGTCAAGAGGCGAGAGGCATTTATTTATCATTTACATAGTTAACACCGGGGAAAACTGCATTGAAATGCTTGTGACGAGGCTCAGACCTGCAGTGACAGCAGGACCAAACATAAACCATAAATAAATAATCAAGAAAAAAAATATGTGGCCGCAGCAATAGTGGAAGATGGACTTCACATAGGTTTTTAATAGATACATACATACATGGTTATAAAAACTTGAGTAAATTATTTTACAATTTTATCCTTTTGCAAGACTTCGAGTCATGAATACGAATTGTACTCTGGACTGTGGCTTTAAGTTGCATGAGGCAAATGGTTTTGCCTCATGCAGATTTTTTTTTTCCCCCCCATGGCTCTGCTCTATAACGTTGAATAAGAGATTCAGGTCTTGCAGTTCTCAAGAAACCCTTCTCTTGACCAGCGTGCAGAACTGTAAATGCACGAACCTCAGTTAATCACGTATTTACCTTAATTGTTCTTCAGCATTAAGTCTTTTCTCAATAGTCCCAGTCAATTGATTGTGAGAGTGGTCTTTGAACCATCACCTGTGATCAATAGAGATGAGTGCCGGGACATTCCAGAGGCTTTTGGGCTTCATTTGTAGATGCATTAGTGACTTGTTGTGTTGAAACAGATTAACTGATGCTAAACAGATTCTAGGAAATGTATGTAATTACAGAGGGATCTATCAATGGCAGCTGTGTATGTCTGGATCTTGGTGTCACAACCTTTAGGCTTGTTCTTTAAGCAATATTTTATTTTAAAGGCTTCAAACCTCGTGATATTTTAAGAACGTATTAGTAGACTGTTAAAGTCTTCATTCTCTGAGCTAAAAACTTAACTAATTATTACAATAGATGATGATAATAAAATAAACTAACCAATAACATATACTACCAGTCAAAAGTTTGGAATAATTGAACAAATCAAGGCTGCATTTATTTGATTTAAAAAAAAAAATCCAGTAAAAACCGAAATATTTTGAAATTTTATTACAATTTCTATTACAAAAAAACTATTTTCTGTTTGAATATATTTTAAATTTATGTCACGTGATCCTTCAGAAATCATTCTAATAGTTTTTGCTGGAATTTTGTGGAAACCGATGCAGTCTTTCACGTTTGTTTGATGAATAGAAAGTTCAATGAACTGCATTTATTTGAAATATAAATATTCTGAAACATTACAAATGTCTTTTCTTAATAAAAGTATTAAAAATTTGAATCATTTTACTTTCATCATTGATAATAATGCATGTCCTTGAGCAGCATTTCAACATGTTAGAAGGATTTCTGAAGGATCATGTGACACTGGAGACTGATGCTGAGAATTCAGCTTTAATAATAAAATTTATTTCACTATATTACTGTGAAAAAACATATTTCAAAAATCTTAAGTGCTTTCAAATTTTTAGTGTATTTATGATTAAATAGAGGAGAATGACTTGCAGAAATGCAGTCTCTCTTCCATCGAATCCCTCAAGGATATTTTCCGCTGTTTTTCTTTAAAGTCAGACCATAAGTTCCCCAGATGTTTCTTAAATGATTTAAAACCTTTCCCTTGCAGTCCCATAAACAAATCGGCCTGCATTAATTTTAAACTAAAATATCTAATTAATTTAACAAGACCCCAAAAGAGCATCTTAGCCTCATCATATACCCAGCCTGCTGAGAATCATTTAGACGAACCGCACAAGTTGCCGGTGAAACCTGCAAAGCTTTTTTTTCCTATTTTTTTTTTAATATGCCAGATCTGTCTGTGTGTTTTAGATGTCTTTCATATTGTGAATGAGGTCGGGCAGAGCGCAGCTGTAAGAGTCTTATGCTGTCAGTCCAATTGCTGCGCTATCGAGCACAGGATTTACAGGCTGTCAGGGGAGACAGGTCTCCTGTTAGCTTCACATGCGCCGAGACAGTGAGAAAGAAGACCAAAGAGAGTCACAAACGGATTAGTACCTATAACAAATACAGTAAACACCTAGTGGCTAAACAACTGCTATGGTAGTGAGTGAACATGAGGTCAGCGTTTAGAAGGTTAGAATGGCCCCTGCTGGTGGAAGGCGTAACTACATAATCTTTTTCTTTTTTTGTCTGGATAAATTACACTAATATTTCATCATAAAGTTTACCAGCTTCATAAATTATGTCTTCATTTTCCAATTATTCCATTCCTTTTGCTGTATATTTAATGCGGACTTTTAATTGGCTTGAAATCTTTTGCGTTCATGTTTTAATCAGAAGGAAACATTTAAAGAAGAATTTTTCTGTTAATAATGCAGCAATTCAGTCATGCTCTTATACAACAACATTTATATTCAAGTCAGGGATTTGCACTGAATAACAAATGCATTTTGTGCAAATTAATAGCATTAATTTTTCAAGGTGTTTTTTGCCACTGAGGTAAATAATAGTTCTTTAAATTTACACTAAAAAGAGAAAATTTCTTCCTTACTTCCATCCTTCCTTGTTGAAAACAGAGTTGTGATAAATTTCTTAAGGATTCTTTGATGAATAGAAAGTTCAAAAAAACAGCATTTAAAAAAGAACGCTTTTGTCACATTAAAATGTCTGTCATGTACCGTCACTTTTGATCAGTTTAATGCATCCTTGCTGAATAAAAGTGTTAATAATATCTTTCCAAAAAAAAAAAAAAAACTTACTGATCCCAAATTTTTGAACAGTAATGTTACAAAAGTGTTCTAGTTTAGATAAATGCAGTTCTTTTGAACTTTCTATTCATCAAAGAATCCTGATTAAACTGTTTTCAATAATGATAATAGCAATAAATGTTTCTTGAGCAGAAAATCGGCATATTAGAATGATTTCTGAAGGATCATGTGACACTGAAGACTGGAGTAATGATGCTGAAAATTCAGCTTCGATCACAGGAAAAAAATTCATTTTAAAATATATTCAAATAGAAAATGGTTATTTTAAATCATAAAAATATTTCACAATATTACTGTTTTTACTGTACTTTAATCAAATAAATTCAACCTTGGTAAGCAGAAGAGACTTCTTTTAAAATCATTGAAAAATCTTACCAATCTCAAACTTTTGAATAGTAGTGTATATATTGATATTAAATATAACTTGTTTAATATAATGTTTAACTTGTTTTTTTTACTTTACGTATATATTATTCCAGCTTCAGGCTGAGACAAATTACTTTTGAAGTCTCTACCAAGAGAGAGCAGTATTGCACAACCAGATGGAGAAAGATTTCATGGTTTACTTCACAAAAACCCTGTATTCAAGTTTCTTCAAGGCTACATATAACAAACCAAAATGACCAATAAAATGATTGGTCATTCTGATTAAAACCTATCAGAATGAAACATAATATACCGATTCTCTTTGAGATGAATGGTTTAAAACATCATTCTCTGGCACAGCGGATTTAGTTTTAGTAATATGTTCCTGAAGACCATGTCCATGTTTGAAGTGAATGCCAAAGGCTACTACTCAGTCTAGTGGCAGTTCTGGGCAGCCTGCTTCGCTTACGAACCCTATTGCAAAACTGTCCAGTCATGGAAAACTGAAACCTTCAATCAGCATGTGCCTGTGAGTTAATGAAGGGGGAACAGTCCTTTGTCAAAGTTTTTTAAGAGGACGCTGAGATTATGCTAAGTCTGTGGCTGAAACCCTTGTTGGTTTTTCCTCCATGGAGTTTGGGTGGTCCAGCAAAAGTGCCGCTGGGCTCAGTGTCTTGGCACAGGTAGCAAAGGGCTTGGATGACCGAAAACATTCTCCACGACTATGTAATACAACTTACCCCACTAATTGTGGGTGTTTCAGCAATTAAATTACAGATGATATGTTTTTTATAAGCTCTTGCCAGGGATAATCATGACTGGTAAGAAGTTTAAAGAAGGAGGAAAAATTTAAATCACAAGCTGACGAGGTCTTATTTTTCCAAATGTATTTAGTGTGTTTAATGTATGTATTTCCAGTCATATCATGCTTCATGTCATAGATGATTTAAAGTTGGATAAGGAATAATTTACCCCAAAATCTGTCATCCTTTCATCAATCCAGTTTGACTTTCCTTCTGTGGAACACAAAATAAGATGTTTTTAAGAATCCTTGAACAGCTCGTTTCTATACAATAAAAGCATATTGTGATATATAAAACTGTAATATATATATATATATATATATATATATATATATATATACAGGTGCTGGTCATATAATTTGAATATCATCAAAAATATCATCACACAGACTGATATATTTCAAATGTTTATTTCTTTTAATTTTGATGATTATAACTGACAACTAAGGAAAATCCCAAATTCAGTATCTCAGAAAATTAGAATATTGTGAAAAGGTTCAATATTGAAGACACCTGGTGCCACACTCTAATCAGCTAATTAACTCAAAACACCTGCAAAGGCCTTTAAATGGTCTCTCAGTCTAGTTCTGTGGGCTACACAATCATGGGGAAGACTGCTGACTTGGCAGTTGTCCAAAAGACGACCATTGAACCCTTGTACAAGGAGGGCAAGACACAAAAGGTCATTGCAAAAGAGGCTGACTGTTCACAGAGCTCTGTGTCCAAGCACATTAATAGAGAGGGGAAGGGAAGGAAAAGATGTGGTAGAAAAAAGTGTACAAGCAATAGGGATAACCGCACCCTGGAGAGGATTGTGAAACAAAACCCCTTCAAAAATGTGGGGGAAATTCAGAAAGAGTGGACTGCAGCTGAAGTCAGTGCTTCAAGAACCACTACACACAGACGTATGCAAGACATGGGTTTCAGCTGTCGCGTTCCTTGTGTCAAGCCACTCTTGAACAACAGACAGCGTCAGAAGTGTCTCGCCTGGGCTAAAGACAAAAAGGACTGGACTGCTGCTGAGTGGTCCAAAGTAATGTTCTCTGATGAAAGTAAATTTTACATTTCCTTTGGACATCAGGGTCCCAGAGTCTGGAGGAAGAGAGGAGAGGCACACAATCCACGTTGCTTGAGATCTAGTGTAAAGTTTCCACAGTCAGTGATGGTTTGGGGTGCTATGTCATCTGCTGGTGTTGGTCCACTGTGTTTTCTGAGGTCCAAGGTCAACGCAGTCGTATACCAGGAAGTTTTAGAGCACTTCATGCTTCCTGCTGCTGACCAACTTTATGGAGATGCAGATTTCATTTTCCAACAGGACTTGGCACCTGCACACAGTGCCAAAGCAACCAGTACCTGGTTTAAGGACCATGGTATCCCTGTTCTTAATTGGCCAGCAAACTCGCCTGACCGAGTAGAAAATCTATGGGGTATTGTGAAGAGGAAGATGCGATATGCCAGACCCAACAATGCAGAAGAGCTGAAGGCCACTATCAGAGCACAGACTGATCGACTCCATGCCATGCCACAATGCTGCAGTAATTCAGGCAAAAGGAGCCCCAACTAAGTATTGAGTGCTGTACATGCTCATACTTTTCATGTTCATACTTTTCAGTTGACCAAGATTTCTAAAAATCCTTTCTTTGTATTGGTATTAAGTAATATTCTAATTTTCTGAGATACTGAATTTGGGATTTTCCCTAGTTGTCAGTTATAATCATCAAAATTAAAAGAAATAAAAATAAATCAACTTTTTAATGATATTCTAATTATATGACCAGCACCTGTGTGTGTGTGTGTGTGTGTGTGTGTGTGTGTATATATATATATATATATATATATATATATATATAATATATTTATTGCCAGTTACCAATTTTAAAATGATGTTTCAATTTTGTAATCCCAAAAATAGCTTTATTAGGATTACAGTATTTACATTTTTTTAAATTTTGTGTCTTTGCTGCAACATAACCTTGTGCATTTCACTGCAAGGATCAGACATGTTGAATTTATGCTGTATGTTTAACCAGCTACACATAATCTTTAATTTGCCACCCAGGTTATGAAAATAATGTATATTTTAGCTCCAGCCTCGACTAATAGGAAACCTTTGGCCCCAAAAATGTCAAATAGTAACTGAATCCTTGTTGGCCGTTTATTAATGGTGGCATTCCACAAACACAGGCCTCGGCTTGTTCCAGATCCTCGTATGTGTCCACACTGAGAGTGTACAGTATAAACAGCTTGTAGAAAATTAGGAGTATTGAATTCCAATGGAATGAAACCACAAATGGGTGCTTTACACTGTGCAAGAGATGAAAGTCCTAATTAGGACTACTTACTAGATGGTGTCTCGCAGAAATTGCTGTGAAATTGGGCCTGGTCACAAGACCAAATGAACAGTAATTGCATTTCCTGTTTGCCTTTGAATCCTGACACACTTACAAACCAAATAGAGATTTCCTTCTCTCCACCCCATTCAGAGGAAAGTCCAGTGGAGTTGGACATCGAGTGTGACAGAAAATGGAGAAAATATGTCAACCTACACCCAATTTCTAAACATGTTTTCAACAAATGCTGGCTTCAGGACTCACTCAACTGGCATCCCAAAATCAACATCTAGAAATTGTAGTGGAGACTCTGGGGCTTGTTGTAACATTTTATTTCAATGGCTGAAATATTTGTTAAGCATGTTCCGTGGATACATAATTAGTCAATTTTAATTAAATTAAATTAAATTTTCTGATCATATATTTTTTTCCAAGCACAGTTTACCAATTCAAAAGCACATCGATCTTAATAATGACTATTAAGATTGCATGTAATAATTTATATGTCATATGGAAGTTGTAGCTCAGAGTGATTGAGCAAAAAAAAGTTGCAGTTTGGATTTTAAATGGCAAAATCTTAAGAGTCAATGATTGGATTATTATTACAGTGATTATTATTTTTCTATCTTTTATGGTTTAGTGTGTAGCTTTTCATGTCTTAAACAACCACGTAAGACACATCATGACTATATTCCTGGATGAAAATGTCAATATTCATCAGGGTAAAAATTGTGAAAGGATGGTTCAGAGAGCATGAAGAATCATTTTGACACATGAATTGGCACGTCCGTGTCCTGACCTTAATCTCAGTGTAAGTCTTTGGGATGTGCTGGAGTAGACTTTACAGAGTGCTCACCTCTTGCATTATCAATACAAGATCTTGACCAAAAACTGATGCACCTCTTAATGAAAAAAACATTACAACATTTATTTCCATCAAAAGGTGCATTCATTTTTAATTTGAATAAAGTTGAAAAAAAAAACAAAGAAAGAAATCTAAATCTAATCCATGCATATTTTTCCCCGATCGAAGTATTGTTCCAATAATTAGTTGTTTTTATCCTGTTGTTTACTGCTTGATCAGTGTCATTGTGGTTTTTTTGGTGCTGTTATCGGCTGTAAGGACCATTTGAAATAACAGAAATCATTTGATGAAGTGATATGAGCATGTAATGCGGTCAAGACCTACATTATTTATTTTTTAAATATAAATATATATATATTATATATTTTTATATAAATACCATTACTCTGAAGCGTCCATCGCCTACGGCAGCAATTACAGGGAATTATTTCCGTTTAGGCATCCCTTATTTTATAAGAGGCCGCCGTGAAAGAGATCTGCCAGGATCAGTTTTGGCATGACGCTAAAAGTTTCTGAGGTTTCAGAGCTCATAAAAAGTTGTCACTTTATTTCAAACAGCAACCACAGTTGAATGGACTTTGTATCCTTCTGGAGAAGCCATCAAGAGCTTGAGGTCTGCTGGTTATCGATGGGGGGACGGAAGTGGTTGGAGGAAACTTTTATTCTTCTGTTGTCATTCCAAATCATTAAGACTTTGTTTGACCCACAAGCCAATGGATAATTAAGGGTTTCTTTCGCTCGACTGCTATAGCGAACGCGCCTGTCTGGCGTCACTTGTCATTCTTCTGAGGAAGGCAAAATTATTTATGAGTCCAATGGTGCATACCTGACTAAACTGTGATGGTTGCGAAGTAGCCAAGACATAATCGTAAGGCCTGGAATTACATACCTCGCTGTGATATGCATGAACGGCTAATTCTTTTAAGGTTGGTTTACTTAGGAGGTCGTGTAACTGAGAATAGTACCGAAATTAATGTTATTGTAATTGACATTTCATATGTAAAACGTTCACTATCAAAATCTGTTTGAAATATGCAACGTGGTAGTTGGTTGTTTAATGTGTTGCAGTTTATTGCTCTTACTGGGATGTTTTGGCACATTCGGATCCATTGATCTGATTAGCATGTTGGACTGAAACAGAGGTTCGGGCAGCTGAAGTGTTTTGGAGCTGCCAGTGAAGTGGCGCTAACATTGTGAAAGCAAAACAAAACACATGCCCAAGTGAAAACATCTGGTCTCAGTACCGTAGAGCGCTCGTTCTGGGTGCCTTTTTTTCCGCTTTTGGATGAAATAGGCAGAATTATTACGCCTCTCATTCACAGGTTGAGACTGAGCTTGTCGTGAAATCAAACCAAAACATAATAATGTGTAAACACAAAGTACGGGACATTTGAGCTCTCCCGCCTCGGCTAAGACATCCAAAGCTTTGAGGTTTCTTCTGACGAGAGCTGGTCCCAAGTGAAAATGACAATGGAGGGCCTCAGAAAGGAGTCCAAGCATAAAATGTATCTGGGTTTCCTTAGGAAGAGTGAATTTTAATTATGGCCAACCTCCTCATCCACACAGCCACAGACCCTCAGTACCCCTCAAATCTACAATGTGATCTAGGAAAAACACACATCTAACTTATATTGATTGGCATATCAGATTCAAAAATCAGGCTCAAGGGTCATATTTTTGCATAAAGAGTCCATTATATTATGGTTTATAGGCCGATATACACTACTGTGTTTATATTTTTCTAAAGAAATACTTTTATTCAGCAAGGATTAATTTAATTGATCAATAGTGACAGTAAAACATTTATAATGTTACAAAAAGCTATTTCAAATAAATCTACTCTATTCATCAATGTATGAAAATTGATAAATCATCAGCAAATCAAATCATCATGTGACCCTGAAGACTGGAGTAATGATGCTGAAAATTTAGTTTTGCCATTACAGGAATGAATTTCATTTTGATATTAGGGACGTGAAGCGATTATAATGGTTAATCTATTTACATGATGTGGCAATTAATCAATCGCACATCAAATTTGGGTGAGAAAGTACCCCCAAAAGAAAAAGTCATTCTTGTTAAATGAGAAAAGCATCAAATTACATAACATAACCTAATATGAATTTTAGGGTCATTCGAACTGCAGTGAGCTTTTGCTCTGCTTCATGTTCATCACCAAGATGAACTACGTAGGTCTGGGGTGGCGCGGATGAGTTAAATTCGTTACTAATTTTAATGCGTTATTTCCCCCCATAACTAATTAATTAAATGTAGTGTTGCAGGAAATTGTGTATAATGTTCAAATGCCCGTCTTCATCTGCAATACGACTTTAGCTCAGATAAATTAGTTTGTGTTCAACCGTGGGCTACCAAACCATTGTTCATTCACCCTCAACTTGTAAGATTTCCCACAGTAGTTTCGTTGAAAACTTTCCATCCACAGTAGCTCTCAAATCTCAATTGCACTTCTGCTTGATCACACTTGGAGTGAAGGTTTGCCAACCTGCGGTGTTGCATTTATACAAGGCAAAGCGAGGACAGCCAAGCGACTCTTGACTCCAAGCATCTGATCTGTGCATATTCATTGAAACTGTTCAGGTGGCAGCTACAAATCAGCATATCGACGTCTAAAAATATATTTTAATAAATAGTAGTTGTAAAAATGTACACTAAATTGATTATTGGAGTTATGTTTTTATACAACAATATACTATTTCAGTTTTTCTACTTCAAAATTTCACATGTAGCTCAATGTGTTACTTGGCATTTCTTTGCAGTAATTAGTGAAATTTACTTGAAAATAAAAAGTAAATCCTACACCGATTTTTTTTTTTTGCAGTGTATGTTATCCATAAAATCAAAAAATAGCAACCATTTGGCGAAAAAAAAACGAAATAACTAAATGAATCTTCTCTATTACATTAAATGTTTATATGATTGAAGGGTTCACGGTTTTCAGATGGAATTAAGATAAGCCTGTGATACGAAACACAATATTATGACAGCTTTTCCCAGCATTTGATCTTGTGGTTTGTACTGCCAAGACAATATCTTCAGGCACATTACGAACACACTGGTCTCTAATTGCTGCATTATTGGCATGAAATAAACGTATATACAAATATACCTACAAGACTCCTCTGAAACTCCATGCGTGTAATCGAAGAAACTTCTCACACACTTTTGTTCTTGCAGGAATGAGGTTGATTCTGAGGCAGGACCCCGTCAGTCACATCCCGCAGTCACTTTCATTTCCAACAGCCCCTTTTGTTTTACTGTTGATCTACAGGCTCTAAACTTTTCAGCTTGACACAAGGAATGTGTGCATTTCATCATGTTTTTGACAGCGCAAAAAGAGGACGGTTTGTTCTCGCTCGCAGCAAAGGCTGCCGGCCCGTGTTTGCCTTGGACGCCAATGAATAACATTGTATGTGGAGAGGAAATTAAAAATGCAGGGTTGTAATTTACAAGAGAGTGGAACTGATTTAACGCACCCAATCCTCTCCTTTTCATTTTTTTTCTAGCCGCTCTTCTTCCAAGGCAACCAAATCGGCCGCAGCTGAGAGATGGTAGAGCTCTCTTGTGTCGCCAATATCAAGAGTGTTGAGGCTGCCAGTTCCTCTTGTCTACTGAGGTGTGATGGTGTGAAAGGTAAATGAGTTATGGAATCCAAATGCTGCACGTTTCTCAGCTCTCCCTTGCACTGATCTACCATGTTGTATGCATTTGGAAGGAATGTTTAAGATCTATGGTCAAACTGTTACGGCAAAACACATTTTGTGTGTATCTTGTTATCCTGTCCTACAGAATGTTATCTTTGTAGTAAACTGTATATACATGTATGTTCAATTATGTTTAGATACTAAAGCCCCGTTCACAACGCCAGCGACAAAGCGACATGATCCCATTCATTTCAATGGAGACCCGGCGATTTCCAGACAGTCAGAGCCATTGAAAAACAGAGTTGCAAACTTCCTGTATAGAACATAAACAGAAGCTCAACTGTACTTGCTTGACGTGCGAGAACAAAGCTCATTGGTTCTTGCGGAAGCTCAAACATGCTGCGTGACACACGAGAATGAACCTCATTGGTTCTCGCACGTCACGCAAGCATGATTGATCTTCCTTTTACCGCAACTGATGTGTGAGTTGAATGTTTATATGCGAATAAAAGCCTAAATTAAATCTGTTCATCATATAAAGTGATCGAGTCCCTTCAGAAAACTCGGACTAAACCGCTCAATTCAAATGGATTAGTTTTATGATCTCTTTATGAACTTTTTAAAGCATCAAAGTGGTAGTTGCGTATCCTGTCAATGGAGAGACGATCTCTCAGATTTAATTTAAAATGTCTTCATTTGTGTTCTGAAGATGAAAAAAAGTCTTTTGGGTTTGGAACTGTATTAGGGTGAGTAAATGAGGACAGAATTTTCATTTTTGGGTGAACTAACCCTTTAAGATGCCAATCAGGTTAAATGCTTTAATAAAGTTACTGGCATTAAACATATGTAATTAATCTCATTAATTTTAAGTGCACTAAAATCAATGCATTTATTCAGTATTTTATGGATTCATAAACAGTTATATGTCTCTAAAAATGTTTAGGGCCTTGTATGTATATATATATATATATATATATATATATATATACCTTTGCATAATTTTAATAATTCATTATCAGATATTATAATGCTGATGTGTAAAAGATGAAAGATTCTTTTGGCTTGCAAATATTATTGGTATTTTATATCATATTATCACAATAAATTATCATTATAATTTTTTATATAAAAAATTACTAAAATTAAATTTAATAATAAATATATACTTTTAAAAATAAAAAAAATTAGATTTTGGATATGAATGTGTCATGTCCCTTTCCTTTCACCCTTTTTTTGTGTTATGGAACAGACTTGTGCTGGAAAGAGAGCGTCAGATGTGATGGCTCAGTGAATGGTGTTTTGCATTCTGAATCAGCTGTCATCAGCACTCAGTGCCGTCTTTTCATCAATAACGAAACTTCAGCTGCCTGACCCATTGGTGACTGGTTTATTTGACCGCCCTCATCATCATTACCTCTTAACACGGCCTCTGGGAACAAATAAGTGTGAGCAGAATGACGAGTACATGTGATGCTTTCTGTGCTGTTATGCTGACATTCACATCTGTCAGAGGAAATTCTTCTTATTCATGTGAGGTGAATTCTTATTTCGAATGGCATAAAGAACCTAAGGGTGAATTCACTTGTCAGTTATGCCACGTTTTTGTTTGTACTATTGTACTATCTGTGAGTTATTTTAGTCTTGGTTTTGCTTCCAGAACTACACACTATAAATCACCAAAAGATGGCGACATTGCACAAACATACATGTGTGCGACCATCTTACTCAATATTTCCTCTTTTAAACGTCCTGTCTTCACTCTTCCCGCTGTTTCAATAGCATTGGAGATGAATTATGTGACAAGGAAGGATGTCTGCATGTTTGTGCGGCCGTAGGGTACACGGACATGCACCGCTGATTTACGGATATGTTTGAAACTCCTTGATAAATATTTGATGCAGTGGCAGTAGTCAGTGGGAGCTAAAGGAGGTGTAGCAGACAGGTCCGAGACCACAGGGAGGAAAACCCATGCGATTGTGTCGGAAAAATAGGGGGGAAAAAAACGTCATTTTAGGAGCAGCATGAAGTTTCAGGGCAGGCTAAACGAGATGGATGAAGTGGTAGCTGAGCTGTTTGCATAGGACAAACACAAGACGGGGGTCTGCTTCTAATGATCGCAGGGAAGACGCTGGGCCTACGGGGTCGCGCCAGAGGAATTTTCCTAAAAACACAGACTTCATCCCAGCCCAAGATAGACAGGAAAAGAACGAACAGTCGAGCGAGGACCCTCCAGAGAGCAGTGAAGTTTTTTTCCAGGAGGGTTTGGCGTGTTCTTGTGGCGCCGGCATGGGTGTTAGCTGACGAGAGGCCGTCATTCCCAGTTGATGCTGTGAACCCGCGTGTTGTTACTGAGCTGAGGCTCTCGCCGTGCTGACTCGTAGGGAGAAGACCCTGTTTGTAAAACCGAACCCTAAGACAATAAAAAGCTAGTTAGGAGATGACACATTAGTTGGTGCAGATGTTGAATGGGAGTGGAGAGCTAATATTTTCTGCCTTAGCACACTATGACATCCTCATAAATGTAAAAAAAATTCCTAATCAATTTTGACACACGGTCAGCATATATGTATATATATGATTTTGTATATTTATTCATAGAATTTGCATATTAACAATTGTTATAATTGTTTGCATTATCAAAATCAAATCCTAAGAAAAGCTAGTTAGATGACAGATTCGTCCTGAGTAAGGTGAGTTATAACTTTGATACACAAACTGCATTTTTTTATATTTATGTATGAGTGTGTAAAAGAAGTCAAAAATAGAGTAACATTAATATATGATATATATCAAATACACACACATATGTAAATGTTTATGTATACAGTATATATATATATATATATATATATATATATATACATATAGATCATGTATACTTCGTTATACATTTAATAAAAAATGTGTTTTGTAAATGAACTATTTTTAATGTAATTAAATTAGACACTAAATCAAGTTAGTGTATATAATAAAATTATATATAACTTGATATTATTATTAATTATATATTATATTATATATTACGCATGTCTTATTGGATAAAATAATTATATATTATTATTATATGTGTTTATATGTACATGTACACGTTTTTATATATATATATATATATATATATATAAAAAATATTGTGTATATATATATATATATATATATATATAATATGTGTGTGTGTGTGTGTGTGTACTTGTATTCCTTACATTGTGGGGGCCAAATGTCCCTACAACGTAAGTAAAACCAGTCATTCTTGACATTGTGAGGACCTTTTGTTGGTCCCCACAAGGAAACAAGCTTATAAATCAGAATGATCTTTTTTTAATACAGAATGATCTTTTTTGAAAATCTAAAATAGCAGAATGTTTTCTGTGATGGGTAGGTTTAGGGTTAGGGGTGGTGTAGAGGGACAGAATATACAGTTTGTACAGTATAAAAACCATTACGCCTATGGAAAGTCCCCACAAAACACAACTGTGTGTGTAAAATTGTATTAAATTAAAAAATCATCATAATTCAATGATTTTAAATGTAATTTGCATTTTATCATGTCATGTAATTGGTTTGATCGATCGACAGCACTAATAAAAACACATAACTCCTAACAGTTCATCTAAGCTTAAGTGGAGCGTATAAGAACTGTAAATCAATCATTAGCATTCCTGTTAATGTAATAAGCTATCACAATTTGTTTCAGAGCCAGAGTGCTTTAACACAGCAATTGACATAAAATGTAAATAACATGTCAGCACAGGCACGTTCCCATCGTTTAGCATGATTATAGTGCACGATCCGTTCCAAACTGACAATGGACAGAATGATACGAAAATGATGTGCGTGATGAAAAAACACACGCACTCATGGCGTTTAAGGTCTACCCAAGATTTTTTCATTTATCATGATGACTGACTGATAACATTTTAATGCACCCAAGTACTCTGTAGCCAGTCCAGATTCAAGAATCGCAGATTCAGGAGTTGAGAAGAGCACAATCTTTTTTTTCATTTTTTTTTTTCATGGATTTCTTTGTGATTGACAGATCTTAACAGGATTAAGGCAGTTGGGTGTACAGTGCAGTACCTGGGATTCATTTAGCTCTTTCTAAACACTCGCCGCAGCTGTTTGTTTTTACTATTGCGTTATAGACACACTCTGCCCCCCCCCATGCCATCTGATTCACGAAACTTGTGCCGTTGGATCTTCTTTAAGGGGAAACCACAAAAAATGATTTCTTTATACAGTTTAACAGTTTTTATTCCCAAATACCTTTTTAGAGGGGCAAAATCATGTGTAAAAACTGCTACGGTAATTAAGGGGCGCAGTTGGACTTGCAGGCGGATATGCAAATTGCCAGGCAATCATTGACTTAAAGGGTCAGCGATAGGTCGGCTTAAATGGGGTCACAGTTGAAATTGGTCACCTATTTTTATGAGCATTTTGGGATATTGCATAAAAAAAAAACTTAATAGAAACGTGAAGATGCTCGAAACTTTTCAAAAATCTTATGCGCTCAATAGAGGTGCATGCATTTTTTATCTGATGAGAAGACGTGTGCGTAAACTACGATGGAAACACATTTACTGAATAAATCCCTCAATGCGCAACAAAAACTCATTTGACTTTGTCTCAGCAGAGGATGTGATTGGATAACTGGACTAATCAGCAGACCAATCGTATCCCACAGCATCTCAGATGTTGGTTTGATCATTCTGAAATGCCTGACCCAAAGTCTGTCCTCAAAATGATTTTGTTTACATCCCTCCCAGAAGTGTCTCACGTGATTGCATTCCTAAACACATCAGGCATCGGAACGCAAGATAACATGACGGCGTTTATTGCGTTTTGTCAGAGAGCTCTGAAACGCAAGTCATTTATGATGGAGGAAAAAACAAAAGCCACAGAGTGGCTTCCCCGATTGCAGCAACTTCCATTTTTATCACAGATATTTTGTCAATTTCCCAGGAAGTGATGATTTTGTTCTCTTGAACACATGGGATGGAAACTCTGCTTTATTCGCAAATGTTTTATGTGATATTCCAATTCTGCGTCCAAGTTAAATTCGCAACTTTGGACGGAAACATAGCTAATGCCAGGGATTACACTGAAGCCGATGCTTTACTCCATAGAGTTCAATGCATTGTGCTCGTGTGAAAGGGTTCTGTGGAATAAAGATTTAATTACATAATATATAACAATGTCTAAATAGACAATTTGTATTATTGGCTTCTATATTTATATAGTGTGTGTCCTATTCTGATCTTTTATACCAGAATCAAATTATAATGATTTTGAGGCAGTTTTGGCCTAATGGTTAGAGAGCCAAGTTTGTAACCCAAATGTTGCGGGTTCAAGTCTCAGTAAGGTGGGTGGAGTGAATGAACAGCGCTCTCTTCCACTATCATGACCCACAACTGAGGCGCCCTTGAGCAAGGCACCTAACCCCCAATCGCTCCCCAGGTTCCGCAGTAAAAAAAAAAAAAGGCTGCCGACTGCTCCAGGTGTGTGTTCACGGTGTATGCATTTTCAAAACTCACTGCTGTGAATTCCGAATGTTATGAGCTGGTTCTTATTAGCAAATCAAAAACACCCAGCGCAACCTCTTTGTTCCAATTTTTGAACGAATGATACTTATGAACCTGTTCTTTCAGCGAATCATCTTTTGAGGTGGTTCTATGTAGTGACGCAAACACATACACTCTTAAAAATAAAGGTTCTAAAAGGGGGTTTCACAGCGATGCCATAGAAGTACTTGGTTTAAAGATGTGTGTTAGGAGTTTTTTTTTTCAGTATTTTATAAAAACGAATCCATGACAAATGTTACCTCATGTTTTTTAATTATATATTATATTGTAATGAAATGATCTCATCATTTTGCAATGGAATTCCATTTTTTTCCCAAAATATTTCTTACTCAACAGTTCCATTAACAACTCTTTTACCAGAATCATTCATAGGAATCAGATCTGAAATCGTTAAGTTTCACACGATTCAAATCCCTAACTTTAAGTGAGCGTAATGATGCACACAGAATCTACAGTACTGTAGATATGTATATATGACGTGACCTTGAATATCTACTCCAGAATGGGATATATCCGTACATTTTCCAGAATTAAAAAGAATATTCACATTTGTACAGTGGGGTTTCAGACTGCATGTTGGAGCTGTGTGACAAAAGTGAAGCTGATAAATTCATCTGTCATCCAGCAAAAACACATCAAACCCCGGATCATGTGAATAAACACTCCTGTTTACCTAGGGGCTGTCCCAGCAGCTTGAGTTTTAATTCGTCCTTGTGCATTTTTACAGATCCATAAATATCCAAACGCGCACTGCGGCGTAGCATAACAAGGACCAAGAAAAATAATCCCGGGGAAGTCGAGATACAGAGACTGTGTGTTCGTTCTGAGGCAGAGGAATTCGATTGCTATACATTAATTAAGTCGTGGCTTCTCTAGAATGACAGGTAGGAGTAGTCACCAGAGGGCCGTCTGATGACGTGCCAAGAGTGCACTGGCCGGTGTGTGTATGAGTGATTTATGAAGCCCTCGATATGTGAGGGGGCTGTATTCAAAGGCTTGTATTTTTAAGCTTGGTACACATATGTGAAGTTTTCGGCGGGCGAGCCTCTTAAGACATCATTTATCCTTTATCACAGCCATGTTGATAACAACCTCCGGTGCACACGAGGCAAATATCTATGGGGATTCTGGCAGCCGTCAGCTTCCAACCACTTCCAGGGCAAGACACATAAATAAAAAAGGCCAGTGTTTAGATCCCAGCCAGCCTGCCTTTATTCGTTTATAATACAAGGATGTTAAATAGGAAGTAATAGCACAGTGTATTGAATCGTTTCCTTCCTGTTCAGACAATGCTCTAATTTTGTCCGTCCCATGACACCCTAAAGGCTGTCTGGCACCGCTGCTGTGTTCTTCTCGAAGGAATCTGTGATTTAAAGTTTGTTTAATCTGTCATTTAAAAGTGCATCATTAATTAAGGAAAAAGAACAGTGAGTTCCAATAGAATTGGTATGTTTATTGAGGAGGGATGATCTCATTTTTAGTTTTGTTTTGGGTCGTAAGTATTGGAACGGTCTGAGCTCAATAATTAAAACTACCCACCCAGTCAGAACAAGAAGTCAGAACAAAGGTTGAAACTTAAAAAGTCAATACTATTTTAATAAGCACGTAACAGTATTAATAATATATATATATATATATATATATATTTATTTCTTCCTTTTTTATGCATACAGTTTACACTAAACTATAAATCAGCACAACTGTTTTCAGCATTGATAATAATCAGAAATGTTTCTTAAGCACCAGATCAGCATATTAGAATGATTTCTGAACGATCATGTGACACTGAAGACTGAATATGTAATTCATATTACATTTTAAAGTAATTTTAAAGGGAAAAGAGCTATTTTAAATTATAATAATATTTTACAATATTACTCTTTTTACTCTAGATGCTGCCTTGGTGAGCATAATATTTTATTTATTTTTTTTAAATGTAAAAATATTACAGACTTCACACTTTTACACAGTATTAACAGATTTTTCTCCTTTTTTTTGTAAAATAAAATGCCATATTTTTTGCATAATTTTTATGACAGGTTTTTTTTCTCCCCACTCAAAAAAAAAAAAAAAAAAAAAAATACTGTAACTTGTGTTACTGATGTCGACCACTGGGGGAGTAATTGGGGACGAAAAGGACAGCACAAATGTCAGACTAATGAAATTCTTGCCGAATTAGTACATTTCACTTGCTGTCATACTGATTCAAATTCGAACTCACTTCAAATTCACACTCATGAACTGAACTTATTTATTTATGATTTAACGCCATATTAGCAACAATGGCTATATTCATGGCAATATTAACAGTATTCTCAGTACAATATCATTTTCTCCTGAACTGAACAAAAGCCAATACTTCAGTTCTCAATATTGCCCAACTCTGTTTAATGGTGCATGTTTTAGATTCTGCTAGTTTGACTGCACACCGAGTTAAGTGATTGTCTTTTTATTAGGCCTGCTCCCTTGTGTACTTCCTGTTGTAGACCTCAGAACCTTGTGGCGAAGGGGTCTTAAAGTCCCCGCCCACATCAAAAAGATCCCAGACCCTTCCTTACCCCCACAAGATGGCGGACACCCGCCTGCCGACTACGCCCCCTCTGCTTGGGATGTAATGACGGAGCCATCAAACAGCATTTATAATCCTGAAGCAGGACGTTTTTAAAGTGGTCAGCTCCAGGAGCACTGGAATTGTTGAGCGCAATTTGCGGTCGCTGCATTTTCTTGTAAAAGAGCCACGTCCTGGCAGAGTTCAGTTTTTTTAGTGGATTTGGAAATGCTGAAGACATTTGATATCATATAACCATCTCATGCTAATTTAAGATGAGGAAGAGTCATTCATTTGGTTTTGAAATGGAAATGTCGGTATATTAATATGACAAAATGACCTAATTATATATATATATATATATTTATATATATGTTGTACCTGGAAAATGAAAACGATAGCTACTACTGGAATTTCCACTGCAAACCAACCTGCAATTAGAAAAAACACAAATAATGATAATTGTAATCATAATTTATTTGCCATTATCATTATTTGTAACAGGCTGTAATATAAGTAGTGTGTTTTACTACAGTGTGTTTTACTGTCAGTGAAATAATTAGAAAATATGTTGGTTCAGTTACTCTGAGGTGGTCTTGAACATTATTGACTGAAGTACTTCTAAATCAACCGGGATTATTCAAACAAACTTGTCTGGCTGACAACTTTAGAAACTCAAATCACTTTCCCCAGACAGACTGTTCAATTTTTCAGCTCAAATGTCTGTTCTTTATATATTATCTTCAGGTTGTTTTGAGGTAAAACATCATGGCTTACATTTTGTTAGAGCGATTTTTGATGGACTGGCTTTATGAATTTCAGGAAAAACTGGGGCTGCGTCTGAAAATCATACATTTCTGTACTATATAGTAAGCAAAAAAGTATGTAAGCTTGTTTCCGCCACTGAATTAAAATAAAATTTTTAAAAAAAAAAAGGTAATTGTGACTTTTTCTCTCACAATTCTGACTTTTTTCTTAGAACTGCGAGTTTATATCTCAGTCTTTCCCCCTCAGAATTGGACATTTCAGCTTAAAATTGTGAGTTTATATCTCAATTCTGAGAAAAGAAGTCAGAATTACGGGATATAAACTCACAATTCTGACTTTTTTTCTTGCAATTCTGACTTCTCAAACTCACCTCTGCAAGTTTATATCTCACAATTAAGAGAAAAATGTCAGAATTGTGACATAAAAAGTTGCGATTACCTTTTAAACTGTTTTATTCCATGGTGGAAACAAGCTTCCATTAAAAAAAACAACAAAAAAAAACAGTATGTGACAAAAGTAGTATGTCTGAATTCACAATACTCATACAGAGCAAGCAAACAGTTTTTGTAAAACATATAAAGAAATTAAATAAAAAAATGAGTGTATAACATTAATTTTCACTATTTGTGCTTATTTATTCAAGTACATGTTTCATTCAGTTTTGCTTTTACTTAAATTCAAATCTAAACTACATGTGCTGACTCAATTCACATTTAATTCAAATTCAGTTCTGAATGGCACACAACCCTGCCGTAAACATGCTCTCATGTCACACGTGACGATCAACACCATTAATATGTGACTTAAACGGATGACTAAATAATTACTATTATGTAGTATGGATTGCTCACCAAACATACAAAGAGCCCATTGTCGGCACCTCTCATATGAGTGTAAACACGCTAAACATAGAGATGTGATGCTGTAATCACGATCTGACATGAGCCACGTGTTTAATAATCGCTTGATCACATGATATCAGTAGTGATGATTCTCCAACTCATCACACTTTCCATGGCATCAGCGGACCGGCGTGTTTCGACGCTCTGACCCCTCGACGCGTGGGATCAGTAGGTCAGAAGAGGTCCTGTGGGAATGACGGTTGTGTCTTAGACTTTTATTGTCTGCTGTGAGACATGCTTCCAGTAAACAGGGCCTGTAGTTTGGTAAGTGGGTTATGAGGTCAACATTGGCCAGCTCAGAATAGACGGCATACAGCACCCACTCAGGTTCAGTTCAGTGCTCTGTGTCACTCCTGCTGTTTGCTGTTTGGATGATTCAGTTGACTAAGCATTTTCCCTTCACTCACATCTCTAAATAACAGTTCTCTTGCTTTTCAATCATAGATTGCTGCCATATGTGAGTCCGTTTGCCCTTTTTTCTTTAATGCCGTTTTTGTTTTCTCTACATTTCTTTGGGCAATTACATTTAACAAATCATTATTTAGTCACTCTCTTATTACCACTCTCTTATACCAAACCAAAATTTGGTATGCGAAAAAGCCAAAGCAGATAGATAAATAGATGAATGAGTGGTAAATAGGATTCAAAAGATTAATTGCTAGTTCAATTTCAAGGATTTTTGTAGTTATTTTTGTGGTTAGTTGACATAAATTTATAATCATCATCATAATATCTCATATAATATATTTGTAACACAGTTCTTAAGAACGGGAAGAAGGAGGCGGAAACCGGCGAACATTCAACGTAACTTTAATCAAATAAATAAACAAACAATAAAACGAAAGTAAAATTGCCTTGAGGAACTGCTGCCCACACAAACATAATAAAAACACAAGATAAAATCCAGGCCTGGTCCTCTCTCGTCCTTCACTGTAGTCGCTCCTCTTTTATGCTTCCGGAGCTCCTCCGTGAGAGATACGAGACCGGTGCAGCGTGCAGCTGACGCTCATTATCACTCGCGTCACCGGCCTCGCGCCGTTCCCTCACGGCTCTCGCCCGCCCTGCTCGTCACAATATTAATATTATATTAATATATAATAACAAAATCCCATTAAATTGCTTCGCATTGTGGCCGCATTACCACCTCGGGTGTGCATTATTTTCTTAAATCCACTTATACTACGGTTACCACAGTTCAAGACACTGTTCAGATGTTGTATTTCAAGACATTTGTCAGATTTTTGTCCTTAAAAAGCTCTTGTTTGTAGGACTAATTTCGAAAGCATCTCATCCTAAGCATCCAATTCCAAAACATTTTTTAGAGCTAGTAACAGAGGCTTGAGCCATTGATAACGAACTAATGCAGTTATGAGAAAGAGAGAGAGATTAAGTGTGTGTGAACAAAGTGTGTCGTTGTGTTTTTTTTTTTTTTTTGAGGTTGTAGGGAACTTTGAGATAACTGAAATCATTTGGCGAAGTGATATGGAACTGTCAAGTCCTGCCTGGAACTACTTTAGCCGTGCGTTTCCCTGAAAATAACTGCACACCTTCGTCAACCAATCAGATTCAAACATTAAACAGCCCCCGTAGTATACTGAATGTTAAACAATTCATCTCAAAGATGAATGCACATTAACTTCAGCAATCCTACTTGGAACACATTAGACTGATAGAAAGTCCTAAATTGTTCAGGAGGAGATGGGGTGGTTCCTCGTGAATTGCATAATTTTTGTGATTTACTGCAAAGTCAGAGAGAAGTAATTCTGCTATAAATCTGTTAAAATATATGTGGGCTGAATCCTTAATAATAGATGATTATCCACTACATTGCATCAGTGAAAATCCAGCCCCCCTTCCTCAAAAACTCAGGGACAAAGGGACTTTTTTCCTTTTTTTCCCCCTCCTAAATGCTCCCATGTGAAGCAGCACACAGAGCCAGTGAGTAAATGAAGGGTTTTGCATAGAGATCTGAGAGAGCCTACAGCAGTGATTGATGGGCCGCAGGAGGGTGGGGAGGTTCTGCTCCTGACAGAGAGCGCTCATCCAGGCTCTGCTGGAGATCACAGGGGCCAGAGCGGCTCTCCTTGCCCCACATGGCCGCACGTGGTGTGGGAGAGAGCGAGCGAGATGTGCTTCATATTCAGTCGTTTATCCCCACCCAGAGAAACTCAAGGCGCTCCAATTTATAATGAGTATCTGGAGAGCAGACGAGACCACAGAGGAGAACCTCAGCTAGAACAGCAGGAAACACCTTGAGAGGTGAATTCTGGGAAAGATAGTAGAAATCGTGGACAGACTTATGACTTTCTAATTAGAGGTTTTGTGGCACTATAGCTGGAGAGTGGCGTTTTTATCCTCTCTAGTCCCCTGGCTCGTATATTCTTTACATTGAGGATGTCACATTCATGTTGTCGTCAGTGTTAGTTTACTATCATTGATATACTACTACTGAGATAATATTTAGAAATTTCTGTTTTAATTTTGAATTTTTAGTAATTTTGTTGTAATTTTATTTGTTTAAAATATCTTTATATTCAGTTGTTTTTAAGTTCCAAGTTTTAATTAGTTAACTTTACCCAAATGAAAATGAGCTGTAGATTTTTTATATATATATATATATATATATATATATATATATATATATAATTTTTTTTTTTTTAAGGCAATGCTTATTGTATTTCAAATAATGAAATTTTAGCTGTTTTGTTGAATGTTTCGTTTTAGCTAGTTTTAATATTTTAATAACCCTGGTTGACATTTACTTGATTTTGGTTAACATCTTCCAACATATTGTTGATCTTTTTTGCCAACTATATTCAGTTATAGTTTTACTTTATAGAATGGCACCCCATAATTATTACAGACACAGCTGCTCACAGCTATCAAGTTTGTTTGTCAAGGACACAATAGTGAAATGATCCCTTTGAACGAGCAACCATCCGATTATCAGCTCTGACCCTTAACCACTATGCCGAGCTACACCATGAACCATAGAATTAGAACTGTGCAGTTATAGAATTGTGTATTTTGCTTTTTACACTTGTTTAACATAGAGGGAAGAACTTGGGCAGTACATTTATTTATTTTAGGTAGTTTCATGTCTGAGATTGTTGTCTCTGTTCTTTAATTGCTCTTTCCCGCAAAGGGTCAGTGAGTCAACTGATCATTTATGTACAGACGCAGAGATTTTATCTGACACCTCCTAAATTCATGTTCAAAACAATTTGGACATAGAGGAAACTATACTTGGGTTGTGACAGACTTATATACTTTCTCTCTCTCTCTCTCTGTGTGTATATATATATATATATATATATATATATATATAACTAATGAGGATATTTTACTGGTCCACACTAGTTACAGGGTTGGGTTAGGCCATAGAAAATATCATTAACCTGATATAAAATCAATAGAAGTTATGCAATGTCCTCACTAATATAGTGAAACAAACATGTGTGTATTTCAGACATGACAACTCTATGGATAGTTTATAAAATATTTTATTAATGTAAATGCAGTGTTCATTGGTTTAGTCTTGGCGGATGAGATCTGCTCTGCTGCTGCCGTTCGAGCTATGGTTGCTTCTGCTGAATGCTCTGAAAATGTATGCTGCTGCTGCGAGAGAGAGGGAGACTTCTCGTTGCAGATCTAGGCAGGTGGTGCTGGGGAGGCAGAAGGCCTGTGTGTATATGCATGTTTATGAATACATACATACATACAGTATATCTGTATTCATAAACACAGTTTATATGTATGTAGACTTTGATTTGCAAGGCAAAATATAAAAAAGTTGTATTTGTATAAAAAAATGTATTTCTCCAGGACATTGACACCACATTCTATATATATGTATATATATAATTATGTATTTTTTCTTAATTTCCCCCATGATTCATTTGAGGTTTTTCAGCCTGAGGACATGACACTGCCCTGCACTTGCTGTTGTTGATTCAGTCATAATTTAAAGCCAAATGTCCAGCTCTTTGAGTGGGCGTCCCTCAGAATTAGACCACTATTTATTACATAAGACAAATGGCTGCTTTGATGTGGGTGAAAGGAACTCCCGTGTCTGGCCTGAGCAGGTCAGACAGAAGGTCAGCTCTCCCTCAGGGTCTCTATGACCCTCACGGCTGCCAAAAGCGCACAGGTAAGCAGAGAGGAAGTCCTTACAGTCACTGGAATGTGTCCATGAACATGTGAGGCCCAGCTGTGTGTGTCTATATGTGTGTGTGTGTTTCCACCTGGACAAAGACTGCACACGCTGTTAAAACTCCCACTCAAACTTCCAGTTCCTGCTTTTAAGGAAATTCCTGGTCTGGTGTTACTTATAACTCTAAAGATTTATTTCATTTTCAGAAAGCAGTCCCAATGTTCTTTGAAAGAGCTCATTCTGGTGAGGTATGTAATTTAAAATAAGCATAAAAATCTTTGTATTGTTAAACTTAGATCCTGACTTCATTTGCTTTTATTAATTATTATTAAAGTAACCATCACAGACAGTGCCCTCCATACAATCAAAGCAAAAATGGACAATATCAGCATAAATCCATATAATTTTATGACTTTGCATTAATAAGGGACAGTACAAACTCTACAAATATATTAAATAGAAAGTGAATGAATTCAGAGTAAAAAATACTAGAGCTACTAATCATCTATAAACTGTTCTAATTGATCTGTTTTAGGGCTCGACCGATGTGTTACCGATTATTACAAATCAAGTAGACCGATAACAGATGTCTTGAACCAATATATGTCTGGTGTAAAAATGAAAATTAAGAATAACAAGGGTTGTGACTTTTAAACATAACTTTAATTCTGAGAACTGTTAATTGTAACATTAATATTAATAATAATAATAATAATAACAGTAAAAGTGCAGGGAGCACCCAGTAGCATTCTGGAAACATTTTGTAAAACTTAGTAAACTTAGAAGTAAACAACAACAAGCAACAAATGAGTTCCGACAGAGGTGGCGCATTCCAAAATTAAATTATTTTATCGGCAAATTGGATTTGAAAATTACAGATAACCATAAAAATGTTTAATATCGGCTCCGATAATCGGTTGACCCCTAATCTGTTTGTGTAGTAACTTTAATTAGCAATCAATCAGCAATGCTATAAAAATGTGAGCCAATAATTAAATTACAAAAATAAAGTGACACTTCATTTAGTGTCCTTTTTACATATATTACATGTTCTTACTATTGTAATAACAGTAAATTATACATAATTAAATGCAACGAAACCTAAACCAAATCATAACCCTACTCACATACTAAGTGCATGTTGTTAATTACTATTATTCAGTACTTAAATGTATAATTACAATGTAACAATGCACCTTAAAATAAAGTGTAACTGAAAATCTTAATTCCTGACCTTTAATGGTAATTGCAAAATACTGCAATGCATTTCCTCCAATAAATAAGGAGTTATGCTGATATTTTCCAAAACCCCATGTTGAAACATAGGGTGTTTCCAAACTTTTGGAACCCATTGTAGGCTCTTTCAACTTGGGCCAATAAGTAACCACCTAGCAACCACCCAGGATACCTTAGCAGCCACATACGTAGCAATGCCCTGGAAACTACCGTGGCAGTGAGTTCTGCATGGGTAACAAATGTAAAAATCTTCTTCACATAATCATATAACCCAGACGTCAACGTTACAGCACTCTAAATTTAATAGAAATCATTTAAAGATGACATGACCGATTTTGACTCAATAGATCAAATGAAAAATAGTGAATATGTTTTATGCAAAGTTGAGGAAAACCAGTGTAGAAAACACATCTGTATCATATGTTTCACATCATTTGGTTATTATTGTTTTTTTTTTTCATTTCATTTCAAATTTTATTTAATTTCTCAAAATGATGTATGATTTGCTATGTGGAGATTTACAGTACATTTGGCATCGGCTTACAAGCTCCAACCTAAACATACCAGAGACACTTTTGTAAACATGATTTTCCATGGACGTTCTAAATTAAATCATTTAAGTACTGACTAGTATATTGACAAAAGAATTTATCCAGATGATGCCAAATGTGTCACTTTCAGATTTCACACGTGATTTTGGACCACTTGTTAGAGCACGAAACACAATGCCCTATGCGCATGTCAATTAACTTCTTATGTTACCCTTCTTCTGCTTTTCTTTCAGCCGATGTTCTTGGAAGCACTCTGTATAATAAAGTCAAGAAGTTTATTCTGTTGGGAATTTCATCTGGTTTCAGGGATTTAATTTTAGCGGCTGTTGCAGACGTTTGCTGTGAGGCTGCATGCAGTATCTTACTTATTACCGAGGGGCCGAAGCCACGCACAGACTCAAAGGCTCCTGGGCATTAGAAGGGCGGCGTGCAATCCTCCGAGCGCCACCGTAATCCAGCTGCCATCATCCATTCTGGCGTGGTTTAAGATGAAACGTCCCAGCTGTCATCGGCTCTTTGAGGTTTCATTTTTGTATTTGTTGTTTTTCCCACCTGTTCTCATTTTTTCCCCCGATGAGTGCATTGATAATAATTTTACAGCAAAGGATGTTATTTCCAAAAGCATCACTCCGCATCACTGTAACGTTTCGTGGTTACGCCGCTGATTGAAAGTGGCACTTAAAATTACCTTGGCCTGGCTGAGGTCATTACGTACGCCGCCATCATTTAGGGGCATGAATGCGCAGCGAAACCTAACTCGCACAGAAACTATTGTTTTTGTTTCGGCACGGGAAAATTAGTAACAAAACCCTGTTCTGCGATTTCAGCAGGCTCAAAATTCCCGAGCATTTTCTCCTTTTGTTAAGAATCAGTCAGACCATGTTTAGTTTTGTACAAGTGTAAAGTAAATGACAGCATGGAAGAACTATTATAACCGAACAGGAAGTCAGTGAATGGATCATTTCATGCTAGTGCAGTGTGAAGATGTCAAACCATAACTTTTATGAAGATTTAAAGAGTAATGCTTTAAAACGAGACATTAAAAATAAATTCTGGTAACTTGTTTTAAAATTTTGCCTATGCAAACCATATCAAAAACTTTAAAACAAGTTATCATTTTTTTATCTTTTAAGGCCTTTGTGCTGTCATAAACCTAAACTTGCAAACCAGATGTGAATATTTCATATGGAAATCATTACAGCAAGTGATAAAAGTTCACACCTTATGTACTTTTATTGTTAAATACAGGGCTAGTTGATGCATAACAGGTCTATGAGCTGTTTTTAAATCAACATTAAGATTTAAGGTTAAAATTTGCACGGATGTGTCAAAATGCATATTTTGTATATAAGTAAGTTCTGTGGTGTGACAAATGGGATTTTACAAGTCCGAAATACTCCATAGTCTCTCAATTACTGAACTGTATTTGTTATAACTCTGCAATAGCAAAATGATATTTTATATAGTTGTAGATGGCGTTTAGTCACACCACAGGACATGACAACTTCCCAAAAGTTGAGTTGTCAAATTAAAGCCCTTTTTCTACCGTGATCATTGTTGGAGAGTAACTAACTGAATGTAGTGACACCGCTAACTAAATGTTTTTTGCGTGACAGTAGTTTAATTGTTTTAAAAATGCAAATTTTCCAATGACAAGAAGTGAGCTGAGGCAATAATCTGATTATTGGGCTTCCTGCGCAATATAAAGTACCTGTCAAAAATTTGGAAACATTTAAAAAAGATTTTTTTCTTCTGGTCACCAAGGCTGCATTTATGTGATCAAAAACACAGTAAAAAACAGTTATATTTTGAAAAATTATTAGCATTTAAAAGAACTCTTTTCTGTTTAACTATGTTTTAAAATGTAATTTATTCCTGTGATCAAAGCTGAATTTTCAGCATCATTGCTCCAGTCTTCAGTGTCACATGATCCTTCAGAAATCATTCTAAATATGCAGATTTGCTGCTCAAGAAGCATTTCTGATTATTATCAATGTTGAAAACGGTTATGCTGTTTCACATTTTTGTGAGGACCTTTCAGGATTCTTTAATGACTAGAAAGTTCAAAAGAACAGCATTTATTTGCAGCTATTTATTTAATGCATTTATTTCAGTATTTATTTAATGTACCTTTGCTGAACTAAAGTATTGAAAAAAAAGAAAAGAAAAAAGAAATCTGTTTTCAACATCGAAAATAATAAGTAATATCAGAATGATTTCTGAAGGATCATGTGACACTGAAGACTGAAGTAACGATGCTGAAAATTCAGCTTTGATATCACAGAAATAAATGACATTTTAGCATATATTCACAGAAAAGAGTTATTTTAAACGGTAAAAATATATCACAATATTATTGCTTTTATTGTATTTTTGCTCAAATAAATGCAGCTTTGGTGAACAGAAGAGCAAACGTAAAATGTAATTTTTGTAAATCAGTTCATTTGGTCAATTCATGTAACTACACCAAATAAAGTCCACAATATTTTAGCTCTTAAATACAGTTCATTACTTTGTTTTCAACTGTATTTTTTGTAGTTGTATTTAGTGTATCTTCTCAAGTTTATTACTCTCTCCCTAATGTATTCATTGATTCATTCATTGCAACTTTTCTCTCTTCTCTGATTATATTAAATGATAGCTTGCCTATATTACATTACAAACAAGATATATCCCACTGCTGGTTACCTGCTGTTTGTTAGTAGTTCGTAGTTTAGTGAACCACCTTTTCCAAAGGTTGACTGTAGTTTAGCTACTTTAAATTCTGTGAAACTTGGCAAGAAAAAGTTTCAAAGTAGCTTTCCAACACCTCAAATGCCACTGGGAATAATCTGGTTAAATTTAAATGGCTATTATACCCAATTTAGTTTGAACAAACACTCCTAATTATTTTCGACTCACTGTTTATCTCAATTTGTGTACAGGTGGTTTTCAGGAGCCACATTGTGATCTGCAGCCTCCTCTGACCTCACAGAACATAAGAAAGTGTCATTTCCATCTCACGCGGCTTCACCGCGCTCAAGTAGAGAAGACGGGAGCGCTTGTTCTCTGCTAGTGTTGCGTTAAACCAGTGGAGAAAACTTTTCATGCACTGCTTCTGTTGCTTGAGAGAACTTATAAGCTCTCAGGGACTCACCGAGACCAAAGGTGATTCAAACTAGTTAAAATAACATCGCCACCCTTAATAAGGACTTTTTGTGCTAATATTTTTACTCGGACGGGGGAAAAAAGGCTCAGTCAGAGTGCTGATATGTTTTGGTCTCCGTTCAATAATTTATCATTTTTCATTGCACATCTAAATTTTCCGTTTCCCGACGACACGGATCCCTGCTGGAAATCAGATGGTCATTTATGGCGTCGCTAATTTGATTTAAAAATATTTTAACACACTCTGAAAATACAAAACGGGTGCAAATTGACACAAATTTATGGGGAATATTTTATGGTAACACACACACATACAGTAAGTCTGATCTGAAAATATTTGGGTCCACTGCACTGTTACACAGATAAAATCACAAACCTATTGGTTAAATATCAAACAATATTTAGACATGCGAGTGGAATTTTCCATGTTTTGGTAGTTTCGAACTACAAGGTTTGTTTTTCCACCTAATAAAAACCGAATCGCACCAAAGACACACAAAGGAGCAGCTTTTAAATCACGAGTCCTGACCAGATTCTGCCCGAATTAATGCAGCAATCATATGGAAGCAATCTTTATGAACCCCAGTAAGACAAAAAAACAGGAGTTAAATGAGGACCATCTTCTCTCTCAAGACTTCTCATTTGTTTGTATTGCTTATTAACTGAAACGCCTCATTTATCAATGTCAGCGTTCGCACAAAATGATAGCTGTCCTCATGTAAATGAGTAAATCTGACGAATGGTTCAGAATTAAGTGGCTGCGTTCTCATGAAATGCGCACTCTGTCGGTGGACTGACCCCGGTAAACCACCCACGACCAGTGTTTTTTTCTCTCGGCATTTGAGGTGGAAAACTGTCTGAGAACGGTGTGAAACTGGACGGATCTGGCACAGGACGGGCCCCGTTCCGCACCGCGTAATGCAGCACAGAGTTGAGGTGGTTAGAACTGACTCTAAGTGAAACCGGTTGGTTTGTGTTGCTATGTAGTCTAATTACTGTCGGCCTGGACCTTCTTTGTGTTAAACAGATTAACGGAACATAGAGCCAAACCACTGCTCTCCACAGAGTAGAAGTGATGTAATGAGATGACCTGACTATTAAGATAAAGCCCAAAGCATGCACTGAATCATGCTGAATAAATCAGTGAATCTTTTTTTTTTTTTTGGTTCATTTAAATTAAGGGGCCAAACAAACTTCCCAAAGCTTTTCGAGCGAGCGAGAGAGAGATTTAGGAGAGCATATTTCACAAAAGTGATTTTTTTTGAAGATATTTTGAGGATATTGTGTGTCCATAAAAGGAAAGTCAGCGGAGTCCAATATTTTATGCACCCCACTGACTTTCAGAGTATCATTTTTGTGTTCCACAGAAGTCATTCAGGTTGGGAAAAATATGATGGTTCACCTTTTCATGATAGTATCTCAGCTGTTATCAAAAAAGATTTGATATTCTTTTGCCTAGCAGTGTAGCATCACAAAATGTTACTTAACATTCAAAGCATTCTAAAATTTCCACACTCATTAGTCATTTTAATGACTCCCTTGTTCGGATGTTTCATTTAAATGAACTAGTTCACAGAAACGATTCACTCATTTGTTCAAAGAAGCATTTTCTTTTGCTTTTTCTTGCAGAAATACTAAATATTGTAATAATTGAATGAAATATAATATTTAGTTAGATTCTGCTGCCCACCGCCCGATTGAAATATGAAGCATTAGATTCATTTTAATGAATGAATCACTTGTTCGGATCTTTCATTTAAATGAATGATTCTTAATGAAGCATTTTATGTTTTTTTTATATTTTTTTTTTGCAATAATACACAAATAATACTATAATATTTATTTAAATAATTTTACAAAACATATTATCTATTTACATTCTGCTGCCTACCTCCAAGTTTACGCAGGGTTAATGTACTTTTTATTAGTAAATAGTCATTTAGCTAAATTCAAAATTGTCAAAAGACCATAAATTATTAATAAATTGCAAATTAGTTTAGACAACATCGGTTTTCAGTCTAATCTTAGTCTCACTAACTATTATCCATGAATTTAGAAAAATTACATAAAGTTTGATAAATACTTCTGTCATAATTCCAGGATCATAAAAATCCCTGCTTGTAAAACAAACAAACAAAAGTACTGCATAAATGCTATGGTTAACATTTTCATGAATAGTTAGATTTTTTGAAGAAAGGCAAACCGCATATGAATGCTTTTTGTAGCATGTGTTGATATCTGTTTAGGCTTACAACCGTCACAAAAACACCACCAACTTTGAGGACCTTGTTTTTTCTTCTAAATTGAAATAGTGAACAATAGCATGATTGTGGTCTCTTCCTCTTCTGTTACAGAAGGTTAAGACGTTTTCTCCCTGTATTTGTTATTCCCACTAAAGCTAGCAAGCTGCATAAATGGCCCTAGACTCTCTGAACCGGCCCTACAGGGCCAGGAAAAACCCAAAGGAGCCAGACAAATAAAAAGCAAAGAGCTAAGACGCCGCCGCTCGGCTCTGAATCTGGTTCCTGTCAGGGTACATCAAGAGAACACCCGCAACGCAATCTCCAAATGCTGCCTCCCCGTAACCATACGTGTCTCGCTGACAAGATGACTGAACCATCGCCAGCTCTCCAAAGAGGATGGCTTTTTTTTCCCCTTCTTCTTCCACCCCTTTATTTATTCCTTTTCACCCTCCCTCTTTTCTTGGAACTGACCCACTGAAGATCAATTCTGGATGATCTGATAATTATGCTGTCAGTTCCAATTGCCATGTGATGAAGTGAGAAATCGGACAGAAAGTAAATAGCTTTCTGTACATGTGTGCATCTCATATTCATGAGCAAAAGATAGCCGTTACTTGTTTAAGACCTGTTTCATAAGCTGATAAATCACCATTTAACAGACGACATCTGCTAGAACATTGATTCCTTTGCCATTTCCATTCAGTAAATGACACATCATTAATAACTCTTTTTCTTATTTTTTTAAAGTAATGGTTGTAGACTTATAATTAGAGATCCTGATATGTGATTTGACCACTAATCCAGGCAATTATATGATTATAGGTTCAATCCAAGAAGCTCTGAGATACCTGGAAAGAGCTATCTGTTAGCATTCCCATTCATCTCAGTGGCAGTTCCTCAGCTGGTGCCGGACCCTCGAGAGCACGCGATTAGAAATTGATCTGCCAGTGTGCTGATGTCAAGAAGTTTGAGCCATAAATGAGGAGGTTAAAAAAGAATGCAATTTTATTTTTAATGAAAGTTGAAATTAAAGGTGCACTAGGTGTAGTTTTTCATCCACTAGAGGTCGCATATTCAAAACAAAGGCGTAGCTTGGTGAAGCCGAGTTTGAGCGAGGAATCTTGGGACGTGTGGTCTTCACCTCACAGCCGGTGGAAAACAATCAGGATGGGACTCGGGCAGAAATCGTGTTCACGGATGCGATTATTAACGTTACTGTAGTATGAAGCGGAGCAGGAGTGAGTGTTGTGGAGCTGAACGAGACGCTGGAGCGATTGATAATGAGAGACGAACGACACACGCCTCACGAGCAGCGGGACTTTTATTATGCCACAATCGCGGGCACTGCTTCCGGTTATTAGTATGAGGTAACGCGGCTCTGTTTATCATTTTAGATACATTTGAGTTTATTAAAAAGGATGTTAAGACATTACTCTGTGCGTTCGCTCGCGGCTGCTGTGAGACACTTGTTTCACTGCAGTAAGTGAGATCCATATTAGAATATCATATTAAATGCTGGATGGGCTGTGTTGATAAATGCCATGCAATTCATTTTAAAACATATTGTATGATGGAGAAAATTCTGTTCTGGTTTATGGATATTTCACTGCAAAAATTTTACATGCTGCAACTTTAAATGATTTCTGGATGTTCATGCATTGTGCCTGGTATCAAAGTAAAAATAAAACCCTAATGTTTGATGGATGAATGGATAGACAGTACAGAAATACAGAGGATGGATAGATGGATGGATAGATGGTACACACAGAAATACGGATGGATGGATGGATGGATGGATGGATGGATGGATGGACGGATGGATGGACCAAAGGAGAGTACAGACAGACAGAAATACAGATGAATAGTGGATGAATGGATGAATAGTTTGTACAGACAGAAAATGGATGGATGGATAGATGGTAAAAACAGAAATACAAAGGATGGATGGTACAGACAGTCCGAAATACAAAGGATAGATGGTACAGACAGACAGAAATACAGTTGACGGATACAGAAATACAGAGGATGTATGGATGGATGGATAGACCGTTCAGCCAGACAGAAGTACGATGGATGGATTGATGGATGGATGGTACAGACAGACAGAAATACAGAAGATGGATGGATGGATGGATGGATGGATGGATGGAAGATAGGATGGATGTATAGATAGATTTTATGGACCAAGGTAGACAATTCTAATTCTTATTAAATGCATTTTTAAGGTAAATTTTGGGAAATTCCAACTCATGATCTGAAAGAGAGCCAGTTATGAATTCTGAATTTTAAGAGGTCAATTGAGAAACAGCAGCACTATAATATACCGAGATATATCTTGCTTGCATAAATATTTTATCAAAATACAGAATTTTTTTTGAAGCCAGGGGGAGTAGTTACGGCATCTACCAGCAGGGGCTAACTGGACCGTGCTAACCATCCCAGGTGAAGATCTCACACACGCTGTCTATTTTGTTCAAACTCCTGATTTGCTTTATAGGAATATGTCAATTAGATAACAAGACTGCGATGTGGGTGATTAGATGCATGAATGGGTGAATCAGACCCATGTTTTTGTGCTGGAATCCTGTTCATTAAATCTGGCACAACTATATAGAGAATTCACTCCTTAGCCTCAGGGTTTACTTAAGAGCCTGTCCTTCCAATAAATGTACTGAATGTTCTCTTGGAAGAATATGCCAGTTTGACAAGTAACAAAACAAAATCTGTACTAGAACATGCAGTTCAGTCTGTTGCAGCTGTAGTAAAACAGGCAGAGTGGATGTACACAGTAGCCAGTGTGAGCGCATTGGTGTTGGACTGATCTATGGCCTGTACGCTGGCTGGATTTGTTTAACCCTGAATGTCAAACCGGTGCTGTCTGGAGCATGTGTGCAGGTAATATGTACCAGATGACTAGAGTAGCAGGCCAGGCAGACTGAATACAAAGCTAGTGTGGAGAGGAGGGTTCTTTTTTTTAAACTTGACAGCAGGTCAAATCTCTATTCACTGAGAGAGAAGTAGCATGGTTGAGTTTTCAAAGATTTAAAAATCTATCTGTCATATTTGTATTAATTAATTATTTACTTAACTTCATTTACGTACTGCGGCCGCTGTATATAAGAATACCATAATATTATTGGATGCCATCAATGTACCATATTAAAAAACAAATTTAGTAGGCTGCAAAAAAAATTCTGAATTTTAAACACTATTGACATCTTCGGCATATTTTTGTGCAGCACTCAGAAAGGGTGATTATACCCTTGGATTGGCGAATAAATGTTTGCCCACTAAACTGAGAGTGGGTGGGGTGTGCCAACACACCTTGGTCATCCATGTATGCTAGCCAGTGTCTAAGCAGACCAACCACAGTCTGGACGGATGAACGACCTGCTGTTAGCAGGATGTGCTAAAGAGGATTGCACTTTCCATTTTGCATATTCATCCTGAATACAAATAAATAAATCTCCGAATCCAAACATTCAGGGGGCATCTTTGGCAGTCTAGACGGCCACCCAGACTGCCACAGGGTTGGGTTTTAAAACCTCTCACAAACACCCAAACAAATAACAAATAACAAACGAGCGTAGATCGCTTTGAGCTAAAGAAATGCGATAGAAATAATAATGAGAAAAGTTTGTATTTCACAGGATGAACCCTTTGGTCTCTCTCTGGCTTCTCTATGAAGTGTTTTTTAAATGTTCATTGAAAATTTCATACCTCATATTCTAGACATTGTGCATATTTGTTTAAAAAAAATCATTGTAAACAATCGAATTTCAATTTAAGGGAATAGTTCACTAAAAAATGACAATCATCCCATGATTTACTCACCGTCAAGCCATCCTAGGTGTATACAACAATCTTCTTTCAGGCGAACACAATCAGAGTTATATTAAAAAATATCCTTGCTCTTCCAAGCTTTATAATGGGAGTGAATGGGGCTCGAGATTTTGAATCCCAAAAAAAAGTGCATCTATCCATCATAAAAGTAATTCATATTGCTCCAGGGTCTTCTGAAGTCAAGCGATGAAGTCTTTGTAAGAAAAATATCCATAACTTTACAAACTATAATAACTGACTTCCAGCAATGGCCGTTCGCAAGTCAAGTTCCAGCGGTCATTCGTCGGGTCAGAGGTCCCTCTTCTGAACTCGACTTGCGCACGATAGTTCGTAAAGTTTTAAATATGGATATTGCTTTTATAAAAACCCATCGCTTCGCTTTATATGACCCTGGAGCCGTATGGATTACTTTTATGATAGAAGGATTCACTTTTTTGGGCTTTAAAATCTCGAGCCCCGTTCAGTACCATTATAAAACTTGGAAGAGCTAGGATATTTTTTAATATAACTCAGATTGCGTTCGTCTGAAAGAAGAAAGTCATATACACCTAGGATGGCTTGAGGAGGAGTAAATTACGGGATAATTTTTGGGTGAACTATGCCTTTAATCTTTATTTTATATTGCTGACTATTTTTGATTTCCCATTGTTTTATTGCAGCAAATACGTGCTCTGAATAAATGATAGATAATAATGCTGAATTAAATATCATTCATCATAGTGACTGTTTTAAGGTGCACATTTGATAACATCAAAGTTAACAAGCTTTAGATGAACAAATTCATCAACAAAGCTTGCAATGAATTACTCAGAACAGTCTCATTAGTGTTTGTTGATGATTAAATGTAATTTGTATACTATAGTTCATCACAGTACTACAGTATGTTCAAAATACAAAAGACCAGAACTGTTCCCTTTTTAATTAATCCTTATATATTAATATTGGGAAGTTCATTGATACTGAAGTTTATTTTTTAAAGTCGGCATGAAACTGAAGTTGCGATAGTCCTTTCTTCTCTATTGTGACGTATGTCTGAACGAAAAAAGAAAAATGTTGGGCAGGATTTGATTTTGTCCATCAGGAATTGATTGGATGGTTGTGGTTTGCTATTGGTGGATCTCATTTGAATGACAGGTTGCCCCGCCCTCGCGTCAGTAAACACGCCATCAGAGAAGAGATGTTGCTGCGAGAGGGAGGGGAAGTTATTTTGATTAACGATTATGAAAAAAAGATGTGCACAGATACATCTTTTATAAAAAATACTGCAATATTCCATAAAAAAACAAGAATTGTTCATTTTGATTTCATGGTGACTAAGGGTGCGTTCACACTTTTCATGTTTGGTTTGATTAAAACGAACCCTGGTGCGATTGCTCAGTTAGTGCGGTTCGTTTGAACATATGTGAACGCTGCCATCCGAACCCTGGTGCGGATCGAGACCGCTAAAAAGATGGGTCTCGGTCCGCTTCCAAACGAACTCTGGTGTGGTTCGATTGATAAATGAATGCAACACGAACCAAAGACATGTAAACGAACCAAAAACAGGACGTGATGTCACAAGATGCGACGCTACAAGTCAGCTGATTTGACGAAAGATCGGTGTATCCAAAATGAGTCGAAGGCAAACATGGAGCAACGAGGAGGTGAAGTGCCTCATCAATATTTGTTTCTGCATACAACGGAGGATCTCCTGCTGCCGTTTTGAATGTTTTGAACATTTTAGGAGCTCTTCGTGAGTTCTCAGCTGGTAAAAATAAAGCATATGTACACGCATAAAATGACTGCATTTAATCCAGCACACAGCATTGTTTTGAATGTTCGGTAAGCAAGTGCCGTTGCGAAATATACGTCATAAAAGCCAACCAATCAGGTTGTGACCGTATCCCTATGCCTTTGGTTTGGTAACTTTAGGTTCGCTGTTAAAAATGCCAGTGTGAACACTAAGCGGACCAGGACTATATGTTTTGTTTTTGTTTTTTGGTCCGGACCAAACGAACCAAGCCAACCGAACTACAAGTGTGAACGCACCCTAAGAAATCAGAATATCTGCATTCAGTGGCAAACATTTGTAAGTGCTGGACTGATATTTTTTTCTGAGAGTTTCTTAAGATTGCTCCAAATGGTTCTCTTATTGCTTTAGTCCTCCCAAGCGAGTTGCATTTCAATAATACCATCAATAAATTTGCAGCCAACAAAAAGGAATTAAACTCAGTAAAACGCCTAGCGCTATTAGTTTGAAGAGATAGAATACAGCTCTTCCAAGCAGTCCATACAGCACATCATCTCCTGCGGGTCAAATAAATCTCTACGCCATGCTTTCCACTCAGTAAAACGATTTAACTTTACAGGCGAATGTAGCATAAGAAAGAATGAAAAAAACAAGTGGAAAATTCAAGGAGCAGAAAAGTCAAAGTCGAAAAGAGCTCAGCCTGCAGAGGCACTTTACAACCCAACTACTTGTAATCAAAAAAAGTCTTAGCAATGCATGTTTTACGTGAACATTTAAATGCATTAATCATGTGCAAAGGCACGAGGGACCTCTCTCCATCACCCGCTGTAATTTACAGTGCCGGCCCCCCAAGAAGGAGGAGAAAAAGAAAACACAAACTAGGCCCATGGGCTTGATAAAGATGTTAGGTGATGAAAACTGACTTAAAACGATCGCGTACGAGAAAGAGTCTGGCCAACTTTTGCACCTGGCTCCGAAGGAGCAGCTAAGCAAACTTCCTTCTCCCGTTGTGACGTCTTTTTTCATACACGTTTCAGCCTGTAAATGGACAGGACAGCTACAAGTGCTCTCGGCTACGTTTGGTCAAACCACCGCGACTCGATCAACAGAACCGCTGTTCTTGCCGATCACAAAACTTTGCATAGTAATTTGACATGCACACCTCGGTGAACACAGAGGCCGTGCACCATCTGTAAAAGCGCTACGAGTTTGCTTGATTTCATTTACACTGTCATTTTTGTCTCGTAATGTAATTTGATGGAGACTCTGTCTTCTCTGGTCCTTAAAAGCGTGTCAAGGGAATTTATTTTCTTGTTTCCTGTAAAAACAATTTCCTCATTGTGTTGGTTCTAATGACTGAAAGACTTACATAAAGCAAATTTGACTTCGGCATAATGAGCTGAATTTGTTTCCTCTGAGTTGCTCTGCTAAAACAGCAAAGTATCATAATTAGTTTTTCTGCTTGTTTGTCATGTTGGTAAAACTACTTTATGTGGCAGGATACTTATACAATCTGTACATTATGGTTTAGTTTTTTCTTTAAAATCATGTCGCTTTTCCGTTGCAAAGCTGTTTTATTGATTATATTTTCTCCGACAGTATGCTACATTTCATTATGTATTACCAAGTTCCTACCTACTTCCTACTCCTAATTACAAATTACAATGTATGTTTGAGTGATTTTATCTTAATATAATTTAATACAATTTTATATTTCCCTCTTTTTCACTTACTGACAAACGCAGAACCCTTTTAACAGTAATGCAACATAATAAAGAGTTATAGATGTATATATTACATCAATGTTTCTATGTATTTTATCAAATCAAATTCATGTTTTCCACTTGGAATTACGACTTTGTGATGTTAATGTGCGTTCAACTCATATTCCAACATAACCTGAAAAATCAAGCATGAGTGAGTCCGAATCAGAACTACCCATGTCCAATTCAACTGAATCTATTTTTGTTTAATCAGTGCAATTCAGTGATTACTTCTGATTTATTTTAACAGCTCACTCTCACACTGAATTATTAAAATAGTGCCACACTAAAATACGTTTTTGAAAACAAAAAGTATGTTGGATGAGTTTGATATTTACTTATAATTAAAATTAAACCTGCAAATTTATCCTATCAATTTGACTTTTACCTTGATAGTACAGTGTTTTTTTTTTCCTGAAGTACCTTGTAAAAAACATTGGTAAATGAATATAGTAATAATTAAGTTACAGTGCCCCTATATGCATTTTCAAATATTACCTTTCATGGCCAAAAGTGCACGATAAATAAAGTTATTGTCTCTCAAAAAAAGAATTCACTCTGAACAGCTTAAAGGCTTAAAGGACTAGAAAGGACACAGCTACGGACACAGGGCATGTGCAAAATTAATATTGGGCTATTTAATTACTATATTTGCATTATTGTAATGTAAAATATTTGGAATATTTTGTTGTATGAATATCTGAACATGCAATATATTTATATATATATATATTTATATAATAGAACAAAACCCATTTTATATTAGCTTTATTTATCAACACTTGAATGTGGATAAGTTTCATGAAAAAAAGTGGAGAAAATCACATTTTTTTCTCTCAATGACTACAATGTGCATAAGCAAAGCTTTTATTGCTTGTTTCTGCTCATTTTTTGCCTGTGTTTTGATCAGGAGATTCTCTACTCTTTTAGAAGATGTGTAATACCGCCCCCTACCATATGACAGTGAAAATACGGAAAGCCAGGAAATTCTGTGAATGACGTAAATGACGGAAAATTCTGTCAATAGCAGGGAAAGGGTTAAAATTATTTTTTTTAATATTCGATAATTACAAAAATATATTATTTAAATTAAATTCTTGTATAAATGTAGCACACAACTTTTGCCATGTTGCTTGTAGCCTAACTATTGAAACGGTAATTTAGCTCGGCTAATCTATCTGTGGTGTATTGTTATAGCTTCTAGATTTTAGCTTTTAGAAAACTTTTTTTTAAGTTAGCTTGCCCTTAACAGTATCTTATGATTCTAACAACTCTAATGCATTTCACAACTTGTCTCTGATCTTCAATAGCAACACTGGTAATTGCAGTGTTAGTTCACATTAATCAAAGTGTCAGCTGCAGAGAACTACAGGCTTTGTTTTGAGAAGGGCCTCCACCTAGCTTCCACCAGAGTGCATCTATTAAGGGGTTAAATAAACACTATTTGCTAATACGGCCTTTATTGTAGCTTGAGTGGAAGGAAACGGAGTCACCAAGTGTTTGCAGTGCAGGTATGGAAGCAATCTCTTGAAAAAACGCAAACATTGTGGACTGTCCACAGTGTTTGTGTGAGTGTGTCTGTGAAAAAGACAGATAGAGGGAGAGTTGATCACTGAAAAGCTACTGCAGATGCTGCTGTGCACACTGTCAGGTTGAGAGCTGGGGATGATTGCCACATCTGGAGTGAATTTATCGTATAATTCGGCGTATTACTGGTGCAGTCTCCATATAAGTAGCATGACCACGTTTACAGTCCAGTCCGTAAGCCTGCAAGTGCCCTCTGCCCTATGCTAATTTATACTTGTACAGGGTGGAGAGAGCACAGAATTTATTATAGTCTCTGAAGTACGCGAGTGAATCTCATAAAAACATGCCATGTTTTACCAGCAGAATCAAAAGAAAAACTATATATATATATATATATATATATATATATATATAAGTATAAAATTAAGTATTAATGTGTGTGTGTATATATATATATATATATATATTTATTTTATTCTTAATGCTTATTTATTTAATTAATTTTGCATCAGTTAAAGGCAGTGCAACAAATACTTAAAGGGATAGTTCATGCAAAAATGAAAATTCTGTCATCATTTACTCACCTTCATGATGTTCCAAACTTGTACGATTTTCTTTCTTCTGTTGAACACAAAAGAAGATATTTTGATGAATGTTGGTAACCAGACAGTTGACGGTATCAGGTAGCCATTGACTTCCATAGTATTTTTTTCCTACTATGGAAGTCAATGGGTGCCGTCAACTGTCTGGATACCAACATCCATCAAAATATCTTCTTTGAACTAAAAAGATCAACATAAGGGTGAATAAATGATGACAGAATTTTACATTTTGATTGAACTATCCCTTTAAATATAAATATTATATACTATAAATATAGCATTTATATACTAAAATACTAAATAATATAAAATTATACTTTTTAATTTACATTTACAATACTTTTTAAATGAAATGAATAACTATTCATATATCACTTTTGGTTTAAGGTAATGAAAGTGATATTCTTTCACAGCACAGTGATGAGAATTTGTGGGGAAAATTGCTTAATAGTTATGAAAATAATGTCACAATGTGGAGAAAAAAAACTTAATGGTCCTAAAAAAAAACATTTATTTTCTTTCTTTTGAATTTTGGGATAAAACATTCTCTAGATCTCTCCAGTCATTTAAGTTGTCACTAATGCTGGCATATTTCCAGACATAGATTGATAGTAATCAAAACTCCAAATGTCTGATTGGTTTTCTTTGGCGTGTCAGTATTTGTTTTGACTGATGAGATTCGTTGTGGTTAAACTCCATGTTTTTTATCTTTCAATATCTTTTTTTTATCAGTTAATTGTTTTTGATACACATCCTTTTATCACATTCTGTGGTTACAGGCAGAAAAAATAGATGATTTCCAGGCCTGGATGGAAGCTAAACCTGCGACCATCATTCAGTTCTACACATCCACTGCCTTTTGTGTGTTTGTTATTAAATATTCTGGCTTTAATTTAAGCTATGAATATATGTGTATTACCCTTGGCTACCTTTAACACATTTTACCATTTTAATTCCTTTCCGCAGATTTACCTTCCAAAATCAGTGCAGAAAATTCAACAGATTCTGCCTGTGCCTGTAGATCTCCAAGTCTGTTTATACTGCTGCTAACCAAAGAGTGCTGTATCATCTGATCCATTTCATCCTTATAACAAACAAAAAGGAGGCCCGTCTGCGCCAGGACTTCTTTGATGAGACGCTGTTGTGTCTGGTCGATGAGGTAATAATGAGGGTTTTTTAATGTTGACATATTAACACAAGTTCATTCCTGCACGCGGCAGCTTGTTTCTGCCAACTTTCAAAGCAGCCAATTTTGTGACGAGGTTGTGAGTTCTCTGCGGAACGTGGCGGGGCAGATCTTCCCTGGAGATTACGTGTTATATTCTCCTCCAAAAACGCCTTGACATGTATAAATGAAGATCAGTTTTACAGACTATTACTATTATTATTGTTTACTATGAATTATTATTTACTGTGTCAACTGAACATGCTGCTAATAACCCTTTTTGGCATCTTCCAGCCGTGTCATTTGTATTGAAATGTAATATCAGGTGATTCTCTGATGCATCAGACATCAGGAATGTTGACAGAGCCCATGGGCTAATTTGACAGACTAATTTGCCACAGCAAAAACACATACTGAGACGTAAAGTTTGGAAGAGCTTCAATCGGTGGGATAGGCAAAAGTCTCGGCATGCCCAGATGTGATTCTGTGAGAGGCTTGAGGAAAACAGTTACGTTGCAAAAAACATTTGATCATATTCAAAGTTGATCATATTTAATGAAAAACACAAAGCTTGTACTTAAAGGGTTAGTTCACCCTAAAATGTGTATTCTGTCATTAATTCCTCACCCTCATGTCGTTCTACACCCGTAAGACCTTTGTTCATCTTCAGAACACAAATTAAGATCTTTTTGATGAAATCCGATGGTTCAGTGAGGAATCTATTGCCTGCAAGATAATGAACACTTTCAATACCCGGAAAGCTACACATTTAGCACTGCTTCGAAGCTTCACGAATCTTTTGTTTCGAATCAGTGGTTCGGATCGCATATCGAACTGCCAAAATCACGTGAACTATTGAAATTGCGAATCACTTATGACGCAACGAAGCCTCGTTTACTGAAATCACGTGACTTTGGCGCTCCGAACCACTGATTCGAAACAAAAGATTCGTAAAGCTTTGAAGCAGTGTTTTGAAATCGGCCATCACTAGATATTGTTGAAAAGCCGTTATTTTGTTGTTTTGGCGCACAAAAAGTATTCTCGTCGCTTTATAATGTTAAGGTTGAACCACTGTACTCACATGAACTGTTTTAAATATGTTTTTAGGAGCTTGAAAGTGTTCATTAATCTTCTGAAAACAAATTAAGATCTTTTTGATGAAATCCATTGCCTGTAAGATAATGAACACTTTCAATACCCGGAAAGCTACACATTTAGCACTGCTTCGAAGCTTCACGAATCTTTTGTTTCGAGTCAGTGGTTCGGATCGCATATCGAACTGCCAAAATCACGTGAACTATTGAAATTGCGAATCACTTATGACGCAACGAAGCCTCGTTTACTGAAATCACGTGACTTTGGCGCTCCGAACCACTGATTCGACACAAAAGATTCGTAAAGCTTTGAAGCAGTGTTTTGAAATCAGCCATCACTAGATATTGTTGAAAAGTCATTATTTTGTTTTTTTGGCACACAAAAAGTATTCTCGTCGCTTTATAATATTAAGGTTGAACCAATGTACTCACATGAACTGTTTTAAATATGTTTTTAGGAGCTTGAAAGTGTTTATTAATCTTCTGAACACAAATTAAGATCTTTTTGATGAAATCCGATGGCTCAGTGAGTCTCTATTGCCTGCAAGATAATGAACACTTTCAATACGCAGAAAGCTACACATTTAGCACTGCTTCGAAGCTTCACGAATCTTTTGTTTCGAATCAGTGGTTCGGATCGCATATCGAACTGCCAAAATCACGTGAACTATTGAAATTGCGAATCACTTATGACGCAATGAAGCCTCGTTTACTGAAATCACGTGACTTTGGCGCTCCGAACCACTGATTCGACACAAAAGATTCGTAAAGCTTTGAAGCAGTGTTTTGAAATCAGCCATCACTAGATATTGTTGAAAAGTCATTATTTTGTTTTTTTGGCACACAAAAAGTATTCTCGTCGCTTTATAATATTAAGGTTGAACCACTGTACTCACATGAACTGTTTTAAATATGTTTTTAGGAGCTTGAAAGTGTTTATTAATCTTCTGAACACAAATTAAGATCTTTTTGATGAAATCTGATGGCTCAGTGAGTCTCTATTGCCTGCAAGATAATGAACACTTTCAATACCCAGAAAGCTACACATTTAGCACTGCTTCGAAGCTTCATGAATCTTTTGTTTCGAATCAGTGGTTCGGATCGCATATCAAACTGCCAAAATCACGTGAACTATTGAAATTGCGAATCACTTATGACGTAACGTGACGTACTCACATGAACTGTTTTAAATATGTTTTTAGGAGCTTGAAAGTGTTCATTATCTTGCTGGCAATAGAGACTCACTGAACCATCAGATTTCATCAAAAATATCTTAATTTGTGTTCTGAAGATCTTACGGGTGTAGAACGACATGACAAAATTTTCATTTTTGGGTGAACTATCCCTCTAAGGAGGATGAAAACTCACTAACTTTATTCAGAGTGAATAAAGTATAAAATGCAAAACCGCCCCAAAGTGAATACATTCACTTTTCATTACTTTTTGATAGGTATTTGGCACAGATATTCTTTACATGTTTGTCATTTTCATGGGAAAGTAACATGAAAATTAGTGTTACTAATAAAAAGTAAAGGAAGGGATTGCTCTTAATTTTTCTGCAATTTCATTACAGTTATTTCTGATGTAATTGCATTAAATATCTATCTATCCGTCTATCGTTCGTAATTGGTCATGAAAAGGGCGAGAAGAACTTGTTCTTGTTGTTATAATGGTGGTATTTAAGGTACATAGCAGATTTTTTTGGCAACATTCAGCTTCCGAACTATACAAAGGCTCAAAAATGCAGTTTTTACAATGAATATCTGGCAACCACAGTTGCCATCTAAGCTGTTATCATGGAAGTGGTTTGTGAAAACACTGTCCTGTTTAATTGATGTTACTTCTAAAAGTGTTTCCAGGCACATGGACGTGGATTTGATTGCGTAAAAAGAAAAAGATTTTCCTTAAATGGGAAAATAGTCACTTAAAACAATGGTTTGCCAGCCATCTAGCAGGTGATGAATTGTTTCCTGACAAACTGAAGATGCAGAAAACCACATTTAAAGACAGTCATATAGGGTTTAATTAGAGACCTTCAAAATAAAACAATATGTCATTAAATGGTGGTTTCTTAGTGCTCAGCATTTAACAACCATTCTTAAAAAGACAAAAGTAATTTAATGTGAATATATGCACAAATCAGCCAGGATGTGAACCAGCCACCAAAGCAGAACTTTAAAGTCTTTTTCTTGTTTTGCATGTTTCGTCGCCGCCATCTGACTTTGACTTCACAACATGTACTGTAAAAAGTGCATTGTTCCATCTCTTTTTCTCCATTGTAAAAGCAACATAACACGTCCAGCAAACTTGTAAAAGCCTTTTAACTTTCTGTAAATAAGAGAAAAGGGAAGAGTTAATTGGGAATGTTTTTTTGACCTTTAAATGCACGTTAAGATCTAAGACATTCTTTACACTTCAAAACAAAAATGCATTGAGGAAAACAATACACATCTCTCAGGGAATAATAAAAGACAAAAGAGAGAGAGAGAGAGTCAAGTTGAATCTATTCTGAGCTGAATTGAAAATTCATGCAGGAATTCGAATTAAGAGTAATAAAAAAAGCACGCGAGTTTTTCAGGCGAATGCTTACGGTTAGCTTTTTTTCAAAGTCGCTTCTTGGTTAAGGAAATATTCACACACAGGTGTGGAATTAGCCATGCATGCCACCCACGCGCCGCCTCTCCGCGCTGCCCAGCGGTCAGATACTCGCTGTGGTGTGTTATGGCGGCAATATGGTCCTGTTTATCCTCCGTGTCTGGTCTTTTCCAGTGACTTTTCCCTCTCCACTCAAAACGCTCTTAATATTAAAACACTTCAGACCGTTTTACAGAGTCAAACATTATGAGATTTGTCTTTCGGGACGCAGGAGAGACCCAATGTAAGCCAATTAAGATAAACACAGAAGTGGTGACTGTGCGGAATCGCTGGAAAACTGTAGAAACGGTCTGACTCACTTCTCTTCACTGTGAAGTGAAGCGTTTCAGGAAAATGAGCATCAAAATATACATTGCCGCCTTTGAAACGAACACTAACCCGTTCTCGGGCTGCATAGCTCAGCTGGTGGTCATGTTCAAACCTAACACGGGTGTGTGTGGAACAACTGAACATGCTGTAAATCTGAGTATGTGTTCCGCGACTCCAAACACCGTCAGCTAAAACTGCACTCGGTTTACATTTATTTCCATCTGAGAGAGAACCTTCTTAGAAATTATAGCCGTTCAGTGGTTCTTTACAGATTCTTTGGTTCGGTACAGAAACGTATTGTTCTCAGCAATCGTTTTTGGCTCCTTAAACTAAAAGGTTCTTTAGAGAATAAAAAATATTTGTGTTACATTTCTGGGTTCTTAAAAGCACCAGAACATGTTTTTGTCTATTAGAGAATAAAGAACTGGAATTAACATTTATGTGGAACTTAAGAAGGCTGTAAAAGCCTTTTTGATTCTAATTGGAATCTTTTTTTGGAACATGGAACATTGGACTCTTAATACACATTACAACAGCGCTTTTCAACCTTTTTGGCTCCAAGGCCCCCCATCATCCACAATAATGTTCAAAGACCCGACCTTCCTAGTTTCTGTAAGTTAAATTTCAGGGGCTCAGAAATTTTAATGGATCCCACTCTATTTAACCAATTATGACTTCTCCAGTTGTTTGTGATCTGTTGGGAAAAGTGGTACATTATTTTCTACCTGATAAAAATCTTAAAGCTTGGCATAACAAAAAAGAAAGAAAAAGCATTGGCATTTATTATGAAAATGCCGATGGAGATTTTATTAATTTTCATGACTTTTCCATTCTAAAATGAGGTCATCTCATATATCCAGATTTTCCAAGACTGTGAGAAATCCATTTCTTTAAATAAAATAAGAAAAAAAAAACAGTTGTTGAGATGAGTACTATTAATTAGAAATGTTTTGATTTGAGTTGTTTTAGCTCATTTTAATGCTTGTTTTGAGTTATTTCATCTTAATTTTAAGTCATTTTGAGGCCCCAGACTCCTGGTTGAGAGATTGAAATAATTTTTAAATGGACTATAGAAGCTGTTTTTTCACATTTTGACAGTTGTAACTTTGCAGTAAGACCAAATTAAATTTTGCTGAGATGCATAAACCAAATAAACTTAAAGGGATAGTTCATCCAAAAATGAAAATTCTATCATTACATAATCATCCTCATTGCGTTCCAAGTATGTGAAACGAAAAAAGTTTGCGAAAGCCAATGGGGTCCAGTTTTATTTTGTTTTTTTTGCAGAAGAAAAAAAGTTTGGAACGTCATGAGGGTGAGTAAATGTTTACAGAATTTTCGTTTTTGGATGAACTATCCCTTTAAGACTAGCAAATCGACAGATCGTTGCATGTCTATAAAGCTGAATATACAGAGGATCTCCATATGTTATGGCCTCTGGCTGTTCACACATCACGTTGGGCGTTCGACATTGAGTACATATGGTGTTCTGAGACTGGTCCTTTTGATGCTGCACATACACAAACCCTCCCACTCTGGTTTATAGATCAAACTGTTAACGTTGGATGTGTCATGCCACACTGCTCAGCAACAGAGATGTTTTGGATCTATTTGTTTTCTGTAATCTTGAAGGAGTTTATCAGTAGATGATGGCAGTCGTTCGTTTAAAACGCACAGTGTAATTTTAATCAAGGCATCAAGATCAATGTTGTATCTGGACCGTAGAGGTCCGGAGGGCCGAGACGCCAGTGAAAAACACTTGTAAGCTATAATTTGTGTTCGTAAAGCATGTTAATCATAGGCCAAGTGTGCTGCTGTGTGCCATCAACGCACGATGAATGACTTTGTATCAATAAATGGTGTTTTTTGGCAGATTTTTGTAGTAGCCAGTGAGTCGTAAGCCTCACGGAGTTCTGGAGACTTTGCCAGTGTTTTGTCTATGGAGGAAAGCCCCGTAATTCATAACAGTTTTGTGAAATTCTCCGTTTGTTAGTCTGTGTGGCTTTTGATCTGGCACAGCTATGCACAAACAGGCTTTGACTACAATCATTCGTTTGTCTTGCAGTGAAACACAAGAAGCCGAGAACAGCACCGAAAATGCAAAGGCATGTTTATAGTCTATACTGTATTTATGAGAGCAAGCTGATGACACTGATTTGATTTAAAAGGCAAACAACCTAAGGAATTATAGGGAAAAAAATCAAAAAACAACCCTCGAGTGCACTTCGGTTATTTTTGATAGAAAAATTTTACGCTTTATTTTTAATTTTTTTAAATTTTTTACTTCATCAGAATGCTACAAAACTTGGTAAAGGTTTTGGCACTTGCTGTGTGAACATTGACATGATTCAAAAAGATTAAATGGTCCGAGAAAAATGTCACACTTGTATTGTTCTGGGTCAAAAATGGCCGCATTGGAAATGAATGGGAGATCAATTTCATCAATTGGAAATCTTTGGTACTGAACACAAACAAAATGTTACTGAAAGCTCATTTGTTGAGCCCCAAATTTGGAACAAAGCTTGTTGAGATTCATGGCTTTGATTTTCTCAAAGTTTTAGAGTAAAACGTTATATAAAAATAGAACATTTTTGTGCATTTTTTCATAATAAATGTAAAATTGTATAACTTTTATCAAGTCACTTTTTAAACATTTTTCCCTTCAGCAATAATGTGCCAAGTGTGAGAGACCAAACTTGAGTCTTAAGCATTCAAGATTTATGAAAGTTTAAGTTGGACATTTAATTTTCGGCCATCAAGCTCAAAAAGTGAATAAATGGATTTGAACTACTGCCTAAATATAATTTAGTACCATAAAATGCCCAAAACATACAAAATATTTATTAAAACAATTATCAAACTAAAATATAGTATAATAATTTTTAATGAAATAGTAATAAAAAATAGGTGTATATATATATATGTATAGGTGTATATATATATATATATATATATATATATATACTCAGGGTTGGCGAGTAACGAAATACAAGTAACTTAGTTACGTATTTAAAATACAAAATTTGAGTGACTGTATTTCATTACAGTTCCATTTTAAATGGGTGGTAATCAGATTACAGTTACATCTGAAAAGTATTTTAGATTACCAAAGTGATTACTTTGAGTTTTAATGTCATTTATTTCATTTAAACATTAATGTGATAACTATAACGGACAATAAATGTAAACAGAAATTGGTTATTCTCCGAAAGTAACAGTCTGCAAAATCATCCTAATTCACATTTCTGCTCATAAGTTTCATAAGTTTTCAGTGCATTTTAATCATTTTAACAAAATAAGAGGGATCATAAAATGACATTTTTATTTAATACTGAATCAGCTATTTCACATAACAGATGACTGAAGTTATAAAAATTGAGTCCCTTGCAATTGTAAAAAAAAAAAATAAATAAAATAAAGGTAATTGTGACTTTTTATCTCACAATTCTGACTTTTTTCTCAAAATTGAGAGTTTATAATTAATTAATATAATTGCAACTTTATATCACGGAATTCTGAGAAAAAAGTTAGAATTGTGAGGTAAAAACTTACAATTACCGTTTTTGTGTGTGTTTCATAATTAATAGTATTCCAAAGTATTCTAAAGTATTTAGATTAAGTTACAAAACTTGGGTAACGTAACGAAATACGTTACAAATTACTTTTTAAAGCATGAATTTTGTAATCTGTAGTGAAATACATTTTAAAAGTAACCTACCCAGCCCTGTATATGCTGTATATATATATATATATATATATATGTATATATATATATATATATATATATATATATATGTGTATGTGTGTGTGTGCGTTATGTTATTTTGGCTACTTTGTCTTTTAACATGAAGAAAAAAAATCCTATTAAGATTCTTCTCACATAAGCTGTTTAATCTAATTGACTTTTTTTTTCAATGCTTTTGATTATGCTGTCATAAAGTTATTTTATATATTTTTTATGTACCATTAGTTTTGAGACCTCTTCACCCAGTGATAATAAATGCAGTGTCTGCAGTATTAAGACTTTTTGTTCAGTAGATAAAATCACTTATTGCTTTGCTATGGTTATTGCAAAGTGTTCCTTCACCATCATAATCAGACAAAAGCTTGCGGTCTCCAGGGATCTTCATCCAGTGCTCTCTGTAATTATTGTCCGGATTGCATGCAGTCTTGATGGGATGAAAAATCTAAACTGTAACCAACAGGAAAAAATTGCATGCGAATCATCTGAAGTAGAGTATTGTATGCCTGCCCTATATTACTTACAAATCACTGGCTGCCTGCTGCATTGCCGCTCTACATCTTCTGGTGATTTATCGGTTCAAACTTCAGCTATCTATTGAAAACATGTGTCTCATATTAAAGTCTTCCCCTCCACTTCAAATAAATCAAGCATACTTGACACTCAAGTTTATTGAAGCCATATTACTCAGAGCCAAGCAGAGACGGCTGCCTCTTAAACATTTACATATTTGGAATGACAGAATTTTTTGAAATACAAAATTATACACATTTAAATTAGTTCCATGAAGCCAGATAGATTCAGTTGCAATTAAATTGACACTGATCAGGAGTGCAGCCACAGTACGAACAAGACGCCGTGCAGTTGGCTGATGCCGTATTTCCACTGAGTTGACAGAAACGAGCACAACAAACAAAGCGGAACTGCCAAAACGGACCTGCGGTCTCTCCACAATGACAACGGCTGGAGTAACGCTGCCTCTTTGAACCGCTGTGCTCTCACTTTGCATTATTATTAATGGGCTAATACGATTATGGGGCTTTCAGCATATGAACGCCTCACCTCATTAAAAAGCTTCCTGTGCAAATGTCTACGGTCCAAATCAAAGCATGTCATCACCTTATGTTCATTTGTTATTTTCACCCTGCTCCAAATTCAGGCAATCCAACGACATGAACTCAATAGGCTACTTTCACTGCAGGCGCAATATCTTTTACATTTACTATAACATAGTATTTACTGTAACATAGTTCATATTTACATAAAATGCTGGAGATTAGGGTCCCAGCATGCACCACAGCATGAATATTTTTATTTATTTATTTATTTTTTACTATTTGCTGGTTTATTTTGCCATTACTGCTTTTGTTTGTAGTTCTTTTTTTCAACCTCCTGTCACATTTTTGTGTGAGGAAGGTTAATGGTAACACTTTATTTCTAATGTCTAGTTTAGACGGTCCAACCTGATCGGTATCCCACGGCTAATTCATACGTATTTTATGAGGGGGCTAATTCGTACGACCTCACTCGTTTTTTGCTGAATCGTACCTTTTTTTTAACCCCCCCTAAACCTAGCCGTCACTGGGGTTTAGACAAATCGTATGAATTAGTCACCTCATAAAATACGTACGAATTAGCCGTGAGATACCGTTCTGGGTAATGACTGATTATACTCTGGTTTACATAATCAGATTCCAAGAATTAAATACTTGTAATTACATTATATTACTAATTGTATTGAAGATTCAACGGAGTGGGATCCAATTGCAGGCTTTATTGTAATAGGGGTAGTCAAACAGTCAATAGTCACAGAACAGCAAACAGGTATTTCAAAGGAATAGGCAGAATCGTAGTGGGTGGACAGGCGAGAATGTCGGAGCAGGCAGCAAATAGAACAGTCCAGTAAAACAAAGCAGTTAATCCACGGGACGGCAGAGAACGATCAGAGAACGGTAAACAGACAGGGTCAAAAACAGGAGAGTAAACACGGGTAATAAACGCTCAGAAAAGTAACAAGACCTTGCGGTGTATGTGTGAGTGAGTGGTGCTTAAATAGTCCTGATAATGAGCTGCAGCTGGTGAGGTGATCAGTGATAGGTACGGGGCTTCTGGGAAGTGTAGTTTGCATGAATGGAGAGAGTGTGAGTGTGAAGTGCATTGTGGTAAATGAAGTCCGGGAGTAAATGTGTATGTGTGAGAGTCCAAGCTGGAGTGCCCTCTAGTGGTATTACGGGCACTCCTGCTGATAACCATTACACTAATAAATACTCTTAATCAGAATACAGTTATGTTTTATTGATTACATGTTCACTTAGTATTCACAAAATGGCAGTAAATTATTCAGAGTTCATTGATTCATTGACCCTAATTATTATTATTTTTTTTATCTATTAAATTTCCATTTCTAAAATGTTTTATGGAATTGCACACAGACAGGTGAAAAATATTTTTTATCAACATCGTAGATTGAAGCTTATACTATTCAAATCAATGTAATAAACAGTTAGGTCAAAAGTAATCTAAAAGCAATCAAAAAGTAGTAATGTACCTATAATATAATAGATTATGTTACGAGCTACAATTTTTAGCATGTCATTTGTATTCAGTAATGGACTACAACTTGTAAGTAATCTACACAGCACTGACTATAAGTAACTTTACAACTACATGTACCCTAATACCTAACCTTAACAGTCTACTATTGTCTACTAATACTCTAATAAGAGTTAGTAATTTACTTTGATGCTATTTTACATATTTTATGTTTGTTTACTTCAGGTGAATCATTTTACACCATTATGCTACAGTGCAGTGTTTTGTATTTTATTTTGTGGTTTAATTTACTGTGTTTTGGAAGAAAATGGCAGAGCATTTCCAGTAAAATACTGCATGCAGTATTTTATTATTTTTCCCCCCTTGATTTCTTTAATTTAATATGATTGATATAAGCTAACAGCCTGACAATGCTAATCTTGGTTCATATTTGTGATGATGGAGGCCTTTTGAAATTTCTCCTGTTTGGTGCCATTCCATTAAATATTATGAAGGCTGTCAGTTAACGCTGAAATACCATAGATACGCTCTGTCCAGATAAATAAACACAGATAGCTCCTAGTGGCGGACGTGAACGGGTTATTTTGTTCGCTTCACCGGCCGGCTCCAGTTATATAGAAATACTGCTTATTTTGGTATGTTTCAGAATATCAAACTCATGTCTGTTAATATTAAAAACAGACATCAGAGCTGCACGCCATGCTGTTTTTCTTTGGCCCTGCTTGCGATTGTGGAGAAAAAAAGGGCTAAAGATGTATTTCAAATTCCTTTAGAAAATGTAAACTGCTTGATTTATATTTTACACCGGACTTGAAGTTCAAGAGGCCTTGGATGTGAGCTGCAGAGATAAGTAGTTGAAAACCCAACTCTTGAGTAAGCCCACCCCAAAATAGAATGGTACATTCCAAACCAATATAACAGTGGCAATACACCATCACACGACCACAGTAAATGGTAAAATTGTTGTGCGTCCATTCTAAGGCACGCCTAAAAAAGACCACTGCGTCCACACGCGCTACCGCAAGCATCAGATAGCACTTAAAAAAAAAAAATCCCTCTTCCTAATGTATGACTAAACACGCTGGCCAGTTCCAACAGGACAGTGCGTACCGTAGTTTACCCTGTCACAACCCAGCAAAGCTGCCATCCCTTCAATAACAGGATATGGTCACAGTTTGCAATGCTTGAAATGCACTTAAATGGCATTTTAATGTTTTTCTGCCCACTTCCAATGGCATTTTGGAATTTGAACTTCGTTTACTGTTCAGCCAAGTATGCTATGCGGATCCATTCAGCAGAGCTGAAATGTGATTAAAAAAGGAAGAGGTTCTTATTGCAGGCGAAGAGAAAACTCAATTAATACCGCCATTAGATTACTTCCAAGCAAGAGGAAAAGGACCGACCTCAATAGGTCATGGTTTAATGCTGTTAATCGTCTGCTCTATAGCACGGCCTTGATCTGCATACTTCTGGTGAGCTTCTTGGGAGTGTCTAACCCACAGCAAAACCAGAAATATATCTGCACCACAGTTGGTCTTCAAACCACCCACTTAAAACTTCCTTTAAGGACAAAGAGAACCAAAATGACATTTGCACACCAAGCAGAAATGAGCACATATCTTGTGCCAGTGTTTTGATTTATTTCTGTTTTGTTTTTGCCTTTTACCTAGCTTTGGCTAATTATCGCAGACGTATTTATTTTATTTATTTATTTTTTTAAATTGTGTCATGTCTTTATAAATCGAAATATAGATGCTTATATGCATAGTTATGATTTATGGGGGTTTATTTTGATTTAATTTTCTGTATATATATATATATATATATATATATATATATATATATATATATATATATATACATATAATATATATACATATACATATAAATTAAAATTTAAAAAAAATATTTTTTCATATATACATTATATACATATATACACACATTATATGTATATATATATATATATATATATATATATATAATGTGTGTATATATGTATATAATGTATATATGAAAAAATATTTTTTTTAAATTTTAATTTATTTATATATATATATATAAATAAAATAAATTAAAAGGTAACAAATTAACTTATCTTATTGTTGCATTATTTAAAAAAATGTTTAATATAGTTAATGGATAAATTGATGAATAGCATATTTTACCATTGAATATTCTCTTTCACTCAATATTAAAAGTTAAATGTGTTGTGAATGCTGTTTCATGTTGTTTTCAAAACCTAATTTAAACAACTGTCAAAGTCTTTTAATGTCTTTTAATCTGGTTTAGGATTTGGCACATGGAGATGGCACTGCATTTAAGGCTGCCAGTGACCCACCCTCACAAAACAAACAATAACGACAGACTGTTTTTCTTACAGTTACTCCAGATCTGGCTGATGAAGTAGAAACTTATATTAGCAGTTATAGTATTGAAGTTCTGTTGTAATTAAACTCATTAGTAAACAAAATGTACACATTCACATATTTGGGGTTGGTATTTCTTCATCAAGGCAGAATTTTTGTTCTTAAAATCAGTAATATTGTGAAATATTATTACACTTTGTACATTAGCATCACTCCACCACTGTCATCCAGACACTAGATTCAGTTCTTTAAAATGCCAAAAATCCATTCGACTACCACACAAACGGTAGAATACAAAATACTATATGTTTAACTTAAAGGTGTCATAATATGAGAAATCAAATTTTCCTTGATCTTTTGAGATATGAGAGGTCTTTGTACCATTAAAACATCTTGCAAGTTTCATAGCTTAAAACATCCTCATTATAAACAAGCATTTATTTACTCAAGCTCCAAAAATGGCTCGTTTTGATATTGAGGCATCTGTGACGTCACACGGCAAATGAATTTGCATATTCCAGCCTCCAGAGCAAGACATCAATGAATAGTTATTACATTATCCCATCATAGGCCCCGCCCACTGACATTCAGTCACTTAACAGCTGACAAATAGACCCATTATAATCACTGACGCTGTCTACACTGAATACAGTACACAGATACATGTTCAGTCTCTGACATACTCCACACACAGGACAAACCCAGCTTTGACACATCCAGTTTAAACAGCTTTTTTGCGTCTCTGTACAGACTTCAGAAGGATCCCAGCGTCGGAAACAAGCGGATGGTTTATTTTAATGGCATCCCGGATCACGTCAGAGGATTATATGTTTGTTTGGAGCGTTTTCGGAGAGTTTGCAAAGAGGTGAAGCAGTCAGCTATACTGAATCTGACACCAGCTGCATCACAAACCGTAAATAAATGACTTCATAATGCTTTGTCTGTAAATGATGGCTTTATATGGATAATATTTTTAAAACACTTACTCACATGCAATAGCGATATTTCCTGCAGTGACATTAGGCAATCATAACAGTGGCCGTTTACTGACGAGCCTTAAAGGAGCCGCCCCTTAAAAACAGACCATTTCAGACAGAGGGTCAGAATGAAGGTTAAAAAAATCCTTTTTTTTGCATTTACATTTGTTTTTTTTTGTTGTTTTGTGTGTGTGAGCAAAAACTTTAACATTTATAAGTGAACCTCAAGGAACATATTAAAATACAAAAAAAATCCATGTCATGACACCTTTAACTTTTTGTATATTTCTCTGGCAGAAGCAGAATCCTACTGAGCATGTGCACAGTGCGTGTCATCAGTCCAGCTTATTTCTGATTGAAGTAATTGAGTGTGTTTCAATTGCTCCCAGTCCCTCCTGCACCCATTACAGAGTCAAAAAGAGCGGTAAGCCAGCAGTCAGTGTACTCATAAAACAAAGCTGACTTAGATTTATTTCACAGACGTGATTAACTGCACTGGAAAACTGCACATTCAGTCACTAAATGTTGAAATGGGCATTTTCGTGAGTTTAAAGTGAAGAATTGGGCCGTCGAGTATTATCGTCACTGTATTTCATTGTACGAACGTGTTCCATTCAGCAATTCTTCATTAGCCTCTCGCCAACATTAATTACTCCGTCTGCATTTAACTTGAGTAATATATTGTTAGTCTGCACTATTAAACACACATCTGTAAATCACGGCCGATGATGCCGAGCGAGGGCCTCGAAAAGGCTAGTGAGGCGATCTTTGAGATACAATGTGGATGGATGTTGGACCAGGAGTCGCTCCCTGTTGCCTGCTCCTGATTACTCAGATTTGCCAATGACTTTGTGGGTTTACTGAGATACCGGCGTCTCTCATCAGCTCTCGGTTCACTACTGACTACAGCATTCAAACCATATGTGAGGTGTCGGTGAAGACATCGAGGGGTGTTACTGACTGAGGAATCACCTTGAATGACTGGAGCATTAGAGTCTAGGTAGTCTCTCAGAGCCAGACGGTATAAAGCTGTGTCTATTTTACAACTTAATACTTAGAAAAAAGGTTCATTGGGGCTCTATAGAACCCTAGGGTTCTTGATTCAATTTTAAAGAACCCTTGTCTTAAGTGATTGCATAATTCTTTCATGTTTAACAGGTTAGTAACAGGAATTAACACAAAATTAATTAATTTAAACTAAATCCATAAAATGATCCCATGATTGGAACCCCTAAAATTTATGAAGCACCAGACAGAACCCTTTAAAGGGTACACTGTAAAATCGAATTAGTTACCTTTCAAAGCATGCTAATCGATTGCCTTAAAAAACTAAGTGAAATAAGAATAGTATGTTGTAGCCTAAATGCCTAGTTAGTGGAGTTCACTTACACAAGATTTCAAGTAACTAAAAAAAGAACTTACTCTTGACTTAGTACAGCTACTGACTCCCAGAGTGGATTGCGGCATGAATGAATTAAGCAATTGCTTCGTTTTTCTAATTTTAGCTTTATTTGGCAATTTTATTTGGTGTTTTGTGTTAGTAGTAGCACAAAAAAGACAGCAGATAAGATTGTTGTTACAATTAATAAATAATAGATAAAAATGCAATTGTTGTTTTTGCATGCTAAATGTTGATGTCTGCATGGGACTCAAGCTAAGTTAATTGTAAGATATTGTCACAACTACGGGGAGATTATATTATCCCTTTTAAAAGTCTGATGTTTCACACGTGAAGCAATACAATTTTTAATACATCATAATTCTACATGAAAAGTAGACTTATGATCTAGTTAGAAGGTCACCTTTTAAAATCTACCTGTTTATTACTTCTCTTTCTTTTGAAACCACAAATAATTGAATAATATAATATAAATGAAAGTAATATAAATGAAGTTCCAATTGACTGTTCGCAAAGCCCCGCCCCCTTTAGTTACTGTTGCTATGTCCGACAAGCCATGCGCTCTCATGCCACACATCATGTTCTCACGAAGTGAAAAATACATCCCGGAGCAAAGAGGACACTGACAACACGCCGACAGACATATGAAAGAGTTTCATGTTTAATATATCATAATTTTTTATAGACGTTTAAACAGTAAATAGCGTATAGTGTCTCTTTAATGTGTCGTGACAGATCGCTGCCGCTCCTTCAAGCGGCTCGTGAACCGATCATCTCTTCATACTAGTTCATTTATAGCATCAAATAAACATGAATGAACATCAGAAGGAATGTTGTTTCAAGCAAGAAGTGAATACACACAATTTTTCAAGTTCAAGTTCACCAACGTTAATCTACTAACTCCCCTGACTGCTTTGTCGGACAAAATGGCGGATTCGGGGTTATGATTGGTCGGATCACCTGTCAATCAAACTGCCGGCGAAGGGTAAGTTGCCCAACCAAAGGGAACATTAATCATCATACAAAACCATTTGGGAAATCAATACCAGTTTATATATGATCTCACAAAATTTTCAATAATATTGACAATTCAACATTCAAGATGACTTTGGAAAATGAGTGAACGCAAATAAGGAGAAAGATAACTGCAGAAGTGGGGGAAATGAGTAAAAATTCTGTTAAGAATTGCCCCGCCTTTTTTGCTTGACAAAATGCTACTCAAACCAGTCAAATAATCTTAACCTGGGTTTTCTGAGTAACAAAGACATAGTATGCAAATAGTACAGATTACTAGATTTTTACAATTAAGTTAATATATTAAGTAAATGTAACTAAAAAATGTTAGATTTTAACTAAAACATGTTAGATTTTACAGTGTAACTTTGCCAGTTTTCAACCCACTTTGTATTGTTACAATATTGGTAGTAAGTAAATGAACAATGTTTACTCATTCAAGGAAATATTTATTTGACAACTCCAGGTCTTTCGTGAAAACTACACTTCCGCATTTTGTATCCCCGATCACAGACGGTCTGAAAGAGTGGACAAAAGTTACATTTTTAATGTTTTGATACTCAGTTTGATACTCAGTTATCTACACTGCAGTTCAGCATATTAAATGGACTGTACTTCCATCACATACTTCATGTATGTCAAATTAATTGTCTTCCCCGACTAAAGTCTAGTCTGCTTTGCTTCTTTGTTAGTATAAAGGATATCAGGTTGTGTAATCCTTTTGAGTTGAGTGACAGGACAGAGACGTGAGGAAAGAGAGCAATCATATATATCGATCAGAAACGGAAACCAGCTTCCTTCTTCCAGTTTCCTTTCAATCTCTCCATCTCTCTTAATTCAGTCTTAGCGACCACATTACCGCAGAGTGTTTACTGATCAATTTGAGATTTGATTTACCACAAAACCAACAAATCTGTAGATTCACGTAAATGGTATTAGTGCCACTCAAGTTTGCAGTCTCATTCGCTTTTATTCGTCCTCCATTAGATTTGACAATGCGCTAGCTGCGTTAGTCCATTAGTACTGCATAAACAAAACAAGTGCTTCATTGTGAGTGCAGCTCTTTCCCAGAAAATAATACTGAATTATACAAAAGTCTTTTTGTTGAAAAAGTTTTATTTGGTGAAATGGATATTGAAGGGGAAAATGGACTGTGAAAATAAATGGGTGATTCTTTTAGTGTGTGTCTTAGGGTTGATTATTTATTTTGAAAAATGATGCTATGAAGATCACATTACATGTTAATACATTTAATTATTTGTATAGATTTTTTTAATATAATATGAAAAAATATAAAAATTGTCATGAAACCTTGAATTATAACATTCAAGAAATGTATGATGACTTAAAAATATTAATAAGCCCTCTCCATATCTACTGTTTGGAAATATGTATTTTATTACACTTTATATTGTATTAAAATATACATTTTACATTCATGAATGTACGGCCTTATTTCCCCTACGACCAAAAATTTGACCTTTTAGTAAAAAGTAATAATATTTTTAATTGTACTGTACATCTTTTCCATGATATTTAGTCAAATTATGAAAATATTGTTTAATTATGTGTATTTAAAATGCATTACACGCCAGCTATTAAAAGAGAAAACAACTAGTCGTTGTTAATCCAGAAATGCTTAAAATCTAATTTTCAACACAGAATAATAAATACAGTTCATTATTTCAGACATGGTGGAAATGTTCATGATGTTTGAGAAAAATGACAGAATTTTCTTGTTATAATATGTGCATATATAGCCTATACTGCTGGTCATTGTTAATGAACAAATGTTTTTTAACAGTTTATTTTCTGGGAGGGACGAAATCCAGTGTTAAACAGAATAAATGGACAGAGTTTCACATCACCAAGAACAAATCTAGTGAGAGCATGCAGATTTTACAACTCCCTTAACATTACTACAAACGTCTGTTGAGTATGACCAAATGACTGAGACCTGTAATACAATCATGGAGGGAAATTATTATTCTCCTGACTACTGAAAGAGAAATTAAATCGCAAAGGAAGACGTGAAGTAATAAATTGTCATACAAACAGACTGTTTTAAAAGTCAAATGGCCCTCATTATGACCACCCAAGAACTATAGGTGTCATTTCGTCTGACTATGGACCTTACTGAAGATTTTCACAGAAGCGTATGAGTTCTGCCTGATTGACCACACACATAAGTGTAATCGTAAAACAGGGAAGATATTAAAAGGAATAAAATAACACATTTTCTTGAAAGGTTAGCAATAATGGTAGGTTCTTTTGAAATGAACACTGTATCCGGAGCCTGCAGCCCTCCAAGGTTTGCCCTCACACTTCCAAAGCAAGCAATCCAAGAATATCAGATCCGTGCTCGAATCTTTCCCAACAAAGAAAGATCCATTTCAGCTACATTAAATGTGACATGCAGACAAACTTTAGAAAGAAAAAGAAAGGTTCTCAGGTTCAGGAGTGTTGTCGAAGTCTTTTGTTTGTCGGGTCAAGATGATTTCTGTGTTTCCTGGTGAGATGCTTAAGAGAAAACCATGTATTCAAGTTACAGAATACAGAAGATGTCAGGTTTTTCTAAATTAAATGCATGTTTGTAAGGGATAATACATGGCTAGCTGTGCATTAAACCATTTGCACGATGTGGAGGCAATGTTTGAATGTTTCTGTATGTGTGTAACGGATGCTCTGGCGACAGACACTAAAGGTTACTTTAGCCTCCTTGTTAGAGCGTATGACTTCCATGCCGGAAAACCAGGGTTCGAGGCCCGCTCGGAGCGGTTTGAGTAGGACCCAGGTGGAGGGGTTACATTGGTGCCGTGACCCAGATGGAGTGAGGTTTAGGGGGGTGAGTGTAACAGAGGCCAGCGAGTAAACCTCACTCCTCTGACCTCAAGAGATGCTCTGGCGACTGACGCTAAAGGTCGCACAGCATTTACTAGCTGGCCTTCGTTACTTACTTACACTCTTCATGGAAGGATGGATGGATCACCCCCTAAACCTCACTCCGTCTGGGTGACGGCATCAATGTAACCCCTCCACCGCTCCGAGGGTTGAGTAGGACCCAGCTGGCCTCCGTTACACTTACACTCTTCATGGAAGGATGGAGGAACGGATGGATCACCCCCCTAAACCTCACTCCGCCTGGGTCACGGCACCAATGTAACCCCTCCACCCGAGTGGGTTGAGTAGGAGTTTTAGGGGGGTGATCCATCCGTTCCTCCATCCATCTATCCAGTTGTCTATCTATATATCCATCCATTCATCCATTGATCTGTTCATCTATCTTTATATCCATCCGTCCATCTGTATAGCCATTTGGTTATCTTTCCATCCATTCTTCTGTATATCCATCCATTCATCTGTCTGTACGTTTATCTATATATCCATCTATCCATCCCTCCATCCGTTCATCTGTCTGTTTGTCTGTCTATATATACGTCCGTCTATCCGTCTATCCATCCATCTGTTTATCTATCATCCATCCAGCCATCCAATTTTCCTGGTTGTATGTAGACTTTTTACTGGGTTTTTTTTCCATCTCATTCCATATATACATATTTACATTATTTTAAAACCTACATACAGTACCCCTACCAATATCTTGTTTAGTTTTTGCAGTTTATTTACGATATATTTATGTTTTTACATACACATACTTACAACATTTATCAAACTTGAATGCAATGTAAGTTTCTTTGGACAAGTGTAGAACAGTTTTAAAACTTTGTGCTGTGATGGAAGCTGATTGACAGCCAAAATGAAGATCTCGTAAGGGGAGATGTTTGAAAAATCAAGGTGAAATTTTATCATATTATCATAAACATAAATGTTATTTTGATTTTACACTAGGTGTAGAACATTTTTAAATCATTGTGCTTTGATGGTACCAGATTGAATCCAAAATGCAATGTTGTGAAAAAGTTTTGTGCTTACTGGGGAAACTACTGTCTAAATTTGGAAAATGTTCTTCACCCATTGTTTCCTTACCAATGAAGCCTAGTAATACTAACAGAAAGGTGTAAATTATGCGTGAAACTGTGAACTCTTGAAAAGCTTGGTTTTATTACAGGAACTATAATATTTTGTGAGACATGAGCTGGTCAGATTCAGCATCTTGCTTGAAGTTAACCAAACCAAGAAATTCCCCAAAGCTTATTTTTAGAGGAGCTTGGTACATTTTGCATGCCTAAATAAAAACACTAGCTTTTTTTCTCGTCATGCTTTTCTAAATGTCAAGATGAGGAAAAATACTTTTATTTGTAGTTAAAATTAAGTCTGGGTTGAAAGAACACATTTGAGGAGAAGAAGAAAAACTTGCATATGGTCATTTGCACAGGGTCAGTCATTTGAGGTATGGTCAGCAAACAGTCAAGCAAATATATTTGTTGGATCCAGCCTTAAAGCTTTTTGCTTCTCAAAACCCAAATGAGCATCTCATTAAATCAGTGGCAGGTTCATAACAAAATTGCCATTATCATGAATCCCTTTTCTCAAAATTGCATATTAATATAAGAAACCATAATGGCATTCAAATTAATTAAATATCCGATGAATTTTAGTACTGAAATCCCAAATCCAGTCATCTGCGATTATCATCAGGCTTTTCTCCACAGGCTGCCTTCCTTACCCACAATCCAACACTAGCTGAAGGGGTGTCAGAGTTACTGTTGAATCATGATCTCTCAGGGCGATAAAACCGTCCGTTAGTATCTGAACTCCGTGGATTGAACAGACCACCAGAATGGAGGATTGTTGGCACCGAGGCAGACTCTTTGGTGAGGCCATTAAATCATCTTTGCCTGGTTCCATCTCAATATAGCAGCAGAGTAAATATTTGAGTAATACTTACTGAAGGTACAGCTCTGGGCCCAGGCCAAAATCACCACTACAGGCAAAATGACTGAATAGGGAGCATTCAGTATAGCCACCGATCATCGCAGAATTCAACATCTCTGTGTCCCTGGAGTAAACTGGGAATAAAATGATGCTGGTTTGAGCCTGAGGGTGACAAACTAATCAGAGGAAGACCATAAGCTATTCTTTGATGATGAATGGGTAGTGAGGTGAAGATGTAGTGAATATGGGTGGTGTTCCTCTCAGGCTAGATCAGTTGTGCCTTCATTTACACTTAGGCTAATAAATATCATTTTGAAACTCTTGATGAAAACTGGAAAATGTACATGTTCTGTAAGTGTGGCTTTTGGTTTTAGCTCATGTTCAGAGATGGGACTAACTAACAAAAAGTAGTGTGGCAGTAGCCCTGTTGTTTTAAAATGACCCAATAATGCCATTTTAAATGGACAAATCACACACAAAAGTGAAAATTCTGTCATTAATTACTCACCCTCATGTCTTTCCAAATCCGTAAGACTTTTATTCATTTTCAGAACACAGTTGAAGATTTTTTTGATAAAATCTGAGAGCTTTCTGTCCCTCCATAGATAGCTACGCAACTACTACTTTGACGCTTCAAAATGTTCATAAAGAGATCATAAAACTTTGAGTTGAGCGGTTTAGTCCAAATTTTCTGAAGAGACTCTATCGCTTTATATGATGAACGGGTTGAATCTAGGCTTTTATTCACACATAAACATTCATTAACTCACACATTTTGCGGTAAACGGAAGCTCAATCATGCTTGCTTGACTTGCGAGAACCAATGAGGTTCATTCTCGAGTGTTATGCAGCACGTTTGAGGTTCCGCAAGAACCAATGAGGTTTGTTCTTATACACATCAATCAAGTTCGGTTGAGCTTCGGTTCATGTTCGCTGATCAATGTTTATATGTGAATAAAACCTAAATTAAATCTGTTCATTCTACAAACCGATCAAGTCTCTTCCGAAATTTTGGACTAAACCACTCAATTCATATCAATTAATTTTACGCTTCAAAGTGGTAGTTGCAGAGCTGTCAATGAATGGACAGAAATCTGTCAGATTTCATCTAAAGGAACATCATTTGTGTTCCGAAGATGAACGAAAGTCTTACGGGTTTAGAACGACCTGAAGGTGAGTAATTAATGACAGAATTTACATTTTTGGGTGAACTATCTCTTCTAAGGTGCCTTATTTTCTTATTTTCTTATTTTGTTCTTCTACAATAGGTTCACTAGCATCCAAGGTCAAAAAACACAATTTTTTCCCATTGCAGCATCACCTTGTTGCTCACAGAGTCGAGAAAGGATTCCGTCTCTCTAAACTCCTCCTTTCCTAGAGCCTACTCTGGTCTGATTGGTCAGATGGCCTAGTCTGTTTTGATTGGTCTACCACTCTACAGCTCGAGTCGGAAATCAAACTCCCATTACCATATCTGAATTTTAGCTCCCAAGGCTTCCTCTGTGCCTGATAAACAGTGATACGATCTGCAACAGTGGTGTTGATTTTACCGTATCAATTCAAATTTCAATTCTCATCTTTTGAAGTGCATGCAAAATGGTTTTGCTTCCCTCAGAGCAGAAAACAGCATCTTCTCAACAAACTCTTCCAGGCCTCAGCTACAACTACAGTGTTTGAGGGCTGGTCAAAGTATACATTGTTCACGGGCAAATTTGTTACAAACCTACAGAGGTTCATGCAGGAAGCGAGACTGGAATTGCTGACGACTCATATCGGGCAGTTCAGAATCGGTTCTTAATTTTTGGTGGCAATAACTCCATTTATCCATTTATCACGCACATTGATCTGAAATTTTGCAGACCTTTCACATTTACATATATGAAATATACTGTAATGCCACAAAAAAAACATGATATCGCCACTTTAAGATTATTTCAGTGAATTGGTCACTGAATCATATGAATCATCCCTCAATAGTGTTCATATTCACTGCATTTTAGCTTTTTATGTAGCACAATAAATATAAAGCTCAAGGCTCCTGTTCATTACTAAAATTTCAATTAGGTGTTTTTTTGGTTTATATAAATATATATATATATATTATATTATATTTATTAGTGTCCACTTAAATGGCATATATTTGGCTACATTTTTGTTAGTAGCTTGTAGTTTAGCTAACTTTGATTTTTTTTTTTTTTTTTTTTGCTTGGTGCTTTCTGTCTGTTTTCGGTTCAATATTTGTCCAACTCATTATTGAAATAGTTGTGCAACGGTTTTAAGTATGTTCAGCTTGCACAGAAGTATGATGAAAAAGCACATTTTGACCCGGACCACCTCAAACTATCCATTTCATTAAAATATTCCATGACAAATGCGTCTGAACTTCAACCTCAAATCTGCTATTTTAAGGTATAAAGTGTTCATGGTTTTGTAATTCTGTCACACATTGCAACGCAGTGCATCATTATGGCTGGAACTTCTATACATCTCTATATCCATGTTTAGGCTCTGTTCTTGACTTTAGATAATAGTTTAGTTTCCTTTTCTGTGGACGTTTTGTCTCGATTTCTATCCATGATATAGAATTGGCCAAGAATTACGAGAATATTCAACCAAACTCAAAGGTCAACTCAAAACAGGGATCAGAAAAGGTGACTTTGCCCTACAAATGGCGCTAAGAGTCTTAAAGTTAGAGTTGCGTGAGGATGGGGATCTTCTGTCACATTATGGCACCGTCATCCAGTCTCTGTTAAAAGGCTCTTTGAGCAGACAGAGATGTTTTTGTTCACATTATTGTTTACTTCAGCGTAGATCACAGTGACATAAGGCTTGTTTCTCAGTCAAAGTGAGCTCTTTCAATGAAATACTGTGTGTGGCCCTGCTCACATCACAAGATCTATCTGTCTGTCTGTCAGGGGTGTGACGGTACACAAACATGACGTATGGGTTCAGTACAGATCTGGGTTTTAGATATAATAATGAACACTTAAATAAAAAACATGTAATTGCACATAAGGTTAGGAATTAAAGGTGCACTATGTAGTTTTTTGTCCGCTAGGGGTCGCTAAACTCCTCAAAACAATAACAAAGGTGTAGATTGATGACGCAGTGAATAGGGAATCATGGATCTAGTAATATTTATGGGGAAATAATGTTTATGGATGAGTGAATGCATGTTTTTAACATGACTGTGGTTTGAAGCAGGACGCGATTGATAATGAGAGACAGATATCAGCGTCACACATGAGTCCCGGGGGATATAAAGAAACGAGGACATTTCATTCAACAGAACTACTCATAAGTGCTGAAATGCTACTCATACAGGTCAGTTTATTGACGAATTAAAACTGAGGTAACGCAGCGCTGTTTCACTCGGTCTAGCGTTACACTATCATACTAAACTGTATTTGAGTGTGTTGAAAGTTGTAATGTTTAGTATTAGTTGTTGTCTGTATGAGACTTAATAGTAAGCTAGATCAACATTAGATTATCATACTGATGATATTCTAACTCTTCGTCGTGTTGAGCTGAATAACATTGATTAGTCTTATGTTTCCTACATTTGCTTACCTTGTCTAATAACGTGCAAGAGCGCGTCTCTGTCAAGTCAAAGTTTGTCGCAAAGCTCTCGCCATCTCGAAAACGCCACGCCGATATTGATCCTCGTTTTATTTCTCCTTTTGTCCCAAAGTTTGCTTGCCGTGGTCCATAATGTTTGAATGAAACAATAGCAGCGTCCTGCAAGCCGTTACGCAGCTGTCCATGTATGTTGCCATGGTTACTGTACAGCACAAGAAACCAGGGATAACGCAGATATTACATCACTGACAGGCGCAAGTGACAAGAGAGGGACGGGACACTATTTAAAATTGTGATTTTCTCTGAATTTACAAATTCTTGGAAACATTTAGGTTAATGTAAGTACACAGCTGAATGAAATATATAACACTGTGCAAGTGGTTTTTGGATATTTTAATATCAAAATTTTACATATTGTACCTTTAACTTCTAAATCTAATTATAAAATTATTACACCAATTCATTTTTGAAATATAATCCTTTACAGAGTTACTGTCAAACTTGTTTTCATGACAGATTTATTTAAACATTTTAAATAATTAAAACAGTACTAACAGGTAAAGTAAATATAATGTATATATAAGCTAATATAGTCCATATATTTAGTGAAATGCTCCCCTCTAAAGTTCTCAACATGTAGTGGACACTAAATGACTTGCCTGAGGTAAATGTAATGCCACGTGAGATATTATTCTCAAGCTGTTTTATCAATGTCTTTCCGTGGTTGCAACATCAGTTGAGAAATTACATGCATATCTAGGGCTGCGTTCCAGTTACTTGTTCATGCCCTTCCCTCGTTACCTTCCCTCAGTCTCGTTGACGCGGATGTACATCATTGCTTACGTTGCATGAGCGCCCACTACTGGCGGAACCTTTGCAATGGAACACCCTAAACCCTTGATCACTTGGAGTCCGCTATGGAGTTTATTAAAATGTATTATTTAATATTTTCCCTTACGAAATTGTTTAATGCAACATTCTATATGTATATATGTGCATTTTAAATATTTAAAAATGAAAATTAATATATCATAGAGTTGTTTGTGGCGGGGTAAATTAAATACAATATGTGGTGACGTCACAATCGTGTTGGATATGAAGCTGCCTGAAGTGTACATATTAAGTAGAATCGCTCCCTCTGTCAAAATCGAGGGAGCGAGAATCCGTCCGTATAAACTTCCCTCGTCCACTTCGCACTTCAAAATGGCGGCAGGGATTCCCCGAGGGGAAGTGCTTAGGCAAGTTCTCGAGTGGATTGGAACGCAGCCTAGATCTTCCGTTCTTCTTCTTCTGCACTTTTTCCTGTTGTGGCGGTTAGCAAACAGCATTGCATTATTGCGCGCCCCCTTCTGGATTGGAGTGTGAATCGCCTCTGACTGACTGTATTCGTCGTCTAACTGCATGAACCGAACCGTGACGTCTGTACCGTGCGGTTCGGGACGAACACATGTACTGTAACACCCCTACTGTCTATTTATATATCTGTCTATCTATCGTCTATCTATCCATCTGTCCGTTTTATATTGTACAATGTTATATTTGATCAAATACATGCAGCCTTGGTGAGAGACAAACTTTTTAATGATAGTGTATATATAATTAATGTGAAAATGTTTGCTAGAATGATGCTTCCTTGTGAAAGTATGTTGCTTTCTTGACGACAGGGAAAGTTAGAGCTGAAGCGTCTGCTAAAAATAGGTTTTCCCCTTTTTCAGATCTTTATTTATTCCTTCATTTCTTTCTGTATGTATCATAACATTTTGTTGTCTTTTGCTATTGTTTTCTTAAAGAGGTCTGGAAAAGTCTGTATCTCTCCAGTGGACATGTAAACATATTCATACATCACAAAGAAGGAATATAGATGGATGTACATAGGTATCGCCCTTAATGCCTTCCAACAAGTAATTAGACTTGTGAAGGAAACTTTGGAAATCATCGCTGAAGTTCCCCAGAGACTCTGGCGTTTTGAACTGCTGTGTAGGTAGACTTGTGTTTATCCTGGATAGGATTCTTGATTAAAATGGCAGAGAGTAAGAAATTGGCTGAGTTTGCAGTGGTTAGGCCACCAAACTAAAATATCTTCTTTAGCAAAATAATGCTGTTTCGCTGTTTCTTGACTCTTTTTTTTTTCTTTCGTTCAAAATTTTTTGATTTAATTTCAGTTCTAGGAGTTATTTTTAATGCATGTTGTACTTGTAAGAGAGCCATTCGATATTAAACATCCCCTCTGCCCACCCACCCACCCCCCCATCCTACGCTGAGGGCGATTTTTATTTTCCTTCCAAGCTGCAACTCCAAAAACAGTCGAGCAGACACCACAAGAAAGGCCCTCTAGGTCACTGGAAGATGTAGACTCACCATTGGACGGCAAAAGAAAAATATCTACTTTCATTCAAATTATACCTTACAGACCATACCGAACAATTCACATCAAATATAAACATCCTTTTGGAAATATTACTTCACATATTGAGTTTCTCTCTCCTTGGATGCGCCATGGACTTTCTAGAGGGTGAACAATATGTTACGAGTCTCTCTCCACTGTAATACGGTGGATCGTCTTAATATAGTAGATCCCCACCTTCGGCGATGCCCAGTATTTGTATTTGTAGCTCCTGCCAACAGGAACTACTTGCAAGTGGTGTTTGTTTCCTATAAAAGCATGTTAATTCAGAGGCGGCCACAGTGTAAACTAGCCTGGCGTTTTACAGATGTAGCCTGTTAAACTAAATCACTGTACCTGCCTGTTCGTTTCATATGGCTAAGGCAGGATATCCAGCCAAGTCTTAACGTGTATATGTATATATATATATATATATATATGATCTCTGTTATTGCAAATTTATTTTTAACATTTGAAAACATTCTGCCTGCCAAATTGGTCCTTCATTATGTGGTGTTCATTTGGAGATTGTTAAATATTACATCTAAAATGAACTGCCTTGAATGACTTGGGGTTTGGTGCGGGTGTGGAAAAAAAATCAGTCAAAATTCAGTATTAATTTATGCGTTGTATGAAATATAGGAAGCCGTGCTGTTAATTAAAAAAAAGTTCTTTACATTTATTATTTGTAAATATATTAATGTTTCATTTCGCTTAGTTATTTTATGACATCAGATTCTGTATTTGTTTTTTTAAATGTCATTTTGAGATCAGTAAAAAAAAATTTCATCATTAAGGATGTGTTAAATTTATCAAAAGTGACAGAAAAGACTTTTATAATGTTTCAAAAGGTTTTTATTTATTAGTAAATGCTGTTCTTTTGAACTTTCAATTCGAGAATCCTGTTTTCAACATTGTCATCATATCATAATATTAGAATGATTCCTGAAGGACACTGAAGAGTACTGAAAATTTGCATCACTGGAATGAATGTTATTTTAAATAGTAATAATATTTCACAATATTACTGTTTTTACTGTATTTTTAATCAGCAAAAAAATGCTCGTTTTTCAAAAAACAAACATCACACTGAACCCAAATATTTGAGTGGTAATGTGTGTTACTGTACTTACTGTAAATTTATTAATGATCATTTATTGAGGGCCAAAAGTGGCACATTTTCACATTTAGATTAACTGAGTTATAAGAGACAATACTAATACTTCAAATTGTGTGATGCATTTGTGATGTGGGTGTGAAGATAGAAAAAATATTTACACTAGAATTGGTAATGAGCTTCGAGCCGCCGGGTATGCCACGCTAATATTTATTGCTTTTCATAATTAACATAGACTGCAAAAAACAAGTCGTAAATTAAACATGTTATTCAAACTGTAGGATGTTTCGTTTTCTAAAGCATGTAATTCTTCAGTTAAAAGTCTTTATATTGTTTTTTTTTGTAATATAGTGACATTGTTTAACAACCTTACCTAATTATATTCAGAGATATGGGTACGAGCTATTCAGCTAAACTGCGTTTAATGTCTTTTTAAAGTGCTACTGATAAAAATACACTGAAGGTGTTTAAGAGAACCTTTTGAATATACATACTACAACTATTATATGATATATTTTTTTGTTTTGCACTCTCATTAATGTGACAACGTTAAACTGAATTCTTTTTTTAATGCTAGATCCTTGAGCATCAGTCGTCTCCAAACCTGCACGCACAAAACTATATGACGCATAAACCAACCATGTCTCATTTTGTCACGTAACCACACTAAAGGTTGTTAGTGGATAGTCTATATGTTTAATTAGATACTCCCCTAACTTTTTAGAACTGGGTTAAACTTGAAATAAAGTATCTAACACATTCCATACATTCCAGACTTTTGATACATTCTAACTAGAGCATTCTTTATCTGTTTAAACAAATACCTACAAGCAGGATCACAAAGCAGCTCAGAGCCACTGCCAGGCGAGCGTCTGCGTGCCGTGTGAATCCAGTGAGTCACCGAGCGTGATAGTGGTTTGTCACATGTTTGGGAGGCATCTCTTCTTCACACACCCGGCTGTCAGGTACAGAATAATGTATTGCCTCTTACAGGAATTGCTCATTTGAAGAGCAGCGAGGCCGACTCATTCACACACCAGGCATATGTTGTGTCTTTATGAGTAAGAAACTGAATGAGGTCTCTAGTAAAAAAAAAAAAATACTAAAATGTATTCGAAATACATTTATTTTGTGCCAAGTATCCTACAAATTAATGTACATATTTATGTGCTAAATAAATATACCCTGCAATTGTATACTTAAAGTCTGCTAAATAGGAACAACTAATTTTGTACATAAGTGACTTTAATTGTCTGGAAGTAGTGCTGAGGTCCATCTAAAGATATAATTAAGTGGAACTATTGGGTGACACTTTAGTTTGGGGAACAATTCTCACTTTTGCTTATTAGCTGCATATTGGGTGTTTATTATTTATATGTGCTTTATAAATTAGTAGTTATAAAGCACATATTAACGTCTTATTCTGCATGACTATATTCTACATACCTAATACCTGAACTTAACCTCTATAACAACTACTTACTGACTATTAATAAGCAGTAAATGAAGAGTTTATTGAAACAAAAGTCGTTAATAGTGTAAATATGTTGCATTTAAAGACTGATATTATACAAAAGATCATACAATCCTTATTAATAGTGATATTAAAACAGTTTACTGGCATGATTTTAAGAAATGTGCGTTGTGCGATAAAAAAATACTCCTAATAAAGTTAAATTATAATTTTATATCAGTAAGTCTTAAATGATATGTCATGTTAATGGATTTGAAGTAATGTTTAGTATAAAATAAATGTATTTTAAATAGATTTTATTATACAAACCCTGCATTACAAACGCCACATTATTTTATTATTTGTGAATGTTTTAATTAATTATTTTTTTTTTAATAAAATCAGATTCTGTTATTTATTATAATATGTAATTGTTTCCTCAGTCATTGATCAGGGTGGAGATTTTTTTAAATGAAAGGAGCACTAATTCAGCAGTGATGCATTAAAATTGATCAAAGCTGACAGTAAAAACAATTAAAATGTTCCAAAAGATTTCTTGTTTTTATGAACTGTCCATTAATCAGAGACTCAAAAAAACTTTTCAACACTGATAATAGTAAGAAATGTTTCTTGAGCAGCAAATCGGTATATCAGAATGATTTCTGATGGATCATGTGACACTGAAGTCTGGAGTAATGATGCTGAACATTCATTTTTGCAATCACAGGCATGAATTATATTTAAAACTATTTAAATAGAGAACATTTGCTTTAAATAGTACCAACGTTTCACAATGTTACTGTCTTTACTGTATTTTTCATCAAATAAATGCAGCCTTGGTGAGCAGAAGAGACTTCTATCAAACAAAAATCTTACATACCGCAAACTTTTGAACGGTCATGTGTGTTACTGTAGTTGAATGAGATCAGGTGATAATAATGAGGGTGGTTGTACAACCAAAAAAGTGGCACATTGTCATATTTACATTCAGTTCTAAGAGACGATCCTTCCACATTATTAGCAGCTATCCTCACGTCACCTCAGGGTCAGCAGAGACAGGCTACGGCACGCCAACCAAGAAGGATGGAGAGGTAGAAAGAGAGCAGGAGGGAAAGAAGTACGCACACATGTCGAGGGAGAAGGCTGAGCATTCACGCCCCCCTTCGAAGCCTCATGACTCATGAGTAGCAGCATCGCACCCACCCCTTCCCTCTCCGGAGTGCCAGGAAGAGCCGGCGAACCACGCGTCTTCAGAAGAAGGAAAACAGAGGAAGGCAGCGGAGGAAGGGAGCAAAAAAGTTGGCCCGCACGACTCCAGTGATGTCACAAGCATGTGACCCTGCTTCTCCAGTGACAGTGTTCTGAGGGAAAGAAAAAAGATTTTTTAAAGGCTCGTGCCTCTTTGGGTTTGTGTGAAGGCTCCGCTCACCTCCTGAGCAACCACAGAACCGCAGAAAAGTTCGGCTCGGGATTTTTGCATGGGGCTGTCGGCGGCGCATAAATGGTTAATTGTCGCCGGTCAACTTCAGGTTTGAGGACCGCACCAACCAGTAAGTACGCTTCAACCGCACTATCCTCTGCAGCAAGCTTGGCTCCGTCCTGTCCAATAGGGCGACAGATTTTTGCATTTTTTCCTAAACCAGACCTGGTTATTACTTGTGGTCATGAAAATAGTTGATACAAAAACGCATTTCTTTGTGGATGTTTTTTCCTTTTTTGCATCTTCCCCTGGCACGCTGCTCGCTCCTAACCTAAAAGGCGTCAAAGGTCACCGAAAACCGCAGAGAAGCGAAATTTGGGACCGACGGTGGCGACCATGGCATCCAACAGCCTCTTTAGTTCTGTGACCTCATGTCAGCAGAACTTCTTCTGGGGTAAGTGCCCAAGGATTTCACCCTGATTTTGACCGTTCCACGCTGTAGACCGTATAATAAGGAACTGTGTTTTGAGAAGCAACAATCATGTGTTGATGTTTACAAACATTCGGCTAGGCCAGCCGTCGTAAAGCCTGACTGCATGCAGGGAAGTTCCGGTTCTGAAGTGTAATTTTAAAACTAATGCATGCTTTTCGGGATATGCATAAAAAAGCACGAGTATGAAATCCAATATAAAAGCAAATAAGTGAATGTTTGACATGGACTGTTGGGTTAGTGGGTGTATACAAGCTGAAAGCCCTTGTTATATATATATAACAATTGTTGGTTTAAATTGAAAAAGTAAGTTACCTGGTTGCCCTAAAATTTTGAGATCATTGAAATTAAAAATTTGAGTTAATACAATGAAGGCGATTGATGTAATGAACAGAAACTCAAAATATTAAGTTATCTGAACCACATTAAAGTAAAGTAGTTTCTGTAGTGTTCAAGTTTAGGTATTGGGAAGGATTGAGGAATGTAGAATATGGTCATTCAAAATATGGCATTAATATATGCTTTATAAGCACTAATATCTCTAAACAGCCAAAATACTAGTAATATGCATGCTAGTTAAAAGTGAGAATTGAACCCTAAAATAAAATGTTTCCATATATGTATATATGTGTGGTTTTATGCAGGCATGTATTTGAAATATTGGGTCAGAATAAATTCTAGCTCTTTTTAATGATGCTCAATGAAAATCCTACTCATTTTATGATTTATTTCGTCTATTGACACTTGATGCTGAGCAGAAATATACAAAAAGAGTGTCTGAAATTGTAGAAAATATAAAAACATTAAATACACAAGAATAACAGGCAAGTACAAATCCATATTGTGCATAAAAAAATACGACTTTCCCATGTCACAGAGGAGAAGTAAGGGAGCCCATTCATTCTGATCTATGGGTTTTGCCGATTCCTCCAAGAGAAATGTTGTAAAGCCGTTTTCGAGTCTGAATGTCTGCTTTCCAAACACAGCTGTGCGAGGCCTGCTCCCTCAGCACGCGTGCGAGTGGAGAACCGAGAGCCACTTGCAGCAATCAGCGCCCTCTATTAGCATGTTAACCTCTGACCCTCTGCACGCTCTCAGGGGTGAGAGTAGACCAGGATGAGAACGGGACAGGGGAAAAGTTTAGCGCCTGCTGAAGGAAAGCGTGTCTAGATTGTGGCTAGTGCATATGCACAGTAAAAGATCACCTGAGACCCTCACTCTCCTCAGTTAATGTGTGGTTTTATTTTATGCACAGAGTTTTAAATAGCTATATTTTATATTTAGTTGAGAGTAGCCTTATGATTCAGCTGTTTTAAATGGCCTTCATGGAAGAAGTTGCTTCTGTATGAGTTGTCAGAGTTTAACTTTTATAAATATGAGTTATTTTATAGTATTTTTCTGCAGTATGTATTTGATGAGGATTACATTTTGCTTTCTGAAAGTACAAGTCGACTTTGTGACTCAAAATTAAAGACTCTTTCGATATGCTGTCTGCTTAATAGATTTTGATCAGTTTAGAGGGACATAATATTAAAAGAATGTGATGGGGTGGAAAAAAGGTTACTATTACTACAACGGCGCTGAATTTTGATATTTAATAAACGCTTTTATATCGTTAGCAAAATTCTTAACTGAGATAGTTTTAAACTTTTCATATTAGTGTGAACTGATAGATGTCATGACCAGTGAAGAAGAAGGGAAAAAAGAAACCAGACCCAGCAGACATTATATTTCATTCAGGCTCCACTATTGAGAGATTTGGATTTAATTAAGTAGAAAACATTCTCTGTAACGCTGCCTAATGGCAGATGGGTGTGGAGTAATTGTCTACATGTGTGGCATGAGACAGACTCTCTAGGTTCCTCCAGGGCATATTTTGTTGCTCGTTTTCAAAACCGAGCTACGATATTGACAATTATCCCATGATAGCAATTATCATCTATCAAGAGTGCAAGAGAGATATTTTAAAAAATAAAGATTGATGAAAGAAAAGAAGACGGTTTAGTCCACGCGCATTCCAGAAAATCCCAAATAATTCGAGACGAGTATTAAAAGGCAGCTTCTGTTGCATGCATCGTCTGCTCAGATCCCACCGCCCGCCGTCATTCCTGAGACATCTTAAAAGCAAACCAGACTTGCTTTTTCCGCAGCAGTGCCAGAGAAGGGAAGCCCTCTCATCAATAGGTAATTGAAGCGAGGGGAAAATCTCTGACCCTGAGCTGCAGCTTCTGTGAAAGGGAGAGGATCATCTAAAAATATCATCAAAGCCATATTCATTTAGAGCTATTTAATTGTAGCTGGCGAGCAAACATGTAATTTCGACAGCAATTTTTAGATATTGAATGGTCCTTGGGGTGTATTCATTCTCAAATAGTCAGGTAGAGTTTTGTACACACTGCGCCTTTTGTGAAAGGACTTTGCGGTTATAGTCTCCTCGTTCCCTAAAATAGCATATAAATTATTAAGTAAAATTAGTAACACTTTACAAAAAGGTTAGTTAATGCATTAACTAACATGAACTAACCATGAGCAACACATTTGTTACTGTATTTACTAATCCTCGTTAACGTTAGTGAAAATACGGTTGTTTATTGTTTGTTCACAGCGCATTAACTAATGTTAACAAGATGTTAATAATGTATTAGTAAATGTTGAAATTAACATTAACAAAGATTAATAAATGCTGTATAAGTGCAGTTCTTTATTAGTTCATGTTAACTAATGAACCTTATTGTAAAGTGTTACCGTAAAATTTAGTGACAAATATCATTACAGTTACATGAAAGTGAGGCTAGTTTGCTTTTGAGATTTTAAATGACAGAGATCTGAGCAGTTGCCTCTTCATATTAATAATTAATTATGTTAAATAAATATGTATTGACTGCTCTTATAATAATCATTTTATTATGATTTATTTATCCTATTTGTCACTCACATTCTCACTGTGGTACGTATGAATGTTCTGTTTTGGTTTTGGATTTCACTCGGTTTGCTCTAATTAGTTCCTATTTAGTTTCCTTAGTTACTTTTTTATGCTCTAGATAGTTTCTGTGGTTAATCATTGATTGTTTGAGTCTGTCCATATCTATCTATATATATATATATATACCTATATATACCACTGGGTTGAGCCTTCGCTCTCCATTGCGGTATTGAAAAGAGCCAACACTGTCGCTTTTTCAGTGACGTACAACTCACATTGACGGGAATATCTGATTGAATGTCCGCTTATTTCCACATATGAATGAGGCCTGAAACTGATCTGTGAATATAGTTCTTACACATTCATGGGTTATATCCGATCTGTGCCACATGGGAGGAAAAAATCATAATTGGGTCACTTGAACAATGTAATGTGAATGCGGCCATAGAGATCCTCAAGCTCTGCCTGAATTTAAAGGTACAGGCAAAAAGTCATGTGACGTGAGGCATTGCCTCAACAATTCTGATCACCATGTCAATACGATAAGACATTTATGTTATTTTCGCCACTATTATTGGCTCATTAACTTGTCAATGTAATGAATATTAATAACATTTATTTTAATATCGAAGCAACATAAGAAATGCAGTGAGTTTTTAATGTGACTTGGTTTCAATAAATAGAACATTAAAGAGAAAGTTCACAGCAAAAACTCATCATTTAGTCACCATCATGTCGTTCCAAAAAAAAAAAATTCTTTTGAAAAATGTATTTTTTTCCCCATACAATAACGTCAGTGTTGTTTGGACCCCAACGCTCTTCAAAATTGTTACTTTTGTGTTTTGAAGAAAGAGGGTCATGCTTGGAACGACATGAGGGTGAGTGAATGATGACAGGATTTTCATAAAAATATAATTTTTTTTGCTTTGTGTTGCTTTTTTGTTCGTATTGTATGGTAAATAGTGTCCATGAAAACATCAAATGGAAATGCAACATGAATTTCCATTCAGAAGGCCACTGAAATTAGTCCAAGCTAAAATTATACCCCAATAATAGGTTTTTATGAGATAAATAGGTAAATAAATAATGAATTAGATAGATAAATAATAAATAAAGTCTGTTAAATTTTGATTAAAGAGTTACTCTACACTTTGGGTGGGATGTATTATAGTGTCCGACACCATCCTTTGATCTTCACGATGAAGCTGGTTGGAACTGATGAGTGAGAGAAGGAAGAGGTAATTTGATTAATGCACTTAGTCATACAGCTGAAGAGCATGAAACCGATCCCTTTTGTCATGGTCAGAGCATATGCACAGACTGAGCGCCGGAAATGAAAAGGGTTAGACATATAGCGTCACGATGCAACAGGTACCATCTCTTAATTTGGTTCAATTACCAGCCCACACACTGCCTAAAGGTTAGAGGTGTTAAATGGATCGGTTGCGCACCTGAAGAGTAGTTTGCTGGCAGTGGGACACAAGTTCTGGCTGCGGACGCCCACACGAGCCTAATTCTGTAATCTGAGCAGACCGGTGACACGAACAGGAAGAAGTAAAAAAGCCAGGGATCGCCTTGCGCCTCTGAGCTGGTGCAGTAGTATGTCACAAGAGACAAACGGCTAGATCAGACACCACCCATCTGCTTCGATGGAGGCCTTTGTGTTGTCTTCATCACCCTCGTCTTGTTTCCTCCCACACGTTTAAACGGGATAGCTCAATCACACTCGGCACAAAAGGCCCTATCTGTTGTGAAAAACCCCCTCGAATCACTGACATGCCACCTGCGCTGCGTCCCGCACCGGGCACAAAGGTTTCTGGGAGGCGTTCCCGCCCACAGCAGCCCACACACACTTTCACAAAGACCGAAATGAAATATGCGCGCGGCACAAAGCCCAGAGAAGGAGAGCGCACACCTTGGCACTGTGTTCGGTAATTGCCTTTGATGTCACACTAACAGTGTTTGAGGTGTCTTGAGGGATGCTGGGAAATCCATGCATGGGGCTGGGCTCTCTATTCACTTTTACTCAACACGTATTCAGAAGGGACAGAGAGAGAGAGAGAAAGCCTCCAAAACAGCACTTTGAACTTCAGTCACTCATGAGGAACGTTTGTGTTTGCCTAAATAGGTCTGTTACACTTCAGTGAATCCTGTGTATGTCCTCCTGAGTTTTATTTTAGATGCTCTTTAATGTTCTTTGAATAGTAGGGGTTAATATGCAGGGCAGCAAATACTAGACTCTTCAAAGCGGTAACATGTAATTACAGCACATTAGTTGATTTGTTGGTGGCGTGCATGTCTCTGTGTTGTTTTGATGTGTATGTGGGAAATGGAATGTCTGTTCTCTTAGGCGAGAGAACGGCAAAACACTGATTTAACAAGAAAGTTCCCAGAGAATTTAAAGTATATTGTGAATGTTTTTTTTTTTCACATCGGCTCAGTTCCTAAACTTAGTGAGCTGCCTCGCTGCCTGCTGGCTACATAGATATTCCATCTATGTCTAACCGTCAAACTTCATAAGAGGATTTTTTCTAATGTTCTACGTAAGTAGAAACTCTTAAAAATTTAGCGTCGGTAAGATTTTATTTTTTGAAAGAAGTCTCACCAATGCTGCATTTATTTGATTAAAATACAGTATAAACTGTAATATTGTGAAATATTATTGCAATTTAAAATACTGTTTTCTATTTTAATATTTTTTTAAATATAATTTATTCCTGTGATCAAAGCTGAATTTTCAGCATCATTACTCCAGTCTTCAGTGTCACATGATCCTTTAGAAATCATTATAATACGCTGATTTGCTGCATTTCTTATTATCATTTATATTATCAATATTTTGTGGAAACCGTGATACTTTTTTTTCAGGATTCTTTGATGAATAGAACAGCTTTTGTAACATTATAAATTACTTTATTGCCACTTTTGATGCATTTAAAGGTACAGTGTGTAACGTTTCGAGTGAGTGCATCATGAATTCATCTTCCAAACCATGTTTTTGTCTTATCCTGCATCAATATGGTACGCCTATAGTGTATTCGGACTACTTTAACTGCTGCGGAGTAGCATAAACAAAGAGAAGTAGCTTCGACTGCAGTTTTCTTCCGCAAGACGCATACCGTTTATTAACCGCTAAAAGGTAAATATAGTGTATGTAATGCATTCCTGCAGAATAACAGTATTAATTTCTTTAATTAATACTGACCCCAAACTTATATATATATATTTAAATAATTTTATGTTTTTTATTCACCATTTCCCTCATGTCATACACCATCTTAGGTCACAGTGCTTTATGGGATTGATTTCACTGTGATGGATTCAATCACCACAATGTTCGTTTAGAATTTGTTCTGAGGAGGATCTGAGGACGCTGCCAACTTTTGGAAAAGCCTTCAAATAACAAACATGATGTCTTGAAATGCTGCCTTTGTAGGAGTTATTAGCTACAGTATGATGCCAAGTGTAATTTTTGTGAAAAACCATAATATCACAACAACAATTTGTGAACAGAGCAGCGTTTAGCCACATGACTTTTTTTCCACGTGCATCTCAACTAAAAAAAGTTTCCTTAGTTCCATACATCTTTAATGGGTCATATACATTTTTGTTTTAAATTGTATTCATGTCTTGATGTTTTCATCCAGTATTTTTATGCAATATCCCAAAATTTGCATAAAATATGTGGTCATAAACCCGGCTATTTTTCTTGAACTCCTAGTGATGATATATACTCTCTGTGAAAAAATACTCTTCATGTGTTTTTCTTCTTCTTTTTTTTTTTTTTCTTCAGAAGAAAGACAATACTGTCTTGGGAGGATTATTCTTGACATGCATAAATATGCTTTCTCCAGTCATATTTTGGTCTCTCAATTGTTATGTGCCACAGTTCAAATTAATCACAACTTAAAAAGCAATAATCTGTGGGAACAGTGTATTAAAAGTAGTAATTGTTGTTAGTATAACATAAAAAAAATGATTGCCAAAGAGTGTGAAGACATAAATTTGTCACCAAATATCATTCCTCCTAAAGATGCTCATAACTTTAAACATTTGATCTTACTGACATCATGTTGCTTTGCAATTTCACAAGTTCAGAGATTTCTTTTAATCACAAATGAATTGTGAAACAACCGGAAAACCCTCTGTGGAAACAAAGCAGCTTGTTCGTCTGAATTCAAATAGTCCTTAAAGCAATCCCACATATATGTGAACACGCTCTAGCCACATGTTCATACCAACCTACACTTGACCACCGGTATACACACTCAGCCCACGCGCTGCCCATGACCTTCCCCTTCAGGCACAGTGGAATTTATCTCTCTGGTAAACAGCAACCAAATGGCCACTGGGACACTCCTCAGGGCTTCAAAATTACAGTACGGTTAACCCAAGTCTAACGAAGCCAGCTCTTTACTGCTATTTGCCTTCACCTTGACCCTGTGACAAGTGAGTGTTTGGGTCTACATAATATAGCTATTGATTCTTGATCAGTTAATTAGGTTCAAACTAGGGCTGTCAAATCGATTAATCGCATCTCAAATAAAAGTTTGTGTTTACATTATATATGTGTTTATATATATATATATATATATATATATATATATTAATCGCGATTAATCGATATGACAGCACTAATTCAAACATGATTTATAGCAATGGTCCTCAACTGGTTTTGTTTCTGGGCTTAACATAGTGTAGAAGCAAAGTTGTTTTCTTTTGCACAAAATTTTAAAAATGTTCATGAGATCCTGACTAAGAAAAGTTGCACATGATTAGAACAAACCTGCACTTGTTGTGTTGAGAACCAATTGAGAACTTCTGATTTATAGTTCCTCGAGGGGAAGTTCATAGGAGGCTACTGTTTAATGTTTGGGTACAGTTGTTTTGTTGTGTGATTTATTGTCAGTTAATTGGTGAAAATGATGTTTTATAAAGATCAGACAGTCTGGCCCTAGAGCTAGTTACATAATAACGTGCATGATTAGTGTAATTGGATGGCCTCCAGGGCTTTTAATCAGCAAAGTAGCTGGTTTAATTAGACTTAGATGTGTTGCACATCTAGATCAAGATCTTAATATCTTAATCTCATCTTCAAGAGGATAATTGAAACAATTATTTTTTTCCAGTCGCAACATCTCTTGTATTTTAAAACTAACACATTAAATGTATTTTTTATCCTTCTATATTAGTACTGTTAATTCAATTATCATGACGTGTAGAGAATGAACACATAATCCTGTAAGGCTGAGCAAATTTTTACAATTCAGAGGTTTTATTGTTGTTTAACCCCCCCCCCCGTCCCAGTTTAAGAGTTAAATAAAACGAGTAACACAACGCAGTGAATTTGAGACATCTGAGATCCCTGCAGTTAAATGCCAAAGAGTCATTTTGTTCAATTCTGAAAATGTCTAGATTGCACTGGTATGTCGCAGACAAACCACAGGCGTATCACTCCTAAAGTGCTGCGATTACCAATAATCTAAATTCTCCCAATGGGATTCGGGAAGTCAGTCAAATGTTCCTTCACGAGTTAAAATTCTTCTGAGTTTGGTTCAACACCCTAAATTACATATCATTTGGATTTCAAAATGTGGCGCACATTTTGTCTGCGACAGAAAAATCGCTCCAACTTTCGTATGAAGAAAAGACTTTGCTGTAGTTTCAGTGTAGCTGCACGAAAACAGCTGCAAAAGTAATTAATCATTTCAATCTATTGGAACCCGTTCACGTGTATATCATCTTCAGGGGTGCTTCAAGAATATCTGGATGTCGTTTTTGTGTGGACGGAGAATGGGCAACTAAAACTTTTTATCATGCTCTGGATATAGAATGAGATGTCTACTATATTTCTTTTTTGGGACTCATACAAATCAACTTCTTGTGCTGTAACAGGGTGAGAGAGTTCAAAGAGGTTGAATATAATCTGTTCAGACTGGAGTAGGTTCCGAAAGAAAATATTCCCAAACCCTAAAGTCATTGTGGCAGTATCATTACCCCATACTTGCAGTAGCATTTTCTCTCAATTACCTCCCTGCTATCACATTTAGCCCGTTGCAGTAACCATCACGAGAGACTGAGAAGACAATTTTTTTTTCTTAGGTTTTCGGGTTGTATTACCATTTTCCCTTAAGCACTGGGAACGACCAACTCTAGTTGAAATGTCTTGAAAGAATAGAGAGCTGGACAGGTTCGCTCCCCATGAGAATGATTCGATTTCGAGCAAACAATGGCAGCCTTATTTTTATGCAAAAGAAATATCAGACTAGTAGCCAAGCAAATCACCTGGTTCCACAGATTTTTGACATCCTGGAATAATTCATTTAATCCACTGCTGTGCACATATGGCCAGGTTACATTTTACCCCCTTCCTAAGGTTTACGTTCAAGAGAAAGCAACTCTTTGCAGCTGCGGTAATATCCCAACTTTCCCTTTTTTTCCCTTTCATCCAGACTTTTTCTTTTTTAAACACCTGAGCACAAGCCCTCCTGCATCCAAACAGGGAAATAAAGCCGAAGCTGTACAGCGGCGAGGTGATAGGTGATAGCTCCCTTGCGAGTTGCTTTCTGGATACCTGCCTGTTTGGGTTGTCCTCTAGTTACTCAATCCATCAGTAGTTCACATTATACAGCCAATAAATCATCCTCAATCTACTGCGGGATGAGGTGAAATCCCCCCACATAAATCTGCTATTAGTTTTACCTTGCACACAAAATAGAACTAACTGACTGGATACATGAGAACGGCGTAATAACGATAAATATTTTTCAACTATAACCAGGCCGTTTCAGAGAGGAAGTAGAGCCGTGCAATCCACAGCGGAAGGGGAAAGTGTGAGGTGGAATTCTGAAGGTTAATCTGGTCCAAAATAAGCACAGTCTTGTACAGAAGTGATATCCGACCCTCGTCCAGGAGTGCCTCGTGTGAGGGTCTGCTTTAGACTGATCCCTTGATTATTCCTCTGACTCTGCTGAATAAATCACTAATCCGCACTCGCTCAATTACACAGCAGATATCAGGTGGAAATGAAACCTAACCTGTGCATGTAAAAGGAAGACCCTTTTTTGTGCTGAATGTTTCTTTTTTTAAATACAAATAGTGTTTAAACAAAATATTAATACAAATAGCATTGGAATGCTTTCATTTCTGTTTTACTTGTTGTGCTGCACCAAACCCGAGCAACACACAATAAGGCCTGTGTGTCCACCAAAGCATTTTCAGCCAGCTAAAAACACCAGGCGTTCTTGAGAGCGTTTCGGCAGTGCAGCGTTTTTTCAGATGAGACTCTTTGTTGCTGCGATATGGAATATTCGCGAGACTGTTACTTGTAACTGATTTCACAGATTATTTGTTTCAGACTAAAAATGTCACGATGAAACAATGTAGAGTTCTTGCTATGTATGTTCGGAGATCAGCAATATTAATTTCTCATCCATTTTGTTCCATTCTCTGCTTGTTGATGATGTTGTACGGCATGAATGTGGTGACAGTCGGTCGGTGTTGTATTTGTCCCGCCCTTCCTCCACTCTGATTGGATGGCTGGCTAAAAAGTGACAATGATGAGTGCAGCGTTTTACTCAAAGTTGAACATTCTTTCCCGCTTAAGCTTGAAAGTGTTCAGCGCCTCGTCACGCTGCTACCGTTTTAAAAACGTGGCACTCCCATTGAAAATAATTGGAAAAATACGGTACTCTCTGGAAAAAAAATGCTTTGGTGGACACATGAATGAAGTCTTTTGAACGAATCGGTTGATTGAATGATTCAATGACTGACTCATAAAAATGCTTACTAGTTTTGTCCCTGAATGAATACGTGGTTTGAGTGATTCAATGACTCATGGAGTGACATAAAGACTTTGGCTGCGTCCAAAATTGCATTCTCTCTTGAGTAGATAATTATTTTTAATAAGTAACAACTTTGCGACCACTAAAAGAAGTTTTCTGTGCAGTATAGTGTGTATGTGTGAAGTATAAATGTAATCTGGACGTACTACATTCACCATGTTCTCACTGTTGTCATGTGACTTACCAGCATCAGTTGTAATTCACAAATCCTGTCTTGGGGCCTCGTGGGATAGTAAAGTGTTCATTATATGCACCCTTCAGAATCTCTTCGGAAATAGTAGGTCATCCAGTTACTTTTTGCCTGCTATTTTATCAGTACTGCGAATTCAGAGTTTTAAAATATCTTAATTGCGCTTTTCATTTTTAGCAATCTTTATTGTACGTTTTGCGACGTAACATTTTTAGATGACAATAGTTGTGTTTTTGTCATAAAAATGATCGAACAGCCTACTGTTGCTTTGGTTAACTGGTCACGCGAAGACGTTTGCAAGCAGCAGGTAAAAATACATGCTCAAGCTCAGTTTATACATACATAATTTTTTTTTTCAGTGTTTATATAGAATGTATTTTTACCTGCTGCCACATTCCAGTTTTAAGGTAAGCCTTATTGGGATATCAGTGTGACACGTTCCTCAACACACAATTCACTGACGCGAGGAACTGATACACGACTAGTCACATGCTTGCTTGAAGTCAGGGAGGATAATAAATCTCTGAACTGTCGCCATGGCAACGGCCCTCAATCTCTTATACTTGACTTGAGCGTTAGGGGTATTTTAATGTGAGCCTTCGTCACATATTACCAGCCATTTATTCCGCTTTTCCCCCTCACAAGCCGCAAAAGTTCCTTTTCTGTTCCTATTTTTATGTACAAGTGATCTCAATTAAGGACCTCCATGAAGGCTAGAGGCGGCAGACAGTCATGCCAATGAGAGCAAAAAGGAAATTGTCTTTGTAGCCTGCTACCCCCCCATCCCACCCCCAAACCCAAAGCCAGCCCCCACTTCTCCATCACCACCACCACCACCACAGGCCCCCCCACTCCACTTTCCATAACGAACACAGCGCACGTCCAAAAAACCATCGTGTTCCTGAATTTCGCGACCATAACACGGGTCCAATTTGCTCTCGGAGCGAGTTCTTGTGCCTCACTGGCAACCCAATGTCCTGAAGATCTCGTCTGCAGTGATGATGTCACTGACCAGTCAATGACAAAATGGCAATTATAGGCTCAGATTAAATCTGAGGGTTGAAAGGATGTTGTGAAGGTCTTCCTGATGAGGTAAGGCCATGAATTCTGCGTAGGAATCATCTCCGTCCCGCTAGCGCGCGTATGTTCTCGTGAAGCGTGCCAAGGATGGAAAGTAACTATTTAAAATTGGAAGCCTCCATAGCCCCATCAAATTGCTCCCCACATAAAGCCATAATTAAGTGTCTCAAAAAATGCACCACTGTGAAATGAAGCCCTGATCCAGGGACTTAAGTGGCTGTACTTTTCCTCTCAACCGTCGAAAGAATGCAGGACGAGAAAGAAGCGGAGAAAAACACTCATGTAGCACGTTACATAATCCCAGGGCTGTATGAATCTGAATTGGAGTCATTTGGATATCATTAAAGCCCTGGAGCTCAGTGTCTCTTCGTGTTTACATTACCAGTCAACAATGGTTTCTTTGTCCCGTGTCATCACTTATAATTCGCCGTGAGGGGGGCAAGTGTTGCTGCCGGATTTCTTTGCATGACTACTTGTCTGGTTGTGTTGAAACCGGCCTCCTACAGCCGTTTCTGATGAGCTGCCCGCGCTGGATTACGCTGTCAGCTCGGCGTATCACGACATCAGCAGATAAGGGTTCGGTTACGTCCGGCTTATCACATCATCAGCGTTTGAGCTGGTTCGAATCCAGCGCGAGTGTCTGGTGACGAGCAGCTCGGGATGGCGCGCGCGTGGTAATCCCAGGTTCTTGCTCGGTGGATGCCTTCTAACCCCTCATCTTTGTAGCACATCATAGCCAGCTGTGTGGGCTCCTTTTGGCTCATTAGGAGATCAAACGAGACGCCCGAAAAGAAGTGGGCAGAGCTCTCGAGGCACAGTGAGCCACTCGAATCACGTGCGTTCGCTCCACGCTGATATTGCTGGCAGATGGCAGCCATACTGTACCGGCAAAGTGGATTCAGATGTGACGAATGCTCTTTGATATCTCGCTGTGTATATGATTTAACACGCCTCTCTGTTTGGACATGTCGACAGTTGCTTTATTTCTCTTATTAAGTTTTATTTGCATCATTGTTTCATTGATAGCCACGAATCTCACATGCAGGGACTGTTCGGAATCCATCTGCGAGGAATTATTAACATAAATCATTTTTCATCAAGATTGATTTTATTTCCCAAACAAATCAGCGATTGACTTTTGAACAAAAATCAGGCAAACTGTTGGAATAATACACAGGGTGTTTTTAATACATTTGTGAATTCAATTAAATCAACTCTGATTTATCTTTTTAGGAATTGAAAATTGATCTTTAATAACGTTGGCCAATCTTGAACACATTTTCGGCGCTCGGGGCAAACGGAGAGGCATGTAATTCAATCGCAACTAGTATAACTCAAACAATTTTTTCTCTCTTTAACGACGTGCCAGATGCATGTCAGTGCTTCCTGAAGCTTTTTCTATCCCTCCCACATACAAGAGACTCACAACGTACCCGAGAGACCATCGCCACCCCCACTCATGCCACCCTGCAAGACTTTCAGACAGTATATGTGAGCAAAACCAAGCTACTTCACCCTGTTTTCTAGCTGTAGTTATGAATCTGTATTCCTAAACGAGCATAATCACTTTTGAATTTGTTCGGTTGGACTTGCTTTTGGTTAAGTCTCAGTTTTAAATGTCTTGCTTGTTCTTCGTGTTCTTTCACTATCCTCTTCAAGAACATGTTTAAAGCATATGCTTTTCCCTATTACTGAAATATTAGGTTAAACGTTAAAGCCGAAGGAGGTCCCAAGATAAACATTCGGCAAAATGTTGATTGACGGCTGTCACGGTTTGATTTCTCTTGCACGGTTCTGCCTAGAATAATTAGACGCTTTGTTTATATCCTATTTTGTTTATTGGCTGTGTCTGTGTTCCCATCAAAATTACGGACCTATTATTCCAATGATTTTTTTAAATGTGTGAAACATTGCAACACGTATGACTTGGGTTAATCACAATCCTTGAGCCTGTTGAGTCAGAGGGAGAGATTGCCATCTACAGTATCACTGAGAGATGGAGAGTTGGAGTTATTAGATGAATGTGGAAGGCTGTGTATGGAGGCTCTGTTAGGAAGAAACTTTGCTCAAAGGGTGTTAAAACTGCAGCCTGTTTAGTCTGCGCTTTATGGGGTAGAAGTGTGTGGAGAAAGTGTATAATATGATTCTGAAAATATTCTGTCATTATGGCTCACTCGAATTATCCCAGCGTGTTGCTCTGTGAGTCGAACGTTCTCAGACTGAGAGATGAGAAGTTTTCAGTTAAACTCCAGTTAAGTTTCTTTAATTAATTGCTGTTCTTTTTTGGATAGGATTATTCTTTTTTTATAAGATGTCACATGTAGCTAAAACAATCAATTGAAATTTTATGTTCATTTTACTGTTAAATTAATTGTTTTATTGTTACATTTTGCTGGGAAAAGCCTAGAATATTAATACCAGGTTCTGTTGTGACAATATTGGGGCATATTGTCACAAAAGGTCGAGTTTTTTGAGGGCTATAATAGTGAAAATTTTACATATGTTTATTAAATGCCTTTATTAAGGCATGTGACTGCAGATACTGACTAATACAGATATAGAAAGTGAAATCAATACTTTCTGAATTCTAAACATAATCAACATTTGAAAATTTAAGATTGGCCTTTTTCCAGAGTCTGAAAAAGTTCTTTGTTTGGTTATTATTTTTTTGCACGCATATTCATTGCCATTGTGCATAAAAGTACCTAGACTAATTTAATAATGAGTGATTGCATGAAAAACATGAAAATGATCTGCAATTTTCACAATGCAGTAATTGAATCTATTCAGGATCCACAGGGACATTTTCCATTCAGACAGAAGTGATAATAGCAGTTTTAATCTTTCACTGTACTGTTGACTTGACTTCAGATGAAATTGTGTTTGAGTGGCATCACAGTAATGATTGCATGATGCTGGAACTATATGAACCACAAAAAAGAGAAATCCCAGTCTTCAAAGACCAACCGCATTGGAAGCAACAAACATTTCGCCTCCTGGGATCTTTTCATCCCCGAAGCTTAATTTGATCCTGCGCTCTCCGGGGAGAGAGAACTTCACTGATCCTACACACCAGAGACAAAACACCTCCTTATATTATACGCTTATTTTACAGATATTGGTGAAATCCGACTGTCTGCGCGACTGAAAGCGATTGCGTGATCGCGCGCTCTGGTGACGCGGCTAAACACCCACGTTTTCTGTTATATTCTTTTAGATCATTTGTCTATGATAAGATTCAAACAGTCTTAAAACTTTTTCAGAGACCCGATCAAATCGTGCACATTCACCTTGAGGCGCGGAATTAAGCGCCTTTTAATACAGGAAACGTATGACGAGTGCGCGCAAAGCGCCAATTGAAGTCTGGTTGAGTGTGTGTAACCCGCAGCACTTCCCAAACTCATCAGACTGCAGCGCTGAGCGCACGGAGAGGGACTGACGGCGCTCCGTATACGCAAACAGAGGACATACGGTAGTCTTCGGCTAATTTAGACTGTTGTGATGCGCATTCCCGTAGATCCCAGCGCCGGCCGGAGGTTCAGTCCGCCGGTGTCGGTGAAGATGAATGATGTGAACCCGAGCGCCGGACAGCAGCAACAGCAGCAGGACAGCGCGGTGGTGCCAAGACTCCGCGCGCAAGAGAACCGCTCCATGGCCGAGATCATCGCCGACCATCCCGCCGAGCTGGTTCGGACCGACAGTCCAAACTTTCTCTGCTCGGTTTTGCCTTCTCATTGGAGGTGTAATAAAACCCTACCGGTTGCGTTTAAGGTAAGAACTTGTCTTTAAATATCCGTTTTGGAAAATGCGTTAGTCATTATGTCTAGATAAATTATAGTAGAACATTTATTAGAGAGACAACTTATATATAATGGGCGATTATTGAGTTTGTCGAGTAAAAATGTGAATCTTGAGCATGTCAGATTTTCCACGTTTTAACACTTCTGACTGCACTGAGGAACGAGAATAGAATTACAGTAGTGTATTTCATAAAATATATTTAAACCGCATTGTATATCAAAATATTTCTAAGTGCAGCATAACCATGGTTATTATTTATAACACTCATTTCTTTGCTATCCCCAAGGCTTTCATTTATACAAAAAGTACTTCATATGATTGAATTAATTTCAGTCAGTTTTGGTGAATGTGTCTATTTTGTCAATTTGTCATGGATAGTTACTGTGTCAGTCGACTGAATTGTGCCTTTGTACTATTTATACTCTAGTAAGAGTGTGTGAACAGCATTTTTTTCCCTTCTTAATAGCAGAGTATGGGAACAAAGCTTCATTTAATAAAAAATAATGACATTGCTCTGGCATTATTCACTGTTTGATGTGCAATTCTGGCCTGTGGCAGAATCATCGCTCTTGGCTCATGTTTATGGTCAGGCCTGTGCAGGTGTGGTTAGCTATTAGGTAATTGCCAGATTAGTAGCTTAGTAATGATGAAACAGAATTCCAAGCTCATATGCAAATATAGCGCTTTGGGTGCAATATGCTGACTCATGTACTGATAAATGCAGTGTTTAATAACGATGATGATGATGATCGATGGTCACACAAACACAGCATAGACACGACACAAAATGTTTGAATAAATCATATATATTATGTTTATGCCAACACTGTGAAAAAAATGTTGGATTAACTTAAAAAAAAGCAAGTTACCTGCTTGCCTTAAAATGTTGAGTTCATTGAAATTAAAAATTTGAGTTAATACAATGAAGGCGATTGATTTAATCAATAGAACCACTTTAAGTTGATTTGACAAAAGAAAAAAATGAATTTTTTCTTAATTGAAAATCTTTGTTTTTTAAATATGTTAAATCTGCATGAATACAAACAGACGTTTAATTGTTTGCATGAAATCCTGCTATTAAGTAATGATCAGACGTCGTAGGATCTTCTTGTCTGAACCTGCACGTGCACTGTTTAAAGCATTGCGTCATGGTTCTGTCCACAGGTGGTGGCCTTGGGAGAGGTTGCTGATGGGACGGTGGTCACCGTGATGGCTGGGAATGATGAGAATTATTCAGCTGAGCTCAGGAATGCCTCGGGAGTTATGAAGAACCAGGTGGCCCGCTTCAACGACTTGCGCTTTGTGGGCCGAAGCGGAAGAGGTCAGTCCACTTTTTGAGAAATATTTAAAGGGTGTTATGATTGTCGAAATGATTTAATCATGCAGGTTTCATTGGGAATGTATTTATATCCAAGGTGGTTTGCATTCGTGCAGAAAATCAAAAGTGAGCTGTCACTCAAAGCTTGGCCACACCTTTTTTTATTATTACTGCTTTCATGTTAGAATATGGCTTGCTATCAAATCATGAAATAACCAAAACTAAAGCGAACAAATCATCCGTTTAATTAAACCGTATAGAAGGAGATCACATGGATATCGGCTTTCCTTCACTATCCAATTCTCATTAAAATAATGTTTTTCAATTAATTACAGGACACAATTGATATGTAGGGTCAGCTTATAATTATGTACAAAATTAAAGTATTTTGCATAAACTTTCACATCATAAGGTTTTAAACTTAATTTCAATGCACAAGTTTACCATATTCCAGATCATATTGTCACACCATGCGTTTAAGAGTAATCATTTTGTGTTTATCAACACTTGCACAATGTCATGTGAAGAAATCCTCCTGGGAGATTTGGTAACGGAGGCACGCGGTCACACCGGGACACATGACATTCTTAGAATAATTATAGTCAGTCTGTGTACTGAGCTATCAGTTACGAGCCAACACCGTTGTGAAACCACATCACCGCATTGGCGGTAAGAATGCACTCATTAAATTACAGGTCTGTGTGCGTTCTGCACTAAGGTTTCTCATTCCATCGACGGCAACTCGGGTGCCTGTAACAGTCTTTTGTGTGTTGGATAATTTTGCTTATTGCTCAGATTATTTTTAGAGTCACTGCACGAAATTAAAGAAAAAAAGATTCTTCCCTTTCTGCCTCTTCATGGCAGAAAGGGAACTCTTCACGGTCTGCCATATAGAGGGTTTCGGAAATAAAAACTCCTATTGTTTTCTCCGTAGGGAAATAGATTTCTAACGATAATTTATAAACCGACCCTACCGTGAGCTATGAGGTTGTTAATCAGTGGTATTTGTTTCTGTTGAAGCCATCAACTTGCTTTTAAAATAATCGTGTCTAACGGTGGAATTTGTGGTGAAAAACTACATTAGCCATGATGCTGTACAGAAAATTCCACCAATCAGAGAGTCGCCACAAGCAAGACGCGCCAAAAGAGCTCCTAGCTCCACCTACTCTCCCGTGAATGACGTAAATAAGTCTCCATACTCCCTCAAAATACTTAAACATTTGTGTATATGTATATATATATATATATATATATATATATGTATGGAGACTTATTTAACATTTTTAAATGAGTAGTTTCATATTTCTCTACCATTTTTGCTTCATGGGATTGTAGTTTTCCCTCACTAAACAGTCTTGTACCTTTGTATTTTTTTCTGCGTTTTTTTGCTTTAAAATTGAAGTTTGTAATGTATGGAATCTTGTTTCCACCATGAAATAAAAAATAAAAAAGGTCATTATGACTTTTTATCTCACAATTCTGACATTTTTGTCTTGCAATTGCAGGTTTGTATCTCAGAATTATATTTTTTTCCTCAGAATTGCGATATATAAAGTCAGAATTTGCGTGATATAAAGTCAGAATTTCAAGTTATAAAGTCAGAATTGTGAGATATAAACTCGCAATTCTGAGAAAAAAAAGTCAGTCTTTTTTTCCCTCACAATTGGACATTATATCACGCAATTGTGAGTTATAAAAAGTGACAATTACCTTTTTATTTATTCAGCGGCGCAAACAAGCTTCCTTTGTAATGTTACGATTCACCTCATAGCTGGTTGGCTTGGTTCGTGGCTTAAAACGATTTAACAAAAACTTTTTATCAAATCCATATGGAAGAAATAAATGGAAAAAATGCTTCCGGATCCAGTCAAACAGATAGCCACGCCCCCAAACTTTGAAATTTTTTTTGAGACAGACCAACCTCCTAATAACTTCTATACTGTTATCTCTGCATGGGGAAAAGTGAAGAGTTACACGCAAGAATTAAATAGCAACAGGAATTTTTTGGCTCCTTGATTCTTAAAGCTTCATGATTTTTGACACTTGAGATTTATTTGATTTTCAGAATATTCCAGGTCAAGATGACATGCCATATATTGTATTACCAATATGTTCAAATTATTTTTACATTATGAGAGCCATTTGGTCGTATTTAATTATATTTTACGATCGCAAGTCTTATGAAATCAGTGTCAGCAGATCTGTGCTTCTGTGTGGTGCTGAGATTCCACGCGTCTTGCCAGCTGTTTCCCAGTGTTGCCAAAGTATTCCACCCACTACTTCCTGTCTCCCCAGCAAACCAGGGGCATTCATGAGTAGGAACCATTGGAGCGTCACGTTAATACCATGTTCCCCCGTGTTAAACCACCAGAGAGCACAAATTGTCTGGAAACAGTGTTTAGGGAAGCGAGCTGTCTAGATTGCTGATGATGCCACAGTGTAGCGTTGCACAATTTCCCAGCAGCCCACTGTCCTGTTTATGATCTCCTTTGTGAGAGTATTAAAATACAACAAAAAAAAAGTAGTCATGGCTAATGGCGAAATCTTTAAATATGCCCTGAATTATAAGCTCAGTCTGGCTTTGACACTGAGTAAAGCCTTTAAATGTTTCTGTGTTTGCACAGGGAAGAGCTTCACCCTGACGATTACAGTATTCACAAACCCACCGCAAGTGGCCACTTACCACAGAGCCATTAAGGTCACGGTGGACGGACCGCGGGAGCCCAGGAGTGAGTACACCTTATATTACATACGGCTGTGACTAACCACATCCATGAGGCCTGTCATCACGTTCACCTCTCCGTTGGGCCGCAATCGCACCTCATCAAAGGCTTGCGGTCATTCGGTGCATGTGTTAGTGATTGATTTATTTATTTTTTGATTTCTGCCTCAATCAATTTGTCATGAAATCATTGCTGGAGAAATTCTCTCAGGGCAGACAGATTGATGACTTAAATTTTGCTTTGGAGACTTGGTTTCAGGATCGCTTATGATTTTTCAGTTTTATGTTTAAAAATATGAAAAAGTACCACAATCCCTTCTGTGACTAATGCTTAATTCATTGGATTTATGTACTATAATTTCTGAGAGAAAAGGGATATTCAGTGGAATAATTCTGCAAAGTTATGTGTGACGAGAGAGGAAAAACTTCACGTCGTTCATGAACGAATGTCTAGATTTGGTTCTTTTTAATGAATCAGTTGAGCCACAGTTGGTGAATCATTTTTAATCAAACACTGGAGTCATCGGACTGAATCAGTCAGACAACTCACTTCCTCATTGAATCGTTAGTCTAACTTACTGCTGATGATCGTGTCCTAGAGTTATTACTGTGATGTGTACTTTTAGAAAGCTAAAAGTAGGTTAGTGAAATCGAGATCAGTCTATTCTGACTAGTTGTTTACGTGACATGTGACATATAGTTAAATATACATATACACAACATTTAGAGTCTTGTGATTTTTGTGCCTTGTGCCTGTTTTATATTAAACGAATCAAAATTGGTATTATTATTATATTTAAAAATAAAATATATTTTTATAGAATTATATATTAATTCATAAGTGGATTTTATTGTCATCTATATGTCATCTTCAAAAAATAATAATAATAATAATAATAATAAATATATATATATATATATATATATATATATATGAAGATTACACAGACCAAAAAATAACTATATATTATTTAATATTTGAAGATTACATATATTTTAAAATATTTAATCCTTTTATATAAATATTAATGTTTAAATTAACATTTAAATATTATTTTTATAATATGAAAATATTCATATTTACTATGAATAATGTTTAAATTTGAAAATTTTTGTCATACAACACATACAAAAGTATTTTATTTGAAATATTTTAAGTATTTTTGGGGATATTTTATGTTTATATTTTATATAAAATAGTTTTTTTTCCTCCAACATAAACTCCTACGAGAAACACTGCAATGAATTGTGCACAATAAAAGGAACAAAATAAACAAGTTTTAAGTTCAATTCACACTTGTTTCAAAAGTTGAGCCGGCTGGTCTGTCAGTGTTATCTTAATCAGCCGTCTGTCTGAGCGTTAGGTTAGTGTCAGCACAGAGGTTCTACCACGGTAACATTGTGCTTGCATCAGCTTGTTTTAATGGCACTTATAAAACAGAGAAAAAAAATCTACTACATCTGTCAGTGCCAACTGGTCTGGCAAGCAGCTGTTTTACTTTATTATGAAAAATATATACTTTCGTCTTGGCTTAGAAATCAACCCTATCACATCCCTAACAACATTTCTGCCTCTCTTTTTCTCTCTGACTTTCAGACTATTCTCAATGAACACATATGGTACTAGTATTTAGAGGCACTTAGACACAACGGCTGTATATGGTCTTGATTCTTCATTGTATTACAATGGCCTCTAGCAACTACAGGCCTCGTCTTTGATGTTGAAGACTTCCTCTATTTCTGCCTTATCTATAAGTGAAGTTTTTGAAAGGCTTGCAGGCCGTGTTATTGTGCGTAGGAACAGATGAAAGGGTCGGTGTACCGGAGGTCTTTTACAGCTGGCTTTTTGTGCAGTGCTGATCTGATATTATAAAGCTGTCTCGGCTTACAATATGGTGCCAGATTGCAATTACGAATATCATGTCTCTGATAGACCAAAAGATTTCACATTCTACAGTTTTAAGGTTTTGTTTATATATGTATGTATATATCGTCTATATACTACTTAATATTTTTTAAAAGAAAGTGTTAAATGTTTTAAACACTAGTATGCTACATGAGCTCATTATTTTACGTATACATATGTTACGTATATTTAATTCAGAATGGTCACTCTTCTGCTGGAACTAGACTCACGTACGGCCGTTACTGGAAGCCAGTGATTACAATTTAGAAAGTTATATGGACATTTCTCTTACAAAAACGCATCGCTTTGCTTCAGAAGGCCTTTATTAACTCCTTGGAGTCGTATGGATTACTTTTATGATGGATGAATGCACTTTTTGGGCTTCAAAATCTCAGGTCCCATTATAAAGCTTGAAAGAGCCAGGATATGATGGGATAATTTTAATTTTTGGGTGAACTAACTCTTTAATCCTGTTCTGTACACATACAATTCAGTAAATTATGGGAGTGACAGCCGCATTTTAAAACTGAATTAACTCCTGAAATGCAGGTAGTGACAACCTCATTTACAAAAATTCTGCACAGTGTTTACGGAACTGAAAGTGTTAATTTGTGATGTTATTCAAGTTATGTCTATTTTATCAACTGATATACTTATGCATTTTTAACTATTATTAATTGTGTCCCATAATGCGATGCACTGGACCTGACCTTTACTTGCCTGCCACAATTGTTAACATAGAGTAACGGAGCGTGCAATGTGACGAGGTCATGTGATTAACATAGTGAGCTACATGTAGCTGTGACCTTTTGTACCTTTTTTTATTTTTTTTAGAAAAACAAGGTAATATGCCATATTTTTCTGAAGACAGTGGCTGCATCTGAAAGCTGAATGCTGCTTCCGCAGGCAGCATACGGAGGTAGAAAGGCAACAAGGCACGTCCTTGTGTAAAATAAAGCCTGTGGTAGACAAACCATTTTGATTTTCCACAAAATAGATACCAGATACCAGCTCTTTCTCGCACTCTCATCTCTCTGACAGTGAGTTGACACACAAACCCGCCTCCCCTCCCTCGTTTCATTTGCTCCGGATAAATATTATTGGTGTTACAGGGCTTGAATTTCGGCATGGGATTGAGCATATTGCTCATAATTTTACTCATTCCCATTGATTTTATGCTCACACACAATAAATCCGCCTCTCAATACTAAATTGAGTTCTTTTTCGCTGCTTATTCAGTCAAATACACAGACAATAATGTCAAAATGCCGGTCTTGGCAAGTATTGAGAAAGAGAATGCATGGGTAAAATAATATGGATGTGTGTGTCAGGTCTTAAAGTGACAGCAGCCTAATAAACCTGCTGCCAAATTATCTATAAGGCAGTTTTTCCTCATGGTATAGATGTCAAAATTGCCGAGTGGCCCACCACACAGCCATAGAGAAAGTATCTACAAATTTTGAAATATTTATTTTCATTTTTGAAAACATACTGTACACTTTTAATAAGTAACTACCAGTTTGGTGTGTGTGTGTGTGTTTGCGCAGTGTACTTGTAGAACAAAACTTCAAAGTATTGTCAAGTTATGTTTACCGCAGGCTTTATTTTACTCATAAATTGAAAATCCCATTATAAACCCCATTGGAAGATCTTGAAGGAACCAACAGCGAATCAGTCTTTGGGTTCTGACATCATACTTGCATCGCTCTATGATCGTGTGACATCCTGTCTACTGAGATACTTTCATCTGATGGATATTTGAAGGCAGTATAGATGTATCCTTCACTGCCTTTGATATCCCACAATCCTATGCGTTCCATTCCATGACAGTTAAAAAATAAATATGGTGTCTGAAAATTGAGGTCGGTGGCCAGTTTGTCCGTAAATGCACATTTTTGACCGACTTTTCCTACTTTTGATGTCTAACCCTTCGCAAAGCCCCGCCCCCTTTAGTTACTGTTGCTATGTCAAGTCATGCGCTCTGACGCCACACATCATGTTCTCACGAAGTGAAAAATACATCGCTGAGCAAAGAGGACACTGACAACGTATGGAACACTTTCATATTTAAAATATAGTAATTTTTTTAAAGTAAGTTTAATCAATAAATAGCATATAGTGTCTCTTTAATGTGTCGTGACAGATCGCTGTAGCTCCTTCAAGCGGCTCGTGAACCGATCATCTCTTCATACTAGTTCATTTATAGCATCAAATAAACATGAATGAACATCAGAAGGAATGTTGTTTCAAGCGCGGAAAGACGGGAGTACACACAATTTTTCAAGTTCAAATTCACCAACGTTAATCTACTGACTGCTTTGTCAGACAAAATAGCGGATTTGGGGTTATGATTGGTCAGATCACCTGTCAATCAAACTGTTCGAAGGGTCAATTAAGCAGAGACAGTAGGGAAATAAACGAACCCAGGAATAAATGAGCAGACTCAGACATCACCTGCACTCTGAGCATGTGCAGATGTCCATGCGATCCTTACGGGACTAATCACATGTGCCCTCTTAATAATTTCACATTTCGCACTGATTTTATCGAAGAACGCCCCATTTACAATTCTGCCTCATTAAACCTCAAATTGGTGTTAATGAGCAGGTAATTTGGGAAGAGGCCCGTCTCGCACGTTCAGACAATGCCTACAGTGTGCTGTCAGAATGTCCTGATGGAACATCTCTGTGTGTTTATATTTTTTGAAAATCATAGAAATAACTGTAACATGTTTTTGTACATAAAATTATTATTATTTCAGTCAAAATATCCTCATTATGTCCAGTGCAGGTGGCTGTAATGTTCGTTTGGGTCGTGTTTTTCCTCGTCCGCCACACAGGCCTCATTCTGAGGCTGATATCCAGTACAGGAAGTGTATTAATGTGTTTGTGTATTTAATAGATCTTGATGGGTGCCATATGAACTGTGAATCAATAGGGGCAGGAAAGCGCTAGACAACGAGAGCGTTGAGTATTTCTCTGTGACAGACGTCTCTCAGTGAGTTTGCTTCTTGATTGGCTCACACATGGGTTTTTCTCTCAGCCAGTATATACACCTGTTTTTTATTGCAGTTGTATCATAACTGTGCTGGCCTGTTGTCTTAACATTTGAATCAAATTATGGAGAGACCTTTTTGTTATTTTAAAGGTCATTGCAAGAATGAGAGTCATGGATATGTCGCAGCTACTTGTTGCTAAATGGCTGCTGTTCTGTAAGCTGACGAAAATCTGAATGGAATAAACAATGCTGCTGACAACCACAAACAGTATCTTTTTTTTAAAGATGCAAGGTGGTTGTTTCTACATATATTAATTTTCTGGACACTTTATTTCTTCCTATTACATTTTTTAAACAAAATAACTCCATTAATAAAAATAAAAAATGTTTTTATATATACACTTTTGTTCAAAAGTTTGGGCTTGGTAAGTCTCTTCTACTCACCATGGCTGCATATTTTATATTTAAAAAATACAATAAAAATACAGTAAAAACAGAAATATTATTACAATTTAAATAACTGTTTTCTATTTTAATATGTTTTAAAATGTAATTTATTCCTGTGATCAAAGCTGAATTTTCAGCATCATTACTCCAGTCTTCAGTGTCACATGATCCTTCAGAAATCATTCAGATTTATTGCTAAAGAAATATTTTTTATGATTATCAATGTTGTGCTGCTTATTATTTTTGTTTTTCAGTATTTTTTGATGAGTAAAAAGCTCACGTTTGTGTCATATTTTCTATATTCTAAATTATATTTTATATTTTTATGATATATTATATTTATAATATTTATTTAACTTATCAGCAGTGCCAATAAATAAGAAATAGTGTGATTTCAGAAGCAGCGTGTTCCTCGTACGGGTGACTCCATGAAAAATAGGGGGTCAAATGACATGTAACTTAAAAACAGCATTTTATTGGTTACTTTAAGCTATGCTTTAATAAATCCAACAATGCAATATAATGTGTATGTTTGTAATACAATGCGCTTTTCTATCATTTGCCATATGAAGCGTCTGTTCCCTCAGAATCAAACCCATGGCGTTGATGTTGTTAGTTCCTGGCTCTAGAAGAAAATTCCTTGTGCTTGTGGGGAAATTATTTGTTCCCCATGAGGAAAACAGCTTATAAATCATACTAAGTGATGTTTTTTGAAAATGTAAAAATGTAGAAAGTTTTCTGTGATAAGTAGGTTTGGGGGAGGGGATAGAATATACAGTGTGTGTGTGTGTGTGTGTGTGTGTACTTGTTTTCACTATACTTGTGAGGATCAAATGTCCTCACTTATATTGTGAAATACTTTCACAACCCACTAGTGAGGACATTGACTGGTCCTCACTAGTTTTATCTCAGCCAAAATAGGTTTTTATTTAAATCTAATGATGGTCACATGTTTCTGTGATGGGTAGGTTTAGGGGTTGGGTTGGGTGATAGAAAATGTCATTGACATGATATAAAATCAGTGGAAGTCTATGCAATGTACTCACTAAGATAGCAAAACAAACCCGTGTGTGTGTGTGTGTGTGTGTGTAAAACCAGTAAATCTTGACATTGTGGGGACCTTTTGTTGGTCAACAAGCTTATAAATCATACTGAAAGATCTTTTTTGAAAATCTAAAATAGCAGAATGTTTTCTGTGATGGGTAGGTTTAGGGTTAGGGGTAGTGTAGGGGCACAGAATGTACAGTATAAAACCATTACGCCTATGGAATGTCCCCATAAAACACAAAAACACAACTGTGTGTGTGTGTGTGTGTGTCTAATAGCACTCATTAAGCGTCATTTGATCTAATAGTTGGGGTGGAGTTGGTTAAACTAACATACCTGTGTAATTATGGATTCAGTGTTAGACTGTCACTCTGTGTAACACCTATAGGAAGTGCTCTATGCATCTTTGTCTTTCCACAGCAGTCAAACGGCACGACTGTTAGAAGTCACAGAGACCGCAAGTAAATCTGCTCAAAATCCCCTTTCAAGCGAATTTGCTTGAAGCTAAAATCCCAAATCTGACACATGAGTCTCATTGTTTTGACAATCTCACACATCAACAAGTTGAAAGAGGATAATAATTTAGCCTTAGCAATAACAGCAGCTGATATTACAGTCAAAAAAAAGCCAGTTTTGGCGCGTCACAAGGCGCTCCTTTCAAAACAGACCACACAAGACTGATAGACATTATTTAAGCTTACAATGGATGTAAAAAGAAGTCGGTTTCACTTAGCAGAGGCGTCACTTTGGGGCGAGTTAAGTTTACAATGGGAACTGCTCACATAAAACCAACCAAAACAAGAGAGGAGAAGGAGAGAAAAGCAGAACCGCAGGCTCGATCCGTTCAGCCTGCGTGTGAAGGTGCCAACCGCCGAGGTCGCGGCTCAGGCTGTGCGTGTTTGCGTCTGGTTTGGATAGTTGCTGCGTACATCAGTGCTGCTTCATTAGAAGTCGAGAAATACTGATGGCGCCCTGTTCCGAGTCACACTGCTTTCATATCCGCATGGAGGTGATGAAGAAGTGTGCCTGCGGTTTGAAAAGGGCTGAGGGCCTTGTGCGTCTCGTGTGTGTGTGTGTCTGTACCCCTTCCCTGCTTGGCTTGCCTCCTAAATGCTGAAATGTGAAGACCACACAGACACCTGGCAACACTCCACAACAGCCTGGCTTTTTCCTCCCTCTTTCCTTTTTCTCCTTCCCGTCTCTCTTTCTCTGATTTTCTTTTCCAGTTTATTCCGTTCTTCCGCTGACTTTCTCAAAAACCCTGTTGATGACGGCCGGTGATGAATTTCCATAATTTCCGGGCCGCCCCAACTAGCTTATGTGCGTCGTCCGGACGTCAATTCGATGTGAAAGATCTGTAAGATGTCTCTCTAACATTCCCTGTCGAATGTTAGAATGACGTTCAGCAGATGTTTTTGTGACATTTGCCGCGGCCTCGCCCACAGGTAGTGATGTCATATACAATTTTTTTTTGGTTGAAATGGCGTCCCTTTTACCAAATAATTTACCAAAGTTTTTTACCAAATGCAGCATGTTCCTGGATCAACATTCCAATCAACCGATCGGATTTGAGGGACAAGTTTAAAGTTTATGCCAAGTTAAGGCTTACAACCTTTATTGTTCTTCACGTATCGTTTCTCTCTGTTTTTAGGGATAACTTATGGGTAGGGTTAGGTTTAGGGATAGGGATATGATTGATTAAATTTTCAGACAGGAATGTTGTTGCAGGATCAACAAAAAAGATGTTGACCCAGGAACGCGTCTAACTCAGGACGTGCGACAAATGTTTTGGGGAATTTTAGCCTTCTCTCAAATACTAATTTTCTTTATTTTGACTTTGTTTGTGATGAAATATTACACTTGACTAGAGATGCACCGATATATCGGCCAATAATCGGTCGATAAAAGCAAATTTTGACACTATCGGCTATCGGCTGATGGTTTTAAAACAGCCGTTATTCAGGGCCGATATATCCTGTCAATCAAAAGAGGGAAGGAAAATGCACTGAATTTGTGGTTTGTGTAAAGAAAGAATGTTCAATATATTATTATATGAATTAATAACATTCAGAAAGTTAAGTAATATTAATTTAATCTTCAGAATTTAATGTGTTAATATTAATTTGAGTATTGTGTTTGTTTATTACTGATACCAGTTGCTCTGAAACAAGTTGACGAAATGGAAAGAATAAAGTTTTTATTTGCATTTCTTTCAAAATATAATAATTAAAAATCGCATCGTTGTCTTTCATCGCTGAATGAAACCGGATGGCTTACGGCGTCTGGTGATACGATTTGTATGCCTTATCAATAGTGACGCTTAAAAAGTGAGGAAAGTGAAATAGAAGAAGAGTGATACTAGTGACATCAGCGATTCCAGAGGGAGGGGCTCTGATGACATCCCGAATGGCTGATTCATTGTGGGGGCGTAACTTGCAGTCGGGCCGTGGTTGCGGGATGCAGTCAGACACATTTGGAATTTTCAGCATCATTACTCCAGCCTTCAGTGTCACATGTTCCTTCAGAAATCATTCAAATATGCTGATTTGGTGCTCATTTATTATTAGTTATATTTGGTGCTCAATTATTAATAATGGTTCTTATTATTATCAATATTGAAAACAGCTGCATACATTTTTTCAAGATTATTTGATGAATAGAAAGTTCAATGAACAGTATTTATTTGAAATAGAATTTGTTTTAACATTATAAAATCTTACTTACCCCAGACTTTTGAATAGTAGTGTATGAAGGTTTCCAATATATATATATATATATATATATATATATATATATATATATATATATATATATATATATATATATATATATATATATATGAATGATGTATATGCATTTATATTTTATTTAATTTTGATAAGTTAATTATAAATATTAATGTTATAGATTTTATTTATTTAGTAGACATTTGGTATTTTGATTGCATCTCCCTGTAAGTCACAGTTTAATTGACACTGACTGTGGCCTAAATTCATCAGTTCCTGTGTCCATTGCTCATTACCATTGGAATTCGTTATCAGATCATCAGTGTTTGTTTAGATTTCCTTGTCCAAACAGCCTTTCATGCTGTTCTTCGAATAGTCCAAAAACCCTCGGATCATATATTTCACACTCATTTCATTTTTTTTCTTCCATTGTTCTTGGAACAGTTAATGTGGCCATACAGACTCCCCTGTCATCAAAGGAAGCCTGAAAACAGGAATAACTCCATTATAATTCTCTTTGCTCTGTGATTCTCAACCTGAGATAAGATCTGTGTCAGCTGGAGACTGGGCCACATCCCACAGGGCCATTTAAACATCTGGAATGAATGTGTTAGAGCTTCCGCTCTGTGATTGGACAGGGAAGTGCTAGCTATCGAAAATCTCACTCCTCTGGCTGGGGGATGACAGGAATTTTTGGGACTTTCCCTCCAGCAGTGATTTCATCTGGTTTCCTGGCTCTCTTAAATACATCTCCTCATTCAGATGATGTCCTTGTGCTCATTCCTTTACTGTATGTCACTAAGATATTTAGAGATCCTTAAAGTTCCATGAAGCCTAAATTTCAGCAGGGGTAATTTCTTTTCTTTTCATTTTTTTGAAAAATGCACCAAAAAAGTAGGCATGGAAATCTGTGGTCCAGCCACTAATTATCAAGTTAAAGACAAATCCACAAGAATACACACATGTCAATTAATATCTCTAAGTTTGTATTCTGCATTGCTTTTCCTGGATAATTTTGACATTATTATACGATTGATTTAGTTCAGACTCACAAGTAGTGTTGTCATGTTTCCAAAATTTCAGTAGTCCTTTACCAATACCAGTAAAATTTTGTGGTTCTCTTTTTCAGCACAGAGCAAAAACTGTAGAATTAAGAACTTTAAAAATTTTTGTCCCATTTTGTCTCATGCGTTGGTTATCACTGTCAATCATCACAGTTTTTTTATTTTAAAGATTTATTTTTGACATTTTTGCCTTTATTATGATAGAATAGCATAAAGTGGACAGGAAGTGAGGTAGGAGAGAGAGAGGGGAACGGGATCGGGACAGGTCCACCAGCCAGGATTAGAAATCGTGTTGCCCGAAGCGCTATATGTCACCATGCTGCCCACTAGGCTATTGGCCTCATTGTGCATTTTTAAGCAGTTTCTTAGCACTACTGACAGCACCTCTGATTGGCCATTGCATTTACACACTCAACAGATATGAATGTGATTGGCTACAATGCTCAACTCTTGTAAAACACGCTGTAAATAGAAACCTTTGACACTCAGAAAGCGCTCAAACGAGCACAGAAGAAAACAGCGTCTGTCAACAGGTAGCGATTATACCTGGTGCTTCCGGCACTGCAGAACTTTTTCTTTAGTACCGTTTGACAACGGTACTCACAGCAAATTTTCTTCCATCATGCACCACTGTTAATATCTCAAAAGCATGCGTTAGTGTTTAGGCACTGATCAGACAGAACGCGCTTTTCAGGTCAGAAAACACACCACACTGCCTTTTTTTTTGGGGTTGATTTTAGAAAAAAAGAGCAGTGCGCTGCAGTTTTATTGTTGCTAGGTTAAACTGTTAAACTGTCATATTTGCAGCAACTTAAAAAAAATGGACAAACAAAGGGCGCTTGCTCTGACCTTGATCAAGGGTGAGAGGTGTAAACATTGTGGTAGTTGCGGCTTGTAAAGTCGTACAGCTCTGGGTAACCCACGACAGCCACAACCGGTTTCTCCTCCATCTTTGCATGGTGTGTCCAAGCAACTGTAAACATTCGTCAGCACAACGGAAGGCCTGCCTCTCCGTACATTTGATTGGACTATGGAAAAAAACGCAAATGACGCTTGGTGCTTTTCTGCTCAGAGTTGCTCAGAGCGCTCCTGCAAAAACGCGAGGTGCCGCAGGCGGCCAAAACACTCACTGCCAATAGAAAACTATTTTAAAAAGGCACTTCTCACTGCGTGTTCTGTCTGATCGGGGCCTAAATTGTCATTTTAAGCCTAGACATTCACATTTTTCACATTTTTATTGATTGAAAAATACTGAGAGGACAGGAGTTGATGGGAAGGGGAGGAAGAAACAAAAGCAGGAAGTGTTGGAAACCAGACACAACATGCACTAACCACAAGCCCAAAGCTCCAGCCAACAATTTTTCTCAAAAAAAGAATAAATATAAATGATATACTGTCACATAATTGTGAGGGAGAGACCATTATTGAATTATGAACTATATTTTATCAGATGTTCTTAATTCAAAACTGACTTCCAATGTCAGCTACCCTGAGGAAACCTGTTGAGCTCAACAGTACAAAGGTGCTTGTGATCTCTCTAACACTCGTTCCTGTTTTTGTATTTTATCCACACCATTGGGATTGAACCTAAAACCTTTGTGTTAGCAGCCCAGATTGTTAACCACTTGGCTGCCCCCACCCCCGAGAGATACTTCTTGGGCGAGCAAATGTAACCAGATACATTATCCAAACTGAGGTGGCTACAAATTCTCCATGGACAGAATCAAAAACAAGCCACTTAACATTCCAGAAGTCTTGCTGAAAATTCCCATTGTTTGCAAATTCATCTCTCCATTACCTGTATGTGGTCTGCTCCGGTGACTCTCAAAAATGTAAATATCACCCCCTTGCAAATCTGTCTTCAGGGAGGCTTTTGCAGACTGGATCAGATCCAGTACGGATACACATTGAACACTCTAAATTTATTGGCGATTAGAGTCCGCTGTCTCTTCGAGCGCAGAACATTGTGTTTTATATGAATCACTGTGAAATAAAGCCGCACAAAGCACATCTTTGTCCATTTTATTTCCCCAGCAGGATTTATGTCAGTATCACTGTCTGGATTCAGCTTGTCACAAAAAATTATAGTAGGCAAATTGGCTTTGTGTGAAAAGGTATGGTTTGCTCAAATGCTGCACTTCCTGGGAGGTTGAGTTATGCTAGCTTTTAGCTTTTACATATGTCACATTGCTTGCAAGTTCAAAGGCGGAGCGCAATGCAACAATGTCCTGAAGTCACACTCCGACTCAAGCTAATGATTTTTCCATTAGCTGTAATGTTTTCGCTGTGGTGAAATACTTTATTATTGTGTCTCTATAGTTTCTCATGCTTCTGCAGAAGACGTGTGTGATATTAAAGGTGAAATGTGTAACTTCTGCACCGTTTGAGGAACCAAATGGAAGTAATGAATACGATTTTCACTCCTAAAATCTTAAAACTCCTAAAACATGTCAGACTACACATTGTTACTCAGCCATTCATCGTGTTTCTTCTTTAACCTCGTGTGCGCTGTCATCGAGAAGGAGGGACTGTCGACTGACAGAAGGTGCCGTGAGCGTAAATAAACCATGTTTAGCAGCTAGCAGCGTGTTTTGCTTTGTCTTGTCGTCAGAAAAGCCCAAAAGTGGACATGTATCTGGATTGCATGGATATTTGGATTTCCTGCAAAGAGAACTGAGGTAACATATGTTTTATTTACCTTTTTTCACTCTGCTGTAGTAACTTAGTCCCTCATTGAATCATCATAAACGCAGGAATATTGTTGTCATAGCTCCATAAACATTTTCGCCATTGTAAATTCCGCCTAGCAGGAACAATACCATTTTCTCTCTTTCGTTTTGGCATGTTTGGCTACTGTTGGTTAGTGTCACACGTGACGGAACTTGTCGTGGACGACGGAGGATTTCTGTCGTGAAGCATCGCAGACGCGGCATTGGTTGTCGTCCGCTATGACACACTACACGAGCTGAAATGATCGAATCTCTTTTGTCATTTATAAATCCCCACGACATCCTACATCAAGCAAATCGTGGCAAAATTAGACTAAAATCTTGTAGTCTGAACCGGGCATAAGTCATTCATCTTTCTCAGGTAAATATATTTTGATTTAAGATTGTTTAGATATTTGTAATAGATAACAAGACACAATACTGAGTTAGAGAAATCATATTTTTGCTGTGCACATAGTCCCGCACCACCCAAAATGGCATAGTAAGTTGAGAATTTAGAGTGAAATAACTTCAAATAACTCACTGCAGACAGTGAATATGAAGAGAAATAACATCATCACAGATTTCTGAAGGTGCTGACAGTTAAGCGCAGATTTTTTTAGAGTAGCCGAGATGAAAGATTGCCCCCCTAAATAGTTACTTAGAGTTGTCTTTGTGTATTAAGATAGGAGAAAGTATTGTAAGATTTAAACTGAAAACGCTTCGCCTTTAAATACTCATTCATAGTTTATATTCTAGACATACCAAATTACTTAAATGATTTGATTATGAAACTTTTCTGTGTGTGTTTTCTGCTTCTCTTTGTTCTCCTGGCACAGGTCGGTTAGTCAAGATATAGAGGTAGCTCGTTCTTTCGGTGCCAACTGGAGCGCTGCCAACTCCAGCAGGAGTTTTTCTCTTTCTCCTGTTTGATATTTACTTTACGGCCTTCTCAGAAAAAAACTGCTGCAGTCTGAGGGAGACACTGGGCCATTTTAATGTGGAAAAAGGGGCTAGTTGTGTATTGAGCCGCGCTGCTGTCTTATCCCTCCTCTAATTTGCCGAGAATAGACTTGAGGCTATAGACTCTTAAATGCTCCTGTTATAGCTCTCCAGAAAGGTGCTGGCCAGTGTCATCATGCATCCTACACAGAGGAAGCACATAGGGTCTTGTATTATAAGGGTTTCGTCTTGTCTGGGAAGGCTGAGTGCTTAATGTGTGCCAACGGAATATTATATGCCAAGCATAGCACTTCATTGTCAAAGCCAAATCTCCGCCCTGATGGGACAGATTAATAGATGATATTTTAAGAACATGCAATATGTAATATTTGATTTTTTTTTTTATGGAAATGAAATTAGATTCGGTTTGATTCCATATGGCAGAGTCACAGTAGATTGTGGCTTGAAAGACTCAAATGCCATGGGGCATAATGAAAGCTCTTATAAAGAGGGGAAATGGAACACCTGTCTCATAGTTAAACCTATGCCATACATATACATCATAGATTGGCTAGGTTATTCATGCTAGGAGATATAATCAAGACCCACCAAAAACTTTTTTGAGTTGGTCCTTAACATGCAGTCTGCAAGCAATCACCTCATTATTGCAAGGCACAAGCTGATTGGCCTCTGCTGATCCTGCAGCCAATGAGATTGTTTGCTCAACATTTAAATAGTCTGGTTCCTTGTTTGCTGTAAGCGAGAACTAGTTAGAGTTCCTCTGAAACCCTCCACCTCCCCCAGCTCCACCTGGCTTGATCTGTTATGGATTTATGTGTCTATTTATACAGCAGCAGCATATCTTACATGCTCACAGCAACAATAATGAACAGCAGCAGTAATAACATATTCAATAACATGCTAAAACTGTTCAGAAAGTTGCTATGATTAAAATATTTTCTCAGAAATCTTCTCCATGAATTATCAGTCAATATTTATACTAAGTACACAGTGTATAGTGCATAACAAGGCCATGTCTTGAACATTGGGAGATTTTTTTTAAAAATATTAGTAAAAAGAATTATTAATAATTGGTCTTAAATGTAAAGGAATTTAAAGTATTAAAAGAGATTTAAAAGAGTAAAAGTAAAAGAAGTTCAGTAGTTTGCATCAATGGATATTACTTCTATTTTTTATTAATATTGTAAAAAGCTGTCAAATAATAAATGTTTAGTTAGTTTAGCCACGCACTCTTTCAATGTTAAAACTAAAGCGTCACATTGGAATTCACACTCTTCCTCTGTGAGCTGTAAGGCCCGCCTTCTTTAATTTGATTGGCCGTCTCGCTCATTTTGACATTGATGAGCGCTGTTACACCGCTGAGGCAGACTAAAAATGAAACTTTTAAAACTTTTGTCATCCTAACAACAAACAATGTGTCACATAATGGAGCGGAGCAGCATCAAGAATAACAAATATTGGAGGGGACAATTTGACTATTTCTAATTATTGGGGGGGAACTTGTCCCCCTCAATGTGTATGGTGGTTATGACGCTGGTGCATAACATAGCAAATTGGACTTGATGTCATCTCTTTCATAAATAATAATAATAATTATAAACAGGCAATTGAATATCATTACATTGTTCTTTTAATAACTGAAATATTTGGGCTTTTTGGACAAATACATTTAGGGCAAGTGCAAATGCGGTTAATTCATTTCTCAAATTATCTTTATCCGTAGTTTGTGAATCTTTTTGAATGATTCAAAAGAACTCGTTCATGAGAATCATTTGTTTGTGAAGTGAACTACATGATGTAGGTTTGATTTTACATGCAGCCTGTGAGGAGAAGTGTGAGTAACAGTGCTGTAATATGCGACACGCTTATTGTGTATTATATCAGAAATATGTAAGTACAAGTTATGATGTGGTCATCAGTTTTATTAATGGCAGTATGTTGATTGCAGGGCACAGGCCAAAGTTGGATGACTCGCCGAAGGCCGGACTGTTCTCCGACCGTCTCAGTGAACTGGAGCGTATCCGGCAGACCACCATGCGGGTTACTGTGCCAACGCAAACTCCACGGCCCTCGCTTAGCAGCCCCAACTCCTTCACACCTCAGGGGCAGACGCAGATAACAGGTATGAGATAGAAACGCACTGCGTTTTCTATTCTTTTCAGAAAGGTGCAGCCCTCTCCATATTTAAAGGTAGGGTAGGCAATTTCAGAGTGACTTGCTTATCAAGCTAGCTTGAGCTCCCACCGTCCCTTCAGAGCGTCTCCAAAGCCACGCCTCCTTCAAAACACGAGCGCACACAGCAGAGTCTGCGAAGCGTCACGAGACGAGAGACGGCATTAAATTATCTCATGTCTCAGGTCTTACGTGTACCTCCTGACTGCTGTAGATTCATTTCAGCGTTGATGAATCAGAGTCTGAGGACGTGAACAGCTCCGGGTAGAACATCACGGGTTGCAATCTCGTTATTACGGTTATGAAATGCCTTGAACGCAGCATACGCTTATTGAGCTGATGACGTGTGATGTCTGAGCGAACAGAATGCAATGATGGGATGAACATTTTTTGGTACTGAGACTTCCACAGAATATATATATATATATATATATATATATATGTTTTAATATTTAGACCATTTCTATTATTGTTTAAAGAAGTGAAAAAAATTACAGTATATTCATTTTAAAAACACACATATATTTGTGTGTAAACCTATACATATTCAAAATACATATGTGTCCGTGTTTGTGTGTGTGTGTGTGTGTGTGTTAAATATTACATATTTAATTAAACTGGGATTGGCTACACCATCCATGGTTTGGAGAATGGATGAATGGATGTCATATTTAATTATTTACATTTATGCATTTGGCAGATGCTTTTATCCAAAGCAACTTATATTGAATTCAAGGTATATGCATTGCTAGCGGCATGCTCTACTGTTTGAACCGTAGGAATACAGGAAATATATGTTTTTTGTTTGTTACTTTGTTTTAAATGTCCTTGTAATTCATCATTTGTCATATTCCGGTTTTATTGGTATGATCGGCACACAAAACCACATGAATTATGTAAATGATGCTTTGAGTCACCACTAACCTGCCAGTCACAATTGTTGTTTCCTTTAGTCAAGTCATCACTTGCAGCGATTATATTTACTCATCCACCCAAGCATTTCAGCATCTGTGGTGTGTGTCACTGTTAGTGTCTATCTGTCTCAGCACAAAGTGGTTTATCTAAGCTGAAATCGCACACTGCAACATGATGGACAAGTGGAAACCGAGTGCGGACAGCCTTGGGCAGTGCGTTGTGTCACTGTGAGAGAACAGGATATCACCTGTCCTTAATTACTGCTCGGAGAGCGCATGTCCTGTACTCTGGGTCCTGTTACTGTACTGCTCCAAACTCTGTATGTACAAGCCAAGTGACTGAATCTGAGAAGGAATGCGCTCTAGCTTGTTGACTTTAGCAATTATATGCCTGCTTTTAAACTGATACTTGGCATGACAGAGAGGTTGAATTATGAGTCATGATATATGTCAGTTCAGACAAATATTTTTGAGTGCATTCATTTAAATGTTGAATAATATTGTGTTTGCTAAGCACACAAGGCTTCTATATGAGATCAAGGAATACAAACAATTCAATTTTCAGTTTAATTAATGTCAGGATATAATGATTATATCAGTGTTTGAGATCAGCTAAATGGAGTGGTGTGCAGTGGTGTTTTAAAATGAGGAGGTCTTTTAAAAAATTTTATCAAATGTAAATTTGTCCTTGTTGCACTTAATTTTACTGGTTAAATAAACATTACATAAAAAGAGAGACCAAATACAATTCTATTTTGTATATTTACATTAAATTCGCAATGTTCTGTTTGTTAAAACCAGGTATAAATTTCATCAAGTAGTGTTTTTATGCATTTTACATTTATTCCAAAATATTAACTAAAGGTAGTAACAATTTAAACAATAATTTGTATTTGAGAACTAATGTTCAGCTTTTCTTTTTAATAGTCAACTTATTTTCAGCAGGTATGAAGCGTGTAAACACTGGCCACAGACACAGACAGAAGATGTACCTTTAATTTCACTAAGCTCACTAAAACCCCCACAGCCATCATGTTTTCAGGCCATTTCAAGTTTGATTTGACATGACAAAGAGGTAATATCTAAGTGGCTGAGTTATTTGTCTTTCCATAAATGCCAAAGTCTTCATTCAGGACGATTCGAGAATACGTGTGAAAACAAGAAGCGGAATTTATCGCACTAAACAATCACATCCAATCACATCCAATCATAGCGTGTTGGACGAATTGTCATTTCACTCTCAATTACCCCCCCCCCCCAATCAAACTAACTGCACTCTATGGGGGGTCTGTTAAAAGTCAATGGGATCAGGGGAGGCAAGCCTCACTGCTGTAACTTCACCTGCAGGTGTGGCAGTTGGACAGTGTTACTCTATAAAAATGAGTGGCATTTAGTCTTTTTGAATGTCACATTTTGTAATATTTGCAGTTTTATTTTTGTAACATAGAATATTTTCTCTTCCAGTTTTTTTGAGGAGACACTGCCTCAAAATGCAAATATATTATTATGGCAGATGAGTAAATCATTACAAAATTAGCATTAGAACATATTTTTTCCTTCTGCTGAACACAAAGAAGATATTGTGAAGAATGTTTATAACCAAACCGTTTCATTTCCCATTCATTTACTTTGTATTTTTTGTCCTTAAAATGCATGTCCATTGAACCAAAACTGTTTATTCACTAACCTTCTTTAAAATATATATTTTGTGTGGCCTTTTACTGTGGTCTTGTCTTTGACCTGTTCTCTGTTTGTACCTTTAGATCCACGCCAGGCTCAATCTTCCCCACCTTGGTCATATGACCAGACGTATCCATCATACCTGAGTCCCATGGCCTCCCCATCAGTGCACTCCACCACTCCGCTCTCGTCCAGCCGGGCCACGGGGCTGCCCTCCATCAGCGATGTGCCCAGACGCCTTCCAGGTAACCTCCAGCCTCAGACCTACAGCAGGTGCGCCCCCTACCCCTCGCGTCTGACACTGCAGTGGGCAGGGGGGTGGGCACGTGTTTTATGGTGATTTGCACACTTAGAAGTTTTGGGGTTTCTGTGAATAAGCTTTTACTGAGCACCTTTTTGAAAGATATTTGAAAATTAAGGGGTGCATTTACTAAAAAATCTAAATATTTTGCCACATTTTATAAGAAATTTTTTAAAAATATTTCATTTCAAATCTCTTAAACTGCATTTATGGCCTATCATCAGACAGATGGCTCTAAATTTTGTGAATGAGCCACATCTGAGCCTCATTTGCATGCAAAATAAGCATAGAATAAGCAAAGAATGACAGTAATGCAGTCATGCTGCTATTTGTTGTTATAGTTTTTATTAATATTTTGAACTAACTTTTGTTTTGTTTATATTTCAATTTCAATTTTACGTAATTTTGTTATGCCCTTTTTTAGTGAAAAAGATTTTTGCACTGAAATGCACACAAATGTGTTGCAAATATTTGGTAAATTCGCTCCTAAATGTGTTGGGTGAAAGTTTAATCAGATTAATGAGAAACACATGAACCTACAAAAAATAACAAGTGTGGCTTCATTTTGAGAGGGCTATTTTGTGAAATTATCATTTTTCTGTAATAGTCTGTCAATCATTTTAAACAAATCATAGCTTTAAATTTCAGAGTCATAATTCGTTAGAAACACAATCTCATATTCGCTCAATTTTTATTAGGTAATGGTCCTGTAGATTTGTAAACGGAGCCCGTTTTAAAATTGTACTGCGCCATGAGTGTATTTTTAAAACTCGGGGGAAGGAAAAAGAGTTTCCTTTGCTCCTCTTTCCATGGCTTTGATCCTGCGTAGTATATCGTTAATAACAGACCAAGACATAATAACAGGCCAGTGGCGGGCAAATAAAGCCGCTTTATAGCATTACGCTTCTCAGAGAACCTGTGGAATGGAAGGCCACTCGGTGCCCGAGTTGCACCCCATAAGATAATTTGTCCTTGTGTGCCCTACAACACACCCATATACCCTTTAAAGAATAAATGTAGACAGACAAGTTTCCATTTCCAAACACCTGTTTGAGTCAGTGCCAGGTAAGTGTTTTCATTCTCTCTTATTTACCGCCATACTACACCCTCACCCATTCCTGAGAACCTGGATTGGCTTAAAGTGATTAAACAAGAATCTCCCTCACCTGAGCACTGGCTGGCAGGTTCTGGATGTCTGCCATCTGCCTGCCGTGTTTAATTAATTTAGGTATATCATCCTTTCATGTGATGCTGGCGTATGTTAGCTTTTGTTAATAATAGTTTTGATGTCAGATAAGGACACGGCTCTTTGATGTTTCCCGCCACTTGACTGTAAGAGTAACAGAGCAAATATTCATTGTTGATGATATAAAACACTTCAGGAGTATTAGTCTTTTAACACTGCAAGTGTGTGTTTGTATTGCTGTGGTGGTAATATACTTACCGTACTCAAGGGGGCGATAGAGTTACTTTCATGTACGAATTTTGGATTAAAATATCCAAAAACATTAGAACAATGTTATATATTTTTATATATATAACAATATATAAGACTTGTGTACTTCAATTATCCCAAATTTTTCCAACAATGCTTAAATCCAGAGAAACCCTCAATTTTAACCAGTGTCAATGTATCACATGTCAATGACGTCTCAATTTCTGGTTTTACTTTCGTAGAAACCATGGTAACACCAAAGACTTGATTTACCGCAAGAAACCAATTCACCGCAATGTTCGAACCTTGCACCAGAGACCACACTATTTCGTCAAGTGGCTAACATAGCAAAATCAGAAAGAGCTTTATTTGTAGTAACAGTAATGCAGCATTTTCTCAACCATACAAATTTTTTAAAATTAATTGCATGCCATTTAACAACACAAGTCATCCAGCTTTTATTAATATGATATTATAATATTGATCTAGCTTACTGCAATGTGCAACAAGCTGAGTAATAACTTTCAACACACTCAGATGTATTTTTACTATGATTGTTTTGACCAAGTAAAGTCAAATAAGTTTTAACAAAGTGACATGTGTGAGTAGCAATTCAGCACGGCTACTTTATTAGAATGAAATAAAATAATGTGATTTAACTGATCAAACGTAACTGTAACAAAGTTCAAGTTCAGGGAGGACGGAGGTGGGAACCAGCAAACATTAAACGCAACTTTAGTCGTAAAATAAAGATAAACAACAACAACAAAAAAGCAGTGGCAGCGGCGACTATAAGCATAATATACTGTAAGCTCCAGAGCTCCTTCATGAGCCTCGAGACCGGTGTGTCGCGCAGGTATCTATCTGTCTCTCATTAGCATTCGCTCCACCAGCCTCAATCCACTCCCGCGGCTCTCAGACTCGCCCTGCTTCATACCACAGTGACGCTAATAAAACTTAAATACATTAGCTTATGCATGAATATGAGTCCTATTGAATTACTTTCCATTGGCTGTGGAGGTGAAGATGAAAACTCCCATGATTCCACGCTCATTCATGGCGTCATGAAGCTACACATTTGTTATTGTTTTTAATAAACGACCTAACAGCGAACATACATACATTAAACTTGGGTTATTGTGTTGTTATTCAGATTGTTAACTATAAGCATTTTAAAGGTGAAGTGTGTAATTTTTTGTCACCAAGCGGTATTGCAAAAATAATCATTTTCAGACAGGTTTCTTTTTTTTCTTTTCTTTTTTTAAGGGAAATGTCTTGCGTATTGTCTCCAGTCTCCACATATTAAAGCATTTTTTCTGCTGCATGACAGTACCTGAAATAAAAAAATCTGTAAATGATAACAGATTATGCTAACATCTACTATTACAACCCTAAACACAATGTATAATGCAAAAAAATATTTTAAATTAGTTTTTATTTTTATATTTTCATATTTAATATTTGATGAACACTAGTTGCATGAATCGAGGTCTGATTAATTTCAGAAAATAATAATGCATTACATCGGTCTCGAAGCATGTGTGTTCACATGCTGTCAAATTTAGAAAGTTAGAAGCTTAGCTTTTGTATTGTATCAAATAAAAGTGCAAAAAATAAAAATAAAACCACTGCACCGTGTTGTATGGTGACATCATATCTTATGTTGACAGACAGGACTTAAACTTGTAAATAACCCATAATTGTGTGGTTCACCTGAAACTAATCACTCTTGCCAAGCAAATCATTAGTTTTACAGGCATAGCATCTGTTTTCAAGACCAGCGCCATCTCGTCTATGGATTTTTGGTGACTAGCACCAGAGAATGTATGTAAATAACTTTTTTTGCTTTTATCATATGGCCTTTTATTCAGAGCACAGGCTCTCTGTATAGCCCGGGGCGAGAGAACCATTATCGGCAGCCACTCAAACCAAAGATTTTAAATATAAAAGAAAAAGAGGTTGGGGTGTAGAGGAGAAAGGAGACACTGCTAGCATTAGCGACAAGCCGTGCCTCCGCAAATCGCCCACATTTAACCATGCCACCCAGTCGGCCCACAGGCGCAGACATGGTGACAAGAAAGACGCCGTGTGATTTATGAAAACAGCTCCGCGCCAGGGAGGCGAGGTCGTTTCTTTTTGTTCCTTTCACCCTTTGGCACTAGCGCTATAGCACCATTAGTGGTTTCTGATTTTTGGAGGGAAATAAAGAATATGTTAAGGACAGAAGAGCAGATGGACAGTTTTTGCCTGGGTTTATAAAGCTGAAGATACCAGGAGCCCACAACAGTGCAGACGTCTGTCTCTCTCGCTACGATGCTGCTTCGCGCCCCTCTAAATGTTTCCAAATGTGTGACCGATTATGCATCCTGGTTGTGTTTTATGTGCGGCAGCCAAGTGATGCAGATACACACACACACGCACGCGCGCGTACATTTTTGTATGCACAGAAACAATTTAAACATGCACAAAGAATACAGAGGCATATAAATAGCCTGGAGACACAAATGAACTGAGACATATAACCGCACACATGAATACACATACACATGAACTCATCTGTGACAAAGAGGAAAACCCACAATGAAGTTAAACCAACTAATCGATAAACTGTTCTCCTCTGTGTGTCTGTAATTTAAAGTTAATGGTTGTTTTTAATAGCTACATTCTGTCATTTAAATGTATGTGTATGTGTGTGTGTGTGTATATAAATATATGTGTATATAATACATTAAAAACAGTAAAATTGTGAAGTATTATCACAATTCAAAACTATTTGAGTCTGTTGACTTAAATCGTTAGTGTCACATGTTTAGTTAGAAATCATTCTAATATTCTGATTTGGCGCTCAATTATTACCCAATTATTGTGTCGTCATGTTGTTCAATTGTCACTTGTGTCTTCAATGGTATTTCAATCCTTTGAAAGTAATGCCAACATTTGTTTCTGTAGGTTCGACAGATTTGAGTCCTTTCCCTGGCCAGTTTGAACGTCAGTTCCCAGGTTTCTCCTCGCTCACCGAGAGCCGATTTTCCAGTCCCAGAATGCACTACCCGGCGACCTTCACGTACACACCCACCCCGGTCACCACGGGAATGTCTCTCGGCAGCGCGCATTACCACACCTACCTACCGCCACCGTACCCCGGCTCCACCCAGAACCAGAGCGGACCCTTCCAGAGCAGCAGCACACCCTATCTCTACTACGGCGCCTCCTCTGGCTCCTACCAGTTCTCCATGGTCCCAGGAGGGGACCGATCGCCCACCCGGATGATGCCGCCTTGTACTAGCGCATCCACAGGAACCAGCCTGGTCAATCCGAACCTCCCGGTCCAGGCTGATGGAGGCGGGGGGGTGGAGGGAGACGGAAGTCATAGCAACTCCCCCACTCTGCTCAATCCTGCTGGTAGAATGGACGAAGGCGTTTGGCGGCCGTATTGATTGGGGCGTGGAACAAACGGCATGGTTTTAAAGCACAAACCTTTCTAGGATGTTCATCCTATCTCGCTGAACTACTTTCCCTCGCTATCATGAGTATTTATGAGCCTGTTGAAAGGGAAGTATTTTTTACATTACTTTGAACTTTGTTTTTGTAATACATTGCTCTGGACTTTTTGACCTCTGGGATTCGTTGTCACAGGCAGGAGAATTTGGAATTGAAGGAATAGAGATGGATCGAGTATTTCATTATCATCATGTTATTATTTACTTGTCTTGGCATGTTTTTAATATATCATTTAAAGCACTGAACAACATCTGTATGACAGTTTGTGATCAAAATCTCTTTTTTGTGCTTTGTTTTAACTTAAGCATTTAAGTTATACGTATTTGATAAAAGGATTTAAAGTAACTTATAAAGCCATAGATTAATTAATGTATTTGGAACTTGAGTCATAGAGGGAATATTTTTGTAAAGCATCTATGTTCAAGTTAATGCAACTAATTTAGGGTAATTTAAATTTATGTGCCTTAATTGATCACACAGAGTTGTATGTTTAAGTCTAATGCGTTTAAAACGAAATAGGGTCTCTGTGTCTAAGTACACTACATTTGTAAGCAGTAAATATTGCTTGGTACCAAATGCTCTTTCACTGTTTGAAAGCTTTAAACCAAAGAAACAGCCATGGATGCTCAAAAGTGTTTGCCAATGTGCTAGATCAAGCTTTCTTTGAGTATCGCGCATGTGCTGGGATAATTTATTTAGCTTTTATGTTGCGTCATCAAAAGTGGTTGCGGTTTCCGATGAGGAGAATATTGAAGTTTCTGGATGTATGTTGTACACAGATATTCTTTTCCCGATAACTGGAGTGGTTCATATGTGTCCAAAAAAAGAGGGGTACGACACATATGGCACTATATTACTCATTCCAACAGTGCAGCTGGAGTAAATCCCAGTATTTTTTATTTTATTTGCTATGTATTTTTAATATAGGCTAAATTTACACTACCATTCAAAGCTTGGGTTCTGTAGGATTTTTTTTAAAAGAAATTAATACTTTTATTCAGCAAAGAAGCATTCAGTTGATCAATAGTGAGTCTTTTACAGTGCTACAAAAGATTTTGATTTTGAACGTTCTATTCTATAAACAAATTCTGATGAAAGAAATGTATCATGGTTTCCAACATTGATATTAAAAAGAACTGTTTCAACAAATCAGCATATTATGTATACAAAGACGGCAGACTCATGACTATGAATGGGAGAAAGCGCGCTATGGCGGAATAGTCCCGCCTCCTAAATGAAAGAGCCAATCGCCAATTGCTAAAGTCATTGCATGGCAGCTGCCTTTAGAAGCTCCAGTTGCTTCCGTTTTTTTGTCATTATCTGAGCATTTAGAAACAAAATTTATAATAGATTGCATTGGTGATTTCCTATATAAAATTTAATCGTAAGCTTGGTAAACAGCTTTGGAGAATTTAAAGTTGGACTTGCATGGCTAAAATGGCTGCCTGAGAGGCGTTTCAAAGCTGGCCGCCAAGTGAAACGACTTGCGATCAGAATGATTTCTGAAGGATCATGAGAACCCCAATCTTTTGAATGGTAATGTAGCTAAATTTTCTTCCATGGATGGTACATGGTCAATTTTTCATCATCAGGTTCTAAGTGTGCAAATTACCTTCATAATTTCAGATTATTAGTATTCCGTTAGTGTATCCATCGTCGACAGATTGACTTGCCCAACTGCAATAGCGTACCAGAGTTATATTTTTCTAGTGCCTTACAGTTGGAACTATACAGACCTCAAAAAGAACTGAAAACTTTCCTCAAAGCAGGGCTTTAAATAAAATATGGCTTGTAAAGCCCATATTTAAGCAATTAAAAAACCCAAAGCTCTCAGCTTGAGCAGGATGTGTTTTTGTCCTTATTTTCCTGAACATTGGTCCAGTATTGCATCTCTGGTAGGACCGGTCACGGTTCATTTTCAAGGCCCGGTTCCGCATTCCCGGTTCCTCCGTCATCCTGACGGAGACACTGCTTCAAATCAGGGCGTCTGCTTATAAATTTAAATAGCTGTGAGTGTATATGAAATGTTTACATCATTCAGAGACCATGTTGTATATTACAGGAGGTAAATACACCACCCTAGTTTTGTTGAATTATTATCTCATTTCTTCTTTTGTAAATTAGTATTTATCTGACAGGTTAACTGAGGGCAATTTGTAGCAAATTTGTCTCTGGTTCTTGCATGCTTTGTTTCCTTTGCACATCTGTGTTTAAATTATCTTGCTTTTCTTCCCTGTGAAGCCTGTTCTCTTTTATCCACGGAAAGAAAAAGGGTTTAAGGGGACATTATCATGACAACAGTGAAAGAAATTGGCTTTTTTGATTGTTGTATGTTGATTATCTTTGTAAGAGAAATAAAGAGAGATTTTGCAATGATCTCGTCGGTCTGAAAAGTAGTATTCTATCATAGTTTCCTGGCATTACTGCGTTCCTCTTTAAATATATCATCTCCGTCATTAAACTTTCTCCTCTGTCTCTTTTCCCCAGTTTGACGTTGATTAAAAGTCACATCGGGGCTTTAGGGAAGACTAATGGCCAGAAGTCCATGCGCCGGGTTGTTCCATTTACATACAGTTTCATTGCCTTATCGATGAACCTTGGAGATACCTGGCCGGGGATGAAAGCTGGGAAGCAGCTCGGGGTTTGTGCACTACTGTAGAACGCACTGACTTGGACCAAAGTTTGGATCAACATTTGCTTTGGATGGTCCTGGAAGCACACGGCTGGCCTCGGTGCTGCTTTCTTCTCTCTGCTAGTGATGTCTGTTAAATTGGGGCTGTTACACATTACTTGAAGACATAACAGGCATAATCAGAGAGCGATCCATCTCCATTTAAACCAGGAGCCTTCCTGGGATTTCCATGAATATGAACTGAGTGGGAAAAGCACGTTTTAGCTTCACATCCAGTAATTAATGAGCCAGAAAGCACAATGTCCTTAATCTGTAACAAAGAAATTGTTCCGAATGTTTTAAATGTACCCAAATTAGATTTTAAATCCCAGATTTTCAATGTGCTCCAGACTTTTGGACCCTGCTGTATATTATTAAATTCAGTGAAGTGAAATCTGAAGTAATGTCGGGTGTTTTGAGGATTTGAGAATGTGCTGTACCGTACCTGATACCATATTGTTCTTGGTCAAGCAAAATTCCCCTAGATTTTCCCTTTGATATCAGTCTTTCAATTACTGTCTTACTAAGTGAGAAACAAGGAGAGAGAGAGAGAGAGACATTCCACCCACAGAACCAGTCAGCACCTCTGTGTCAAACAAGCGAAAGTCTGTCAACGGTCTTTGTTTGAAAGGGCCCACTAAATATATTGCATTCCACTAAAATGCCCACCAATGCTGCAAAAAATCTTTAAACATCTTTAAATCATTTTAAAGAAATAGTTTAAACATACAGTTTGGAATAATTATGTTTGTTTTTGAAAGAAGTCTCTTATGTTCACCAAAGCTGCATATATTTGATCAAAAATACAGTAAAAACAGTAATATAGTGAAATATTAGTGGTTTATGTTGTTTTATTTTATTTATTTGTTGTTGTTTTTCAGCATCGTTACTCTTCAGTGTCACATGACCCTTCAGAAATCATTCTAATATGCTAATTTGCTGCTCAAGAAACTTGATTATTATTAAAGTCTAATATTTTTGTGGAAACGGTGATACACTACCATTCAAATGTTTGGGGTAAGAAAAAAAAAAAGAAATGAATACTTATATTCAGCAAGGATTCATTAAATTGATTAAAAAAAAGTAATGTTACAAAAGATTTTTTTCAAATAAATGTTGTTCATTTGAACTTTTACCTAACAGAAAAAAGGCATCACGTCTTAAAATATTAAGCAGCAAAAACAACACTGAAGTTCATTAATTCAACATTTATTATAATAAAAACCATTATTATAACTGAGCACCAAATCAGCATGTCATGTGACTGAAGACTGGGGTAGTGGCTACTGAAAATTCAGCTTTGCCATCACAGGAATTAATTATGTTATAAAATATATTCAAATGGAAAATTACATTTTTACAATATTACTATTTAAGAAATGCAGCATTGTCGAATACTTTCAAGTAATGCCTTAATTCCAAAACTTATATATTTCAGGTAAATTTACTTGAAAAGCAAAATAAGATATTAAGTTAACATATTCATTTTCCTATTTCCTATTAGTTTTAAGCACAAATCTGGCACAATTTAGCGACATTTATGCTTAAAACAAGATTTAAAATCTATATTTAAAAATTAATCTAATAATCCTTTTACCTGAAACTCTTACATTTAGTTTTGTTGGTGTAACCTAACATATTTAGGTTGATTCAAATAATTCTGCCTTCATTCTTTTTCCCCCCGAGTAAAACAGCCAGACAATATTGTAACATCATCTTTAAGATGATTCTCAGCCAACACTTGTGTGAAACAATCGTCTCTGTTAGTGTTGTTCATAATAATCAGATTTAACACTATGAGGAGGCCATCTGCGCCATCTAGTGCTCTAATCTCACAGCTGTGTTTCAATTTGCCTTTTGGAGAAATTGAGCCATTGCTCAGCATGAGCTCTTGTGCGATGACTAATTTAATCCTATATGAGAGTGTAAAGGTCATGATCATTGCATAAAAGATAAAGTGCGTTTATTTATTGAGCATGACCTCCATAAAGTTGTCCTCAGACAGGTCAAAAGGTCAAACGTGACATATTTAAGAAACCTCCGAGCAGTTTTGGTAAAAGCACGCTCTATATGATAATCAAGGTAGCTGTGGACCGATCGGTTCAGATATCAGTACCATGGACAGCTACCCGATGAACAATAGATCTCATTGTTAAATCTATATGTTTGTGCCAGCAGGTTCGAGTTATCTTCCATCTAACTTGTCAAAGGCCGCTCAATACAAGCGAGCGTCTCAGTGAAGATCGACTTGCACATGATGGACAGAGTTCAGCAGCATGCCAAATATTCATGCAAAACAGCCTTTTTCCATAGGATTGAGCCAAACACTAAAATGTGAAATATTTGGAAAGAAACTCCATCTTGAGTCTCGGCCAGTCACAGAGGAGCAAAGACATGTTTCTTGTCAAAGAAACGGCCCTATAAACCTTCTGAGGTGACTGAGTGTTAATTGAGAACTAATGAACTGGTAATGCAAACCGGTCAAATCACGTTTCCAGAGATCTCGCACGATGAGTGACATATAGTCCCGGTGACATTATACCTATTATTTCTGATACTGTATTTTGGAAAACGGTGGAGCTGATGTTGCTAGCCAAACCGTTTTATCGATGCCCAGGTCTGGTACTCATTTAGCCCTGTCTCCAAATATCCCAATGCATGTTATTATATTAATGACAGATTTTATGGTTTATGACTGGAAAGTCAAACTTTCTCGATTTCCTGTGGAGCTTGCGATGATTTATATGGCTGAATGATAAAACGAATTCTCTTGACAGCCGAGGACTTGCGAGAGCTTCTGTGGGTAAAGCCGGGCTCAGGAACAGCAGATTGAGCTCTTATGTGGAGAGATATATCACATGATGGAGCACCGAGAAGGAAACTCGGCTGTCCTGGTTTCGAACGCAGGCACCGAGTCATGTCTTAAATGAATTAGGTTCCTCTCAGGCGCAACTGTCTCCGCAAGCAGCCACATCCTGCCGCTACAGGAAGAGCAACATTTCCATACTTAAATGAAAAACTAAAATGACAATCTGTTTTTACTGAAGCTGTAATCACCCTTTCTGCTCACCATATGATTCCATGTTAAAAGCTAATGAAGAAAATCTCTTTTACAGCTCTGGCTTTGATCAATCAGTTTTGAGGAAAATAAGAATACAGCAGACTCCATTATTCAAAATGAAATATAGCTGAGTAATAAATGTCTCATCTGGAAATTGTAAAAAAAAAAAAAGGACAATGAAATACTCAGTACTGACGAAAAGGCTCATTCTGTGAAACGGGTGCCTTTTTCAGCTCGATAAAGTCAATTTAAAAATACCATCGTGTACGATTTTCATCATGTATAAGAGAAATAATGTGTTTATGTGTTAATGAAATGCATCGTGAGATAAACGATAAGATAAAATACACTCTTAGAAAAAAAAGTTCAAAGGAGCTCAATATAGAATAGAGTACAAAAAAATAGTATTAAAGTATGTTTACGAGCGGTTTAATTTATAACATTTAATTAAAACGAAAAATTATACAAAATATATATAAAATAAAATATATATATAAATATATAAAATATATATATATAAAATTATATAAAATTTAAACAAAATTAAGTAAAATTAAATCAATAAAACTATCCCCAAAAATACATGAAGCACTTTACAGAACATTATAAAGAACCGTAGTGTGAGGTTTGACCATTTAAGATCATCCTCTACTGATAAACATTAGAAAACATAAGATAAAGTGATTAGACATTAAAGAGTTGGACAGTTAATCATGATATAATTTTGACAAAGTCTTTTTGATTGATTAAAGTGGCTATACGTAGGATTCAGAAACCCTTGTAATTAGCGACACTCATGGCCGTTAGATGAATTGCAGCTAGTAAAATATTGCTCGTACTCGTGCACACACGTGACGTACAAGACTGAACGTGATTCAAGGCCCCGATATACTCAAGGTAAAGTTATTTTTCGCTTGGAAGTGAAAAGAAATACCTTACAACCAACATCAAGACGCCATTCATGCGGCTGAGAGCGACGTTGCAGCAGTTAAGAAAGCTAAGGTAGGCTAATTAAAATTACACTGTTGTGATATTATGATAACATGATTAAATATATTTGAGGCTGTAGACTATATAGATATGGCTATGTGAGATTGAAATAATCCCTTTTCTTTGCATGGCATAACATCAGAATGGCGATTTCGACATTATCCTAAACATTGTATTAGCGGAAGAGAGGTTCTGGGGAGAACGCTTAAACGTCACATCCCTTTGATTTTCCCGGCAAAAACGGCCCGAGTCCTTCTCATATAAATCCGTCTACAGTCTTTCATAGACAACTAAGGAAGTCGAGGAAGGTGTCGTTTTTTGGGTTTTTTTTAGCCCCAAGCTGTTCACATATTTCCAACGACAAAAAAGTGAATAATACCTTTACAAAGAGGACAAATATGATAAACTCAGGGTTACAACTTTTTAAAATATCAAATAATACAAATTAAATACATAAAATGTAACATATATTCTAAAATAATAATGCAGTAGACTCCATTATTCAAAATAAAATATACTAAAATAAATGTCTCATCTGGTAATTAAAAAATATCTGAAAAATAAGACAATAAAAAATCAGTACTGAAAAAAGTGTACTTCTATGATTCTAAGTTTGATAAATTATCAAACTTGATAAAGTGAATTTAAAAGTATGAATCTGTAGGCTTTTCAACATACAAGATAAATAATGTGCTTATGTGTTAATAAAATGCATCTTAAAATAAATACATACACTCTTAGAAGAAAAGGTTCAAAATAGAACCCTAGGGTTCTTGACTCAGTTTTAACAAACAAACGAGAGAGATACAAACGAGATACAAATGACACACGGTTTGTAGAATAACCCCAAAAGTATCTGATTTCTCTGTGTTTGTGGATCTGGAGCAGTTCTGTATGACAGGGTGAGTACTAAACCCCACTGCTCCGCTTTGATGTCCAGTTCGTCTGCCAGATTGGAGCTCTGCAGAGCCAGAAATCCCTCTGGTTAGGTCGTCAGCTTTCTACTGAAGCCGCAGGCGTGTGCCTGTCAGATCAGCCATCTCCATCAAATCCCACTGCATGTCAGTCACATGGCAACTTCATTACGATTGTGAGGAAAAACCTGATATTTTGTTTCTCCAAGAAAAACCTGGATTTATGTTTCTTCCACTTTGTCCTAATAAAAATGATATAATGCATTTGTGTCAGAATTCTGGAGACCAGTTCATTCTATAGACCACAAATCAACAGTAAACTTTCATGTGATCCTAAAAACTAAATATCACTGAAATCCGGAGAGGAACTGCAAACATACAACCAAAATGAGGCTAAATAGGGTGACTTGCGAGAGTCTTAGAAGTTCAGCAATAATATATGGTTTTGTATACTCAATAAATCTGGCGATATCCATTTTTTACTGTTGCGAGCTTTAGAACTGACTGTTGTTTATACGGTCAAGTCACTCAGACACTACCAGACACTCATTCAAACATTGATTCATTCTCAACTGTCACTGATTGTGGTAATTTAATACTTTGTTCATCTGGTTCACAGTCAAACCTTTGTTTGAACACACTTGTATATAGTTTAAGATGTGTGTCTGCTGCTGTGCCACAGACACATTGGTCAAAATGTGATTAGAATGTCGTGAAGCTGTAATACCTCCATCTTCTGGACATGTTTTGCAACTGCAAAAAAGAAGGTGATGAAATGAGTTTCTTTTACTAGAATTATTAAATTAGAATTAGAATTTCTTATACTAAGTGTCAGCTGTAGGCTATTAGCAACAGAAAGAGCAAGAAAAACATGATAGGCCTACACTTAGCTTACCTTCAGCTAGGTTTTAAACTAAAGGAAGTGACCAATATGCTGTTACAGTACCTTGTACAGTTCATACTTTTAAGAAAATGCAGCTGTTAAGATTGTTGTAGATAAAGGTTTTCGTAAAATAGCCTCTTTGCGTCTTGAATTAAATTTGATTTCAGCGGTGTAGCTGCGTCTCTTCCTTTGGCATTTGGTAAAAACAAAAATGTGTAAATATCTAAGGTATATTTCACGCTGGATTTGATTCTTAGCTAGGCTAAAATGCAAAATAAATGACCTCAGTGTTCTGTTCACACTAGGGTTCACACTGAATCGCGAGGAGGATACGCCACTCAGGATCTCGTAGCCATGTAAACAAAAAAAAGTTACTTTCAATGAAGAAATGACCGAGTTACAGGTATGTACACTTCGCTAGCGGGCTAGTTTTTCACTTGCTCTAGACACCATTTAAAATTTAACTGTGCATTTCATTTTCAATTGAAAACAAAACGCGTATTTGCGAGAGACTTTACAGTGAAATAACGAATTACGACGACGTAAATTTGACCTGTTTTTCACACAAAACTAGCACAATGTAGTTCAATGAAGATGTATGAAGCACTACTCTCTCAAAAGACACTTTCAGACTAAGTTTGTCGGCGCGGCGAATACGCGAAACTAACTTGAACATGAGTGAAATCTGACTGGAATTTGCCCGCGAAATTTCACAGAGCAACGGAAATATAAGCGCACATTCATTATGTGGATAAGAGCAGCAGAGCTACTGCTACATTGCTTCTAAGTTTTCCTTTTGTTTCGTGGAGGCTTAAAAAATAAAGTTTCCAAAAGAGGGTTTTCGGAACCATTTGGGGTTTCCAACAAAAAAATTTCAGTCAAGTTAATAAAAGAAACTTTTTTTTTTCTTTGTGTGAAGAATATGATCTAAAGAACATTTTTCCAATATAAAGAACCTTTTGTGCAGTGAATGAAACAATAGATCCCAATAAAGAAACATTATTTTTAAGAGTGTAGAAAAAATAATACTCCATTTAAATGACAACATTTTCATCTTTAGGTCAATTATTTCCTTAAAAAGTAGCTAATAGACAAATTCAAGCATCGCCTCTAGAGACAGTGAGCCACTGTCTCTGTTGGGTCTCCTCCTTGAGGACTTGTGAATCACTCGAGTCTGTACAAACAGATTAGAGTTACAGCTCTGAACCAGAGTGAGACATGTTTGACATTAATGCCGTATTGTATATTATCAGAAACGCTGAATATGGACGCAGAGATCCAAGGCGGAGAATGTTTAAGAACTAATTACGAACCAGCGAGGCACAAGTCCTATAGCATATTTTCTTACTTGTGTGGAAAAATATAGCAGGCTCCATTTATTTTTCTGCACTGTTATTTCTGGATGGCTCCTACTTAGGGTAAATAGTCCCGTTCCCTATTGTAAATCTGACGGGCACAGGTCTTGGGAGACTTTTGAGGCTCTTTTAAGGAAAAATAGAGACAGGCTTGGATGGCTTTTGGCCATAATGAGAGAGTGGAAGCAAAGGGAGAGCTTTGATCCATGGCCTGAAAGCTCATGTTTAAATCTGTTAGCAGACATCACTCATCTTTGCCCAAGGATGAAACGACCAGATCAAAGTAGGTTTCTTTGCATTTAATGGTCAGTGAAACTCAAGTTTAGATGTCTGTGACATACCATCAGGTAACGTAATGGCTCTGTCATCACGTTAAGTAAATATACAGTATATACCTTACATATATATATATATATATATATATATATATGTAATCTTCATAAATGTATCTAGGCAGATAGACAGAAAGATAGATCTAGTTCATTGACATCCATATACATTTTCTGAGTGGCTTAAGTGTCCAAATACACTCAGAATGATCCAAAAACGTAACCGCACAATTAGCACTCATCATTCAATTACAATAAATATCCATTTCCTTAGAAACGGCTCCATAAAACGGTATCAATTAGCAAAAACGTGTGCGCAGGGAAAAAGAAATAATGCAAGTCAAACTGTGAAAATATTATTTTATTCATAGAGCTTCACTCGGAATAGGCCTCTCTGGCGCCACACTCTCATTTCATATCAAACGCTTGTCCAAACCACACAAGAGCAGGAGCTCCACAAGGACCTATCATGGGCCCTATGATATTCCAGCAGTGTTAAGTGGAGAGGAGGAGACCTGGACGGACGCCCGATCAGATTTCCTTATTCTCCATTTTCGGTGGACCGCTGTGTGTCGTGAATCTCCTTTCCACCTCAGCTCGTTAATTTCCCATAAATGGCGTTGTGCATAAATATTTAAGTATGATATATCCTGCGCTGATTGATGTTAAACACTTTGAGATAAGACAAAATGATATGAGTTGTGAGAAATAACAGAGGAAAGTCTGAACAACTTTACAAAGAAATTACATGAGGAAATGAAGAATTGAGAATTTTCTGTAAACCATTTACGGAAACTCTGTTAGCGGCTTTTAATATGTAATAAAAGAGCAGGATATTTAGCTAGAAATGATCATTAACAGTATTTGCCACTCTGCATTTTTTCTAATGAAGGCACATATTAAATTAGATCGTCATTCAATCATTCGTTTAGTGCGCATTCAGAAAACAAAAACCTATGAAACGTGTACAAAAACCAGGAATTATATTTGATCAGTTAAGAAGCTGCCTAGGACAGACCAACACGTTTATCCAGCAGCTCACATGAGATCTTTTCATGCATTCTACACAAATAATAATAAAAACTTAACAGAATGCAATATTGAACGATATTGTAAAACCAAAACAGAAGTGAAAGTGAACAAGCTTGTTCAACTGTTTTGTATGTATGACTGATAAAAAATATGTAATGCTCTGATCCTTGAGTACTGGGAAAAAGCAGGTTAAACACAAAAACGTTAAAGGTTTACACTAACATTTACAAGTTTGGGGTTAGTAAGTTTTTTTTTTTTTTTTTTTTTTTTAAGGAAATAAATACTTTCATTCAGGAAGAATCCATTAAATTGATCAATTCATCAAAGAATCAATCAAAATTTCCTCAAAAAATATTAAGCAGCACAGCTGTTGTCAACATCGATAATAATAAGAAATGCTTCCCGAGCAGCGAATCAGCATATTAGAATGATTCCTGAAGGATCATGTGACACTGAAGAGTAATGATGCTGAAAATTCAGCTTTGCAATTACAGGAATACATTATATTTTATAATATAGTATAAATGGTAATAATATATCACAATACTACTGCTTTTACTGTATTTCTGATCAAATAATTGAACATAAAAACATTAAAAAAATCTTACCAACCTCAAAATTTTAAGCGGCAGTTTGGATTATTAGTGATCATCTTTGATTCATTCTGGTGCAGTGGAACATGTTTTGTCCCATATCTCAAGAATCAGTGCATGATATGATAAATAGAACGAAACAGGAAGAACTGTTGTCTACGCTGAGAGAGAGAGAGAACAACAGAAAACAGTAATGTGAAGTCTCTTTAAATAGAGACAACAGCAAAGTTGCTTAGGACGATGTTCATATGAGCAACAGTTGAATGAGAGCTGGTAAGTATGGGCTGATATTTTGGATTCATATTTGAGTCACTGTACTCACAGACAGGCAAATGAGGTGTTTCATAATTACAGTGCTTAATTGAATGGATGATTGATTATCAGGGCCCTGTAGTTTGGGATCAATAGTTTTGAATTACATGGAAAACATTGTCTCTTCCTCAAGAAAATATCTACCCCAAGTCTGGTTGTGTCAAATTTGTTCATCTGTTTACTTCTTTAGCCTCTTAGCCACATCCTGATATGCCATTTCGATCTCGTTGTCTGCGGCACAAGTGTTGGTGAACTCTTCTTGTGCGTACGCACTGTTCAAATAACGCCACACTCCTGTCAAATCGCTGGGAATGTCATAGTTACGATATTTCTTGGCGACGACCTGCAAAAAAAATGGATGGAAAAATAGATTAATGAAAATAATTCCATTTGAAAAGAAATGTAACCTAAATAAGATGCTTTTATTTTGACTTCTGTTTATGCACTGCTGTATCTATGAGGCCCGTCGACACCAAGAACGATAAATGTAAAGATAAGGATAATCATCGTTCTGTTTATTCTAAGCACAAGCTGCAGTTTTGTTGTCTGCCGCTTTAAAGTGCACTTTAAAGTCAGGTGGATTCTGATTGGCTGTCAATGTTGATCATTCATTCGCTGTAAAAAATCATTCCGAAAGGGATTCCAACAATATTGTTTCTCCGTGCCATTATCCTTATAATTGCGGTGTGGAATCTGCTATTCTTTTCAATTTAGAACAATTCTTAGAACTACATCTTTATTGTTATAGTTATCGTCCTTGGTGTGAACGGACCTTAAATCTTCATTGCCTGCATTGGCACCACAGCTCAACATGTCTTACCACTAGGCCATCGCTCTTTAAACTTTTAAATTATAATTACACTGTTTTTTTGTTTAAAGTTCTTTTATTCAGCAGTGATGCATTAAATTGATCAAAAGTGACAAAGACTTTTATAATGTTACAAAAGTTTTCTGTTTCAAATATATGATGTTCTTTTTGACTTTCTATTCATGAAAGAAAACTGAAAAAATGATTATGGTTTCCATAAAAATATTAAGCAGCACAACTGGGTCAAAATTATAATCAGAAATGTTTCTCGAGCAGCAAATCTGCAAATTAGAATGATTTTGGGAGGACCACGTGACTTTGAAATTATGGAATAAATTATATTATATTAAGTTATAATATTTCATAATATTACTGTCAACCTTTAAATTTCAAATGCATTTTAAATTTTAAAACGCAGAATTTTTGCTACAGTTACACCTATCGTTTACATTACACCGGCGTTTTCGAACCTCGAAACGATACCTTCGAAAACGCTGCAGACCCCGATTTAGTTTGAAAACATGGAGGTTCCATTTCAGTATAAACGGACAAAAACATTGAAAATGATTTTGTGGCTGCCCACGTTCGCTCTCCGTATCCTGGACGACCATGTAAACAATAACATGGAGACTGAACTGCAATCTTTGCTAGCCTTGTTGTCATTTTTAGCCGCCATTGTGCAGTTAAACTGCATTTTTTTTAATACTGCAGCTGCCTACGTATGCAAGAAGGAACTGTTCACACTTCTACACGCATGCCCAGTGTGCATGAGCGGTCATGTGACTTGCATTTTCGGTCATGTAGTGTGGTTGACGATCGTTTCTGAAACGCTGTGGAAACGCCAGTGTGAATGAGGATCGTTTTCATTTTAAAACGAAAACGCACTAGTAAAAACGGGGCCTTTAATGCACCAATTTCTCCCAGCATAGGGATTAGAGAGTGTTTTGTATTTTTTAGTAAATAATATTAAATCTGGAATATTACTGTGTAAAGTTAAAGTTCCTTTACTTCAAAGAATCACATACACTCTTGAAAATAAAGGTTTCAAAAGGTGTTTTTTGCAGTGATGCCATAGAAGAACCATTCTGGGTTCCACAAAGAACATTTCAGTGAGCAGTTTTTTTTTTCTAGTGTGAATAATTTAAGAACTTATAAAGAATCTTTTGTGCAGGGGAAAGTTTCCATGTATATTAAAGGTTCTTAAGGGAACTAGTGATGCCAATCAAGAACCTTTCTTTTTCCGACTGTGACATGCATTATTATGGATGAAGGCCCCCTGCTGGTTAAATGCTATAACTACACCATATGGTAGCAAACGGCATTGACTGTCCTCCATGAGTCCAAATTTCCACCAAAATTGCCATTGTGATGAATGAGAATGCTAACAGATAACTCTCTCCAGGTATTGCAGACCTCCTTGGTTACCCCCCAAACACAGCAGGCCATCTGTTAGTGACAAGTCCCCTTCAGCAGTTCAGCTCACCTTCACTATGTGGAGCTTTGGCAGCAGGTTGCAGTCTGCCAGAGTCAGATCGTTCCCGTCCAGGAACTTGCGGTTGGAGGCCTTCTCCTCCTCCATGCTGTCGGCATCTACCTCATCAGGCAAGGCACTGTTCAGGTAGTCGTCCAGCTTCTTGAGTGCCTTTGTCAAACCCTTCTCCAGAGCTAACAAAACATCACACATCTTTTTAATTACCAGTGTTTTTGCACAGTGTTTAATTGTAAATGGTAAAATCAGTTGCCAAAAATTCTGAAAACATAGCTTTTCATTTCTTTAACATCCATGTTGGAAGACATATTCCAGGATGACAATGTCAAGATTCATCAGGCTCAAAATTGTCAAAGAATGTTTGGAAGGGAGCATTAAGAATCATTTTCACACATGAATTAGCACCTCCAGACCTTAAATTCATTGAAAGTCTTTGGGATGTGCTGGAGAAGACTTTAAAGAGTGCTCGACTCTTGCATTGTCAATACAAGATCTTGACCAAAAAATGACATCACAACATTTCTTTCCATCAAGAGGTGCATCAATTTTTGAGTGAAATTATGTGAAAATGATTCTTAATGCTCCCTTCCAAACATTCTTTCACAATTTGAGCCTGATGAATTTTGTATTTGTTATCCTCAAATATGGCCATGATACGTCTTCCTACATGGTTGTGTGAGAAATGAAAAGCTACACACTCTATCTTTTAGGGTTAGAAGAACTGTTCCCAAACATATTACATCCTAGAAACATAATAATCACTGTAATAATGATCCAATCTTAATCTTAATTGATTCTTAAGTATTTGCCTAATTAAATCCCCACAATTGTTTTTATTTTTTTTATTTTTGACTGATCAGTGAATATATTGGTGACCATACGAGATTTGGTCATTATCAATATATTTTTTTTAAATATTGGTGTTAGTCTGATCAGTTTGATTTTAAATGTTTTTTTTCAATGTTATAATAATACAAAATATAGTATTTCATATTATATGCACTCGTTCAAATTCAAAAGTTTGGGTAAAATGCTTATGTTTTTAAAAAAGAATGATCTTGTGCTCACCAAGGCTCCATTTATTTGATCAAAAATACAGTAAAAAAAATTTAAAATGTATGATTTTAAAATGTAATTTATGTACTTTTTATTATCAATATAGAAAACAGCTCTGCTTAATATTTTTGTGGAAATCATTCAGGATTCTTTGACGAATATAAAGTTCAACAACCGGATTTATTTGAAATAGAAATCTTTTGTAACTTGTAAATGTCTTTATACTGTCACTTTTGGTCTATTTAATGCATCTTGCTGAAATTTGTTATTTTCTTAAAAAAAAATTTAGTGACCGCAAACATTTGAAAGGTAGTGTAAGTATTAAATATTTCTTATAATAAATGTTTTTTTAATTAAAAAGTATTTACGGTAACACTTTACAATAAGGTTCATTAGTTAACATGAACTAATAATGAGCTTCACTTACACAGCATTGATTAATCTTTGTTAATGTTAATTTCAGTATTTACTAATACATTATTAGAATTGTGTTAACATTATTTAATGCGCTGTGAACTAACATGAACAAACAATGAACAACTGTATTTACATTAACTAACATTAACGAAGTTTAGCAAATACAGTAACAAATGTATTGCTCATGGTTAGTTCATGTTAGTTAATACATTAATTAATGTTTAACCAATTAACCTCATTGTTAAGTGTTATTACTGGCAAATATTTATAAAATCAGTCATCACAGGTTATTGTCTATCGACCACAACAAAAATTCTACATATAATATCAGCCAAAATGTCTATATTGGCAGATCCCTACTGAAAACATAACCACTGGTCAGAATTTATTGGTAAAATATGTAGGATGTTTACAGCACTATGGATTCCATATAGAGTTAACCGAATTTAACTTTGCCCTGTTACAGTGTACTGACCAAAACACAATATATCCATTCATTCATTCAATCAGTTTGATCCAGTTTGACATGCATACCTTCATTCGCATCTGGCTTTGTGTTTTTTATGAAAGCTGAGAACTTTGCAAATATGTCATTCCCAGCTGTGTTTGACTCCCTGTTCCTGGCTGCAAGTTTGGGGTACCTTGGACACAAGGAAAGGTACATAGAAAAATGTGTCAGTATTCTTTACAGTTCACAGTGGTTTAATGTGATGTTTAATACAATATACATTGCATAGGGGGGAAAAAAATCCTTGGAAGTCTAGAGCTCTTAACGGGTGGGTTGTGATGGGTAAAACATCAAAAAATGGGTAGAAGGCCATGGACAAGTGTGAGAAAATGATAAATAAAAAACAAAAATTGCATTTTGATAACTTGTCCCATTAATTTCCACAGGCTGTGATGCTTGCTAGCTGTGCCGTTCTTAGTAATATAAATAGATTTAAATGTTTAATGTTTATTTACTTTTGTATGCTAAACAATTTTGGTTTGGGTCCTGAAGCAAAACCAGTCGAGAACCACAGGTTTAGAGTTTCTATACAGTCTCAAATGTATTTGTAAAAATGAGCTTACTTTGGTGGTGCCAAAACCTCCTCCAGGAACTCCTCGATCTTGTTAATGTCTGTCTTCACCTCACCGTTATAGGTCAGGAAAGGAGGGTGAGTGCCTGGAGCCAAATTGTGCAAATCAGCTGGTTTCCTGAACAAAAAAAAAAATGATATATTTTATGAATCTATTCATTTTATTAGTATTACTCAACCAGCTCTTGCAAATAAATCCTGGCTCAAAATATAGATAGATTCTTTTTAGATTAGATTACATTCTTTTTCATTTAACTTCACTTTTTCATTCTTATTATTTTACATTTTCATATTTGCAATGAATAAAATTCTGAACTGGATTAAAAATGGATTATTATATTTTAGCAATATCAATGTCCAACCTCCCAGAACATATGCTGTATTAACTTTTTTATTAGGTTTTAATATCCAATGAAAATGTTATTGAATTACATAAACGTGCCGTTTGACATTTATTGTGCAGATTTCATGTCATTAGATCTCAGATTAATAAAGTTCTCACCTCTTGAGGTCGACAGTGGTGACATTGAAGACCACTCCTTTGAGCCAGAGGATCATGAAGAGGCGTTGGGAGAACGGACAGTTTCCGATGCTCTCGCCATCGCAACCAGCCTATAAACACAGAGACACATCTTTACATAAATATAAGCTCCAGCAATCAGTAAGTCTTCATTTATCTTAATGCCAGTAATATGTCTGAGACCAGTCCTCATGTTCTAGAGGGAAGAGACTGAATTGAGAATAATGATAAAGAGTCATAGCGCCCTCTGCTGCTGCTGTATAGAGTTTACCTGAAGCCAAACTACAAGGAAACTTTCCAGTAAAATAATCACTTAAGGCTTATGTCAGAAAAACCCTATGGGTAACACTTTACTTAAAACCTTTATATATAATGGATTATAAAAATATTTGGTAACACTTTATTTTACAGTGCCGTAGTTACAAGTTACTACATGTACTTACTATAGTAAAAACAGTAAATTATACATAATTACAAGTAACTAACCCAAACTCTAACCCTATAGTAAGTACAGGTAGTTAATTAATAGTACTCAGTACTTAATTGAGTAATTACATTGTAACTACGGCACTGTAAAATAAAGTGTAACCAAATATTTTATATATGCACCTATATGTTCTCATAAATAATTGTAACCAAAGTTATAATACATTATAATACTTATAATTATACACACCTTTAGAAAGTATAATGCATTAAAACACATTGTTGACAAACAACCAATTTCAGATGTGACAAGGAATTTATTAAAATGCAAATATTATAATGCATTTAGCTTTGGTTACAATTATTTCTGATAAAATATATAATGCTCTATAAGTACATTATGAATACCTTTAAAATGCATTATACATAAAGGCTTTAAGTGTTAACAATCTATGTTGTGTATTAAAGGTGCAGTAAGCAATTTCCGAGACTGACCCAAACAAACACGCCCCTCCCTTCATTGCTCCGCCCTCAAAATGCATGAGCACGCAATGCAACGTTGGATGTCTGAAGTTTAGCAAAATTATGTTTCGTGAAAAATAAAGCGAAGATGATAAACGAAAGACAAGGAAGAACAAAAAATGAACATACAATACACAAGAGTATATACAGGCAAGAGTTTGTTGTTAGTCGTCAGCAGCACACCAGCTCCAGACAAACAATGACACTCAAAACTGTCCTGTTTCTATAGCTAACATTACAACAGCATACTCACATATGGAGCAGAAACAACGCAACCTCTGACGTCTGACCTTTTCTCTTTTGTAATGTCTCTCAACCATCTCTCTTTTCTACAGTCTTTCTTCAAATCTTCCTCTTGCTCACTCTCTCTCCTCCCCAATGGTGAGGGAGTTGGGCTTGTAACTTGAAGGTTGCTGGTTCGATTCCCATGCTGGCAGGAATTGAAGGTGGGGATTGTGAATGAACAGCATTCTCTCCACCTTCGATACCATGAACAGTGGGCAATAGCTGCCCACTGCTCCGGGTGTGTGTTCACTGTGTGCGTGTGTGTGTGTGTGTGTTGTTCACTACTCACTGCTGTGTGTGTGCACTTGGATGGGTTAAACGCAGAGCACCAATTTCGAGTATGGGTCACCATACTTGACAATACGTCACGACTTAACTTGACTTAAGTGTGTTGTGGCTCGGTTTGATCCACTTTCAACTGCGTTTCTCAGAATATATATTTCTCTGAAATCGCTTACTACATGTAAATATATGAATACCTAAATCTCAGAAGATAATAATAATTTCCAATAATTGTAATGTATTGCAGGTGAGCTGTGTTTCTTGAAAAATATATTGTTGTTATTATTATTATTATTATTATTTCTTGTGTTTTGTATAGATACAAACAATTTCCCTCAAGGACTCACAGTTTTGTTTTGTATTTTAACCGTAAACAGATTTAACCATACAATTATGAGAAATAATTATTAAATAATAAAATTATTTTTGAATTATTTAACTAAATAATTCATCCTTGCTCATAAATTGAGAAGTAAATGCCTTTACACATTGTTACTTTTTTTCAGGTCAGGAACATAAATATATATATATATATATATATATATATATATATATAATTTTTTAAGTTAATATTGTACTTTTTATTAACACACATTTTCATTTTTTCACAAAAACTCTTGTTAGATAATTAGATAGGCAGACCCCTGCAGTACCGCCATTGACCCCATAGAGGTCGCAGTCTCCTTTTTGAAAAACCGTGCCTTTGGCTAGATGCCACTAAATTGGGACAAGCACCAGGAGCAACTGTGCTTATGCTCATTTTAAAATCAATTTAAATGTGAAATTTTCATTTAGTTAATTTACTCACAATTAGTATAACAAATATCCTAATTATACAGTTACACTTATTGAGCTTATTCAGTGATAAACACTAAAGTTCCTCATTATGGAGAGTATAAATGACCCGAGTGACAGCGCTTATCTCATTCACACTGCTACTGTACATCTCTGCAATCGAGGAGATCAGGTGTCCAAAAACAGCAGCAACACTAGTACGAGACCAGCTATAGCTTACACTGTGACATAATACCCAGCACAAGATGAATTATGCACACTGCATTCATTAACCAGTCCTGGATGTGAGAAGAACATGAGGAGCGTGCAGTCAAATATATAATAAACAAACAGAGACCACTAGAGAAAACACTTCTATGGCATCCTTTCTAATTTAATACAGTTCATTTTATTACAAGGTTGGAAGGGAATCACGAGAGACAATACATGTCAGATAAATGAGGCAGATGGTATGTGAAAGGTCAGGACACTTCCAGTTCCACTCATCTGTCCATTCTGGCAAATTCAGAGCAGACAGAGGACTGGAAGCAGAACAATGAGCAGCTATGATCTAGAAAGTGCAGAACAATAGGCCGGTTTGCTATAGGACCGGTTGCTCTGTTGGGCGGCAGTTCGGGGCTGTAAACAAACTGGGGTGTGACTGACTGACAATGCCTTGTGTTCAGTATTTATGCTGCTAAATACAAAGATTAGTGCCTGTAAGAGGATTTGTTTGTTTTGAACGTTTTCTTTTTTTTTATTATTTAAGTTGCTTCAGTATGGCTGCTATTGGCACATGAGATGCATCCCCCACTTTAATCATATGACTTTTATCATAATTGAAGGATGAAGTAATGCTTTGTCAGTGTATGTATATGTTTGCTTTCTCACAAATGGATTTGCATATTATCTATGATGGCCGGCAACAAATAGTATATATTGCTGACGTTTCCCATAATGTTGAAATCTAATAAACTTGCTGAAGATGATGGAGATTATTTTTAAAAACTATTTATTTTGTATTTGTATGTGATAAAAACAAATTGTAGGGTTAAAAAAGGGTTAAAAACAAAGACAAAATTTAGGTCTACACGATATGCCGGTGCCATATTGATTATTGGACATTATTTAATCATTTTTATAGTCAATATTTTTTTATTATTATTATTTATTGCTATCAGTCAATATTAAAAAAATATATTGACCAATTTTGAATATTTAATTCTGCATGTTCGTAAAGTTATCTTAAATCTTTAAAAACACTAATAATAATAATTGCGTCACTTAGCATTTGAAATGACAGATTTTAGTTTTCAGTGTTTTATTTTTAATTAGTATAAAATAGTATGTTTTGTTTAGACAAAACAGTATCCTTTTCAAGCTTAGTATCAGTTATTGGCCATAACATAACAATAATTATTAGCTTATTGGTATGGGTCAGATCATTTTTAATATCATTGCATCTCTGACAAAAACATCAGAATGTGAATCACTTAGTGTAAATTATTTTAACACCACCTTTATAAGCAACCAATAATCTGTTACCCAACCACTGGCATTCTAACATCACTCTACTTACAACCTCATCATGGCCCTAGTAAAATATGCACATGTTACTCTAGAAGAACTATTGAGTTACACTGACATCACAAGAACTTCATAACTCCTTAAAAAGTGCCTTTACTTCTGCATCCTCTAATACTAGATGTTTTCCTTACCTTGACAAATAACTCAATATCAGGTTCTTGACCGTCTCCCATTGTAGACACTTTCTTTGATTCAGGTACTTCTTGTGATCTGTCACCTACATCCTCCCAGCAGTATTTTTCAGATATTTTGGGATAAATGTCAACGTTTACCCACGCTCGCTTAAATTCTGTTTGTTCTGTTCTTGACGGGCAGCCAATGGTACCAGGTGTTATGTTGTCAGCTCAAACCCAGATGAAAGGTGAATTTAGCTCTCTCCCAAACAGGGATGATGTAAAAGAGAGGGAATAGGTGAGAGGCTTTAGTTGGGGGGTGGAGCTTTACTTTAGCCCCGCCCCCACAACATATAACTCTGATGAGCTTGAGTGACAGATGAGAATAAACCAGAACTGTAACTATGATGTTGAGAGATGACCTTGAAACATCTATGGAGATTCACGTTTTAAAATAGCCACCTGATTCAGTATTTAGTTCATGCATATATATTACATGTAAACGGACAATTCATGAATTTCTCATCAAAAAGATGGAGCCTTATAAATAAGCTCCTTGTTTAGAGTCTCTGCCATCAAACTCACGTGCCATCTTGTTCCAGTATAACTATGTGACATGTTTATGGCCCAGAAACTCAAGAGTAGAGGAATGAGCTGCATGCATTTTTAATGCAGTCCAAGTCTCAGGCAACACGCTGGCAGGCAACGGCAGGTTATATTTGATCATCTTGTGGAGCCCAGGAGAATAAGATTCCCTGTTAAATATTTTATGAGCTGGCTTTGGTTTATAGCGCGAATTTGCGTTCAAAGTTTTCGGACGTGACTGATATGAACCTGTGAAAGGAAGATCACTCATTTGGCTTCTTAAAATATAGCCAACTATCCTAGATAAGAGTGAAAACGATATGTGAATACTCAACAAGTAAACCACCATTACTACGTGTGGCCCATTTCTTTAGCTTCAAAATTTGTGCAGTGACTGTGGTTAAACTTTTACTTGTGGAATGCATTACAATCTCAAATATTGCAAGTACCTTTAGTGAAACTGTAACACTGCACACTCTGACAAAATGTTCAATCTTGAATGTTCTGAAAGCCGTTTTGATTAAATATGTTGCCAAATGATAAAATAAAAATGTAATAGACAATATGCCGTTAAGATAGATTATTGACACCTGGTGGTAATATATGATACACCATTATTCACTAGTCTCAAATAACTGCATACAGGCTGCAGTCCTCCTTGTTAGCGCGCCCGCCTCCCATACCAGAGACCCGGGTTCGAAGCCCGCACTACTTTTTTATTTTACTTTTTTCGTACCCTTTTCTGGGACACTTGAAATTTAGCTCAGGATTCCAATTTCACTTGTAGATGTTACTACACTTTGAGTGGAGATAACCTGTGAAAATTCAATTGAATGGGTATGATTTTGAAAGGCACACACCTAAACCACTCACATCAGAGCAAAAACCATGCCATGAAGTCAAAGGAATGGCCTGAGCAGCTCAGAGACAAGATTGTATAGAGACACAGAACTGGGGAAGACTACAAAAGAAAATGCTGCTCCATTGAAGGTTCACAGGTGCATGTGGCCTCCATAATTTTCAATGGAAGCAGTCTTGAACAACCAGGGCTCTTCCTACACCTGGCCTCCTTGCTAAGCTGAGCAATTAATGGAGAAGGGCTTTGCTTAGAGTGGTAGCAGCTTCATGGGCTGATCAGATCAATGCAGCAAAATATAGAGATAGCTTTAATGAAAGCCTGGTCTGAAGCATTCAGGAACCTCGGACAGGGCGGAAGGTTCACCACCCAAAAGGACAATGACCCTAAGCACACACCAATACAACAGTGGCTTATGGACATCCCTGTGAATGTCCTTGAGTGGCCCAGCCAAAGCCTGAGCTTGAACCCAATCTAACATCTCTGGAGAAACCTGAAAATGTCTGTCCACCGAAGGTCCCCATGCAACCTGACAGCTTGAAAGGATCTGAGAAGAATATATATAGCAAAGTTTCTTTGGGGAGCTCAAAACATTTCTGCGTGAACGCAAAGTTTCTCGGGAAAAAGGCAAAACATTTACATCTCATATTTTTTCCCACCAACATACCCTTTACGGGCTCCGTAGGTAACCAAACTAGTTTAAATTGTAATCAAATTCTGCAACAGGGGATCCAAGTGAATTTTATATTTAAGTGTGCTGTAAGTTGCTCTGTATAAATATGTCAGATAAACGTCTACTTAGTGATGAATAGTGATTAGAAACAACACTCTACAACTGCTGTGTCTGTAAAGATAATGACTGTATCACATAGTGCCATTTATTAAAATGATCCTGGTAAAAGGTCTGTCCTAAATCTCATTATATTATGCTTTTACATCTTATTAAGGGCCCTAGTATTAAAGTTGTTGAATATGGACATTATTAACATCATCACACTCTAGGAAAAGAATGTGTGAGTTAAAAGAGGAAAGAAGCATTGGCATTTTATCATAGTTGGCTAAACAGCCCTCTCTACTGGAAGAAATAACAATATTCATGCTAAAATGTTGAACGCACTTTAAAGTGGTAATATAAAATATACTTTCTATATATACAAATATATATGAATGGGTTAGGGTTAGGGTTAGACGCAGGAAAGACTACAGTGGCTTTACATAGAGTACATTCCCAGTAAAATATATTTTGTTAAAGACTTTCTGATGTAAAAGCAAATGGATTTCATTTACTAATTATTCAAACGCCCTATAACCGCAGGTTACGTCACTGATGATGTGTCAGAGTGCATTATAAGATCACCTTTCACCTTAGATGAGTTGGAATTGGAGTAAATTAATGCCAGTGAATCACGAGATTCAGAGTGTCTCCAACGAAACATTCTCAGTAACCGAAATTCCTTAGCATGAGTCTCAAATTGAACCTCCTTTTTTTTCATTGGCTCAGTTCCCAACAGGATCAGTGTAATCACTGCAGTGAATAATTAACTTCTGCAAGGTACACATTTGCTGGAATGTTTTAACTGAGCTAAGTTGTTTTAAAATATGTTTTTTAAATGTTCAAGGTCACACTTGAGCAATTCTTTACAGCCTGACATTCTGTTTAATCAAAGTTGCAATTTGTGTGGGAGAGTCTGATTATCTGTATCTGATTATCACATTGCTGGTGCCTATTGATATTTAAAAGCCAGAATTGGCCACTAAAGTCACCAAATCAGAGTCTTTTGGTTCTTTTTAGCCTATAAGGCTAACCAAGAACAATAACTATAATCATAACTATATTAGCTTCCACACCACCAGACAATGACGTTCTGTTTATTACAAGTGTGCGCTGCAGTTTTGTCGGCTGCTGCTTTAAAAGCGTGAGCTCTCGGGATGGACTCTGATTGGCTGTCAATGTTTGTATCGTTCATCAGCTGGAAAAAAAAGTCGTTCTAAAAGTGATTCGTTATCATTATAGCTGTGGTGTGGACTCTGATATTCTTTTATTTTTAGAATGACTTTTAGACCTATAATATCTTTATTGTTATTGTTATCGACACGGTTGTAATTGGTTTCACCGAGACTCAAGGAACAATACTGATACAACTTTGCCCTTTTTAATAGCAAGAGTAGACAAACCGTAAATGTAAGAAGTGTGCATTTTAATTATGTCAATATTGAATCTAATCAGTACCACCAACATCTGAAACATTTAGCAAAGATGGCTATGTCAATTTAAATCATAATCGTCTGACTCATTGTGGCATTTAAGCACAACCAATAAGATTAAAAACATAATCAAGGCCAACATTTACTTGACAAATGCTGTTTTGTTTGCAATCATTTATGCGAGTTCCCTTTTAAACTTTGTAATGAAAGCTGTCCGATGTTGTGCCACTCAACAACAACTTACACTCCTTTATTCCTTCTTTTTTATGACTATATGTGGCAATAAATTAGATATGTAATGTTTGAATTGTCCCTAAGGGTTTCTTAAGCACGGAACATTTATCACTCTACATTCACTGGTGCATCAGTGCATCTCATTTTCAGTTATGAAAATATAATTCTTCATTGCATTGTTTGTCATGGAATTTGATATAAACATTAACATGAGCCTGAATCACAGTTCCTCAGTCGGCTGAATGACCGTGTCATGTACACAGATTAAAGTGTTCCTCAGGTCAGGAGTTCATCCTGGTTTCCATGACTGTACGGATCCCCAAGTTAATGATTATTCATATTGCCTGTCACAGTGAACCTTCCGAAGGGTTAAAATGAACGGTGACGCAATCAGTTCAGGCGGTCTAACTACTGTCATACACAGGCAAGCACAGAAACTTTTGAAAGCTCTATTGAAGTTAATGATCAGGAGGAAAATGCAATCTGAATGAATAAGACCACTCTTTTCTGTAAATTTAAGGCCTTTGTGCTTAACATTGATTTTTATCTACCAAATCATTAACTAGGATTGATATATTTACATCCATAAAACTTTTTTTTTTGCGTCCTTTAATGTCAAAACCATTTTTCATTTACATAAAAAAAACACAAGCCACTGTTTTGAGGATTTCCCAAATGAGGTTTGAGAGATTGTGATTGAAATGACAATGCCACATGAAATTTAAAAGTCGAACAAATAACAAATTAATTTCATTTTAATTAACATATTATTAATATATTAAATATTATAGAATACTAATTTTGTGTATCTTTAACCTTTCGCAAACAGTTTGATTGACAGGCGATCTGACCAATCATAACCCCGAATCCACCATTTTGTCCGACAAAGCAGTCAAGGGAGTTAGTAGATTAACGTTGGTGAACTTGAACTTGAAAAATTGTGTGTACTCACGTCTTTCCGTGCTTGAAACAACATTCCTTCTGATGTTCATTCATGTTTATTTGATGTTATAAATGAACTAGTATGAAGAGATGATCGGTTCACGAGCCGCTTGAAGGAGCTACAGCGATCTGTCACGACACATTAAAGAGACACTATACGCTATTTATTGTTTAAACTTACTTAAAAAATTACGATTTATTAAATATGAAACTTTTTCATATGTCTGTCGACGCATTGTCAGTGTCCTCTTTGCTCTGGGATGTATTTTTCACTGTGTGAGAACATGATGTGTGGCGTGAGAGCGCATGGCTTGTCGGATATAGCAACAGTAACTAAAGGGGGCGGGTCTTTGCGAAGGATCAATTGATTTAACTTGATGTAAATATGCTTACATCAAATATATCCATTTATACCCCCCCCCCCCCAAAAAAAACATACATCCATTTTAATTTCAGATAAAATAAAATATAAAAACAAATCGAAATTTTAATTAAATTAAATAAATTGAATGTGTTATTAAAGGATGTAACATTAGAACACCCTATAATAATTTAGATAAAATAGGGTTTCTGATCGAGTGAACAATTGACATTCATTTTGTCTTCACATTGTCTTCAATGGTCAAAGGTAAGCAGAAATATGACAAACCACATCACTATCACAAACCACACCCAACTGACCTTTAGACCCTGAAATGTAGTAACGCCAACTTTAATACTTTCTTAAAAATAAACTAAAAAAGTACCAGTTATGTTATACAGTTATCATAAATACAGCCCCAATTAAACCACCGGCCCTTACCTTGACAAAAAGCGCGATTTCAGGCTGGTTGGGGTCGGTAACCGCAGTGGTCTCCGGCACGGCGCTGTTCTCCACGCTCTTCAAGCTGTAGTCAACTACCTCCTCAGGTTCTGGAGATTGGTCATCTGGGAGACTGTAAGCCATAAGCAGGTCTTCGTTGACCAGTGAGGGCTCGTCATAACAAGGGTCTCCAGTCCCCTCTAAAGATGAAGACCTTCCGGACCCGTATCCGTCTCCATTCTGCAGAGACGCCACCATTATCTCGCTTTCGAACTGACCTCCTCGTTCACTGGAGGGTGAAAGCTGAGCTTCTTCCTCTTGAGTTGTTTCTGTCGTGTCCATGTAGTCTGGAGTGCTGTAGATCGGCTCCTCGTGCGCGCCTTGATTCTCATATTTCGGCTCTGTGGTACTGGTTATGTTCTCATACAGCTTCTCGTATATGTTTTCGGTCGTCTCTTCGACTTGTTCATATATGTTGTCTTGGACGTTTGCGGCCATGATTAAAACTCGTCCAGAACTTTGGAGAAGTGCGAGGACGTCTGGAGAAATTGGAATGTCGTGCCTCAGCGCTCACCTGTTGCAGCGGAAGATGACAGATCACTTATAAATGAACTTTGCTCGATGACTGTCATAAAATGTGAGCAGTAAATAAGTGGCTCCCCGCTAGGTCTTCATATCTTCTTGAGATACTGAAAAAAGCTGGCTTTTTTCATAGCATACATTTTTTTATTTATTTCATTTATGTATATAAGTTCCTTCAAATCTTATTGGCCACACTCTAAAAGTTTGGTGGTATGATGCAAAATTTCATCCAGCAGAAATTTAAAAAGTGGCACATCATATGTGATAATAAAGAAATATGTCATGTAATAAACCAAAAAGAAGGGTGGCTTTTTGTGTTCTGAGGTTTTGCTTTAGAATTCACCTTCACCACGCGTAACAGTCATGTCAGCGTACTATCACACACGTAATTCTCTGGTGGTTATGAGTCATTTCTGAGCGAAGTCCAGGGAATAAGTTTATGTTTAAACACAGGTGTGTTTATCCTCCATGTACTGTTTTTGTTTCAGTACATGACAGTGTCTTACCTGCTTTATTGCAGTTTCTGTGTGTACTGTTTTTCATTCTCCCTGATTTTATTTATTTGGTAAACAACAAAACCAAAAACCTTCAAAACTTTCTTTGAACGTCGAAACCACAATTTCCAAACCTCTCCGAACATTAGGATTTCCTTCACATACCTGTGAAGGATTTGTTATTTTATGAATTATTATTATTTGTTGTAGAATGTATCTGTTGGCATTTCTATATATAAAAATTATAACTTAAAATAAATAATAAAAAACATAACATAAAACACAACCTCAAAGGGAAATGCTCAGTTATGACCACTAGATGGCAGTGAGCGATCAGCATTTTTTGTTTTTATGAAATTCATAACATTTGGATCATTTCAGTATTTTGAAATATTTTTCATTTTGTATGTTTGGACATTGTTTATGTCCTCAAATAATATTTCATCAGGGAAATTCAACATGATTTATTATACTTATGACCTTTTTGCAGGAGGTCTTTTGACCATTAAATGAAAATTCTGTCATCATTTGTTCACCCTCAAGTTGTTCCAAACCTGTATGAATTTCTTTCTTCTGCTGAACACAAAAGAAGATATTTTTAAGAATATGGTTAATAAAAGAGTTGACTTCCATATGGAGGAAAAAAGAGATAAAAAAAATACTATGGAATGGGGCTCATCAACTGTTTGGTTAACCATATTCTTAAAAATATCTTCTTGTGTGTTCAGCAGAAGAAAGGTTTGGAACAACTTGAGGGTGAGCAAATGATGACAGAATTTTCTTGTTGGGTGAACTATCCCTTTAAATCTTGCAGCAGCCAAGTAGTAACACATTGGATACTGTATTAAGTGTGAGTGTTTGAGATTTGTAAATTCAGTTCCCTGAAAGTGGCTATTTATTTAAACTCGCATGCAAGTACCTTTTCTGCGATCATGTGAGAGAATTCTCTTAACTTTTGTAGTGCACTCTGCTGAGACCCAAAAGTGGTCAGTATCACTGTACAAATCTGTTTACTGTATAACTTGGTTTAGTTTCTTTCTGTGTAATTAGAGTGAGGTAGCCACACAGGAAGTGCACAGCTAAAGGTGCGGCTCATCCTCCCTCATGTCAGAAAAACAAAACACAGCCTTTGTAGGTATGTCATGAGTATAGCCAGGGCTGGGTAGGTTACTTTTAAAAATGTATTTCACTACAGATTACAAAATACACGCTTTAAAAAGTAATTTGTAACGTATTTCATTACATTACTCAAGTTTAGTAACTTAATCTAAATACTTTAGAAAACTTTGGAATGCTAATAAGTGTGGAACAAACACAAAAAAGGTCATTGCAAGTTTTTATCTCACAATTCTGACTTTTTCCCTCAGAATTGCGTGATATAAAGTTGCAATTGCGAGTTATAAAGTCAGAATTATGAGATATAAACTCGCAATATTGAGAAAAGTCAAAATTATGATAAACTCACAATATTGAGAAAAGTCAGAATTATGAGATATAAAATTGCAATATTGAGAGAAGTCAAAAATATGAGATATAAACTCACAATATTGAGAAAAGTCAGAATTATGACATATAAACTCGCATACTAACACAATTGCAAGAAAATAAACTAGTATTGCAAGTTTATATCTCCCCATTCTGACTTTATAACTTGTAATTGTGAGTTTAAATCTCGCAATTCTGAGAAAAAGAAGTCAGAATTGTGAGGGGAAAAAACAAATTGTGAGAAAAAGTTGCAGTGACCTTTTTTACACTTATAAAATGAATGACTTACAAACAACTATCACAAAACATGAAAACAGTCGAAAACATGAAACTTAACTCTTTTTCAGACTGTCAGAATCAGAGAATCACCAATTGCTGTTTAAATGACATTAAAACTCAACGTAATCACTTTGGTAATCTAAAATACTTTTCAGAAGTAACTGTAATCTGATTACCACCCATTTAAAATGTAACTGTAATGAAATACAGTTACTCAAATTTTGTATTGTAAATACGTGACTAAGTTACTTGTATTTCGTTACTCCCCAACCCTGAGTATGGGTTTGTGTGCTGACATTTTCGCTTAAAAAAAACCCTAAAAGTATTGTCAACCTTTTACAAAAGAAACCTCAGTCAAAAAGGAACACTTTAATCAAGTTATAATGAGTACATAACATAGATAGATATACAAATAATCAATATAAATATAATTATAAAGCACTATTACAGTGATTTTCATATTAGCCATAGATTTGCATTATACTCAAATGTACTATGGAACATTTTCTAAACAATTAAATGTGTTTTCCACATTCCTGCATGTGCATGGGTCTGAGCATGGACCATTGAGGTACCACTGAGTAATTTTGCCGGGTTTTTGTGCGACAGGTACATTTTTCTCCTTAGTAATCACCCCAGCAACAACAAACAGCGCCGCGCCGGCCAATGAGCTTGTGCAGCCGCCTCTGTCCTCACTTCCTCCGGCTGCGCTGCGCTGGGTTTGGCTTGGCACCATCAGCCAGCACGCAGCCATCTTGGACTGAGCTCTATCTGGACTGGCAAACCCACACTTCGGGATGAGAGGAATTTAATCAACCTGGAGTGATTTAGAGCAGATTGTCTGGAGCCACGGGACGAGACTGCGCATTCGGAAAGCTCCCATCAAGATCCAGAACCGGTTTTAAGCGGACGCCCCCCTCCCCTTTTCCTTGTCTGAAAGCTGTGTGCAGTTTCTGAGGGGCCTGTGAACTGTTTGTGCTTGAGTTTACAATAGGCACTTTTTCAAAGTTTTTTTTAAAGTAATACAGTGCAGCATATTGGTTATGACCTGTTGCCAGATCTTTGTGGAGAGTTGCTCCTTTGTGTCACCGGTGACCTGTTGTGCCGTTATGCGTCTGGATAAATTATTGCATTAATCTGGATCTTTTATTTGTGCTGGAATTTGGTTTTGATGTCGATCGAATCCATGATCTTCATCAGCTGGTGTCCGGCAGCTGTCCACCCTGCGAACTGAAGGTTGATGTGATCAGACAGACTTGGACTGCAAGATCCACTTTGGAGATAAAGACACATTAAAATGTCAACTAGAACACCACTGCCTACTGTCAATGAGAAAGATACGGAAAACGTGAGTATTAATAACATTGAGGATTTCTGTGTAGTGTTATTGATTTGATGGCTGCAAAGTCCTGTTCGCTTCTAAACTTTGGAGCGCGCGTACTCGCGCTGCTTTTGTTGATGAAACTATCAGCAGGGTTGTGAACGTGTTTCCTACACTTGTGACATTCTCTAAAGTTATGGATGTTTTTACATCGCTCCATAGACAAGTAGTGTAATCCGTTAGTGACACAGTTTTAAAAAGAATAAACATCGGGACGCATGATGACGGTGTGACTCTCACGCGCAGCTTCACTCCGCAAAACAACTGTCAAGTCACTCATGCGACTTCCTTTAACAATATTTTCGATAAACTGATTCAGACTAGCAAAGTTTCCTTTGAAGTGAAACAGTGTAGCGGAATTTCTGCTAGAGTGATAGTTACAAACTGTATTTCCACTAAAATAATACATTGTAACGACGTTTTCGCCTCAGAGGTACAGTGTTACAATGTTTCCCATAGTGCGAACCATTGTTTCAGCTCCATTGTAACCTTTTTTTTTACTACTATCGTGATACACTAACCATATTTCTGATACAGTGTAACAATATTTCAGATACTCTGATGCAGATTAACAATATTTCCTCTAGAGTGATAGTTACTCACTGTATTTCTGCTAAAATAATACATTGTAACAATGTTTTCGCCTCAGAGGTACAGTGTTACAATGTTTCCCATAGTGCGAAACATTGTTTCAACTCCATTGTAACCTTTTTTTTTTTTTACTACTATCGTGATACACTAACCATATTTCTGATAGAGTGTAACAACATTTCAGATACTCTGATGCAGACTAACAATATTTCCTCTAGAGTGATAGTTACTCACTGTATTTCTGTTAAAATAATACATTGTAACAATGTTTTCGCCTCAGAGGTACAGTGTTACAATGTTTCCCATAGTGCGAAACATTGTTTCAACTCCATTGTAACCTTTTTTTTACTACTATCGTGATACACTAACCATATTTCTGATACAGTGTAACAATATTTCCGATTCATTGTTGCAGACTAACAATGTTTCCTCTAGAGTGATAGTTACTCACTGTATTTCTGCTAAAATAATACATTGTAACAATGTTTTCGCCTCAGAGGTACAGTGTTACAATGTTTCCCATAGTGCAAAACATTGTTTCAACTCCATTGTAACCTTTTTTTTTTTACTACTATCGTGATACACTAACCATATTTCTGATACAGTGTAACAATATTTCAGATTCACTGATGCAGACTAACAATGTTTCCTCTAGAGTGATAGTTACTCACTGTATTTCTGCTAAAATAATACATTGTAACAATGTTTTCGCCTCAAAGGTACAGTGTTACAATGTTTCCCATAGTGCGAAACATTGTTTCAACTCCATTGTAACCTGATTTTGGTACCATGATACAGCAATAATATTTCCGCTACAGTGTAACAATATATTAACTACAATTTTACTGAGAAACGATCTACACTTATTTTTTGTTATAATGATATTTAACAATATTTACAATACATCATAACAGTGTTTCCACTATAGTGATAGAATGTAACATAGTTTTCTGCTGCATATTTACACTGTGGCATTTTTGGTTTTGGCTAGAGTGATATTGTTACACTTTTCCACCACAGATTTATTAGTAAAAAAAAGATATATAACAATATAACTGTGTTTCTTATAGTGACACAGTATTATTTTTACTACAGTGTAACAACATTTCCACTACTATTGTAAAGTGTAACAGTATTTGTAACCATGTTTCCATTACACTGATACAATGTCAAAAAAAAAAAAAATCTGCTGATGCAGTGCAGCAGTATGTCTGCTAGAGTGATATTGTTACACTGTATTTAAACTACAGTTGTGCTTTGTAACTATATTTGGTTACACTTTATTTTAAGGTGTCTTTGTTACAGTGAAATTATATATTTAAGTACTGAGTAATATTAAGTAACTGCATGTACTTACTATAGGGTTTGGTTTGGTTTGTATATACATATGTAACATGTGTAACAATGACACTGTAAAATAAAGTGTTACCCTATTTTTCTGTTGCAGAGGTACAGCGTAACAGTGTCTCCTGTGATATGAAACAAGTTTTCCGCTCCAGTGTAAAAGTTTTTCCAATACATTGTAACAGTATTCCCACTACAAATTTATAGAGTAGCAATATTTCAACCTTAATGATATTTGAAAATATTTCCAATACAGCGTTGCAGTGTTTCCAATGTAACATTTTTCGGTTACACTTTATTTTAAGGTGTCTTTGTTACACTGTTATTATGCATTTAAGTACTGAGTAATATTAAGTAACTATAAGTATAGGTTTAGGATTGGGGTTTGGTTCGGTTCAGGGTTAGTTGCATGTAATTATGCAAAATTTATAGTTATTAATATAGTAACTACATGTAACACATGTACCAATGACACTGTAAAATAAAGTGTTACCCATTTTTCTGCTACATTGTTGTATTCTACACAGCATGTCACATGCAGTGGAGGAAACTGGCGTCTTTTTATGTTGATAAGAATTCTTATTCCTAAGGTTTGAAGTGTATGAATATATAAGGGTGTATAAAATGGTAAATATTTAAAAGTACTAATATTCCATGTTAACAATCAATTAATAGGAGGTCATACAAATTGCATGCATAAGAATACAAGAAATGTTGCTTCAGTAGTTTTAAATTAAATGAAACACTGCATGACACTACTGTCACTGCAAAACATGTCACATAAACTACCCATTAACATTTGGTAGTGTTTAAATTGCATCTATAATATAAAAAAAAAAAATGAAAATAGAATATTGAATGCCCCACTTGTTCTTAAAGCACTTTGAGTTACTGTGTCTATAAAAAGCACTGTATAAATGAAGTTTATTGTGCTGGAACTTGTGCGTCATTGGGTAGAAAAGGGACACACAGATAAGCGTGGAGACCTTACCTGCCTTATTATGCAGTCTCACCACTGGTTAGTCCTTGAGTGACGACTATTCCCTTCTTTGGTACCCAGAGAGAGTTAAAGAGCGTGAGAGAGAAAGCTCAAATCTTCTGCACCCGTCGTCAGACCTCTAATGACAAGTGTCGGAAATGTTTTCATGCTCCTCTGAGCATCGGTTTGTGCCAGGCGATCAATGAGCTGTCTGCATCACAAAAACAGACCGATTGTCAGTTTTGATGCCATTCAGATCGCCAATGCTAGAATGAAGGGCTCCCACTCTGTCAAGAGGCACCGCATAACTATAGTAAGTGCTAATTATTCATTTTAATTAGGCTGATTAAATTTAGTATAGAGGGAAAAGGCTGTTAGTAATGAATCTTTTGTAATGTGCAAAGCCATTCAGAGTCAGAGAGGAAGCAGATTTGTTGACACGGGAAGGTTTTAATGTATAATGTACTTGAAACCGGTCCAGGCTGTGAGGTTTTAGAGCATATTTGGGAAATGTTTAATGAGAATTACGGTGAATGTTGTGATTAGCCTTTTAAAAGGTGTAAAAAGCAGCTGATTGCATTGTAACACTTTGGCTGCATCAGACTGAAGCTGTATTGAGACATTTAAAGTGAAGCTATGCTGAGATTTTATCAGCAATAGTAATGTTTTATGGGTGGCTTGCATGTTACGATAGAGAAAAATCACTCTGTGCTCTAGAATGTCCTAGATGAGAGCATTTGTCCTAGAGGGAGAATTTAGGACACAGTCTTTTTAAGGTTTTTAAATGGTTTTGCTCTGCAAACGTCGGGTAACGTAGTTTCAGACTTGGCGCTTGATGTTTTTTTAATGCGGTCATAAATGCGTTTAATATTTAAGTGTTTAATGTCTTATTAGCCAAGAAAAGAAACGTAGTACAGACTCAAAACCTGTTTTTCTGCCAATCATCAGACCTTTTTTAAGATGGCGAAATGTATCCTTAATTCATCTAATCAAGTTAACCAGTTTGTATTTACTGTGTTATTCATCGAATAAGTCTGCCGTTTTTACTTACAAACAATATGTGCCATATTTCTCAAAGCTCAGACGAATCACATAAATTACAAAGTGGCACATTGCTCTCATAATACAATTTAAATTGTGCTTCTTGTTAATGGTTTAAAATATCTCCGTGTGATTTACTTTTACTGTTACGTTTACTGTGTAATGCGACATGTTTCTGAGTGGGGAAAAAAAAAAAAAAAAATATATATATATATATATATATATATATATATATATATATATATATATGTATGTATGTATGTGTGGACTTAATTTAATCCACTGGGAATTGATTGGATGCTACATACATTTGTGAGTTCATCATGAAGACAAGCCATTTTTTTTTCTTCGGAATAGCATTGGCGGATTAAGATCAGAAGAATGTATTAGCAAAGTAATTGGCTCACTATTAGTTTATTGTAATAATGTTAATTGTTGTGGCTTGAGGATCTGTAATGGGAACTGATACTGTGTTCCCCATATTGTGCATTTGTTTGTGAGCAGTTCCTGTAAGCTCTAATTGCTTTTGATTTCATCCTTATTCCAGTTACCAGCATTCTTAGGACATGGATAATTTAATAACCAACAGCTTAATGAGTCCTAGGCTAGTCGGCCAGTCAGGTAGCTTAAAATCGGATGCATCTTCATGCAGAATGTATGTATTAGAGGCGAAATGGTTTAAATTACTCACAGTTTGGTTTGTATCACGCTTTTAAGGTCACGGTTTCGGTATGATTCTGTACTATGTTCAGGAAAAAGGGCTACTGTCAAATAAAAATAAAGAAAGTTACAATGATAATCAAACTACAAGCAATAGCACAACAAAATAGAATTAGGGCTGTCTCCGACTAAAGATTTGTCAGGTCGATTTGTAGTCGTTCATTTTAAGCGAATAATCGACTAATCGCACTTTCATTAATAAATCATAATAAAGAGCCTTTAATGCCTACATAGCCTAATCAGCATATAAGTTGGCAACAGCGCGCTGGCAGAAGTAATGAATGCGTCTCGGGAAAGGAGCAAGGAGATTGCTTTAACGTTTTAATAATTAATTGACAAACTAGTGTTTTCTGTATTTTCAGCAGCAGAGATGAAGTCGACAATGCTGACTCATCATGTCCGTAGTAGTGGACGCGCCTATAAGCACGTTTACGGATTACATAACCTTAGTAAATTTGTTTTCCATTTGAATTGGTTCATTTAAAAGTAGACATTTCGTTAGATATATTTTCATGTCTGTGCTGCAAGTTTAAATGGAGTTCACAGAGAGACTGCCATGTAAAGTTGTTACGTTTCAGATGATAAGCCATATTTGAGGTCGATGAATTATAGGCAAGCGTTTGGATGTCCTGCCCGATGTACTGTATTTACCACTTAAACCAGCTGTTAACGATCTGTCCGTCACAGACTTTGCCACTTCCTGGGAATTTTTATTTCCTGCGACTAATAAAATTTTGGTTGACTAAGCCTCTTCTCGTCGATTAACGGTTAGTCGACTGTTAGGGGGCAGCCTTAAATAAAATAGAGCAAAGATACAAATAAAACAAAGGTTTTCAGGTTTTTCCGTTTGGTCTAAAAGTAGTTTTCAGGTATAGAAATTGAATAAAGTGTGTGTATATATATATATATATATATATATATGTATTTATATGTGTATATATATATGTATGTGTGTATGTATATATATATATATATATATATATATATATATATCCATGTATGTGTGTATATATATATATATATATGTATTTATGTGTATATATATATGTAATTATATGTGTGTGTATGTGTATATGTATATATATATATGTATGTATGTGTGTGTGTATGTGTATATATATATATATATATATATATATATATACATATACATACACCCATATATATATATATATATATATTATGACAGATGGCATTATTCGCTACGCTATCCCACCATCGGTGCTAAGAACGGTATTTTCCCTTCGGCACGGCACGATTACAAAGCGTTGTCGGACAGGAATATAATTCATGTAGTGACGTTGCCACTCAGGATCGGTCACTTGTCTGTTGTCTGGCCAGGTAGCTCCTAGTTGCTCTGTAGCTGGCTAAGCGTACTATTTGAGCGAATCAAGTTAATCATAGAAATATCTGATTATTCTCCATATCACGGTCGCTGTTTACATCCCATGAACTCTTGCATTACCAAGGCAACGACTGACGCATTTGTATTACATTCCAAAACGGCTAATGGTGCTGAAAAATCAGTTTTGCCATCACAGGAATAAATTACATTTTAAAATATATTCAAAGAGAAAACAAAATAGTAATAATTAAAAATAATAATAATTTTTTTTACAATGTCATTGTTTTTACTGTACTTTTGATCCAATAAATGCAGCCTTGATCAGCATAATGCCTGAGATCACATTGTAAATATAGTATTTAAAATTTTATTTAAAACTGGACTTAAAGTGTTATTTAGGCCTAAAGATAAACTGTTGTCGTAATACATTTTGCTGTAATACAACTAAATGGGTATTGATTTTTGAAAAACAGCTGATGTATCTATATTATTGATGTCATGTGAATCATTGCTGGATGGTGCTCATGCTTTCATCGTTGCTTTTATGAGCTTCTGTTATGTAGTTTGGGCTCTAAATCTCATTCTGTAGTTTAAAGGAGTAGTTCAACCCAAAATGTAACTTCTGAGATCATTTACTAGCCCTCATGTTGTTTCAAACCTGTCTTCTGTGGAGTATAACAGGTGATTTTTCAACTATTCCTTTATTTGTTGAGCAAAATGGATTTAGTAATGATCTGCATGACTTATGGTCATGTCTAAATGTATAGAACTAAAACCAATGGAGTAGGAATGTCAAACTTAAGTAATCTTGACCCAGATCTACTAGTACTACCCAACTCAGTGATGCATGCAACATCTTGTCGATCTGTCTCCTCTCAGGTGTTGTTTCAGTCTCCAGCCACATCATACCTCATTTCCTGCAGCCCGTATTTAGAGACCTTGTTCGTTTTTCGTCATCCCGACAGCACGCGTGCCACGGCCTGTTCATCTACATTGGATATTATTATTAAGACGTCTGATAATTTAAGTCCCTCTGTTCCAGATGGACCGGCATGCTGCTTGAAAACGTATCATAGATGATTCCTCGCTGTGCGAGCCAGTGGTGTCATCTCTGCCTTTTGCTTGCTCAGTGATGCTGACGTGTTTAATAGAATTCTACAACCATGGCCACTAATTATCATCGCTCATCCAGTTATGGATTCAGTGAGGAAGCTGGGGGTTTTTGTCTTTTGAGCAATGCCGTTTGACTCTCGCCACAGTTTGAGATGTTAAAATCTTCATCGGTGGAGCCGAACTCACTATTTTACATTGTTCAAACTTAGTTTTAAATTGAGTGTCACATAGCTTTGTGTTCACATAAAAACTGATCTAGCACTGGTATTAGTATTAGTTATGCTGTACTTGACTGGCAGGAAGAAAAATATCATCAAAACAATAATTTTGTAAAAGCACCATTTCTAAAAGGATGCAGCTTCAGTATTTTTCAGCGAAAGAGGAAGTCAAAGCAGAAATCCAGGATATCGTCTGACATTTTGTCCAGATTACTTTATTTACATGTCTCCCTTCCTATGAGAGGAAACTTTTTAGGCACCACAAACAGATGTAGACTGGAACTCTTTGACTGGCACGGTTCACAGATATCCTTGTAGGGAGGAAATGAAGATATTTCCCCTGGTGAAGCTCCTCTTTGAGGTTGTCGGGTTCAAATATCTTCATGCAATCAGCATTTGACATTCCCTATATTTTCGTTTGGCTGGCATTTAACGGCTGTCAGACTACCAAAACAAATGCGTTATACAGAGATCTCCAAAGTGATTAGAATTTTAATTCTGACACATTCTGAGAATTTATCTAATCTAAAGCTGTTGGGCTGTATGGAAGTCACCGATCAATGTTAGATTTTTTTTTAAAAATAATTCTGAAAGTCTCATATTCTCACCAAGGCTGCATTTATTTGACCAGAATTACCATAAAAGGGGTTATATTGTGAAATATTATTCTAATTTAAAATAACTGTTTTCTATGTGAATACATTTTCAAATGTAATTTATTCCTGTGATGTCAAAGCTGATTTTCAGCATCATTGCTCCAGTCTTCAGTGTCACATGATCCTTCAGAAATCATTCTAACGTGCTGATTTGCTGCTCAAGAAACATTTCTCATTATCATCAATGTTGGAGACGCGACACTTTTAAACAGTAGTGTATTTATCTTTACTAATCATCTTTTTTTTTCATCTGTCTCCAGCACACATCACACACAGATGGCCGGAATGAAGTGGCGTCCCGTCCCGGGCGGTCAGGGGCCCGCTGTCGGAACTCCATTGCCTCCTGTGCCGATGAGCAGCCACATATCGGCAACTACCGGCTCCTCAAAACCATCGGCAAGGGCAACTTTGCCAAGGTCAAATTGGCACGACACATTCTCACAGGACGAGAGGTGAGCTTTATGAAGATATGAATGAAAAACTGATAGTATAAGCAAGTTTGTCCAGTATATATATAATGCAAGAAAATGCTATTTTGTAAGTAAAGTCAATTAAAAATGTCACTATGGAAAAAAATATATATGTATTTGTGAGTATACATACTTTTTTTTTTCTTTTGAAATTGGGAAGAAATAAACGGAGCCCTGCAAGTCATGCGGGATAAAATATTTGTCATGGCCACAAATTAACAATTTGTTCCCACATCTTACTTACACATCAGCACGTTTTACTAATTCGTTTCCTCGCTTTAAGTAAATCGTGCACACAATATAATTCATTCCCTTGTTTAATAAATTGTGGCCACGTTATAATAATTCAAATTTAGTTAAATCAAAACGAGGGAACAAATTATTGCAATTTAGTCATGATTTACTAAATTATTATATTGTACACCCAATTTACTTAAAGCGAGGGAGCGAATTCTTAATTCGTATATTTTTTTGTCTGCATGTATTGTGCAGGGCTCCGTAGAAATATGAGCCGGATTTGTTCCTGACTGCTTTTGTGGGATTCACACTGATGTTGAGTTGAGCTGTAGAGATTAAACCATCAAATTGATGCTCTTTTACTGGCTTCTCGTCAGACCTCGTTGAACAAGGTGGTAAAATGTGGTTTTTTTCCCCTTTTCTCTCTTTTTCCTGCAGGTGGCCATAAAAATAATTGATAAGACACAACTTAATCCTACCAGCCTTCAAAAGGTAAACATTTTAGGATTCCTACTGAACTATAAAAATCCTGTCCCCAATCCTGGCTCATTCTCAATCTCCCCTATCATTCTCTCTTTTGCTGGTTTAAGGACAAGAGCAAGTGAAAATGGAATCCCCCCCATTTGTTCTTGTAGAGTGAATTAAACATTAACCAGATATGTAGATAGCATTGTTGTACTTCTTTGCAAGTTAGAGGGACAGCTGGCATTTGAACACTGGTTTTTATTGCCCATTTTTATAATCATCATAGTTATCATTTTGATTTGGCATTAGTTGACATGTTCATTTCCATCAGCACAAGATGCAGACCAAAAATCAAAGGTACTTCTGTACAGAATGGTGCATGATGGGAAAGCAGTGGCTGATGGAGGAACCCTCAGTGGACTTGGATTTCAGAGGCAGCTAATAATAGCATAAGCCGAGAAATCAGAATGAAAGGCTTGAATAATAACTACACATTTGCAGAGTGCTTAGATGGGTTACATTTGTTTAGTGTGGATCTCCTGGAATTTGTTGCTGCTGATGTCATATTTCGTGCCCAAAATTGTGATCAGTGTCTTTTTTTTTCTCTGTATGGACCATATAGATCACTTTGTCACATTGAGGCCAATGTGAGGTGTTGATGTTCTCTTCGACTCGCTGCCCTTTTCCCTATAATTAGCTGGCACTTCTTTTTCCAGGCCATTGATTTAGGCCGTTTTCCATTTGTGAGCCGATTGACAGTCCATGGTCAGGTTGTGTCTCTGGAGGGTGGCAATGATTAGTTTGGGGCATAAGGGGCAAAGACTGGGTATGACCCAGTCCCAGTGCAACCTCAATATGTATTTCTAATTAAGAAAGTAGAGGTGTAACCCCACATCCGGGTAAAAATTTGCCCTTTGGCTTCTGTCCATGATCATGGCCTTCTAATCATCCCTATATATATATATATATATATATATATATATATACATACTGTTTGGCTTTATCACCTCTCATACTCTTTGTCTCCTCTTATCCCCCCCTTCCATATGTAAAGTACTTTGAGTGCCGAGAAAAGCGCTATATAAATGTAACTATAATTATTGTTGTTATTTTTAAGATCCCAATTTGCTGTAATAACCTGAGATTGATTAATGAGGTCCTGTCACCTGTCAGTAAATAGCATTTTGTCATAGTTTTTGTTTTACAGTCTGTTCTTGATTGAAGACTTGAAACTCATTTTCCTTTAAATTAGTAGTGGGACAAAAATTTAAGACCATATGGAATGGCAAATGATTTACTAGATGAAGTGTGATATGGGTTTTTCAATGGCTGTGTTGTGTTGGCATATAAGACCAAGACATATGTGTGGTATTAATATTTGATTTTCACAAATTGGTCTCATTTGTATCAGTTAAATTATGTTTTATTTAGATGTTTAATATTTATTTTCAAATTAATTACACATTTATTTAAAAAATAATACACTAATTTGGAGAAATAAACATTTATATTTAGTCTACTAAAAATGATTTTCTAAAGAACGCAAACGGTTATAATGTCTGTTAAGTTTGCACATAATGCCTCAAAATTGCAATTTTTTCTCTCTAATTTTAAATATGGCTGATATACACTACAGTTCAAACTTTGTTTTTTTTTAATAAACAGTCTTTTTTAATAAATGAATACTTTTATTAAGCAAGGATCCATTAAATTGATCAAAATTGACTGCAGATGTTTATGATGTTACAGAAGATTTCTATTTGAAATAAACATTTCTTTCTATTCTTCAAATAATCTTGAACACAATCATTTTCAGCATTGATAATAAGAAACATTTCTTGAGCAGCAAATCTGCATATTAGAATGATTTCAGAAGGATCATGTGACGCTGAAGACCAGAGTAATGATGCTGAAAATTCAGCTCTGCGATCACAGAAAAAAATTGCATATTAAAATATATTAAATAGAAAACAGTGTAATAATAATTCACTTTTTATTTCCAAGTAAATGCAGCCTTGGTGAGCACAAGAGACTTCTTTCAAAACCCCAAACTTTGAACAGTAGTGTATGTTTTAACACAACGAGACTATAAGCAATATGACTAGTTTGGATTAAATCAATGAAAATTCAAAAGTCAGTTCTTTGGTGTCAGTGTTTCATTGTTGTTCCATCATAGTATACTTTTTCATTTGTATTAATTCTCTCACCTTCTGCAAAGATGTTTGCCATCTCTGCTCATAACTCATGTCAGCAGGAGTGTGTAATGACTGCCCGTCTGTACTCCAGAGTCCTGGGCAGGAGGTTGAGTCATTATCATTGCTGATTCAGACCCTGCAGCCGTAACTCACTTTCACCGCTTGACATTTCATAGCTCTGATATCTCATGTCTGATCTTTCCTATCATAACGGGGAAAGGGATGTTGTGGTAGTCTCAGCCTCAGACGTCATGCCACGGACCGTTGGCTGAAGGTCTGATGTTTTGAACTCCTCATCTGATTGGATTTTACAGGATTTCCAGGAGACGTCTGTGTTGCGTTCTTTAACGGTTCACCTGGAAACAAAGCTGTTGTGAAGCCAAACCCCCTCATGGAAGAAAACAGCGACAAAGAGCACATATCAGGATCAACTAAACACTATTAGGGCTGGACGATAAAAAGATAATGATAATTATCACAAAATGATTTTCCTTGATAAAACAATAACAAGAGTTTGTTAAATGCTTGATATAATGTTTATGCGCCAAAAGCGAAACAAAACAGCACTAGGCATTTGAACCGCGCCACACTGACCATTTATCCGCTCGGCTCAAAGTTCAAACGACAGCACAAGTGTACTAGAGCAGATACGTTTACTCGACCACTAAACAGTGCTGTGAGATTAAGTGAGAAGTGCTTGAATTCAGTGAAGAACACAAATGTCTATGTTTTATCTGGCTTTAAACTATTTTAAATTACCGTGTAGACAAACAGTTAATATGATATTAAAGGGTTAGTTCACCCAAAAATGAAAATTCTGTCATTTTTTCCTCACCCTCATGTCGTTTTACACCCGTAAGACCTTCGTTCATCTTCTGAGCACAAATTAAGATATTTGAGATCAAATCTGATGGTTCAGTGAGTCTCTATTGTAAAATAATTAACACTTTCAGATGCCCAGAAAGACACTAAAACATATTTAAAACAGTTCATGTGAGTACAGTGGTTCAACCTTAATATTATAAAGCAACGAGAATACTTTTTGTGCGCCAAAATAACAACTTTAACAATATCTAGTGATGGCCGATTTCAAAACACTGCTTTGTGAATCTTTTTTTTATAAATCTTAATTTTCTAATCAATGGTTCAGAGCACCAAAGTCACATGATTTCAGTAAACGAGGCTTCGTTATGTCATAAGTGTTTCACAATTTCTCGTGATTTTGGCGGTTTGATATGCGAACCGATTCACTGATTCGAAACAAAAGATTCGCAAAGCTTCGAAGCAGTGTTTTGAAATCACCCATCACTAGATATTGTTGAATAAAGTCGTTATTAAGTTTTGTTTGGCACACAAAAAGTATTCTCGTCGCTTTATAATATTAAGGTTGAACCACTGTACTCACATGAACTGTTTTAAATATGTTTTAGTGTCTTTCTGGGCATCTGAAAGTGTTAATTATCTTGCTGTCAATAGAGACTCACTGAGCCATCGGATTTCATCAAAAAGTTCTTGTGTTCCAAAGATGAACGACATGAGGGTGAGTAATTAATGACAGGATTTTCATTTTTGGGTGAACTAACCCTTTAATCTCTTTATTTGTGCAGGGATTGATATGGACTATAGCGATATGGGTCAGACATTTAGACAAATTCTAGTACTGCCATCCAAACCTTCACTGAGGCAGTCCAGTACTGACATCCACTTCTGACAAAATTATTGTTTAACCAAACGGGGTCATCGCTTCCCATTCACTCCCACATGTGGGTCTCATTAGCAAGTCCAGAGAAGAAAACAGCAATCCACTTGCACGACAAACAACACTCAATACCTCCGCCAAAGATCCCTACATCGATAAACAGCCGTTATAAAAGGTTGTTTTTGTACCTGATGCTGAATCTAATGCTTAAGTGAATAGGATTAATTAGAAAGATAAAGCTGAATTCAGAAATTATTTGTCAATTGGATGACAAAACATTCATCGTCTTCAAGAAAATAATTCATGAATGAATCTCAAAGCAATTTCCTCATAAACCCGTATGACTTTCTTTAGTACAAAAGAATATATTTTGAAAAAATAATTTTTTTTCATCCATACAATGAGTCAGTGGGGTACAATGTTGTTTTGGTCTTCAAAATATCATCTTTTGTGTTTCAAAGAAGAAAGAAAGTCATATAGGTTTGGAACAATATGAATAAGTGAGGAATTTAGGGGACTTTTAGGGTGAATTGTGAATTGTTTCTTGTTGGTTTCAGATGTTTTTAACTGTTAATATATATACAATTGAAAATTAGTATTCACAATTAGTGTTTTGTGGCTTGCAGTTAATGTCTGTTTGCTTTCAAGTCATCTCTATGCTAGTGTACAACTAAACATTGACAAAATAACCTTTTACATGTGGTTAAAATGTATAGTCTTTCTCTTCTGGGAATTAATTTTTTTTTTAAAAATAAATTATGTAGCATCTAATACATTATTATTATTATTATTATTATTATTATGTATAATAATAAATATATGCATTTTATTGGGGAATATACATATTTTTTTAGCATTTATTTAACATCTCATACCAAACCATTATTATTATTATGTATTTTTATTTGTTTGTTTGTTAGGGTCTTTAAATCCCAATTAAAAAAAAAATCAAGTGGCATGTTCGTATTTAAGATACTCTTTGCGGTTTATCACTAACCTAAAGGCGCTCTGAGTCTGAGATCATATTGCTGCTTACAGTGCGATTTAAAAAAAACATGCAATGAATACTAGATATAGATGCAAATTGCTATGCTTAATACAGAGTCAGTTTTTACACGTCTTGGAGCTGTTTCATTTGGCACGCAGCGCTTTGCCGTTAACCTTAATATTTAAATACAGCATCCACCCACACACCTCAGGCCCTCTCACAGACAGTGACCACTTCTGTGCTTCCCAGAGCTTTTTCTTCTCCGTCTCTCGCCGATGCCGTTTTTATTTGCGTTGGTGCGACCTCTTACGCAACCGACGAGAGTGGGAAGACAGCCTCTGGTGCTAGCTCCATCTCCTCGTTTAAAATTAACCTCTTTTTATGTACGAATATCAGGTTGGAATCGGCAATCCACAGACGCTGCAATCGAGTCAAGGTTGAGAGCACGGAAGCACACAGAGCTGAAAGAAGCTGGTGAACGTCATCGTTGCGTGTCTTCGGATCGTGCGCGTGGGCGTACGTGGGTGTTGATGTAAAGGAGAAGTTCCGTTCAGCGATCCCAGATGATTTTTTCTGCCGCCGGTATCCTAGAAACTCACAGCATTTCTTTCTCGCAGCTAGTGAATGAGATCAGGGGATGTGAATGAAAATTGGATGAGTCACCATTTCTCTGGTGAAGAGAATACCTTAAATTTGAAGTTCAGTCTTGATCACATCACTCTGATTTGGCCTAAATCAAAACCGGCCAACACCTGCTCAAATACGTTTATTTCTGGTGTGGTGTGCAGATGGTTCAGCCTCACCTTTGTGTGTGGTCATGAGGAAAGGGAAGGTGCCTGAGGGTATTTCATAAAGTACAGGTGATATTCTGAATGGGTACTAGGGCTGCATGATCTATAAAAATAAAACTGAAAAAGCAATATGGCGGTAATACAATTAAATAAATATATGTGAAATACTTCATGCATATAAATGAAAAGTGTCGCGCAACCTTTCAAAATAAAAGCTTCATGGTTGGTTGTTATAAAATGAATAAATTAAGACTATTAGTTTTGTATAATTAAAAAATGATTAGTATCGTATAGGGGTGTAATGGTACATACCTCAGTATTGAAGTCAAGTTTCGATATGGGTTCGGGACAACAGGGTGGGAGAAAACTATACATAAAATTGCTTTTTTTTCTATTTATTTAAACGGTGGTTTATTGATCTCTCTTGAAAAAAATTAACATTATTATTAACGTTATTAACATTTTCTTAAGGATAAATAAAATCTGTAAACTATATACAGGGAGCCCTCTCTTGCACTTTACTATAATATTAAAGTTTACAATTGACAACCGAGCCCAAACTGTTAAATTCAGTTACTATTTATTTTTATATAAAATAAATAACACTAAAAAAAATGTAAATTGCACGTTAGGCAGGTTTTGCATTAACTTCTAAATCTAATTCTAAAATTATTTTTCAATTACTTTTCTACTCTAATTCATTTTTGAAATGACAAATTTATTTAAACATATATTAAAACAATTAAGACATTACTAACAGGTAAGTAAATATATAATCTGCATATATAGTACATTTATTTAGTGACATGCGCCTCTCTAGAGTTCATTTAACATGTTGTGGACACTAAATTGCCTGAGGTAAATGTAATGCTACGTGAGATATTATTATTCTCAAGCTGTTTTATTGATGACTTTCCATTGTTGAAACATTGGTTGAGAGTCATCTGTCTTCTACACTTTTTCCTGTTGTTGCGGTTAACGTGCAACGTGACGGTAGTAACGTGTTCGTTCCATGTCGTAATTACGAGATTTCAACTTGTATAAAGCATTTACGTCCTTGTAGCGCTCGTAATGAAATTTTCTAAGCTGAGGATTTGAGCTGCAGATTCATTTATACATTAATATTAATAACTTAACATTAACATTTATTAATAAATTAACATTAATATTAATAGTATTGCCATAGAAATGCATAATTCCCAGTTCGAGGACATTAACATCATTTAGTCGAACATCACATGTTGTCATCTTGAAATTATGACGTGACGTGACGTGACGCAGCTATTATCATTTTATAGTCATATTGTATTTTTCAAAAACAGTGGGAATGCGGCCTATGAAAACTCTGGTTACTCAAAGAGGTTTGTGTTGGTTTGTGGAAAAAGTATATCAAAGTATGAACACTCAAATTTTCAGGTTTTTCCTGAATCATTTTACCCTACGTGCATTTTGCACTCAAATAAAAGTCATCAGAGTAAAAGTCATATTTCAAAAAAAATATTTTATTTCATTTTTTTGTGCAGATGCACTTCAAAAATCACCCCACTCACTCTAGAATGATTCATTCTTTCTTAATATAGTTATTCAACTCATCTGGTGACATTTCTTAGATTTTTTCATATATTTGCAATAAATATCACAAAAAAACTTCCCAAAAAAAAGGGAATGTTTACAAACCCACCAAACCTCTGCGGTCTGGCAGCGTTTTGCGGGGCATTCGTCCTGCTGGCATTGACCTAATTTGTGTTTGCATCATCCAGAAAGCAATGCATCTGTGCAGGTCCGTTTGTTACTTGTGCGACTTATTATGCCTGGATTTGACCTGAGATTTTGTAACATCTGGATTGGTTATTATTCCTGTCCTCCTTTGGTTATCAACTGAAAATGTGTTTTGAGATAAAGAAGCACGATCACAAGAATTACTTTAAGGATGTAAAATGCACAAATGTGGTTGTAAAATTCCACAAGCACAAAGGCAGGACTTTTTGGGTCACTCCTCTAGCCAGACATGCAAATCTTCAAGTGCCTACTTAGTTCTTTTTTACTTCAAGGTTTGCCAACTGCTGATATCATGGACTTCCCATTTCCTGTTTTTATTCCATCAACCAGATTTGAAGTTTTTTCATGAATTTTTATGGCGTGCCTTCCTCTAACAGCGGCACTTAGAAATTGTATTTAAGCAAATCCTCACTGCGGTTTTTAAAAACAAATCATATCAAAAAGAATGATTCTGGAACTAAGTATTTTTTGAGTATGGTTTAAATATCAGATATTAATAGCACAGTATTATATATTTATAGTATACCATTATATTTATAGTATTCACGTAACATTTTCAGTTTTTGTCTTAAGTGACATTATTGGATCCCTGCATCAGGTCTTAATATAATAAACCTGCTGCTGTCTGTGTCATTAATGTTAATTAAACAACAAAAGAAAAGTCGATCACATTGAGAATCATTTCATAATCGAATCGTAATCGAATCATGAGGCAATTGAAGATTCACACCTAATTATTTATGCATTCTTATAAGATACTGACAATCATCTTCTCATTCTTTATAATTTCTTTGTTTATTTAATGTTTTTTTTTTTTTTTTTTTTGAGTTGAAGTTCACATCCTGGTTTTCATGAGATGGCACTTTCTGGTAAGTGTAGGAAAGGTATAAAATCAGGTCAATATGCTTGTTTTACAGAAATATTTATCATAAATTTAATCCTGAATAACCAAAAGTTTAATCTAGTGAATCAGGGATATGCTGAAGTCACATTTTCTGGCCTCCACACACACCGGGATGGCCTGAATGCATTTAAAGCAACATGTCCCATATTCGTATAATCATCATGTCTACCCGTGTTTGAAGAGAAAAGGGGCAAAGGTGTGAGGATTATGCAGGGGTTGGTCAGCCCACATCGCATCCTGTCCGGTGCAACACCACCCAGATGGGCTGAAAGCTCTCTTCTTCTCTTATTTGTCGGTGTCCATCCTCTTCTTGTTATTGTTCTGTTTGTGTGTCGAGGATGGAATATTTTTTGTTAATATGTCTGCCTCTCACTTTTGGGAAATTATTAAATGCCAGACCTTACAGGGCACAGATCGTGAGCACAGATCCGGCTGCTTAGACACACTTGAGTTATTGTCTGTGATGTTTACTATTTAAATGAGATTTGTTTTTTAAAACCTCATATGAATTACAGTTAACAACATAAGACATTACATGCATGCAATGCATATGAACGAGAGAGAAATCTGTAGTTATTTCTAAGATAGGAGCGTATAGTCCTGGATGTGAGCGCTATGCAACATGTGCGACGTGTACATAAATGTGATTATGATTTGCATAAATGTGAATTGTGTAATTTTAATGTTATGTACACACATTTTGATGAACTGTTATGTCTTAAACTCCTTTAGGACTCTTACTTTTCACTTGAATCAAAGATCTTTAATGAATCAAGTCCAAATTTAGTTTTAGATTTTTTAATATTATTATTTACTTTTTTCATTTTTCACTTTTTTCTCACCATGAATATAGTTGTTTTAGCTGGCATGGCGTTAAATTATAAACAATCGATCAGCCATTATGTATGTACACTAGCCTTTAAAAAATATGGGGACATTCAGAATTTTGTGCTTTTGAATAATTCATATTTTATGTTTTTTTTTTAAATAATAAATTGAATACTTTTATTCAGGAAGATGCATGAAATTGATCAAAAAGTGACCGTAAACACATTAATAATGTTAGAAATGATTTATATTTTAAAAAATGCTGTTCTTTTGAACTTTATATTCATTAAAGAATAATGAAAAATGCAACGCAGTAGTGAATATAATTACGATATTTATAAAATTGTGTAAGGAATTAGTTAATAATACCTGTAGTTCATCTGGCTCCACTAGAACCAGCATTTTTTTAACCCAGAATGTAGGAAAAAAAGGTCATAATAAGCAGCAAAACACATTATTTAGCCACGTTGTGTTAAGCTTGAAGCTTTAGTTGCGGTATTCGACGAAAGTTAGGAGAAGCATTGTGAAAAGATTAATATGCCACAATCAGACATTCATATATGCGTGGGATTAGTTTTCCCCAGAGTTAACTGAAAAACAGTAGATAATTCGCGCCTTAATTTTACCAAGGTTGTGCGAGGGGAAAAACAGCTTTGTTTGATTCAGACAGGATCAAAATCGCAAAGTTAGTCTGTGAAACTCAAATTTACCCAATTTCGTCATCGCAAATGAGTCCAAACTGAGCTAAAGCTATGTCCCATTGTTAACCAGAATAGTGGCTTTCCTCACTTGATTGACATCTTTTAACTCTTTCAAAGTCATTTTCTACTGTACATTGTTATAAAACTATGCTTGAGCGTACAGTATCTCTTTGAAATGCGCCTTTCATTGTAATGTTTTGATCTTTCTTTAGATTCAGGTTGTTGTTTCGGCTGGTATTTAGTCTATCTTTTGGTTATTTTCGTCTTGTCTTGTGTACGCGTCTGAGAGAATGAATGACTTGCGAACAGTTGGTTGTGATCAAAGCACACCGATTCTCCAGCATGTTCAAAACAAACAACTCAACATCTATTCCACACCTAGAAGCTCCATACTTTTAAACAAAGGAACATCTAAATATTTAGATCTTGAAGTTTCTATTCTGAGTCCCTGAAGTTTTTTTAATTCTAGCATGTCTGAATTTGCTGTCATAAAAATCGCCTAATGTAATTATTCGTCTTTTTCTGTTTAAGCCTCTAATCTGCTGACACTCTCTTTGTTGTTAAAAAAGTGAGAAAGATAACTTTGTGCCTCCTCGGAGAACAAATTTAGACTTGTCATTTTTGGGTTTATTTAGTGGTGGTGCTTAGGAAGGAATCATCGTTACCAATGAGGGGTTTGGATTTCAACAAACCTCTAAACTTAAATAATAAAGAGACAAAAAAAATTTAAATTCTGTTATTAATTACTCACCCTCGTGTCGTTTCAAACCCGTAAGGCTTTCCTTCATCTTCGGAACACAAATGAAGATCTTTTTAATGAAATCTGAGAGCTTTCTGTCCGTCCATAGACAGCTACGCAACTATTTTTGAAGGAATAAATGCAGCCTGGGTGAGCATTAGAGACTTAAAACAAATCTTTCTCCAAACATTTGAACAGTAGTGTATATTAAAAAAAAAAACACTTCACAACCACAAAGCATTGTCCTGGCAACCACTCAGAACAAGCACCACTTACATTTCCTTAAGAAAAGTATACAATGTAATTATTGCCTATGTTTCTTTTATGGCCCTTTTCTAAAAGATCCTAAAAAAGGCACTTAATGAAGCGCTAAAATGTAATCAGTCATGACAACCAAGCAGGCATTCTGTTTTTCCTGCCAAGCATTCGAAGCACTTGTTTTAACTCTTTTCATGAGCCATTTGAGAGTGTTTCATGTTCTCAAAAGTGGAGCAGTGTGAGGAACGGTAACTGCTGTTTGCATGCACCTTAAACGGGGAAATGAGCCATGGAAGAAGTTAAAGACACAAACACGTTAACATGCCGGTGAGGGAAAGTGGGCTCTTGTCCAATTAGGCCAGCCGAGAGATCCCTCTGAGCGAATCTTCTAATGTTCTGTAATTATAATGTTCAGTAATTGTGATGCAGGTCAGTCTTCACTCACCATTTAGTGAGTCCAAACTTGTATGTGCTGCCCAAACTTGTTTTATATTATTTTAATTTTAAGTTCATGCGGTTATCATTCCCGTAAGCTGATAGTAAATCTTGACTCTCCTCTTCTTCTTAATCTTTTTCTTTTTATGGGAAGCTCTTTATAACTTGCCCCAATAACCTGGATGACAGCTTGGATTTATCAAAGGAGGGAAAGAAAATGAAATGTTTTAGGAAATAAATATCACCCTGCCTCATATCCTTCATCTGTGGATTATTTTCTCTCACTAAATGTGTCTGTGTGTCTCCCCTTTTCACAATATCCTCTTCTAAATGTGAATTGTGAATGTGAATCCTCTTCTGAATTGGATTGACAATGTTTTTTTCTTCTGCTCGAGAAGGAACTACGTGAGCTTTGTGCTCTGATTGTTTACTAAAGTGGGAAATATAGTTTGAGTCATATGTTTTGTGTTTTTTGAATGTAGCACGTGCATATTTAAGTTTGACTTCCTGTTGCGGTTCGTGGTTTATGGCCATTCTGTTTAATAGATCATAAAGTCATAGTGCTCAAAGAGAGATCTTCCTCTTTTTAAAGTAAACAAAGTTGGGTTTTATGTATTGTTTATGTTAAAGGGACCCTGTTTTATTTCAAAAGTGCAAAGAAAATTCATTTGGCATGAACTGGCCCTTTTTAGTGTTGTGTTTGTTCTTGTGTACACTTCCATAAAGACACTGACTGTTTATTGTACATTATCTGTCTTTTAATAGTTTCTGACATCGTACATACTCTTGAATCGTTTTATACAATAGGGGCTTTCGCACCGGAGGAACATTTTCATAGTTCCTAGAATTAATGGCGGAAGTACTCGCTTTTTGGCAAATTCGCACCACAGGAACTGGGAACGATTTTAGCTCCGAAACGCCTTTTGTGGAACTAAATTAGCTCTTACTTCAGAGTAGGGTTTAACCCAGCACTATAGGAACTACTAGTGATGTAAGTGTACTCTGATTGGCCGATACATTTTTTAAAAAGCTGCATCTCAGAATTAGATTATAGTCTATTTATTAACTCTACGAACATGTAAAACGGTGATAGATGGACATTTCAACCTTTACACTATGAAGAAAATCAATGCGACTTTGACGGGACCAAGCGAAACATCATTATGTATTTCTGTTTAGCTAGCAGCATTGGGCATCAACCATCCAGCAAACACGAATATATCGTTTACTTTCTTTGTATAACAGTTCTGTCTAATAACACATTAGACAAGACTGTTAAACATGTCATAAAATAATAAAGACGGAGAAAGGGAACTCTGTGTGCTCAGGCTCTTGTGTACTCAGTGCCGCCAAAATTAATGTCCGCCGCGTGACCGCACCGTCAAAATAAAAGTCACAACAACAAGCTCGACTTAAGTCACTTCAGAGTTCCTACTGCCAGTGCGAATGCAACTAGGAAAATGGCCCAAGGGCAGGGGTTGCCAGATCAACGGCCAGTCAAAAGTAGCCCAAAAAATAGCCCAATGCGATTTTCTCCATGTGGCCGGCTGAATTCTCTACTGAATTTTTATGTCTAGGTGGTGCTTTGGAGTGTTGTGATGTACAGGGGTGGAAATCAACCCGCGGAAAATTTTCTTACTTGCCGCAACAACTTAAAAGTAGCCCAATTCTGCGGGAAAAACACTTGGTAAAACCGCCCTGGTGGCTAGTTCCTATAACTCAGTTCCTATAACTACCTGGTGTGAAAGTCCCTTGTGTAGTCAGTGTGTGTATATGGACAGTATTGTTGGGATTTTTGACCTACACATGAATTTGTTGTGGAGTGAGGGGAATTAAAATAACTAGCTATGTTTATGTTCGCTTTATTTACCAGTATTTTACACGCTTTCTGAATGTATTAATACAGTGCGACTTATACGTGACATCTGTTTTTTTTCCCTCTCTCAAAAATGCAATTTATATGTGTAGCGTATTTTCTGACCGTGCAGCAAATGTTTTAAAGTATCTTGAAAAAATACTTTATAAAATGTATAAATTTCTTTTTAAACTGATAGTATGAATCGGTCAAAATTCTTAATGTCTGTTAACGGTTAATCATGAGCATCCCTACCCAGCACAGTTTCTGCTACCCACAATTTGTGAATTATTGGCTGCAGAGTGCTTGAAACTAATTAATAATTTCAGTCTAATTATTTATCATTGTGTCTATCCTGTTCATAATAATTTAAACGAGTGTTGTGAACTGCTCCTCTATTTTACCGCAGCAGCTCATACGCTACAGATGTGTATTTGTAGTGCTAAGAACTGTGTGTGCCGTGTGGACGGCCCCTCTCTTTCTAGGTCAGTACAAATGACTACATCTCAGTGAGCGACTTCCTGTTTATGAGATGTGCTGAGAGAGGAGGGGAGTGTGGGGTGATTGTTGAGGGACTGATGAAGTGTTTCCTGTTCCTCCATTGCCAGTTGCCTACTGCTATCCAGAGTGACCAGCGTGTGATTGGTGTTTGTACAGTGGTGGGCGGGGCTATTTTACTAACCTCAGGAAATTAGCTTGCATTTTTGCTTTTCCTTCAAAAGCCCATCATCACAACATCCTTTATCACTAGATAGTCTGTGGTAACTAAAACCTTTTTTTCCGAAAGGTAATTAAATAATTGTGCCACAAATAAAATATGGTTCAAAAGTTTGGGGTTGGTAAGATTTTTTTTTTTAAAGAAATTAGTATTTTTATTCAGCAAGAATGCGTTAAATTGATCAACATTTATAGAGTTCTATTTCAAATAAACTTTCTATTAATCAAAGAATCACTAAAAATGCCACATTGCTCTTATGCAGCAAATAAGCATATTAGAATTTCTAAATGACATTTTAAAATATATTCAAATAGAACATTTGTATTGTAATAATATTTCTCAATATTACTGTTTTCAGTGGTTTTGATCAAATAAATGCAGCCTTGGTGAGCAGAAGAGACTTCTACAAAAAAAAATCTTGCCGACCCCAAGTGTGTAAATGATAGTGTATATGGATTTTTTTATAGTATTTTTTTAATAACCCCAAATTGTACTCTTGAGAAATGTACCAGGCCAAAAATAGTCTATTTCTGCATTCAAAAATAGCTTATTTTTCCAAGATAATATATCTTTAGATCATTTGAGATCTTTACCAGTGACTGATTCTTTGTTGGAAGTAAAAGCATGAATTGGATTTTTCCAGTCTGCTGTCTTTGAAGTCACAGCTCAGTATAGTTGTTAGCGAGGAGTTTTTTATTGTACACATTCTATCAGCCAATCAAACGTTGTCATGCATCTTTCTTTCTGCATCTCCAGAGTATTTAGTCACATGGTATTTACAGCTCAGGTGATGAGCTGTTAATTCAAGCACTTCAGTTGTTCTGATGGTAGGAAAATTCCTTACGAATATTATTGTATAATTAATTGCACTAGTGTATTAAATTGACGGGGCTACATTTAATGCTCAAAACCGGATTATGCAAATCTGACTTTTAAGCAAATAGAACAGCGCAGACAAAAACCTCTTCCTGTCACTTCAGAAGCTCTGAGTAGAGGTGAGCTGTTTCTGTGGTTTCCCAAATTAGCCTGTTTGTGCTTATAAGACTCGACATGCATCTGTGGCCCTTTTCATGGGTTCTTAACCTCACTTGAATTCACTGTTTTTTCCCCAAAGTTGAACATAAAACAAAGATTATCGGAGTATAGACAGTGGTGTGAAAAAGTGTTTGCCTGATTTCCTGATTTCTTATTTTTTTGCATGTTTGTCACACTTAAATGTTTCATATCATCAAACAAATTTAGATATTAGTCAAAGATTACACAAAATGCAGATTTTAAATGAAGGTTGTTATTAAGGGGAAACAATATCCAAACCTACATGGCCCTGTGTGAAAAAGTGATTGCCCCCTAAAACTAATAACTGGTTGGGCCACTCTTAGCAGCAACAACTGCAATCAAGCGTTTGCAATAACTTGCAGTCAGTCTTTTACAGCACTGTGGAGGAATTTTGGCCCACTCATCTTTTCAGAATTGTTGTAATTCAGCCACATTGAAGGGATTTCGAGGATGAACTGCCTTATTAAGGTCATGCCACAGCGTCTCAATAGGATTCAGGTCAGGACTTTGACTAGGCCACTCCAAAGTCTTCATTTTGTTTTTCTTCAGCCATTCAGAGGTGGACTTTCTGGTGTGTTTTGGATCATTGTCCTGCTGCAGAATCCAAGTTCGCTTCAGTCTTCCAGGCCATGAAGCAGAGAAACATCTCCAGACCATCACACTACCACCACCATATTTTACTGTAGGTATAATATTCTTTTTCTGAAATGCGGTGTTACTTTTACACCAGATGTAATGGGACACACACCTTCCAAAATGTTCCGCTTTTGTCTCATCAGTCCACAGAGTATTTTCCCAAAAGTCTTGGGGATCATCAAGATGTTTTTTGGCAAAAATGAGATAAGCCTTAATGTTCTTTTTGCTCAGCAGTGGTTTTCATCTTGGAACTCTCTGCCATGCAAGCCATTTTTGCTCAGTTTCTTTCTTATGGTGGAGTCATGAACACTGACCTTAACTGAGGCAAGTGAGGCCAGTTCTTTGGATGTTGTTGTGGGGTCTTTTGTGACCTCTTGGATGAGTCGTCTCGGCGCTCTGGGGGTAATTTAGGCCGACTGGCCACTCCTGGGAAGGTTCACCACTGTTCCATGTTTTTTTCCATTTGTGAATAATGGCTCTCACTGTGGTTCGCTGTAGTCCCAAAGCTTTAGAAATGGCTTTACAACCTTTTCCAGACTAATAGATTTCAAGAACTTTCTTTCTCATTTGTTCATGAATTTCTTTGGATTTTGGCATGATGTCTAGCTTTTGAAGATCTTTTGGTCTACTTCACTTTGTCAGGCAGGTCCTATTTAAGTGATTTCTTGATTGAGAACAGGTGTGGCAGTAATAATAAAATTAGTACTGGGTGTGGCTAGAAAAATTGAACTCAAGTGTGATAAACCACACTTAAGTTATGTTTTTACAGGTGGGGCAAACACTTTTTCACACAGGGCCATGTAGGTTTGTATTTTGTTTTCCCTTAATTATAACAACATTCATTTAAAAACTGCATTTTGTGTTTACTTGTGTTATATTTGACTTATATTTAAATTAGTTTAATGATCTGAAACATTTGAGTGTGACAAACATGCAAAAAAATAAGAAATCAGGAAGGGGGCAAACACTTTTTCACACCATTGTACAAAAACTACTACTTCAGTCTTTCTCGAAGTTGACAATAAAACAAAGATTACATTTTAGAAGAAAATACTATTTTAGTCTTTCTATTTCAAGATTTTGGTTACTCCGGAGATTCCTAGATGGCATCAACCAATGATCAAACAGTCATTTGCCCTCAAAATACTACCAACCTCACTCATTCTGCCTCCTCATGACTGTGTCTGATGAATTGACAACATTCATGCAACCTTATCTTGGTTTTCTCCCAGGCGTAGAATCACGGGCAAAGGCAGAGGGTCTTCAATGATTGCAAACAGAAGCGTCATCACTTTGTGAAACTCTAGTGAATTATTCAGCAGAGCTGTTGTTTTTTTTCCCACAGAACACCATTGAGAGTATTCGTTGTGAAACACAGGAAGTAGCTGCCACCTCAGGGCATGAGAAAACCCACACATTTTTAGAGAGATGCGCATATGGACAAAAGTGCATGCTGCAATTGTGCTTCAGCGACCAATAATGAGCATATGCATGATAACGCTCATGCATGGGAGCTCTACACTAATTGCTTATAGGTGTGTTACAGACAAGATTGCACCCATTTACAAAAGTGCATGCATGTGTCGTAGAGAGAGCTTTTCTCTGCAGGCAACCTCAGTGCAACTTCACACCTACACACCCAACATTAAACACTTGAAGTGTTGAAGAGCATGGGAACTGCACTGTACGTTATTTACTGGAGAACATTCAATTCACCTAGAATTTGATGAAGTAGACGGGTAGGTTGTCACCTTCATCTCATTCCAACCCTACTGGTCATTTTTCTCCTGTGGGATTATAATCACTGCGGGACTGGAGATTTCAAGCTTCGAAAAGGATGTATCATAGAAGCCTGTAGATTCTGAAGCCATATGTGTGAGGAACAAATTTAAGTTATGTTGTAAAAAAATCATTCACAGTCCAATTGACTAACTATTAACTGTGAATTTTGCCTCAGTAAACTTCTAATTACTTTTTATTAGTATAGTTGAGAATTAGACCCTAAACTGTTTAGCCATTCTTCTAGTCTAATCTGATTGATACAAACACTTTATTTATTTATCAGTTATTTTATTAAATTATTTATTACAATTTAAGTCATTATTCACTGAAAACAAACATATGCTTCAATTATTTATTAGATTTTTTTTATTACATTGTTTTATTATTTTCATAAGTTGAAATTTAAGTCCTTATTCATTAAAAACAAATTGCTCTATTCAGATCAAATTAATACTACACAGTACACATTATATTTATTTATTTATTTATTAAGTTGTTTATTAAGTTTTATTTTTTTCAGAAGTTAAAATTTAGGTCATTATTCACTGCAAAAAATCATACTTCATCTCTGATATGATTGATAGTACACATACGTTACACTGTTTATTTATGTTTTTAACAATTATTGTTGTTTATTATTTTTTATTTTCATAAGTTGACATTTAAGGGTTAGGTTTTATGACAAACGTACCTTTTCCTAATATAAAATATAAATTATGTTTTGTATATTTAGCTTATTGTAATCTCATTTGTTACATTTTTGCATTTAAGTAGATCATAACATCATTTTAATAGTGTTTTATAAGTTTTTTATTATTATTGTAAGACTGTAGTTTGAGCTAATTGGGTAGCATGATCCAAATGTTTGAGTTACTTTATAGGATTTAAAAAAATAATGCCATGAATAATTATTTAATTTTAATTCTTATTGTAAATAGTGATTCTTATTTTATATTTTTCTCCTAAACACCTAAATGGGTCAGCAATGAGTGTTTGTTTTACACTCCCAGCAATGTGCTTTGTTGACATCTAAACAGGAAGCTCTGGGTGGCCGTCCACACTTTGTCATTCCCATCTCCAATACTACTGATGACTCATCGCTTACGATCCGCTGATGATGTTAAACAGCTGATGTTCCACCTCAGAGCTGCTCTGTTCTAGACGCCATGCCTGTCTACGTCTGGATGGCTTCCGCTCATTAGCGGAGACCTCGCTCTCTTTAATTAGCGTTCTGTAATTTGTGGCTGCGGGCTGAAAGTACTGCTGTGCGGTCTTTTCTACAACATGTGCTCCCAGCATCTCGCTTTCTGCAAATCATAAGGAAAAGCCCCAGACCGTGGTCTCGGTAATCTGTTTTGCCAGTTTAAACACCATCAGCCTGTTATCAGGGCCTGATTATCAAGGAACCACCAGGTAGTGTTTATAATTGAGAGCAATTCAGCTGTTTCTGCTGGTGCTTGCTTATTTTTATGCTTTGGTAGGATCAGTGTTTCCCACAAAATTTTGCACATAAAAAGAAATAATCAGCGTTTCAATTCACAAAAAAAAAAAAAAAAAAAAAAAAAAAATATATATATATATATATATATATATATAGGCAATATATATATATATATATATATATATATATATATATTTGCTACTTTAATATGTTTTAAAGATTTAGGCCTGGTTTCACAGACAGGGCTTAGATTAAGCCAGAATTAGGCCTTAGTTCAATTAGGACACTTAAGTAGCTTTTATAAACGTGCCTCAGAAAAAAAACATTACTGGTGTGTATGTTGACATATTTTAAGATATACTAGTAAAAGTTAATTTTAGCTAAGACAGCTCAAATATGCATTTTAGCCCGGGATTAACTTTTAAGCCTTGTCTGTGAAATCGGGGGTTAGTGTTTTAAATTGAATTAAATATTTCAATATTGTCGTCATATGATTAACCAGTCAGTATTAATACTGACTGGTTAATCATATGACCATATAAACTATAATTACCAATCTTTATGACTCACAAATCTTAAATACACAAAATAATTGTTTTATTTTGAGTCAGACAAATTTGAATTCGGCCACATTTAGTGAGTTTATTCAGGATGAGTCTGTGAATCTTTATGACTCATTTGTTAAAGGCATATTTCAGCCAAAAATGATCCCACTCACCCTAAAGCCATCCTAGGTGTATGTGACTTTCTTCTATCAGCCAAACACAATCAGAGTAAATAATCTCCTGCCTCTTCCCAGCTTTGTAATGGCATTGAATAAAGCCTGAGTTTATTCAAATGAAAAAAGCATATCCATCTATCAATAAAGTAATCCAGACTCCAGTGGGTTTTAAAGGCCTTCTGAATATAAGCAATGGGTTTTCATGAGAAAAATATCCACATTTAAAACTTTATAAACTATAACCAGTGGCTTCTGGCAACTGCCGTACAAGATCCTGGCGGAAGGGTGACCTCTGACCCGACTCTTCTATATCAAAATCCTCCGACATTTAAAACTTCTTGCTTTTGCATTTTGTTTTGCTCTATCCTCTGCACTTCTGTGTTCATCAACTCTCACGTAAGCTTATGCTACGCCTACTGCCTACATCCTGCCATGCGTCCTACATCATACTTGGAGTCAGAGGTCACCCTTCTACCGGAATTTGAAACTGTCGTGAATGTGCGTACGGCCGTTGCCGGAAGCCGGTAATTATAGTTTATATGGATATTTTTCTTACAAAAACCCATCATTTCACTTCAGGAGGCCTTTATTAAGCCACTGGAGTCATATGGATTACTTTTATGATGGATGGATGCGCTTTTTGGAGCTTAAAAAACTCGGGCACTTAATGCCATTAGAAAGCTGAGAAGAGCCAGGATATTATTTAATATAACTCTGATTGTGTTCTGCCGAAAGAAGAAAATCATGAACACCTAGGATGGTTTGAGGGAGTAAATTAGGGGATAAATTTCATTTTTGGAGTTACTATTCCTTTAATTCAGTAAAGAGTTAAACAAACTGATTCAAATGTGAGTCTATCTGACTGATTCACTACCACTCTGATAATTTAGTGAAGGAGTCACACAGATTTGACAGATTTGGGGAGTTAATTCAAGGGAAGGTTAATCGTACTGATTCAAATGATAACTCGTACGTTTGTGAGTCTTTTTTGGACAATTCATTAATCATTTAATAAATACAGCGAGTTCAGTGAAGTATTCGTCAGGCTGATTCAAACGAATAACTCATGAATCTTTTGGCTGATTCATTTCAAGAACCAGCTCATGAATTTTCACACAAATTTTTCTGTATGGCTGTTTTGAGAGCAGCCAACAAAGACATTGAAATGTGTTACACACGTGTTATGTTGCCTTTTATTTACTTTTTTGTCTCATCGCATTCAGTGAAGTCTGCATATTTGGGTAAAATATGATTTCTTTTGCTGTGGCGCTGTAGGTTCAGCAGCAGCAGTAAAGCAGTGTGAAAAATAAACCGCACAGCGGCTGTATGAACAGATTGTGTTACCACTTTTCATGCTTAAAGTCACAGGCTGTGTATACTGCTAAATTTAGTCTTTACGCTCTGGCCTGTTTAAATGAGATGCCATCATTTAGATCTGCCGCGCTTGGGGCGGATACAGCCACAAACGTCCACTTTGATGTCAGCTCAGGTTATTCTAGAGTGCCTGACCGTGTCCACATGTTCTGATGTATGAGAAAGCATGTTTGTACTAGTGCTTTAGTATAGATTGCTGGGTTTAGAACATTGCTGGCTGACTAAGAGCCTAATTAGCCCTGCACTCAGAGGCGGGTATTGATTTTTGGTAGTTTCTTTTTGTGCACTGACTACTGACTATTGAACTCTGTGAAATGGACACAAAGCATTTTGTACCTTTCACTCTTTCTCATGCTTTCAGTCTTTCCGTTTGTGACTGCACGCGTCAGAATGACGTACGTACTGGACTCTTGAAACTAATTGGGGATGAAAGAGTCAGGAGACTGGAATGAACAGATATGTGGCGGTAACAGTAAGAGAGAAAGTAGGAATAGGAATAGAATTCTCTATCAATTCCGAATGGTGCACAAGCCTGTTGCGGGGGCCTTCAAATATTGTTGTGGACAATGGGTATGGAAAATTGAATGGGAATTGAACAACGAGTGTACTAAAACTTTTCGAAATGCTCCGACATACGATTTTCGACTGCTGAGCGATAAACCAAAAATCCCATAGACTTACTTTAAAGGGAGGAACGTATTTAGATACCGGAATATCAGAGACTTGGTGGTCAGCTCTTTTGACCCAGTAAGAAACTACCTAGCAACCAGCTGGAACACCTTAGCAACTGCCTACACAACTGTTTGGGGTCAATAAAACCTCAATATTTTTGAAACAAGACTTTAATGCTCACTAAGGATGCATTTATTTGATCAAAAATTAAACAGTAATATTGTGAAATGTCACATGGTCCTTCAGAAATCATTCTAATATGCTGATTTGGTGCTGAAGAAACTTTTTTTTTATCCATGTTGAAAACAGTTGTGCTTAATATTTTTGTGGAAACCACATTTATTTGAAATAGAAAACTGGTAACACTTTACAATAAGGTTCATTTGTTAACATTAGTTTATGTATTAACTAACAATGAGCAATACATTTGTTACAGCAATTATTAATCTTTGTTAACGTTAATAAAAATGCAGCTGTTCATTGTTTGTTCATGGTCTTTCACAATACATCAATTAACCATGTTAACAAATACTTTTGATTTTAATAATCTATTAGTAAATATTGAAATTAATATGAACAAAGATTAAACAATGCTGTAGAAGTACAGTTCATTATTAGTTCATGTTAACTAATGTAGTATAATGTAGTAATAACTAATGAAACCTTATTGTTGTTTGTAATCTTTCCTGTCAATTTTTATCATTTTAATGCACGCTTGCTGATTAAAAGTATTTATTTCTTTTAAAAAAAAAATCTTACAGATCCCTAAACTTCTGAATACATCAGCCTAGAATTGTGACGGAGTTTTGCACACCACTTTTCATCAGTTGATGTAAAAAAACAACAACAATCTAGCTCATCCTCTAATTTTTCTTTTCTTTTGCAGCTCTTCAGGGAAGTAAGAATAATGAAGATTCTAAATCATCCAAATATTGGTGAGTGGTCCTACAGTAATCTGTTTTTAGAATCTCTCTCTCTCTCTCTCTCTCTGTGGAGATGTTTGGGAATGTGGCACACAAAGCGGACTGTAGTGGAGGCCTCTCTAATCCCCTGTGCAGGAACTCCCTCTGCTTTTCCCAGAGCCGCCACACCGCTCCTATTCAGACGGCCGACCGGCTCCTCCCTGCAGCACAAAAGCACTCCTGTATGCCTCTGTGTGTTCCATTGTTGAGCATCCATCATCTGACGGCCTGCACATGCCTCTCCTCCCCCCTCCTGTCTCATGATGTCATCTCTGTGTGGCCCCTGGCCCCTCACTCACCCCAATACCTTTATCGCCCCTGAGCGACCCCCATTCCCAGACATGAGCAGGTGTTCGTGTTTATGAGAGCCCCTTGTTTCCTGTTATAATATATGTAGTTCTAATTCTGGATGCTGACTGGTTAGCGATAACAACTTAAGTGTAAAGGACTGAATCTGAAAGATTTTTTTTTTTCCAAAAGGGGAAAAAAAAGAAAATGAATACTTTTATTCAGCGAGGATACATTAAATTGATTAAAAATAACAGTAAAAACTTTAACATTGTTACTGGACAATTCCGTTTCAAATAAATGCTGTTCTTTTGAAAGAGGTTCCTGAACGCTATCGTCATTTCCAATATTAATCAGCACAACTGTTTTCAACATTGATGAGAATAGAAAATATTTCTTGAGCAGCAAATCAGCATATTAGAATGATTTCTGAAGGATCATGTGACACTGAAGACTGGAGAAATGATGCTGGAAATTCAGCTTTGCATCACAGGAATAAATTAATTCTTAAAATATGTTAAAATAGAAAACAGTTATTATTTATAATTATTTCACAATGTAATATTGTACAAATAATTGATTTTGTGAGCATAAGAGACTTCTTTCAAAAACACTTTCTGAAAGAAAACACCGTACCGACCCCAAACATTTGAATCATTACCGTGTGACAAAAATATTAAGCGTGATATTCAATTAAATTAAATAATATGCTAAATTAAATAAATAAGTGGCTTTTCTTTTGCCCCTACATTTTATACAAATTACAATATGATTTGAGAAATATTAACTTTTATTACATTAATGGCATAACTTTACTTAGAATTAGAAATAATTTTGTCACAAAACTTTCAAAGCCCATTTGAAAACCACTGTTCTAGTGCGTGAATTTGCTTAATTTTAAAATGGCGACCACATAATAAAGATATACATTTTCAATCAAATGTTATATGCTCCAATCACACAAGGCTTTGAGCCTGCAGAATGCCAAGCTATGAAACTTTTAAAAGGTTAGTTCATCCAATAATGAACATAATGTCATGTATTACTTCGGAATATCTTCGGAACACAAATTAAGGTTTTTTTTATGAAATCCGATGGCCTCTATTGCCAGTAATGTCACCGAACCTCTCAAGATCCAGAAAGCTACTCAAAACATATTTAAAACAGTTCATGTGAGTGCAGTGGTTGAACCTTAATATTATAAAGTGATGAGAATATTTTCATATTTTTTGACTTTTCAACAATATCTAGAGATGGCCGAACACTGTTTTGAAGCTTTACGAATCTTTTGTTTCAAATCAGTGATTCGTATCGTTGTAACTGCTGAAATCACGTGATTTTGGGCATCACTAGATATTGTTGAAAAGTCGTTATTTTGATTTTTTTTTTCATTTCATTTTTTTTCGCTTCATAAAATTGTTGTAGATCTGCTCTAGTCACGTCGACTGTTTTAACAATCTCTTTAGTACCTCTCTGAATCTTGAGAGATGGAGTGGCATTGCTAGCCTAAATAGATTCCTCACTGAGCCATCTGATTTCATCAAAAACATCTTCATTTGTGTTCTGAAGATGAACGAAGGTCTTATGGGTGTGGAGCAACGTGTAATAAATGACAGAATTTTCATTTTTGGGTGAACTAACGCTTTAAGCTTATCCAAAAGTTCAGTCTGTAAACTGTTAATTGTTTGTTGATCAGATGTCTTTGCGCTTTGTGAATTTTAAGGTCAGGGTTCACACAAATGGTTTGGCATTACATAGTATTTATTTCACTACTTCTGGGAACAATACAGTACAAATTGTTTCTTTCAACCAATTCACTGAAACAAACCATCCAAACCAACTGATCTGCAAAAAAATGAATCGGATTCCCAGCGCCAGTGAAAGTGTTTGACGCGTCGTCGTGAAGATAACGTGTTACCTGTGAATCGGAGAGAAGGTAACTGTTAACTCCCAGCTACAGCCCACACACTTCCTAACCTTTCTCCCTTCATTCAGATTTTACCTCTGTCAGCCTCCTCACGTAACCTCTGTCTCTCAAAAACGGCCTTTCTCATCAGCAGTCTTTATTTCAATGAATGTAGACCATCTTTCCAGGAATTGGGAAATGCAGAGGTCGTCATGACAGCACTTGCTTCCGCTTACACATGCGATGCCCTTTGCCGTTATTAGCACTGATTGCGGCGGCACATGCTCGGGTATGGTCTCCTCCTGCCTGTCCTTGGGCTGTCGAGAGTATGCCGTCTGGTCACGCGTTATCACTGCCCCAGAGATGACCTACTTTTTTTCCTATTCTCACAAATGAGGGAAAAAGGTGGAGTGGTTTACCAGAAGAGGATGTGGGTGGCGTTGATGTGGATCTGGTTGTGTCAAACAGGGAGCCTGGCACAATCAGGGCAGAGCTAAATGAAAGTACTCGCCCTCCTGTTGTTCCCAACCTGCACGGTTATTTTTGGTCCGTTGAAAAATTTCTGTAGACATATTTGAAGAATTGTTCTGTAGTTCTTGTAATCTATCAATCATGTCTGTCAAGCTCCAAAAAAAAAAAACTACTCCCATAAAAGTTGACCATACTTCTTTTTCCCACTATATTAAGTCTTCAGAAGTCATTCAATAGCTTTTTGTGAGAAACAACTGAAATTAAAGTCTCTTAGTCACACCAACAGTACACTCCAACGTTTTCAGCAGCCTTGGTTTCAGAAGTAGTTTTACCATTAATTTTTCCCATAGGAATTCCTGAAAAATCTTTTTTTAAAGAATTATTTGCCATGAACCAAACCAACCAACTACGAGGTGAATTACATTAATACAAAAAAATCTAAAAATATTTGGAAATGAGGTAAAAAGACAAGAATGTGTACTTTACAGCTTTAATGAGGAAAAGAACTACAATCCCATCAAGCATTGCAAATGACAATTATATATAGGAGGAAAAAAAAAAAATATATATATATATATATATATATATGTATATGCATATATTTTTAAAAGAAGCCTCTTCTGCTCACCAAGGCTGCATTTATTTGCTTAAAAATACAAAAAAAAAATCCAGTAATATTGTGTAGTATTATTAGGTAACACTTTATTTTACAGTGTCATTGTTACATATCTTTTATGTATTTACTATAGTAATAACTAGAAATTATGCATAATTACATGCAATTAACCCTAAACCAACCCCTCATCCTAACCCTAACCCTATAGTAAGTACGTGTAGTTAATTGTTATTACTCAGTACGTAAATGTATAATTACACTGTAATACTGACACCTTAAAATAAAGTGTAACCTATTATTATAATTTTAAATAACTGTTTTCTTTTTAAATATATTTTAAAAGCTGAATTTTCAGCATCATTACTCCAATCTTCAGTGTCACATGATCCTTCAGAAATCACTCTAATATACTGATTTGATGCTCAAGAAACATTTATTATCAATGTTGAAAACATCCTTGCTAACTGAAAGTATTAATTTCTTTAATTTCTCTCTAAAAAGATTTTAAAAATATCTTACTGACTTTTGAACGGTAGCGTTTGTTACAGAAGCTTTCTATAGTTTATATAATAAAATAATCTGACAGATTTGTGATGACCTATTTTCAGAATAGATGAAGTTTTGTTACCAGATCACTAAAGCTTTAGTGCATGTTTGTGTAGAGTCGGAAGTCAATCATCGCTGTGGCAGAAGCAGAGCGCTGCCTTTGCTGGCATTTACTGTGATACTATATTTAGTGTGCATGTTGTGAGTTCATGTTTGATGTTGTGTGTTGTCGGGTACTGTTACTTAAACCTGGCCCGTCACTCACATTTCAAACAGCGTTCAGTTACTGTAATGTTTTCCTGGAGACATGACATATATCTGCGCAGTTATAGCTGTGCAGACACACTGTGAACTCCATTATATTTCAGCTCATTTAGACGCTTTAAGAGTATGGCTGGAGAAACGACGATTAAAACGCTGAATCAGAGGGTTTTAGAAAATACTATATTTTAGGAAGAAATGTCTAAGTTTTATTCCAGCCTAAAATCAAAAGAACAAAGTTAACATTTGTCAATTCATTAGGTGTAATGAACTTACAATGAACATTAGTTTTACTGCATTTATTAATGTTAAATTTTACATTTCTTAACCCTTATGTGCTGTTCGGGATGTTTTCATCCACTATGGGGAATTTTTGAGTCTTAATTTGGCCATAACTTTCTCCGTGTTTCAGCAAATGGAATGATTTTTGGTGACAAATCTTATTTTGACACATATTTTGGGAAAATGCTTTGAAAATTTTCAAAAACTCAACAGTACTCTGTGGGCAAATTCACTACCCTTTTGTTATGTTCATGGCTGAAAACAGCCACGATTTTAACTGCTTTAAAAATGTATCAGATAAATATTTTTTTCAAATTTTTTTGCTTAAATCTATTAATCAACCTCAGTCCTGAGCAAAACTACTAAATTTAAAAAAAAAATCAGGATTTTAACTCTTTAATTGCCAAATTCATAAATGATGTCACTGATTTGGGAAAAAACATGTCAAAGATTAGAAACAACATTGGCTTTGATTAGTTTTAGTTTTTGTTGTTAGTTTTTGTGCAGCATCAGATTTTAACGTTTTAAAGAGTTAAAATCCTGATTTTTAAAAAAAAAAAATTTAGTAGTTTTGATCAGGACTGAGGTTGATTAATAGATTTAAGCAAAAAAATTTGAAAAAAATATTTATCTGATACATTTTTAAAGCAGTTAAAATCGTGGCTGTTTTCAGCCACGAACATAACGAAAGGGTAGTGAATTTGAACAATGCACAAGGGTTAACATTGCAAACTGGATGAGTTTGCAACATTAGTATATGTTTATGAACGAAAATTAATTTAACAGTGAACAATAGTATATTTATAAATTAACATGACTGTTGAAAAGAAATATTTAAAAAAAAAAAATACAATACAAACAAAAATGTATTTTGTGCACTTAAGTCAGAACAATAAAACCAGCAGGATAATGATCATTGATTTTAATGTGTCTCTTTCTACAGTAAAACTCTTTGAGGTCATAGAAACAGACAAGACACTTTATCTGGTGATGGAGTATGCCAGTGGTGGTGAGTTTGATGAAGCTAATGTGACGCTGCTTTGAGATGCTTCTTATATTATGTAATCTTGTCCAAACAGGCCTTTAATTCTACATAACGAAGCATATGAAACTGAGAATGTGCGTCTCTTCTCTCCACAGGGGAGGTGTTTGACTACCTCGTAGCACATGGACGCATGAAGGAGAAGGAGGCCAGAGCTAAATTTAGACAGGTACAGTACTGCAGTGTGCTCGATACAGCCCTGTCCCGCCCTCTCGCTCTCACCCGGGCCGCCTTGCCCGTTCACGCGGCTCCCGGTTGCCATGGAAATGCCAAGCTGCGAGCTGCAATTGGTCGACGCGTGTGTGATTGGCGGGTGATCCTGTGGCAGCTGCCACAGCGGGTCGAATGTGGCCCATATACTCGACTTTTGGTTTGGGGTCAAAAACAAACTATAGTTTGAACAGTTTGAGAACCGTTTGTGGAAAAGCACAAACCCCCAATTAATTTGCTGACATCACAGTAATGTTTTCAGTATGTTTATTACGCATATTATGCCTGTTTTCTCTATGCATAGAATAGCAGGATAAAAAACTTTCGACAAAGTAACAAACAAAAGCAAAATAACAGCAATTTAACAACATCTCTTTCTTGACAGAAATTGGAAATTTAAGCCATTTAAATACACATTTAAATTAGACGTAATTCTATTCAAATAAATATCCCTATATATTTTCATGATAATGATCTGATGGTCCTACCTGAGTTAAACACTCAACATAATGAGACAATAATGTGGCTAATAGCTGCTTTAAAGTGTCCCTAGTATACTGTCTGACCAATCAGAGCAGGGTAGAGTGTTGTAGGAGACCTCCAAAACAAAATGAAAATAGTTTAACAGGCACTTTAAATGCATTTCATTCGTATTGTCCGTTTTTTTAATGTTGACGCAGTATTTATTACATACTCTGCAGTATGCTAGAATTCCATCCCAGTGTTATTTTACTATCCTTGAAATATTATTATAGTTTTTTATTACTATAATATTATAAGATTTTTATTTTAGTTTGAAGTATTGCTTATTTTGTTGTTTGTCATTTTAATTAGTATGTGTACATAGTTTTGATTAAGTTATTATATTATATTTAACCAAATAAAAAAAATATTTATGTGAGTTGAAGGCTCCCGCCATTATCAATGTCCTAGATGTTTTATATTGTTCTGAATAGGTGGTCACATTTTATGGTTAAGATCACTTGACCAGCCAAATACTCCCTTTATTCTTAATAATCCCTCTGTTATCATAAATATTTGGTTGTGGAATAAATGAATCATTGTTGATAAATATATAACAGTGATATTGGTAACTGTAAGCTTTACTCAAATGTGCCATCAACAAAAAACATCTCCAGGTGTGAGTGCAGCGAGAGAGCTCTAATGAGACAGTCACCCACTGACGGCATCATTTGCTCCTTTTAATTACCCGAAGACCCCTTTCAACCTCTCTCCTTCCCACTGCGACCCATTGGTCTAATGGATTGGTACGGTGGGTTAGCCCGCAGCTGATGCAGACATCTGTAGTCGTAGAGATGGGGTCTCCCTCTGGCTCCCTCCCTCCCATCCTGCTCTCCTCCGTCTGAGCCCTCTGCTGCTGTGGAGACAGCTTATCTGGGTCAGGCATGAAACACCGCTGAGATTTCTGAGTGGAGCAGAAAAACGAACAGATTCTTCCACCAGCCAGAGACAGAAATGGAAATCTGTCTCTCTATCTGATGTGTGGGACACTATCCACGGATAGAGATGCACGAATATTAAACAGTATCGAGAATGTTGTGTGTTGGAGAAAGAGAAAACCACAATGATAATGAGCTATAATTTGGGAGGATTACACAATATAAAAAGTCATTTCAAAAGTCTGTTTTCTTTATTTATGGATTTAAGTGTATCTGTGTATATTCATATATACATATATGTATATATAATACTCGACAAAACAGGCATTTTGGCATAATTTTGTGTGTTTTTGTCCATTCAAGCGTTGTCTGAAGTGGCTTTCTGTGCAAACAAGTTGCGTATCACATGCATTAATGTATTCATTTTGACAGCCTTAATAATGTTATTATATATATATAAAACATACATTAAGGATTCTTTCTTTATATATATATATATATATATAAATATAATTTTTATTTATAAATACATTTATATATATATATATATATATATATATATATATATATATATATATATACATTTCTTAGGTTGATATCTCAAAAAGTGAGCTTTCAGAAAGGTTTTGTTTGGGCAAATTTTTCCCATTAGATGTCAGTAAATCTTCACTGGTGCACATAGAGACACACACAATTTTTTTTATTACACACATATAAACCACACTCTGACATCCATATCAACACACCCACACAATTATAGCTGCATAATTGATCTAATTGGTTTTAAAATATGCATAAACAGAAAACAGGAATAAAGCGAGTATTTGCTTTATAGGCTAAATCCGAGAAAATGGCACCATCTGGTAAAATTTTTTTTTTTTTTAAATTGTAAAAATTAAAATTCTGAAGCCTTGCCAACAGAATGAAAGCCTATTAACAAAGGTTGAATCATTTTATAGTTAAATGGCCCTGGTATTAAAAATTGCAGTTTCAATGGGGACATATTTGTCCTTAAGATCTATTTTGTGTACCTAGTGTAAAATAGATGTATTAAAGGAATAGTAAAATTCCAATAAAAATAAACACCTGTGCCAAAATTTAAGCATTAACACTGGCAAAATGATCAAAAAGACAAAAATGTCCATAAGGCCGTACAATAATTTAAAAAAAAAATCACTGACCCCAAACTTTTGAATAGTAGTGTTTAAATTTTGATTTATTGCTATATTTAAGAAGAAATGAGGTCCCTCAATCTCACACGCAGATTCTGAAGCGTCAGGCGTGCAGCTGAGCAGTCAGTTTCAGCAAGCTTCTCTCTCGCCCTCATTTATCATCCTGCACCATGTGTCAGAACCCACAGCACACATGCTCCCTTGTCCAATCAATGGCATTCTGGGAAAAAGCGATGATGCCAGTTAATGTGGAGTATTGGCTGTTACACCACACCCTGTCTGTCACCCAATCAGTTCTGTCTCTTTCTCCACATTCTAAAACTCCTTTGTCTCCTTTTCTTCTTCAGATTGTCTCAGCGGTTCAGTATTGCCATCAAAAACACATTGTCCACAGAGATCTCAAGGTAAGGTCACCTGAGTGTTATCGCTTCATCTTTCTGCCCCAGCAAACACTGCTGTTCTGTCAAAAGCCCTACACGTAGATTCTCCTTTTGTACCAAAACGGGACTCAAAAAAAAATCAGTTAGTGACCATGTCTCTGACCAGAACAGAACATGTGAGAGAACCCCTGCAGTTCCTGCTTCCTCTTTTCCGTCTCCTTTTCGTCTGCTTTCCCCCTCCAAGTGTCCATGCTCCATTTCACACTTTGTTTCCAGACTGATGCTCTGTAAATGATGCATGAGGCCCGTGTCAGAGTGAACCGTCTAAATGACTCGTGTGAAGGAAGCCAGGTGGAAATGTGTGTCTGTCTTATTGTGTTGTATGCTGTCACTTTCACTCTCTGTACCTGTCTGCGTTAATGTAGGTTAGTAAGGAGTAACTGTTAGGAGCCTTTTAGAGAACTGACATTTACATTATGCATACAGTGAGGTCTAAAACTCGCATTCAAAATCAAATTTAAACCTGGAAATAAGCAGAGTTCAGGAATATTTGGGGTGTTTTTCATAACATGATGTAAATAATCGCGATTAATCGCATCCAAAATAAAAGTTTATTATTATTTAATATTATTATTAAAAAATTTAAGTTAGTTAAATTGTCATTATTATTTCTTCCTTTAGATTTTGCATTTTAAAATATGACATGTTCTTCACAGTTTTCATATGATAAGAATCTAAATTCGTTTCATTAATCATAAACTCCCACTGAACACTTAATTTATTCAAAAAGAGATTCCTTCAAACTCTCACTCTTTCTGTTGCTCTCTCATGCAGGCAGAAAACCTACTGCTGGATGCAGACATGAACATTAAGATCGCAGACTTCGGTTTCAGTAACGAATTTACTATTGGGAACAAACTAGACACGTTTTGCGGCAGCCCGCCGTATGCGGCCCCTGAGCTGTTCCAGGGCAAAAAGTATGACGGGCCGGAGGTGGATGTGTGGAGTCTGGGGGTCATACTCTACACACTGGTCAGTGGATCACTGCCCTTTGATGGACAGAATCTAAAGGTTAGTGTGCTCATCCCTGAAAGGTCACTTTTGCCCTCCTAAACCTTTAACTGAGAATCATACTACTGAGAAGCCTGTGGATTTGTGTAGTGACTCATGAAAAATGCTGCATGAAATCAGTGATTTATTAAAGCATTTAAGTCATAAGAGGTTATGCATTAAAGTGCTTTTAAGCACAGTGCAAAGGAGAATGGGAAAATCATGCAACCCCTCTTTGCTCATTACTTTTTTAAATAGCAGTAACAGTCAATTAAAACAATAAATAGTTCAATAATGACTTCCAATAAATATACAGTCATGATGTGCATATAGGCTATTTGACTTCAGATCTCATCCAATCAACTTTTACAGCCGATATTATCTTTTTACCAATAGGAACTTCGTGAGCGGGTGTTGAGGGGCAAATATCGAATTCCCTTCTACATGTCGACTGACTGTGAGAACCTCCTGAAGCGCTTCCTGGTGCTGAACCCTGTCAAACGGGGCACACTCGAGGTGAGAGAAAGGATAGATTCACAAATGAAGTGAAAAGTGGTGCGTTATCTTCAAAAAATGCTTGACTAAATATATGTATATATATACATACATACAGAGACCCAGGGAAATGGCGCCCCCATTGTTTGATGGCTGTAAGTGCAGGTTATTTGCTGTTCACACCAGTGATGCACATGCAGGATAATAGGTCTGTTACAGGAAACTCAGACTGAAATGATGTCTGCTAATGAATAATTTAGGATTTTAGAGACGTCTCTGTGCACTCAAGCATGTGTTGTCCCACTCCCTGATAGTTATGTGGCCTGGTAGTTATATGGGCCACTTCATTCAACACTTTATGCAATGAAAGTGATATATATATATATATATATATATATATTTGTGTATGCATTTATGTATATACAAGCACATATCTAAGATGTAAGTCCCCCTTTAAAATTACATATATTGGTCCCCACCAAAAATACATATTAAACGATTTTTCCTTAAAAAGAAAAAATTCATGCCTTAAAATAGCTTGAATGTCACTCTACACCCTTGCCTCATTTAGTATATGCAGTTCTATGAATATTCAAATTAGCCCCACCTCCAGTCACTCATACCATTTTAAAGATCCACTCGTTGACGTGATTGGTAGTTTTTACAAACAGTGATTACAAACCGTATTTTTAAACCGTATTTGGTTCACTGCACTTTTCAGGAGAAACTACTCAGCGATGGTGTTAACTTGTGAATTTGCACATGATTTGGCATATTAAAAACACCACATAGACATAAACTACATTACTAACTTGATTTTCACCACAGGGGGACTTTAATTTCATAGAGCTCTGTTTTGTACAGCAATTTTATTGCAAAAAATATGTCCCACCTTTAGGGAGCAGATTGTATTTTGTGTCATGAATCTTCCATTTGACCCACTTTAAAACATGTATTTGGTTTCCTGCATAATCATGCATATTCATGATCTAGCAGAAGGTCTCACACAGCCCTGTGTACGTCTGTTTCAGCAAATCATGAAGGATCGATGGATCAACGCAGGCTGCGAGGAGGATGAGCTCAAACCGTTTGTGGAGCCAGAGCTCGACATCTCGGATCAGAAGAGAATCGGTACGAAATCAACACTCTTGGATGCAATTATTCATAGAAAATGTTGCATTTTTATTTTATTTATATTTTTGAACTTGACATGCATAAAGAAAAAGCTTTATTTAAGATTATTCTGATGCTTCAGGGTGATTGTGCCGGTAATGAGTTCATACTGCTCTCCTATGCTGCTGATGATCACATGTTCCTGACTGCAGTTTCCGCAAAATTGTTTTGAATTACAAAGCAGAACTCTTGGTTTTAAATGTGAAACTTCCCAGTTTTTTCAGAAAGTAGGAGAAGGGTCATTAGTTTAAGGTACAAAAGGTACTCAACGTAAGTATGTGAACGTAACTCTCCTAGCTACACAAACTTGATTTCATGCATCATTTAAGTCTGTCAGACCGCAATGCATAACACATTACAAGTGCATATTGCATTTTTAGTGTTGCTATTAGCGTCACTTGTCTTTAGAGTCAGTTTTCCGTCAAGTCAACAGTTTGAAGAGAATCTTGCTGAGTAAGATAGTTAAAGTTAGTGAAACTGTTGACATGTTTATAGTTAGCACCTCATTCTCACCAAGCCTGCATTTATTTGATCAAAAATAAGTAATGTTTTGACATATTATTACCATTTAAAATAAATGTTTTCTAATTTAATATATTTTAAAAATTAATTTATTCTTGTGATGTCATTACTCCAGTCTTCAGTGTCACATGATCCTTCAGAAATCATGCTGATTTGATGCTCAAGAAACTTTTCTTATGATCAATGTTAAAAACAGTTGTGCTGCTTGATATTTTTATGGAAACTGTGATAGTTTTTTTTCCCAGAAATTTCAAAAGAGCAGCATTTATTTGAAATCTTTCGCAAAATTATAATAATCCTTACTGTCACTTTTTTATCAGTTTAATGCGTCCTTGCTGAATAAAAGTTTTATTTTCTTTCAAAAATCCCGAACTTGAAAATAAAGGCCAGTTTAATTGCACATTTGAAGGAAACTCTATTGCCCCCTTGAGTACAGAGTTTTGTTACCACCCCAGTAACACAAGCATTTGTGTAGTTGCTTACTTTCTGTTTTTAGCTGGATAGACAAAACAGAATCCAAATTTACAAACATAATTAAATAACATCTTTCCCGCTCGCTCATCATTTATTTTTATTAGTGAGTATTTGAGGAAGTGAGTCAGGGCTTTATGGTTCACGAGTGCCATCAAGGGAGATATTTGGGTTCCCCGCAATGCATAACAACTTTTTTTTTTTTTTGCTCAGCAGAAGCTGCTAGTCTGTCATGCTTCGTTCAACGTGACGCTGATAGTGCCTGGTTTGCCTCTGGGTTCCAGTAGAGTGCAGGGGTCGATGGTAGCTGAGGTCAGACGGGCCTTGTCCTTTCCGCTGCTGCTGCTGCTGCAGGCCCGTCTGCCTTTAAAACCTTCCATTGATCTCCGAGCCCTAGTTTTGTGTCCCTAACAGCGTTTACCGCTTGTGCTAGAGAAGTTCAATTGAGCCGAGGCCGTCACATTTAGTCTAGCACATGAAACTGTGACGACAATGGCATTGATTGAGAGTGCTTTTTTTCCAGGAAAAACTAAAAAAAAAAAAACTACCTGAAATCACTTTCTTTTTTGTGAAGGGCATTCACACTGAGAGACAAAGCAACCAGACATCATTCATGAAGAATTTGGAATAAAACTTCTTTTTGATGTTCAAGGTTGGCTAAAGCACACTTTTTGTCTACCCTGCACTTTATGTATCAGTTATGGAAAGAGTCAAGATGCACAGGTCATTTATCAGTCTACTTAAAAATTATCAGAAAAAAATAATAATAATAATTTTTACTCTGCTACAATGAGCTTTGGCCATTGAAAAAGTCCTCCTTCCACAATATGCTGACCTGATGTATCCCGATCTTTAAGCAGAAGGAGCTGGATGAAAAATTTTTAAAACATGTTCGTTCATTTGGCCGTAGGAGAAGTGACCCCCTGGCTGAGTTTGGTTTCTCCCAAGGTTTTTTTTTCTCTTTTTCTTTCACCTGATGGAGTTTGGATTCCTTGCCACTGCCACCTTTGGCTTGCTTGGTTGTCGTTAAAAGACTTAGAAATCGTGCATTTATCGAGTTGACTGCGCTGACACCATTAGATGAGAACAAAAACTGAACTGAACTGATTATGACACTACTGCTGTAGAGCTGCTTTATAGCTGAATCAAATTAGTTTCATAATTGACAAATTTTGCAACTTCAACACTTATTAATTTGAATTCAACACTGATGTTGCAATTAAAATACTTGACCTAGAGGCCAACCAATTTTTTTTACCAGCTGGTTACAGTATCATACAGTGCATTGTTTTTAATAACCTGTCGGTATTTTGTTTGTTGCAGATATTATGGTGGGAATGGGCTACTCACGAGAGGAGATCCACGAATCTCTAACCAGGATGAAGTACGATGAAATCACGGCTACCTACCTGCTGTTAGGCAGGAAGTCCACTGAGGTGAGTTAGTTTACATGACATTTCAGAGCTTAGAGGGTGTGCAGTTAGCATGCTAAAGGGGATACCGTTCTAAAGTTTGAGGTTTTAATATTTTTGAAACAATGTTCACAAAGGCTATATTTATTTGATCAAAAATACAGTAAAAATAGTTATTAAAGTTTTTACACTTTAAGTAATTTATTCCTTTGAAATCAACGCTGAATTTTCAGCATCATTACTCCAGTCTTAAGTGTCACATGATCCTTCAGAAATCATTCCAATATGTACTGATATTTTTGTAGAAACCGTGATACATCTTTTTCAGCATTCTTTGATTAAGAAAGGCTCTAATGTCACTTTTGATCAATTTAATTGCATCCTTGCTGAATAAACTTTACTGACCCCAAACTTTTTAATCTCAGAGTATGCAAGTAAGATATATTTTAGGGTAATTTGGCACAACTAAAGACAACTACAGAGTGTTACTGAGGACAAATTAGTGTCTGGATGGAGTCTTTAAAAGCAATGCATGAGTTTTGTTTAAAATCTTTTGGAGATTTTGACCACAAAATGCACCCATTTTTTTTACACTCATTTGTTTGACATCATCTATACAGCCTGTCATGGAAATCTCTTTTTTTCAGCGAGTTACAACTTAGTTGCGCTCTGCTCTATTATTAATTTCATTAATTTTAGATTTACTCATCCATATCCTTATTCTGCGGACAGAATAAACAGTATGAGCTGCAGTGTGCGCTAGGCTTTATGCCCATAGTCAAACATCTGGCTATATCTGACATATGATTATGGATGTTAGACTTGTAGCTTGTCAATTGGCATTCTAAACCCATATCACTGGTTGTTCTTATCAAGCTGGATTAGCGAATTACATTCACTCCTTTCCCACAGCGCACTAATCCTGCATTTGCTAGATGTCAGCGCTGACATCCAGACATAAGAAAAAGAGTCTGTCTCACGCAGTTTGTACATTTTGTTTTGTCTGATCACAGTTGGAGGTGAGTGATTCCAGCTCCAGCAGTAACCTCTCTCTAGCCAAGGCCAGACCCAACAGTGAGCACAATAACGGCCAGTCACCATCTCACCTCAAAGTCCAAAAGAGCGTCTCCTCCAACCAGAAACAGCGTCGCTACAGTGACCAGGGTGAGCACGCTTTTTGGTCTTAATCACGCAAATTTGTAAAGTTGCTTTATATCTGAATCAAATTTGTTTCATAAATGCTGCGTCGATGCTATTATTGAACTGAATTGAATCAACATTAAACTAAATTTAGGTGTTTCTGTAGAGCTGCTTTTTCACTGAATTGAGCTTGTTTCATAATTGAGCAGTTATTGAACTGAACTGAATCAACAATGAAATTACTCAAGCTGAACAACGACATTATTGTCTTCTGTAGAGCTGGTTATCGCAGAATTGAACTCATTTTATAATTGATGGTTTACACTGTTATTAAGTGTAAACTGAGTATTTGATAAAGTTTGCATCATTGATTCTGTGATTTCCATTTATTACTGTGAAGCTGCTTTGAAACATGGAAGCTTGTTTCTGCCACTGAATAAAAAATAAAAAAAGTAATAAATAAAATAAGTTGTGACTTATCTTACAATTTTGACCTTTTTTACATCTCGCAATTGTGACTTCTTTTCTCAGAATTGTAACATATAAACTCACAATTGCGAGAAATAAAGTCAGAATTGTGAGTATAAAATCACTATAAAATTGTGAGAGAAAAAAGTCAGTATTGTGAGATAAAGTCACAATTGCTTTTTTTGTGTGTGTGGTGGAAACTAGCTTCCATAGATATAAACTGGCAAATGCAAGTTATAAAGTCCAATTCTGAGGAAAAAAGACTTTTTTTTCCCCATCAGAATTGTTTATATCTCACAATTCTGACTTTATAACTCACATAAAGTCATAATTGCGAGATATAAACTCACATTCCTGAGAAAAAAACACAGTTGCGACTTTATATCATGCAGTTCTGACTTCACAATTGCAAGTTTTATCACAATTCTGACTTTATAACTTGCGATACATACCATGGAATTCTGAGAAAAAAATCAGAATTGTGAGATAAAAAGTCTCAATTACCTTTTTTATTTTTTATTCAGTGGTGGAAACAAGCTTCCATAGAAACAATCTGTATTGTACAAAGCAATAAATAAATAAAGGTGGCTTGACTTGACCTGACATGGTGCCTGCTATGAGGTCTTTGTCTTTCTAATCTCCATTCCTCTCCGTTCACAGCTGGTCCAACCATTCCCTCGGCGGGTTACCCCAAGAGAAGTCAGACAACTTCTGCAGAAAGTGACCATAAAGAGGAGGGCAGTGCACAGGCACGTAAGTCCAGTTCGTCTGGAAGCCGTGGCATGGCTCCACCGAGCCCCATGCTGGGCAACGCCAACAACCCAAACAAGGCCGACATTCCTGATCGCAAAAAGAGCGCCGGTGCCCCTGGGGTGAGTTACTACCACCCAAGATCTTTTGTAATGTTATTGTTTGCATGATAAAAATCAATTTGAAGATAATACAACACGTTGGAACAGCGTGTTGCTTATATACGTATATCCATATGCATTTGGCAGATACTTTTATCCAAAGCAACTTACATTGCATTATATCAATTCACACATTCCCTGGGAATTGAACCATAGTCTTGCCGTTGTTTGTGCCTACTCTACAGCTACTGAAATTCTTTAGTTATTAGTTATCATTTAGTTATTTTATTATTAAAACTAGCATTACAGTTTTATCAGTTTGACTCCGCTGATACTATAGGATGAGAACTTGAACTGAATTTAGCAGAATAATGACACAATGAAATTGAAGTCTGCATCATCAACACTGTTATTGTGTACTGTGTAACTGAACTGAATCAACATTGAACTGACTCGAGTTGTTCAACAACATTACTGTTTCAGATAGAGCTGCTAACAGCAGTGTTTCCCAACCATGTTCCTGGAGGCACACCAACACTACACATTTTCCAGCTCTTCCTAATTAAACACACCTGAATCAACTCATCAGCTCGTAGTAGAGACTCCAGGGCTGCGTTCCAGTTCGTTTTTTTTATGCCCTTCCCTCGCTAACTCAGTCTCGTTGACTTGGATGTACGTCATTGCTTATGTTGCATGAGTGCCCACTACTGGTGGAAACTTTGCAATGCGCTGAACTGGAACATCCTATGCCCTTGATCACTTGGAATCCGCTATGAAGTTAATTTATTATTTAATTTCCCTTACGAAATTGTTTAATGAAGCATTCTATATTTATATATGTGCACTTTAAATATTTTAAAAAATAATTAATATATCATAGAGTTGTTTTTGGTGGGGCAAATTAAACACAATGTGTGGTGACGTCACAATCGTGTTGCATTGTGGGATATTGAGCTGCCTGAACTGTACATATGAAGTAGACTCGGTCAAAATTGAGGGAGCGAGGGTCTGTCCTTATAAACTTCACGAAGTGACACTTCAAAATGGTGACAGGGATTCCCAGAGGGGAAGTGCTTAGGGAAGTTTGCGAGTGCGTGTCTAAAACTGGAGTGGAACGCAGCCCAAGAACAGAAAGTTCAAAGTGTGTCCAGGAACAGGGTTGGGAAATGGAATTTTTTTTAATAATGAATGAACTTCACAGTTATTGAACTGAATTGAATCAACGCTGAACTGAATAAATCTGAATAATTTCTTCTTTTTAGCAGAAGTTTGCATCATTGATTGTTTTTTTTTCCTATTAATACTGTGATGCTGCCTTGAAACCATTTATATTGTATAAAATGCTATAAAAAAACATAAAGGTCAACAACTTTGTGTTCCTGCAGAGCAATTCTGTGTCTAGCGGTATGACCAGGAGAAACACGTACGTGTGTAGTGAGAGGAATGCCACAGACCGCCACGCCGTCATCCAGAACGGCAAAGAGAACAGGTGAGACCCTGAGACCTCGCGTTTTTAGGTCAAATGTTGTGAATATCTCTCTTCCCTTTTAACAACACCACCAGATTACAGGAAATGCCTTGTTACTCAAATCAATGACTGACAACAAGGAACTTCTTGCATCTTTTCATCCTCACTCAAACAGATATTTTTATTAAAAGATATCGTCATCTACAGGTTTCTTGGTGTTTGTGGAGCTTCATCTGATTTTTTTCTTACGCAGTATTTGAAGATGGAGCTTTGGTTTAATACTGTACACTACTTTATCATGTAGACATTAGAATTATTTGCTGAATTTTACTGCTGTAACTTCTAGGGCTGTATAATTAATCAAATGAAAATATAAAAATTATAGTATCCACTTATGCATTTACAAAAGGCTGTTATTTAATTAAATAATTTGTGGGAGGGTTTTTTGGACACCCTTGACCACTGTTTTTGTGCCTTTTTCTTCTTGTAGCCTTGATTTCTCAGCAGAAGCAATATGAGAAAAATGCTAATCAAATCACAGTTGAAATGGCAATATTTTTCAAAATATTCATAACATATTTAATAATTATATAATATATAAATAAAATATTCTAATTATATATATATATATATATATATATATATATTGCATAATTTATTGGACAAAGTATATGAAAAAGTAAATGACAATATTTAGATATTTTTCCACTAATCGCCGATCTGTCCTGCATGCTTAAATATACGCAGTGCAAATTGTAGTGGTCAGAAACACTTAATGAGAAAGAATTATTATTATGGTCCATAGTGTTGCAAGGGTGTTGTCTAAGCATTTATGAATATATTGATGAATATTCTGGTGGAAGGTCTGTGGAAATACAGATGAAGAATACGGCACCTACGGGCAAACCGGAACATGGTCCCTTCAGTTTGATTTGGGATGTTTGCATCAGACTTTTCAGTTCACAAAGAGGCCTCTGTCCTGCTGATAAAACACAACGGTCAACCTTGCTGTGCCAGTCTGCCATGCTGAACTGCTTAGAAAGAGAAACCATGTGCCAAATCCCATATTAAGGATACGCAAAATTACATGTTTTCACAATTGAGTCGCTGGGTTGCCTGAACACCTAATCGACTACTCTTAAAGTGATAGTTCACTCAAAAATGAAAGATTTATCATTATTTACTCACAATCAAACCTTTATATGCCAAGTTTTGTTTTGGTAATCCACAAAATTATTGATCAACAGATTTTAACAGTGACAATAAAAAGAATTGTTTCTTTAGCAGCAAATCAGCTTACTAGAATGATTTCTGAAGGATCATGTGACACTGAAGACTGGAGTAATGATGCTGAAAATTTAGCTTTGCATTACAGGAATAAATTACATTTTAAAATATATTAAATTAGAAAACGGTTATTTTAAATTGTAATAATATTTCATAATATTACTGTTTTTACTATATTTTGATCAAATAAATGCAGCCATGGTAAGCGAAGGAGACTTTTTTTTCCAAAACATTACAAAATCTTACCAACCTCAAACTTTTCAATGGTAGTTTTCATTTCTCCAAAACAAAAGAAAATATTTTGAAGAATGTCTCAGTGTTGTTTTGGACCCCACTGACTTTCATTTTATGGACAAAAACAATTGAAACGTTCTTCAAAATATCTTCTTTTGTATTCCACATCATACAGGTTTGGTGACTACATGACGATTGAATTTTCATTTTTCCGTGAACTATCACTTTATAAGGAATCCCTATATAATCGGACGCATTTTCTAATAGGGCGTTTACATCAGCTACAATCATGTTGACTGGTCAGTTTTTGGAAAACTAGTCGACCACGCGTCTCCTATATTACTCTCTCTTTATGCTCTTCTCTACTCATTTTTATCTCATTTGCTCTGCTTTGTTCGTACGTATATGTCTGATCCATCCCAATGCTGTTTATTTGCCCGTCTGCCTTTGGCCAGTCTGAGTGAAATGTCGGGATGTGTCAGCACAAGTCCGACGGCTTACGCTGTTGCTCTCGCCACCTCATCGGCCTCAGTCCGTCTGCGCCACCAAAAGGCCACGTCCCTCTCTGCCTCCGGACACACCTGCCGCGTCACCTTGCCGCCCAACGACGGCACCTCTGACCTCTTCAGGCCCAAGTAAAGACGAGTTTAGCGTCTGTCTCTAATCTTAGTGTGTCTCTTCATCGCCTGACTCCTCTTCCTCTCTAACGTCCTCTGACCTCTCTGCTGTCTGCGTCTTTGATTTCCTGCCACCCTCGCCTCATAACTCTAGTGTTTCAAACAATCGGAGAGGACTCGTCATGGAGCTTCCGGTGCATTTTAACGTTTGAGGAGTTCCTGCATCTTCCCACTCAAACCGTTAACTAACTTCCTTGTGTCTAAACCCACTAATATAGGATATAAACTCCCATTAACCTAGTAAATGACTAGTTGAAAGACTGCTGATGTTTGTTTTGATCGTTATTTGTGCAAAAAAAATGTCTGTACGCAGATTATGAATTTTGTTAAGCATAAATTACTAGTATTAAGATATGGTCAAGTCGCTATTATTGATGTTTAAGTTTGAAATGGTAAAAATTTGCAAGGTTTCATTTGTTAACTGTTAATATATGAACTAAGAGTGAGCAATATATTTTTTTTACATTAAAAATTGTTTTGTTCGTGTTAATTCACAATGCATTAACTAATGTTCACAAATACAACTTTGATTTTTAAAAATTTATTAGTAAATGCTGAAATTAACATTAACTAAGATTAATAAATTCTGTAGAGGGATTGTTCATTCTTAGTTCATGTGAACTAATGTAGTTAGAAATTTTAAAGTGACTTATTGTGTTATATATACATCCACTAAAAACACTAAAAATCCACCAAAACACTTGTTTATTAAAAGCATTTATGAAAATTATTTATAAAAAAGATCTAGCATTATTTGTTTGCAGATTAATTGTATTTGTTTTATTAATTGTATTTGTTTTTTAAGGGCTAGTTACTCTAAAATGAAACTTCTGTCATCATTTCAGTGTTAAAATTTTATGTACTTTTGACTTTTTATTTATTTATTTTTATTTTTATTTTCATTTTGTTTCAGTTCTAGTTCCAAGGCAACATTTACATTTTCTTTTACATTTTTTAAGTTCAATTTTTTTTATCAATTATTTATATTTTAGCTTTATTTCAATGAACAAAAAAATGTTTTAGTAGTTTGTTAATAATAGTACTGCACCATTTACTTGTCCTTGTGTTGTTGCTCACCGATTTTCCTATATCATCATATTATGATGCTGAATTTTCTCTCTTCAGTACGAGCGCGGCTCAGACGAGTCAGCGGAACCCTGGTTCCTCCACCCACAGTATTAGTAGCGCGACTCCCCCAGACCGCCTGCGTTTCCCACGAGGCACGCTGAGCCGCAGCACTTTCCACGGAGGCCAGCTGAGGGAGCGACGCACAGCCACCTATAACGGACCCCCTGCCTCTCCGACCTTATCGCACGATGCCACGCCACTCTCACAGTCCCGGAGCCGCGGATCAACAAACCTCTTCACGAAGCTCACATCCAAGCTCACGCGCAGGTAAATGACGTCTCAGTACACAACAAAACCTTCCAGCGCACCTTTGAGGATTAACTATTACCTATGGAAGTCAGTTTTCAGTGGAATAAGAAGGAACGTTTTCATTTGGAGTTTAGGAATTTGAAACATTCAACAGTTTGATAAGTGCTTCACTTAGCATGGAGAAAGTGTCTCATTACTGGAAAAGATACACTATTTTGTAAACAGCTACTATAAAACTACTTAAAGTCCCCCTGCCGTCATTAGTGTTATCTCTTAAGAGTCATCTTTAATAATCAAATTGAAATTTTCATCATGCATCATGCCTTAAAACAGCTTGAATGTAACTCTACACCCTTGCTTCATTTAGTATAAGCGGATCTACAGATATGCAAATTAGCCCCGCCTCCACTCACTCACACCAGTTCGGACTAACTGTTCCGCTCAGTCTACTGTAGTAAAGTACACAGGGACAAGGGGAAATATTGGTTTAATTCAGCCATAGATGTTTGAACCAGAAACTGATTCACAGGAATAGTGAATTATACAGGGTTGTCTACAAGACGACGTATCAGAATGGTAATGTGATTTATATATCACATGATAGGATTACACTTTGGGCTGACTACGTTATGAAACAGAACGTTTTCTTGATTTACAGCGAGTACTATGTTTACTGCAGTGTGCAATAAGTGTCTCATAGTAGCCGCCAAGCAAACGCAGAGTAGCACTATAACAACTTTTAACACACAAATGTAACAAATATGCTAAAACAGCACTCTATAACCCCATGTACGCATGACTGGAAGAAGCAAACGTGGTCATCTGCGGCATAATAAAAGCTCCGCTGCTCTCGAGCCATGTGTGGCACTCGTCTCTCAGCAATCGCTCTAGCTGCCTCGTTCCACTCCAACGGTTTTCAGCCACACCCTGTTTTATACTACCGTAATGTTAATAACTTTTTCATACATTAGCTCATCCATGAATATGATTTCTGCCCGAGTCCCGTCGGATTCTTCTCCGCCGGCTGTAGACGTAAAGACAACACCTCTCATGATCCCGCAAAATCAAAGCGTCATCAAGCTACGCCTTTGTTTTGAATAAGCGAACCCTAGTGGCGGAATTTACATATTGTGCCTTTAAAGCATATTAAAACAACACTTAGACATATAAACAACATTAAAAACTTGATTTTTACTCAGGGGGACTTTAAAAATGTAGTGAAGTTAGTAGCTTTGCAAAATTTTAAGTTACTTCCCACGATAGTTTTCAAGTACACAATCAGTGGCATCAGATTCCCCTATATGTCCTCAAGAGACAACACATCTACTCCAGATGTTCATCGATGTCTCTGTTTTCTGTTTCTTTTGTAGAAATATGTCATTCAGGTTTACCAAAAGGTAGGACCCTCGATGGGCTGTGTGCAGTTAACCAGAGCGGAAATATGAAGTTTAACTCTTAACCCTAGCGTGAAGATGTTTTTTGATTAATTGCTTGTCACTCACCTTTGACACACTGTCTCTTAATCGGAGTGCAACTGAGCATGCCTGAGACTTCTGCTGTTTTCGGATGAACAGCACCTGAAGACAATACTAATCACCCATGCATGCCTGTTCATAGGATACAACTGAGCACAATAGATTCATTAGTCTCTTTACAGTTTTATACATTAGAGCCTCATTTTCCATTCACGCCTTTTGTCCTCGAGGGAAGGTTGTGTTAGATAACCTACAGCGTACAGTAGTTCAATAACAGCATTCTTTAGTCAGCTATGAAATATCCAAACCTCTGGACTTAAAGGGATAGTTCACCCAAAAATGAAAATTCAGTCATCATTTACTCACCCTAAAGTAGTTCCAAACCTGTATGAACACAAAGGAAGATATTTGTAAGAATGTCATTTAACCAAACAGATCTCGCCCCCATTGACTACCATAGTAGGAAAAATAAACACTATGGTACGTTGACATTCATTGACGTTCTTCCAAATATCTTCCTTTGTGTTTAGCAGAACCAAGAAATGACAGAATTTTAATTTTTGGGTGAATCCCTTTAAATAATGATGTTTTTCTCTTTGTTTATATATAACTGAATTTCGTGAAAACATGCCTGGATCGCATTTAACCTTAAAATTAAGAGAAATTGTAAGAGAAATTACTTTAATGCATCTGGAGTCTTATTATCCATCTTGTGTGTATAATTTTCATTATTATTATTATTTTTATATGTTTTAAAAATACATTTTAATTGTATTAAAATATCATTTTAAATATGATTTTTCTTTAAATCTGCTTAAATTTATAGTTTAATCATATAACACTATAAATAATATTAATGAAATAACTAATAATTAAATCACTTTTTTGCATTAGAGTAACGAGAAGGAACTTTTACTTTATTATTAGCAGGAAAACGTTACATTTACATGAAAATATTGTGCAGAAAATCTTAAAATAGGCTCCATTTTCTTTAATGCAAAAATATTATTTATTATTCCTTACTTTTGGGGATGTTCTGGACAGGTTTATATAGGTCATCATGAATGTGTACTGTGTTATATCCCTCAGCGATTTACCTTTAAATACTTAATCTTTTCTGACAATAAGGAAATGAAAGCAGTAATGCATCCCCTACGACACGGTAACAGACTTGCTCTTGGTTGTGTAATTCAGGCCACCCTACTGGGCTCTTAATTTAGCAGCTGACAGATGTGGCGATTGAGAGGTGTTCTTTACAAGATTTCTGGAGTTAAGGTACCACCATTTTCTGTTGTGACAACCACCCTTTCCTTATTTCAGCCCTCATGCTCCAGAATCCACCTCTAGAAGTAGCAGGATTTTCTGATTCTGATTTTGCAGCTCTTCCTTTTTGACCTACCCAGATGAATTGTTCCTCTAGGTGGTCTCGCAATCCCAGCGCTTTTATTCCCGCCAGTGCTGTTATGACTTCAACTGATAACAGTTTGCTTTTCAATGGAGAACTTCCGATTTTCTAAATGAGAGAACTTGGATTATTTCATTTGCAGCATGTTCATTAAGGATAGTTATAAATAAGGTTGGCCTTTAAATAAATCCAGGATATATACAAGTTCAACTCTATTGACAGCATCTGTGGCCCATTGTCAATTAACACAGAAAATAAATTGTACTCATTCCTCAGTTTGTAAAAAGGTATAAAAATGTGTTGAATAAAATTATTTAAAATCACTGCATATTTAAATATTATTCATATTTAATTCAAATAATACTTAAAATTATTTAATATATATATATATATATATATATATATATTTTTTTTTTTTTTTTTTTTTTAATTATTTAAAATATGTGAAATGTATTCTCTGCACATTTTTAATATTTAAAATATGCAGGGATTATAGTGTGTAGTTATAGCATCTACAAGCAGGGGTTTTCTTGTGCCACAGATGCTATCAAGAGATAAAGTTGTATTTAACCCATAATATTCCTTTCAGAAGTGGCATGACGCTGTAAGGAAGCTGTCACAGTGGATGATGATACGTTTCACAGTTTGCCTCTAATTGTTTCCCCATAAGAGCACTTCTCAGCCACCGTCCTCTCCTCTGACTGCTGCACACTGCCTACGCCGCTGCATGACCTCTCCTAATCTCTTTTTCATGATCTACTCTGTAGAATGGATTATGTATTCTTATAACTGGTTATATATATATGTTTTTAATGTTTTTTGTATTAGGTAGCATTAATGTCGTAAAAAAAGAAAGAGGTTCAGATGTGTCAGTGGGTAATCTAGTATATACAGCTGCCTATGAGAAACTAAGCATAGTTATGCTAAAAAAAAAAAAATGTGAACGTTTAAAATAATTTGTCCATATCTAAACCGATATATAATACACTACCATTCAAAGGTTTGAGGTCTGTTAGATTTTTAAATATTTTTGAAAGTGTCTTATGCTCACCAAGTCTGTATTTTTATTTAAAAACACAGTTTAAACTGTAATATTGTAAAATATTATTACAATTTCAAATACGTTTTCTATTTCTTGTTTCAGCATCATTACTCCAGTCTTCAGTGTCACATGATCCTTCAGAAATCATTGTGATGTGCCGATTTGTTGCATTTATTTGAAATCAAAATCTTTTGTAACATTATAATTCTTTACTTTGAATTTAGATCAATTTAATGCGTCCTTGCTAAATGAAAGTATTAATTTCTTTCAAAAAAAAAATACTGATCCCAAATTTTTGAACGATAGTGTTCATGTTGGTGAATTGTGATGAATTATTAAATAAAAAGCAACTTTCCCAAAAAGTAGTGACATGTGGTTGGGTTAAGTTGTGCCATCATTTCAGTTTATAGCAGATATCCTGAAATATGAATTGATATGCTAAAAAATAATGATTATTAAATATGAATAATTAGCCATATTAATTTCTCCATGCATTGATGAGAGCTTGAGTACAAAGTGGCACAGCTTACCCCACTCTGTTTCTCTTTTAAGCAATTGTGCATTTTTTTAATTAATTGCGAGAAACCCCTTCTTTTTAAATCTTTCTTTCCAGACAGAATAAATTCAGTTGTGTCCACTGCATGGAAACTATTTAGAGCAGGAAGTTGAATCATAGGGTACAGGAAGGTATCTTTCCACAAAGGTCAACTTTAAGTGCATGTCCAATATTCCTCCCCACTTACACAGGAAATTATATCTGTTGGTGGCATTTTCTCCTTATTGTCTTTGATTTTCTATCTCTCTTTTGTCCTAGGATGTCTGAAACACTATTGTTTTCTTATCTTTCTTTCCTTTATCAGCGAGTCTCAGATTTTCTTGCCTCTAAACTATGTTTCTCTTTTTCATCCTGGTCTTTAAAGAGTGCCGGCAGAATGCGATAGAAATGGGAGGTATGAGGACTCAAGGTGAGACAGGACATGGTTTTACAGTTCTGAATTTACACCATCATTTCCCATATTTTGTTTGCGTTCTGGATATTTAGTCCAGTTAAGGCCTGACATTATTCCAAAGACTTAACCCCATTATGTTCATTAATTCTCTTCAAAAACTAGCATCTGACATAATTCCCTAAGATCAAGTGCATTGAGTTTAACCAGTGAAGCTTATGTGAGCCTCAAAAGGACTAATAAACTCAAAATATGTTCTGTGAATATCAATATATTCCGATGTCAAAGTCGATAAGCATTTGGCTGCATTGGCAGCTAGTTCTGTTGTTCTGCCTCCTTGTGGCAAGAAGAAGGAAGTACAACTGGAATATTAGTGCTCTTTGCTAAGAGTTGCTCATATTTAGAGATTGGGGCAACCGCCCTCACTATATACTAACACTATATAGCATCCTGTAGTGGATTTTGTGGATCTTAGCTTGGCAACAATGCGTTTTTTTTTTCTTTATATGATGTTTTATTAACAAAATTCGGGAGGAACACGTTCAAATGATCTTACTAATCATCACATCACTCCAACCAGCTGTCATTAATCAGCAATCAACATGTCCGCCCAATCAGCATGAGCAGAAACCATATATATATATCGATGCAGTCGACTCACCTATGCTTTTGGACAGTTTCAGCATCTCTCCACCACCCCGTCTCCTCACACTTGCCTGGTTACTTCCTAAACCAGAATACGGGGGGAGTACTCTGGGCTCGGGCCAAACACCGAGCTCGGAGCCCTCTCCTCGGACAGCACGCCAAATATGCATACTAATTTCCCTATCTGATTATTTGTAAGTGTGAACTCGTGAAATTCTTATATTAGCACCCTCAAGTTCCTCACTACATTGCTTCTGTATCTGCATGGTTATTTTTGTGTTCACTGCATGTCAGATGTACTCGGGTGGTTCAGTGCATGACGTTTTCTTACTGTAAACAGTTTGTACAAGAACTTGTTTTTATGTTCATGCACACACACCAGTATTTTCACTATGAAGGCCTGAAACGTATGTGAACGCAAACACTTGTAGTTACACAGTCTCAGCTTTAATGCCGTTGTTTCAAAAAGTCATCTGTTGTATTATATTTTAAAATATTATTTATTCCTGTGATGGCAAAGCTGAATATTCAACATCATTACTCCAGTCTTCAGTGTCACATGATCCCAGTGCTGGGGAAATTTACTTTTAAAAGTAGTGTGTTACAATGTGGCGTTACTCCCTAAAAAAGTAACGAATCACTTTCGCATTAATTTCTCTCACCTGGGCTGGTTTTCAATGACAAAAATTAATGTAAAGGCCTTTTCACACCAAACGTGAACTGAATAAGCCTCAGGCTGAGGTAAATGAAGAAAAATTCACACCTGTACAGCTCAAACAAACATTTCAGCTATGCTGCCGTTCTGGAATAAGATGCAGGAGAACAATTGGTTAATAAAGTGAAATTAAAAACATAATGTGCATTTATGTACTTTTTGTACTTTAAAAGTAACGTTTTACTCATTACTTGAAAAAAGTAATCTTACGTTACGTAATCAACACTGCATGATTATTCATAAATCAAGCAGAAATCATTCTAATATGATGATTTTCTGCCATCGAAAGTTCGAAAAAACAGCATTCACATGAAATAGAAATCTTGTGTAACATTACAAATGTCTTGACTGTCACTTGTATCCTTGCTGAAAAATAATTTCTTTAAAAAATAAATTAGGTGAAAACTAAATAAAACTGCAAATGTGCATTTAAAACACATTAACATGAATATGTTCCAAAAGAACAAACAAAATAAAAGCTATAATTGATTAAAATGAAACTGAAAATAACAATCAAAATACAAAAAACTATGTGTCTAAATGTGTCTACTTGCATACGTCTCTGGCCTTAAAGGGATAGTCCACCCAAAAATGACAATTCTATCATTAATTACTCACCATCATGTTGTTCCCATTTAATTCAGCAGTTTAATTCCCACTTTCAAGGCCCATTAAGGTAGAAAAGACATAGTTGAAATAGTCCGTGTAACTACAACCTTAATTTCATGAAGTGATATAAATACTTTTTTTACGCAAAAACAAAACAAAAATAACGACTTCATTCAACAATTTCCCTGACATTACCTGGTGAGTAATTAATGGCAGAATTCGTATTTGTGGGTGAACTAACCCTTTACTAACACACATGCATGTCTACATACATTCGCAAACCAACCGAGTGCATAATTCTCTGATTGTTCTCTCTTCTCCCCTGCAGTCGAAATGTGTCTGGGGAGCAGAAAGAGGAACATAAAGACGCCAAACCCCGCTCGCTACGCTTCACCTGGAGCATGAAGACCACCTCCTCCATGGAGCCCACAGAGATGATGCGCGAGATCCGCAAAGTCCTGGACGCCAACAACTGCGATTACGAGCAGCGCGAGCGCTTCCTGCTTCTATGCGTCCACGGCGACGGCCACGCCGAGAGCTTGGTCCAGTGGGAAATGGAGGTGTGCAAACTGCCCCGCCTCTCGCTAAACGGCGTCCGCTTCAAGCGGATATCAGGAACGTCCATCGCTTTCAAGAACATCGCCTCAAAAATTGCCAACGAACTAAAGCTGTAAGGGGAAAAAAATTGAAAATGTGAAAAGGCAGCAAAAAGGACTAAGGCACAAAACTAGAGTAATCAAGCTGTACATTCTTTTTGAACAAGTAGCAGTTACAAGGATTGTTTTCCTCAAACACTTACAAAGTATGTACTGAAGATATTGTATAGAATCATGCCTTAGGCAATAATTTCCTGCATCTTTGAAGCATTATTAATATTATTATTGTTGTTATTATTGTGTATTATTATTTCAAACTGTAGGAAAACAAAATGACGGTTTTCTTTCTTTTCTTTTGTTTTGGTTTGTTTATGCACTACTGCAGTAGGCGCCCTGTGGGGCCAAAAGATTAACAGCAGTGACTGAAAACATGTATTTTAACCAGACAGACAGAAGAGGGATGGCTAATCGCCTCAGTGTTTCTCTTTATCGTTCCGGCCCTCCTCCCAATATCCTTTTTGATTGCCAAAACAAGTGGCCAATGTTGATTTAGATAAGAAACTTATTTGCACATTGTCCCTCAAAAGCACCACATGCCATCCATTCCTCCATTTTCCCAACCATTTTTTTACTCCTCAACCCCCATCCCGCTTCAGGATATTCCCACCTGTTGTTTTCTAGAGCTACACACGGCTGAAGACGGCCAGGATCGACGGGCTACGGCAATGGAACGTCAAGAATGAGATCGGGAATGTTTTTCTTCCTGGTCCGTTTAAGTATTTAGTTTGTTCCTTACAAAGTGTTTTTTTAAACGTCTGAGGCGATGACGAAACGCTCTCAGGTGTTTTTGTAATGTCTGTGATTTGGCTCCGGCCCACAGGGTGCACCATAGAGTCAGACGTGCTGAATCATTCTGGGACACGGTCCAGTTCAGAACTTTTAACTTGCCATTTCTAGGCTTCAGTATTCACTCCCATCCCCATGAACCATCGGCACTGTTGTTATTATTATTATAATTATTATTATTTTGTTTCGATGTTTGTTTGTTTGTTTTTTGGAATGTAAATAATGTACCTTAGTTTTGCAGCAACCGCATATTGATATACTTTTTTTTTCTTTTCTAAGTCTGGCTGTGAGTCGGAAACTATGGAAATTAATGTAACTCATCACAGAATAAGGTTAATCAGTGTCTCCATTAAAACAACTGAAAATCAGTGATTTGCAGAGTGGCTTTTGTTGGTTTTACAAGGCTCGATTCAGACATAAATGTTAATCTTCAATGAAATCACAGGTGGAATATTTCATTTCTTTCTAAAAACATAACCAGAGACTACCTCTACATGACAAACCCCACAAGCACGACAGTCATTACATACTTTATTGCCCTTTTCATGCAGTCATATTTAGGTTTTACTGGAAGTGAAATGTCCTGTGATTTAAAAAGTTTACGTCACATTGTTGTGGCCTTGATCTGGATCTCCAACTACTCTGAGTTTCCAAGCATAAAGTCTTGGTCTGGATCCGGGTCTTTGTTTAAGGTCTCAAGCAAGTCTATTTCTGCACAAAAGTCTGACAATTACCTCAACCACAGGTCAGCATGGTTAACATTCGCAAGAATCTCATAGCTGTAAATTGTAACTTGGCTACTGTAAAAATGAGCTCATGGATTCAAATGAATGCTGCAATAAATTCATTAAAATTTACATATTGTTTCACAGTTGGATCTTGAGAGGTGTTAATATGTATGCAGGACATCTGCTGCTTTTGCTCTGCTATCTCTATACATATATATAATTTGTGGTATATTTGTAGAAATTAATATTTTAGAAGATTATGTTAGCCTGTCACACATATCATTGCAAGCTGCCTATCTCCTCATATATCACCTGATTCCTTATATAATTTCCAGGATCTTATCTATTACATAACAGCTCTTCAAACTCATAAACGCTTTTCCTAGAAAATCCATGCATCTGTCTACAACTGAGTGAATTCATGCACATCATCATCATCCCCCTGTGCGACCCACCAGTGTAGTAATTATAAACGCAGTCACGTGTGATTAAACTCTGACATTTCCATGATCCAACTAGCCACGCCCCATTGTCCACGCATGAATCAGTAATGATGGTGATTCCCTTTCGCGAATCTGTTCAAATGAACGGTTCATTTCAAAGAACCTGTTCAAAATGAATTCATTTACATCGTGGCGTATTCCGTCAAAGGGTCCCTTGCAACCCAGCGTGTGCGAATAAGTTATTTATTAAAATCACTACTATGTCATATGTGTTAATTAATATAACTGTCGGAAGTACTCGGTTCACTGTGTTCGAAAGAGTCAGTTCTCGGTTCAATGAGTTGTTGACTCGAGAAACCCTCGTTTCTGTCCGATTGGTAAATATCATGAACGATTCGTTCAGTCCGATTGCTGAATTAATTGCTCTTATTGACACTTCAACCCTCGTTTGTGAACCTGTTGTAATAAAAAGATTCTACTCAAAAGAACGATTCGTTCCCGAGTCGGGCATCGCTATGCTTTAGCTGTGACCACGCCCCCATTGTTTCTCACCCATCAGGGGGAGTTTTGCTAGAAGGATCGAGCGCTGTTGTTGTTAACGGCTGTATTTAATAGAGGAGACTCATTTCGTCTCTTTTCCCTCTATGTTTCTCCAAAGCACCGAGAACGACATGCGTTTCAAACCGTCTCGAGAACGACTGTACAGCGCGCGCTGCTGCGGCTGCTGTCACGTGCGGACTGGAACCATCATCCTGGGTACCTGGTACATGGTACGAGGCTTAAAACATTCATTAAACGTCGTCTTGTAGATTTTAACACAACTAAAATATACCAGTAGTCTTTTTCCCAATCTTTTAGGGGCGTGTCTGTGTTTTAAAGTGCGTCTGTGTGGATGTTTTTGGCTGGCAGAGCCGTGTTAGCTCGATGTTAACGGCTGCTAGGCTAACGCAATGTTTTGAATTGGAACTATCAACAAACTAGACACGTAAACTGGATTAGACGTGTTAATTTTTTATTTAATCACATTATAAGGATCTTACCTGTTAATTGAAGTTGGACAGTGTGATGTGAAAATAATATTTAAGTGTTAATTTGTACTATATTTGTAACGTCAGATCGCTAACAAGCTAATCGCTAGCTGAGGCCTGAGGTTGCGTTTAACTGTCATTGGGTTGAAATTCACTTCATTGATATTTTGCACGAAATGTGTATTAAGTGAATTATTTAGAAATAAATAGCTATTATATTTTATAGGTTGAGTTTTTTTTTTTTTTCAAATAGCTCTATATTGTATGTTTTGTGTCAACTGAATTGTAAACAACCAGAACTCAACTAATAAACGATTATGAAGTGTTGCTTGGCAAGTTTGAATACTTTTTTGGGGGGAAAATGCACTGTTTATGAAAAAGAGAAATCGCTCTGCCACTGTCAATGGTAAATGTCATTGAAAATCAGTGTGTCAAAGTCTGGGTGTTTCCAGATAAACAGACCAAAGGTTTCCATTGAAGATTGACTGTTTTTAATAGAAGTTTTTTTTTTTTTTTTTTGAAGTTATACATGTATTATTAGTTAAACAGAGCGAGGCATTCATTTCAAGACCTTGACCTCTCTTTCTTGTTGAGTAACAATTACCAAATATACAGGAAGTAACATGCCAGTGAATCACGAGACTTTGTCAAATCAGACTGTAATTTTTTACTTCAATGTTATGTTTTACTGTTTACGTCATCTGTGCTTTCCTTTGCTAATGTAATCTCTGTACAAAGGTGGTGAACCTGTTGATGGGTATTCTGTTGACTGTGGCAGTAACTCACCCTGAGAACGTCCCGACTGTTGACCTGCAGTATGAGGTTATTGAGCATTACTTTGCCTCCGACAGGATGTCAGGTATGTTGTGAGATACTTTTATTCAGTTATTAAATGGCGTAATACAAATACATTGTTTTGTAGTGCTGTATTTTTGAGCCACATACCAGTCCCTCCAGAAAAACAGATTTTTTTTTTTGTGATTGTTGCGAGCAAAAATCATTGATTATGAGGCACGTTTCCTTAAAAAATGTGATTGAATATGCAGGATATTTTGCAATTTTATGCTATGAAATTGCGGGAACTTGCAAAAACTGCAGTTTGACGCAAAAGAGGAAAGAAAGGTGATTCACCAACACCCTGTTCTCACTAGACTACTGTAAAGAGTCATTTTATAAGCAAGCACACTAAATCACAGAATATTGAAGTTCTCATTCTGTTTTATTTCAGACCTTCATTAACACATGGCTCAAACTTACAAAACATTGAGTCAAACAAGTTCTGTAGCTTTACAAAAGGAATATTCAACAGCTTCTGTAAAAATGAATAAATAAAATATAAAAAATTAAAATGTGTGCTTCCTGTTTTACAGAGGTAGCTATACAAATCAGACATCTTCTGTTAAATTAAGTGCTTCCAATACACAAAGTGCAATCTCTTACTGCAACGTAAATTATTTTACATACTACTAATATACAGCGTCGACTTCCATCTGTGGTTCAACACGCAGTTGCACGGAGTGCAAAATAATTTGCCCCCACTGTCATGTGACACACCGGGAAACTGCTTCGCGCAGTCTTTTGCGCTTATTTTTGTTGGCAAATGAGAATGATTTGCGTGCTTCATCACGGTTTCACCGCGGGGTTTGCAGATGATGTGATTGTGATGTGATTCAGTGAAGTAAATGCAACATTTTTCAACTTTCTGCTAAGATATGTGTGACTTTTTTGCAACAAAAATACAGGGATTATGAAATCATGCTAGCCCTGCATATTTTGCTTGCTGAAATCTGCAATTTATGTGGCAAAAGTGCGGCGTATTTGAAAAAATGCAACCCCCGTGTAAAAATTGGCTGATTATGCATGAAATCAAGCGACCACATAATTGCGTTTTTCTGGAGGGACTGACATACTTATATTTAAATGTTTTCTGTATTTAAATGTATAGTTATAAAATCTAATATTGCATTTGTTTGTATTTTGTATATTTTTTTTATATTTCTTATGTCATTTACCCCTGTAGAGAATGCTTGTGTGGGCTTTGCCATCTCTCTCCTGATGCTCACTATTAGTGCCATGATGGTGTATGGAGCCATTACTGTAAGTATATGATTAGTATTTGTTTAATATTTGATGTTGAATAAAATAAAATATATTCTTTGGTACTGTTAAAAGATGTCATGATGCGCACATACTACGGAGTTAAACGTGGTAAACCTTCTCTGACTTTTAAAGACAGTACACTGAATTTCATCCATTATTACTATCAATGCGGAGTTCGTTTGATGGGTTCATGTATTGTTAGAAAAATGCATTTCACCATTGTGTTCATCTGTACTTCACAGTCTTGCTTGATGTCATCTTTAAGAAACAGGTTGGATCTGTGAACGTTTGTTTGTATAGTAGTTTCTGCTGTGAGTTCACTGCTGTCAATGCATATGCAATGCATTAACTGTGTTTTAGACCCCGAGTGTCCTCTGACCGCAAATTTTCGACATTAAATGCTGTTCCAGTAAAGTCACGGCCTTGTCAGATCTGCTAATAGCTCCCTTTCCATATTAGGCTTCCTCAGAACTTAGTTATTCAGCAGCTCCTTTTATTTGCTCAGATTTGTATGATTCATTATTCCCTGGAGGCTTACAGGTTTGCATCAGCATTAAAATGGTGAGAAAGTCTAAAAACGAAAGAGGAAAAAAGCCTTATGACATGACTGTTATTTTCCCCTCTCTCACAGAATCGTGACGGCTGGCTCATCCCGTTCTTTTGCTACCAGCTGTTTGACTTTGCACTGAGCTGCCTGGTGGCCATCAGCTCCCTCACGTACCTGCCCAGAATCAAGGACTACCTGGACCAGCTGGTCAGTCTGCCCTCTACTGCCCTGTCTCTCACAAGCCTCTGACACTGAAAGTTAATTTAAAACCGTTAAATCTAAAATCTCTCTCTTTTAGCCGGACTTCCCCTACAAAGACAACCTGCTCTCTCTGGACTCCAGCTGTCTCCTACTGTTTGTGCTGATCTTCTTTGCCATTCTCATCGTCCTCAAGGTAAATATATGAGCCTCGCCTGATGTTTGCAACTGAATTTGGACATATTTTATTTATACGATTCAGATTACAGAGACTACAAATGTTTTTTTTTTTTTTTCAGGCCTATTTGATCAACTGTGTGTGGAACTGCTATAAGTACATAAACAACAGGAACACTCCAGAGATTGCCGTTTATCCTGCGTTTGAGACCCCACCTCAGGTATGTCCATCTTAACACAGTTCTCGTTCTGCTACTTTGAGTTCGGTAGATGATATTAGATCAGATAAACTTTATTGATCCCTCAAAGGGGAAATTCACATATTACAGCAGCATAATTTTATATATATATATGATATTGTTAGGCTAGTGCAGTGTTGTTGTTGACTTTATGCACCTAAAAACGTGGAGACCAAAACTTTACCCTGTTTACTTTAAAATATGTTGGTGGTCTAATTGTGTTCAGTTCAGTTCTGAATTAATTTTAGAGAAGAGAATCATGGTTGTCTTTGCCTCTGAAACATCTTTCTCTTGTTTTTCAAAACCTTTCTCCATTGTAGCATATAACGCCCACTTTTTGCAATCCAATCCTCTTCTCAAATAATTCATATAATATTTTTGTCAATTTTGCCATTTCATTAACAGTGTTTTGTTCTTGTCTATTGAATATTATCTTTTGAATGCAAACTTTAATGTGTTTTAGGTTTATTTATCTGCTATATAAATAATTTGTATAGTATATAAACTGCATTTATTAATATTTTAAATCACCTTTTTAAAGTTTATTTTTATTAAAATTAAGTTAATTTTATGTGCTTTTGTCATTTTTATTAGTTTTAGTGTTTTCTTTTTTATTTCTATATAGCTTGAATTTATTTTTATTTCAGTTTTAGTCATTTTAGTACTTTTCACTGTTGTCAAGGTAACATTTTTAATTTTCATTTAAGTTTTTCATCTATATTTATCTTATTTCAACTACCAAAAAACGATTTAATAGTTTAAGGTAATGATAATACTAATCCGTACAGAGGAGAGCATCCTAATAACCTCTCATTAGTAATGATGTAGCCCCTTAAAATACACCACTGTGACACTAGATGGCACTCTTTACATCTGAAAGAGCTTTTGAGCAATGGTTTTTTTTTTCTAGACTCCTTAACAGACCGCTGTATAGTTTTTTTTGCTTGTTACCAAAGGACAGTGTGCTTTTGTTCGGGTTAATGACTTCAGACTGGCTTTATTTTAATGGCGTCTTCTTTCTATCATAGTACATCCTTCCTACCTATGAAATGGCCATGACCATGCCAGCGAAGGAGCCACCTCCTCCTTACATGCCAGCTTGAATTCCCCTGACTGGTCAGTAAAAGCCAGTGCAGACACCCATCTTTGCCTTTCGGTCCTGCCTTCCATTCCAACACATGGAGGGCGTTTAGACTCCCAGCATCCACTCATCACATCAGCAGCTTACATATTCGCATAGACTTACCCATGACTATTTCTTTCGCATGACTCTCGTAACAGCTCGTCACTGCAGATCTATTTTTGTAAAACTATAAGAAAACAGTTGAAGCGGTACGGTGTTGGGAAAGAGATCGGTTGTGGCAGGATTTATTTTTAATTACTTAATGTTGTATCTGAGATATGAAATGCCATTCTCTTTTGTGGACATCATGACTCGGGCTCTGCAATAAATTGTGCTTACGACAGAATTATATAGTTAATTCATAGTCAATCACTAATGAAATGATTCTGATATGGGGCAGAAAATCTGCCGCGTGGCGTTTTTACCAATGAAAGCTTTCACTTTACCTGCCATCTTGAGATGTTTATTTTTCCATGCTTTTCAACGCTATATTTTGTTCCTGATGTCTTACTAGAGGATGTCTTGTGGAAATCAACGTTGCCCTACATCTTGACTGGGCATTTGCATTTAAAATCACCACCCTTGGCTAATAAATCTGTTTTGCTAGATTAAAAATATGTTTAGACAATCCAGTGTGATGGTTAAAATATATATTTTTTCCATTGTGTACTTTATTAGTGGACGTAGGATTTTCATCCTTTCAAAAGTGAAAGAGCTCAAAGCACTTTTTATCTTGTTTATTAATTAGTGTGTGTGTGTGTGCGTGTGTGTGTTCCATCCATTGAACCATTGTGCACCATCATGTTAGCAGCCGTCACAGTGATCTGTTGTCATTGTAACTGCTGGGAAATTCTGGGTAACACACAAGAGGAAAATTTCCTCACATGATCGACAATGATATAAAAAAAGAAAACTGCTAGTGTTGTATAAATCAATGGATGCATGTTATTTTATTTTGTGGTCTTTCTTTTCTTGTACATGTTCTGTAATCTAATTACTTCAATAAACATTTCAAAATATTGACTCAGCCATCAGATTTTTTATTTCAATGAGCATTTGTTTCATTAGTGTTACTCAATTTGCTCTCTTGTATTTGTGACTTTAAAATAACTGCCTTAATATATTACATCTTTTATGAGGTCTATTGTGCGACGTTGTAATTCACACCATTCAGACTCATAATTTGAGGTGGGGCTCCCCCTCCTTTATTTGGATTGGACAAAACTGTGACACGTTTCTTCTCAGCCCTTTAAATGCGCAGTCTATGATGCTGCCAGAAGCATTCTGGTGTCGGTTAGATGCACACAAACCTGAAGTAGACTTGAGAAGATTGCAGAAACAATGAAGTCCTTCATTGGGAGCTTGGTATATTGCTTCTCTCTTCTGCTGGTGGATCTCTGTGAATCCTATGACCTTAACAATCCATCCTACGTTTTGGCCCAAAGTTATGCACAAAGAAGAAATCATGCACTTCCACACCGGACACTGAACCCAGCAGGTAGGTTTCTGAACTTAATTCACTATGTTTGTTCCAAGTAACATGTTGACTAAGTATTCTTTACATTCAGTGTTTGCATTGTATCTTCAACTGCATCACTACAATGGAACATTTATGGTTTCTTTATTTTACTTAATGCATTACAATAATTATTTGACTTTGTGCATGATGTAACCGTAATATGAATATAATGTATTGATAATTTAAAGTGAAATGGACAATGTTAGAAATATTTTTAATAGCATATGTGAAAATAAAATACATCCACATTTAAGCATTGAAGGGTTAGCAAGTTCACCCAAAAAATAAAAATGGTCTTCATTTACTCAAACTGTATGACTTTTTTAATCTATGGAACATGAGGAAATATTCAGAAAAATAACTCGCTGTTCTTTTGTCTAAACCATAAAAGTAAATAGTATCCAATGTTGTTCAGACTTCATCATTCTTCAAAAAAATATCTTTATGTTCCACAGAAGAAAGAAATACATACAGGTTCAGAATCATATGAGCTTGAGTAAATGATGATTTTGTTTTTTATTTTTTTGTGCAAACTACCCCTTGTGTATGAATGCTACAAAAAAAAAAAAGCATTTGTGCGATATCTGAGTGGCATGTATTTTAAAATTTTTAACAATAAGGAATTGGGGCATGTATTGCAAACAATGCCAATTGTATTTGTTTGACTGATTGCCTAATTTCCTGTTCCTCTTCAACCTTTTGATGGTCCATAGTATACAGGACTAAATACTGGTTAGATGGACCTGATCACCCTCACAAACAGAGGAGGAGGATTTTGCCCCATCTTATCCCAGTAGCTTATCCAGGACCCACAGCTCCTTCTCAGCTCAAGGTTTATGACTGGCTCAAAGACTTACCAACCACAAAAGTTTATGATATTACTAAACACCAATCTCCACCTGTGGCACACAAGCAGCTGAAAGGTGAATGGGCACCAGTAGTTTGTCGAAAGGTTAAAGATCCAGAACAAATAGTTGTAATTACAGGAGAATCGGGGGAAAGGACAGGCGTGTCAGTGGGGTTGTCAAATCAACCACTGGTTGTTCCACAAAAACTGCATTCGGGTCCAGAAAAATCTGTGGTTCAATCAACAGATTATCAGCCAAACTTTGAGACAGGTTTTCACCCATCAAAGCCATCAATGACGCATTCTTCGACTTTTGCACCCTCGCAATCTTTGAATCGCTCCCTGCTACAGAAATCCATGCCACAGTCCTTGTCCAAATTGGCACAAGAACCATATTCACAAGGCACCTCACCCCAACCTCTTTCAACCACTACCATGACACCAGAGGCATATCCTCAAAGCACCTTCTTCGAATCCCTGCCAACATCCACATTTACACCAGAGACATACTCCCAGAGTACTTTATCCCAACTCTTGCCAAAGTTCACCAACACTCAAGGGCTATATCCTCAAAGAATACCTCCCCAATCAGCATTAAAGTCTACTGCCACACTAGAGCCGTTTGCCCAAAGTGCCTTCCCCGAATCCCTGTCAACATCCTCATTGACATTAGAGACCAATCCCCAAGACACTTCACCCAAGCCTGTGCCAATGTCCACTCATAGATCAGGCCCATATTATGAAAAGATCTCATCCCAATCTCTGTCAACAACCAATCTGACACAAGAGGCACATCTTCAGACCGTCCCACAAGAATCATTACCAGAGGCATCAGGCAGGATTTTTACCCACGGCAGGATAGACATCACAGGGTCGACAGGTATAATTCCATGAATACTCTACTGCTTGGTTTAACCCTCCATCTATTCATGCAGGGATGGCCAATCCTGCTCCTGGAGGAACAATGTCCTTCCCTTTTGGTCCAACCTGCTCCAACATACTTGCCTGGAAGTTTTTAATCTTGTAGTAGACCTTGATTAGCTGGTTTAGGTGTTAATAATGATTGGAGCTAAATTCTACTGGATAGTGGCCCTCCAGGAACAAGACTGGACTCCTTTTACATAAAAGCAGTAGGGATTTTAAGGTTTCTTTGTTTCATAGGTGGATGAAGCAAAATGACATTAAAGGGATAGTTCACCCAAAAATGAAAATTATCCCATGATTTACTCAAGCTGCCCTAGGTGTATAAGACGATCTTCTTTCAGACAAACACAATTGGAGTTATGTTTAACAAAAATACCCTGGCTCTTCCAAGCTTTATAATGGTAGTGAATGGCGCTCCTGATTTTACATTTACATTTAATCATTTGGCAGATGCTTTTATCCAAAGCAACTTACAAGTGAGGAAAACAAACAAGCGATTCATCATGAAGAGGTAAATAGACACAGGAAGTGCTCACAACACAAGTTTTAGACATTGCTCAGAGTAGTATGAGCTAGAATAGGGAGGGAAAAGAAAGGCTAGAATTCTTTTTTATTATTATTTTGAAGTCCAAAAAACACGCACCCATCCATCATGAAAGTAATCCAGGGGGTTAATAAAGGTCCTCTGAAGTGAAGTGATGGGTTTTTGTAAGAAAAATGTCCATATTTAAAATTTTATAAACTAAAATAACTAGCTTCTGGCAGACGGCCTATGCAAATCGACTTGCGACAAAAGAATAACTTCTGACATGATGTAGGAGGAGCGTAAGCTCAGACGCCTCTTGGGGTTCAAACAAATAGGGCTGGGCAACAAACTCAAGCTCCTCTTCTCTTATATCCAAATCCTCCAGCATTTCTCTTTGAAAATTCTTGTTTTAAACTTTTAATTCGTGACCAGTGTTTTGTTTTGCTCGATCCTCTATGCTTCCGCATCTGTCAATGCGTCAGGTCAGAGATTACTCTTTTGGCGTAAGTTGATTTGTGTGGGCCTTCTGCCGAAAACTAGTTATTCCAGTATATAAAGACTTAAACATGGACACACAAACCCATTGCTTCGCTTCGGAATGCCTTTATTAACTCCCTGGAGCCGTGTGGATATCTTTTATGATGGATGGATGCACTTTTTTTTACTTCAAAATCAGGAGCGCCATTTACTACCATTTATAAAGTTTGGAAGAGCCTGGATATTTTTTTATAATATAACTCCTGATTGTGTTTGTCTGAAAGAAGAGTCATATACACCTAGGATGGCTTGAGGGTGAGTAAATCAGTAGATCTTTATTTTTGGGGGAACTATTCCTTTAAAAGGGCTAATTATTTGTTCCTTTTTCCTGGCTTATTCCTGTTGTAGGGCATCTTACGGATTAGAAAATGTGACCTTTCATATTCCAGATGCATTCTAGTATTCCAGTGTGTAGAAATATGTCATTTTGCCGAGGTCCAATGGTATTTGTTTTAGAAGTAATTTTAAAAGCGACCACTCTCAATATTAGTTAACTGACTAATCTAATCTAATCCTTTTGTTTGCATGCAAAGTATATGCTTTACTCACTCTTACCATTGCACTGGATCAAACCATACACCGTCAACTCTAAATCTAATCCTTTAATGGACTAAAATACCAGTCTTCATTATATAATATAGACATTGAGTAACACAACTTCTAAAATGCTTAATTTCTACTGAACCTCTCAGCAACAGATTCACAGTGTAGGAGCCGCCCGTTGGACCTGGTCTTCATCATTGACAGCTCACGTAGCGTGCGTCCAGGTGAGTTCGACAAGGTCAAGATCTTCCTGGCGGACATGGTGGACACTCTTGATGTTGGCCCTGATGCCACACGAGTCGCAGTGGTGAACTACGCCAGCACGGTCAAAATCGAGTTCCTGCTGAAAAACTATCTCACAAAGGACACTATAAAGCAAGCTATCCACCGCATCGAACCCTTGGCAGCAGGAACCATGACTGGGATGGCCATCAAGAAAGCCATGGACGAAGCCTTTACCGAAAAGTCAGGTGCGCGGCCTAAATCGAAAAACATCTCAAAGGTTGCCATCATTGTCACTGACGGACGTCCTCAAGACCAAGTCGAGGAGGTGTCGGCTGTAGCACGGGCGTCAGGGATTGAGATTTACGCCGTTGGAGTGGACAGGGCTGACATGCGGTCACTGAAGCTCATGGCCAGCAATCCACTTGAGGACCACGTGTTCTACGTGGAGACCTACGGTGTTATTGAGAAGCTCACCTCGAAGTTTCGGGAGACGTTGTGCGGTAGGGTTAATGCAAAAATAGGGGAGGTGGGGCTTTATGTCTTTCCTTTTTATAGGACATATCTCAATCCTTGGGAGTGGGTGATGATTCATTCTCTGGAAACCAGTTGGGTTTGAACACCAAATTTAAAAAAGTAATTTTTCACCAGACATGAAAACAATTCAACATGCGATCACTTGGCATTATTGCGTTTTCCAGAAGTTTGAATCGTCGGATTGCAACACATTCCGAAGGAATTGTTTCTTCAGTATGTGAGTGCTGATAAAGTCCACCGATCATTCAAAGAAGCATTCTTCTACGTTTGGCTCATTTGAATGCTTTGAATCAGCTAATATATGTGCTTTGCATCCTATTTTTGTGGAATGAAGGTCTTGGAATGGAATGCTTTTGAAATTTAATATTGTCAAAGTCTTTTCACAATTGTTGTTAGACTAGTGTACTTCAAGTATGTTTTTCATAGAAACCTCAGAGCTTTGAATATTTGACTGTCTGTTTGTGGATAATTCAAATTCTTTGTCTTTTTCAGGATGAGAGTCGATCTTTCGGACAATAAAATTGCTGCGCTAGAAAAGTGCTTGCTAGTTACGCCTTCAAAGTACACAAACAATTTGCTTAGCTGTCAGCTAGTCACCATAACATATTGATATAAATGCTAAATGCTATGCAAACTAAGGGCTTCAAATTTGCTGAGTAATTTTATCACATAAGACCCGATAAATGTCCCATAAAGTTTCTAGAGTGTCTTTAAGGGGGTTTTACAGATATTTTGAACAACTTTTTTTTTTCTTTTCCTAAAATAAAAGCTAGATGTAATCCAGGCAGTTGCTTGCCCATGAACTTACTCTTGCTAGAGTGGCCTTGTCACTCCAGTCGAGTAATGAAAGCTTGTTCCAGGTATGGACGCCTGTGCCATGGGACATGACTGTGAGCACATATGTGTCAGCAGTGGCTCCTCCTTTTACTGCAAGTGTCGGAAGGGCTATATTTTGAACGAAGACCAGAAAACATGTTCCCTAAAACGTAAGAGATTATGCTAACTGCTTTACTGTAGATTTTGAAGACATACTTAGTACAAACATATCTGATTTGATCTAACAGCGACTAATTTAAGCTCAATAATAGAGAATGCTCACATTGCGACAATACTTGCAGTTCTATTCGACTAACCTGTTTAGCTAGCAATTGCTTGCCAGCTTTTTACAAGTGTTCTGATTGTATTACTTGAAATCATACGATGGCAGTCTATGATTCATTCATCTAATTGTGTGTGCGCTAAGTTACAGGTTACATGAAGATGTTCAAAAACCTAGTGAGCTGCCTTGTGTTTACTCCCTACATAGGCAACTGCCTTCCCAGGGAACGTTCTAGAGTGTGATGTTAACACGCTAAGCTAACGATGCAAATCTCCAATAAGCATAAAAACAAATGTTTGTTAAAGTCGTCTATTTTTGTATTTTGCAATGTATTGAATGGGCTGCTGCCTTAGATGTAAGTGAAAATTATGTATTTTAGAAGGCAGCATGATCTTGTGGCTGATGTGTGATTTGTGCCTTAAAATGCTTTGAGCGGCTCACTAGGTTTTGGAACAGAGCTGTAATTTAGCTATATGTGTGCAATGTAACATTATTTTTCTCACTAGCAGCTAAGCCACTGATTCAACCCATGCAAAACCACTGTTGAATTACCGTGGACTTTCCTGTTCTGCACTGTTCCGTTGCCAAAACAGTACAGCAGTAACATTAGTGTCAGTGTTTCTGTAAATCTGAGACAGATGACAAACCATAGCTAATTTATTAGAGGGAGATTTTATTTATTTTGGGGCAAATGGAGCAGATCGCATAGAGGTGTATATTGGTTACATCTTGGCTGGAGAATTTGTATATCCCAACAAAGAATATATATATTTTTTTTTTTCAGTTAAACAAGACAAAATTTACTTGAAAAACAACATTGCACAAGACTTGTTTTCATAGGTTGTGTCTTGAATATAAGTGCAATTTGTCTTGCTGCACTTTTACTTAAAATGAGTAAAAAAAAAATCTGCCAGTAGCCTACAGCAAGGCAAAATGCACTTGTATCAAAGATACAGTCTTTAAAAATAAGTCTTAATATTTAATATGCAGTCTTGCTTCTCAAGTAAATTTTGGTATTTTTCTAATTTATATATTAACTAGAAAACCTGAAAATATGATTTTTTTAACAAAAAGTTCAAAGCTTTTATTTTTCTTATCATTTCCGATAATTTCATTGATGATGTTAGTATTGAATTAATTTATTGCTTAGGATGTGACGGTAATCTTGGCATTGCTATAATCAGGGGTGCACATAACTAGTGCGCATGCGTGGTAAAAAAAAATAACAATCCACAGCAGAAAACGTGCACGGAATCGCTTTTGAGTGTCAAACTTTTTGAGGACAGGGACATGCTTACTTATTATCACGCCATCATATTTAATATATATTTAATATATCGTAATTTTTCAAAGAAATTTCAACCGTATAGTGTGTCTTTAATGTGTCGTGACAGATCACTGTAGCTCCTTAGTTTAAGCGGCTCGTGAACCGATCATCTCTTCATACTAGTTCATTTATAGCATCAAATAAATATGAATGAACATCAGAAGGAATGTTGTTTCAAGCACAGAAAGACGTGAGGACACACAATTCACAAGTTCAAGTTCAATATATTCGGTCTTAAAGTGACAGCAACCTAATGTTCCTGCTGTTGTCTGTCATTAATAAAATATGAAATACAGCTTTAACAAAGATGAACCTATATATAATTTCTACATTGAACAAATAGTGTTACTTTAAATTTAGGCCGCTTGTAGTGTGCCGTGTAAAGCGTGAGAACTAAGCTGCATCTACAGGTGCTCCCTTGAGAAACCAAAAAATGTTATGTGCACCCCTGGCTATAATGACATTTCCACATTTTCACCTGCCATGGAAAATCCCTAATGTTTTACTTGTTTATTTGTTTTTTAAAGAAATTACTATGTACAGGACTGTCAGTGTTAATGTTCTATGGCTTGTTCCAGATATGGACGCCTGTGAAATGGGACACAGCTGTCAGCACATTTGTGTGAGCAGTGGCGACTCTTATCACTGCAAGTGCCGCTCAGGCTTTGTCTTGAACGATGACATGCAAACATGCTCCATTAGAGGCGCTGGTGCTTACGCGCGTGGGGACAGTGTACACAGGGGTGACCGAAACAGAAAGAATGATGGCGACCAAAATGGTGAAGGTAGTGCTAGTGAGTCACGATCAGAAATGACTATGTCATTTCGGGATCTGAAAATCGAATAAAACTCCATCAAAGGATTAGAACTAGTACAGTGGGTACAGAAAGTATTCAGACCCCCTTAAATTTTTCACTCTTTGTTATATTGCAGCCATTTGCTAAAATCATTTAAGTTCATTTTTTTCCCTCATTAATGTACACACAGCACCCAGACAGAAAAACACAGAATTCTTGACATTTTTGCAGATTTATTAAAAAAGAAAAACTGAAATATCACATGGTCCTAAGTATTCAGACCCTTTGCTCAGTATTTAGTAGAAGCACCCTTTTGATCTTTTGGGGAGTCTTTTGGGGAAAGATGCAACAAGTTTTTCACACCTGGATTTGGGGATCCTCTGCCATTCTTCCTTGCAGATCCTCTCCAGTTCTGTCATGTTGGATGGTGGACAGCCATTTTTAGGTCTCTCCAGAGATGCTCAATTTGGTTTAAGTCAGGGCTCTGGCTGGGGCATTCAAGAACAGTCACAGAGTTGTTGTGAAGCCACTCCTTTGTTATTTTAGCTGTGTGCTTAGGGTCATTGTCTTGTTGGAAGGTAAACCGTCGGCCCAGTCTGAGGTCCTGAGCAATCTGGAGAAGGTTTTCGTCCAGGATATCCCTGTACTTGGCCGCATTCATCTTTCCCTCGATTGCAACCAGTCGTCCTGTCCCTGCAGCTGAAAAATACCCCCACAGCATGATGATGCCACCACCACCATGCTTCACTGTTGGGACTGTATTGGACAGGTGATGAGCAGTGCCTGGTTTTCTCCACACATACCACTTAGAATTAAGGCCAAAAAGTTCTATCTTGGTCTGATCAGACCAGAGAATCTTATTTCTCACCATCTTGGAGTCCTTCAGGTGTTTTTTAGCAAACTCCATGCAGGCTTTCATGTGTCTTGAACTGAGAAGAGGCTTCCGTCGGGCCACTCTGCCATAAAGGCCCGACTGGTGGAGGGCTGCAGTGATGGTTGACTTTCTACAACTTTCTCCCATCTCCTGACTGCATCTCTGGAGCTCAGCCACAGTGATCTTTGGGTTCTTCTTTACCTCTCTCACCAAGGCTCTTCTCCCCTGATAGCTCAGTTTGGCCGGACGGCCAGCTCTAGGAAGGGTTCTGGTCGTCCCAAACGTCTTCCATTTAAGGATTATGGAGGCCACTGTGCTCTTAGGAACCTTAAGTGCAGCAGAAATTTTATTTGTAACCTTGGCCAGATCTGTGCCTTGCCACAATTCTGTCTCTGAGCTCTTCAGGAAATTCCTTTGACCTCATGATTCTCATTTGCTCTGACATGCACTGTGAGCTGTAAGGTCTTATATAGACAGGTGTGTGGCTTTCCTAATCAAGTCCAATCAGTATAATCAAACACAGCTGGACTCAAATGAAGGTGTAGAACCATCTCAAGGATGATCAGAAGAAATGGACAGCACCTGAGTTAAATATATGAGTGTCACAGCAAAGGGTCTGAATACTTAGGACCATGTGATATTTCAGTTTTTCTTTTTTTAATAAATCTGCAAAAACGTCAAGAAGTTTTTCTGTCAATATGGGGTGCTGTGTGTACATTAATGAGGAAAAAAAATGAACTTAAATGATTTTAGCAAATGGCTGCTGAGTGAAAAATTTAGGGGGGTCTGAATACTTTCCGTACCCACTGTATGTGCTAATGGATAAAAAAGTTCTTAAAATGGTAACTTTGAATCTGTCCCAATGGATATTCTAGAAGTAGAAGAAAATAATCACAGACCTATTGGCCATCGCTATGGCTTATTTCAGGTGCGGATGCCTGTGCGTTGGGCCACGACTGCCAACACATTTGCGTCTCCAGCGGTTCTTCATATTACTGCTCGTGTCCCTCTGGCTTTGTCTTGATGCAGGACAAGAGATCATGCTTTAAAGCCAGTGATGCGGATGGTGATGGTAGTGCCAGTGAGTTTTCTGTTTTAGACCTTCATAAATGGTATTGTTATCATACCATTTTATGACAGGTTTCTTTAGCCAGCTGAGGATTATGCAAATATGTGTCTTTAAAAATGTAATATTCTTTCAAGGAGAATCTCAAACACTGGTAATTAGAATAGTTCTATTGTCTTGTATGTGTTGCTGAGGTTTGTTAGCTTCAGGGCTCTAGAGTTTTAACTGATTGCAGGTCTGGACTACTGTGCGCTGGGTCATGAATGTGAACACATTTGCGTCAACGATGATTCTTCCTATCACTGTGAGTGCCGGCAGGGTTTTGTGTTGCAAGAAGACAAGAAAGCATGTTCCAACAAACGTAAGAGCTCAACTATGTGTTTTCTGCACTTCATGTGCTATGGGCATTAAAATATGGCACTGAATGCAATAGACAGAGAAAATAGTGGGAATAAAGTCAATCAAGCACCACTAAAAACATTATTCTCTGTGTGGTGGTGCATTATATAGTTTTGAAATAACACATGCACTAATTGCTTAAAAGTTTGGGATAATTTGGACTTTTAATGCTTTCCTTTATGCTCTATTATTACTAGGGGTTAAATAACTGTTTTCTATTTGAGTACATTTTAAAATGTAATGTATTCCTGCGCTGGCAAAGCGGAATTTTCAGCATCAATCTTCAGTGTCACACGATCCTTCAGAAATCCTTCATTAAAACAAATTGGGATCACTAGGGAAAGCTTCATCTGTCAGTGTCTTGTAATTTCTGACATGTTGAGTCAGTTGAACACTGATTCAACATCGATGTAAACTCATAATATGTAACACTCTCACAATGTTGTGAGAAATTCAGAAATGAACAACATTGCATAAACTGTGTTGCACAGTGTTACATAGTTATTTATGAAATAACTTTCACCTTGGAGTCGGAGGGGGGGTAGATGATTTGATCTGTAATTATTACCCTTAATTCAAATGGCCCTTTGCGAGGCTGTGATATTTCTTGTTTGACTGTGATGTGAAGAGGTGAAGGTGGAGATCGTTCAGGACCCTTGCATGTGTGAGGCCCGGCTGGCTTTCCAGAGGCAGACGCAAACCTCCCTACAGGACCTCAACGCCAAACATATCCTTTCTGTCTTGGTGGAACTACATTTCCCATAATGCACTCCTCTTAAATGAATAATTCACCCATTTACTCAGCTTTTTGACTTCCATATTTATTTCTAGAAATGTTGCAATTTAAACCCTTAACATCCATTATACTTGCTGCTGTCACAAGAAAGGTTGAGCAAATGGAAAACATGTTGGGACGCATGTAACGGAGCAACTATTGGTGAGTAGTGATTCTTTGACATGATTTTTAATAGATATTATATTAAAAACACTTACTTTACTTTTTTTTCCATCAGGGTCCACATGTTCAGTGGGCTTTCAGCAGTCATCAGCCAAGCTTCATCACACGCTACAGTGATCTCATGAACCTTTTTAAGGCTTCAAAACACCTGGAACACAATATATGTTCACGGATCATTGATAAGTCCCAAAAATAATATTACTTGTATTCAAATATTAATGAATATCAATGAGAGCTTAAATAATGCAAGAAGGATTGATTGTGTATGATGTGTATTGATGTGATTTTGCTCTCCAGAAAGTCTTTTCATTTAATCTATTGTAATCTGTTTTGCTTTGGATCGTTATCTAAGGTGTAATTTTTATTGCCTATGTTCAATATTTTTATTGTTTAATCTTATGTAGACTCTCAAGTATAAATAAAGACATACTGTAATCTGCAATATTTATAATCAAGTGATTTAATGAATAATATTAATTACATTAAACCTTGAAATACCTTTAATTAACCGTCTCAATATCTCTTTGTATGTTTCTCCAGGATTTCATAGCACATGGTGTATTGAAACGGTACAGATGTCCCAATAGAAATCATTATCACATAGTTCAGCTAGACAGACTATAGGTTTAACAGTAAGATGTTAAAAATCTGTCTGTCTGCAAGCAATGTGAGATGTGCCTAAATCAATATCTCAAATATTACAGACCAACTGTAGACCTTCAGTCTAGCCATAGACTAAACATGGGTGAACTGCACGAAAACGTGTTCTTGACAAGCTTTATGAGATTGTGACTATTTAATCTCACATATGCGCTATACAAACATCTGAACATCCCACAATATCAGACAGATTGAGAACATCAAGATCCCTCTCTCACCCCAAATGAATCCCATCTAAAATCGATTCACAACCCTGTGGAATTGGAGCGTTTTCAATATAACATCTCTCCATCACCCGTTAAAGCATACAGAGAAAGTATTCATTTGGTTGGAAGGAGAAGGTATGAAAGATTTCTTTTGAAGAGGAATGATCAGTGCCCATCTGACTGGTCCCATTAGACTTAAACGTGTTAATTCTCACAGCAAACACCAATATTTGTGTCAAACGTGTGAACAAAGATCATTCGGTTTAGTGCAAAATCCATCTACTAGAATATGAGGTCTCGAAGTTCACTGAGATCTGGGTGAAGGTGCACCAGGCGCCATTGGTGCATTTCAAACTGCACTTTCTACGATTGCAACGTGACATTCACAACCATTTTCAAGTACACAGCGGCCAGTATTTCTGCTGTCTGAACCTTGACTGGCACACTTTGTTGGTCATAAATTCCCTTCAAAGCTTTCCCTGTGCACACATATTCCTTCCACTTGCCTCTCAAACCATCTATTCTGTCAAAGACAGGGTGAAAAACAAGTCTGGTAGAGATTTTCACATCCTAACCTCACGGGTAAGCACCGAGCTGAGAAATTCCCCAGCAAATCACAAGAGTTAAAAAGGTTATGTATAAAAATGTTATGCTGAAAGACGGTACATATTGACATAACCAGAAGTGAATTTCTGTGCATAGACGCCTCACAGGAATATTTGCAAATGCATTTCTTAGAAGTAAAATTTGCAGAGGCCAGAATATAAGTCGTAAATATTGCACTTTGAAATTCGCTCACTTTATATTTGTGTTCAAAAGAACCATTTTGAGAGCGCATTATCACACTCCAGCTCAGAAGGGGACGCTCGAACACACCAGTGACAGAAACATCCAATCAGATTGCAGCAAACGATCACACTCTCTCATGAATATTAATTACGCGACTGGACGTTCCAGGAAAAGTAAAACAACGTCAGTACGTACTAATTAATATTGAGTTGGCTGTCGCCAGTAGCGCGTCTCATGGAGGACGGCGAACTTATAATCCTACAAAAAGCAAATGATGAGTTCAACAGTAAGAATTTTAAACGAGCAGAAGAATTATACTCACAATTCATCGAGTCCTGCACCAAATCCAGGTATTAATGACTAATTTTATGTGAACAAATTAGTCCTGCTAGTGTAAACATTAGCACAGACTGCATGTAAACTGTTAAGTACAGACACAAAACGGTATGATAGCTTGCAATTGAGGTTGTTAATAAATTAAGATATGTTTTGGCTTATAATCATGTTTTATATATATCTCTAGAGACTGTAATGCTCAGGATTTGGCCATCGCCTATAATAACCGAGGGCAGGTGAAGTATCTCAGGGTGGATTTCTATGAAGCTATGGATGACTACACTTCTGCCATACAGATCAACAGCCAGTTTGAAGTGCCACTTTATAACAGAGGATTGATACGTTACAGATTAGGTAGGTACAAAGTTTCTGTCAATCTGTTGTGTTCCACTGACTAAGGGATGATTTCAATGTGTTTTTCCTCCCAAGGCTTTTTCAAGGAGGCGGAGAGTGACTTTCGGAGAGCCCTGGAGCTGAATTCTGGTTTTAAAGATGCTGAAGAAAGTTTGAGTCAGACACTCCGGGACAGTGAAGAAAAGTCGAAGAGAGGCTACTGATGAGAGCTAGCCACTGAATTTGACATTTTTCATCTGAACCAAGTTGATTGAACTGTTGAGTCAACAATAAACTTTGTCATGGACAATCCAGTAGCATGTGATTGTGCAGTCTTAAGTTTAAGTGAAGTTATTAAACGTAATTTCGGGAGGAGTACGCCCATCTAATCTTCCAATTCATACCAAGGTATAAAACCAGCATCTTACATTTAGCAGATGCTTTTATCCAAAGCGACTTAGAAGTGAGGCGCCTTGCTCAAGAATCGAACCAGCAACCTTCAGGTTAAAGGCCCAGCTCCCTCACCATTAGGCCTACTAGCAATTAGGGGTTTCATGCCTTGCTCAAGGGCACTTTAGTCATGGTATCAAAGGTGGAGAGAGTGCTGTTCATTCACAATCCCCACCTTCAATTCCTGCCGGCATGGGAATCGAACCAGCAACCTTCAAGTTACAAGCCTGACTCCCTCACCATTAGGCCACGACTACCTTACCTCCTTCTGGTGTTTAGTTCTTTTGGCATCCCTCCTCCTTTTTGAGCAATTTTGTCTGTCATAGGGGGTTATCGGAGCTCGAGTAGAATATCCTCTCTGAGCCCCTCAATAGCAGACAGCAAGCCAAATACATTTACCACTTACGTTAAGATTATATAGGCACATGAATTTGTGAAATAACATTAAAATATGTAATGTTTCTAAATGTATACTGATACAGGTTTGTTTTTATTATTGGCAATTACAAATCCTGCTAGCAGTACTTCAAACGTTGTCCAGTATTTTTGGTTACTGCTTAAGTTTTGAGTGAATACACTTCTGAATAAATTGCGTGACAGTGTACTTTTTAGAATACTTTGAATAATTGTTGATTTCTCAATCACAAGTGGTGCAATAATTATGTATATATATTTTAAATAAACATTCTTTAAAATGTGCATTTCACCTGTATGCTTTTTGTAATCTTGATAAAATACTTTTTGTTGAATTTCACAAGACTTGTCAAGAATGTACCTGGTGCACATTTAACCTCAAAATAAAACAACAAATCAAAAGTTATATTTTCCACTATTTTAGGTAGATTTAAATAAAATTATGTTACAGTATGGATTGTATTCTCAAATTATATTAAATACTACAAAGGAAAAAAACACCCATCACTGCTATTACACATACCCTGCAGTAACTAACTAAAGTGTTCTATATTTAACCTTTTCAGTAGCCTGTACTGTTCCTAGAAATATAACATTTTATTGTAACAATCATTGGCTGGGACTAGCTTTAATTCAGTAATGGTGAAAGCAATCCCTCTCTAAATACTGTTAACTCATGACACCTGCACATTAGTTGACAACGAGCATCACCTGCGCACAATATTTGGTTTCTTTATAGAGTTCCTTTCAAAAAACTTCTTTAGTATTATTTTCTGCTCTTGAGCTTGAAGGTTTTAAGCTTTGGTGGTGTCTGTAGATCTTGACCACCTGATAATAGAGACTTGTTTTTTTGAGCAATCATGTCATGGTATCCAGGGATTTGGTAAGTTTTCTTGTGGAATGTTTTTTGTTGTTTTTATTAAAAAAAAAAAAGTTTAGGGTTCTTAATGTTTTGTTCTCTTTCAGTATTTTATGGCTGTTGGGAGTTGTGGTTTCCGCACAAAAAAACTTAAATGTTGTGTCACCACAGCAGGATATTGATGCGCTTCTAGCACAGAAATCCAACCAAAGTATGTATTGTGTATGCATGTGTGTGTTTGCTAAGCTGTGATTGCCACTAATGTGGTCTACTCCCTTTTTGTTTTTCTCATACTATGCATTTTTCAGGAACAGGAGTGAAAGCTGATTGTCTGGGAACTTATATGTTGCTGACTGTAGACAAATCTCTAGGTTTTGGAAGTGTGGTTGAATTTGATGCCATCAGTAAGTTGCCTGCAATTAGTTATATTACCAAGCAAGATGATTGAAATCTACATTCATTTACCTTTTCGCTTTCAGATGGCTCCCAAATTGTGCCTATAACTCCAAGCCTGGCTGCTAAATGTGGCTATAGTACAGCAAAGAATCCCTCGGGAACCAACAGAGCCTTTGTGTCTCTCCTCAATTGTTTTGCAGGGAATGAGGTAGTTTGTTCTTTAGCCTTAAACAAACAATTGCTGTGTCTTGCCATCTTTCACTCTTTTCTCCGTTCAGGATGATAGAGAGTTTGATATTGACATTCGCGTCCGAGTGCGTGGTGTTGAAGGGGAACAAGTCTTTCAGGTGGAGAAGACCTGTACCCATGACGAATGGGCCCCCCGTGAAGTTCTTTGCGATCGCAATTATATGGAGGTAAATCCTTGGCTTGCTTGCGCTACAAAAACCTCGAGGTAGTCATCTTTAGATAACAATGGTTCCTTCTAGGTTTCCGTTAACCGATTGCCGGGGGAAATTACAGCCATGCGTAGGAAACCTAAGATGGCCCGAGGGCCAACGTTGTTTGAAAACCAGTGGACGGACACCGTTTCTGAAGTAGGGAGATCAAATTCTTGTTTTGTGTTCTCTTTGCACATGTAGCTTGGTCACATGTGCACTGCTCCCCTTCTAGGCTATTACCTCCAGTTACAACATCTGGCGGATGGTGTTTTTCACGCCTAAACAAAAGGCCATGGTGTTGGAAGATGCCCTAAAGACAGGATATGGAGTAACAACAACCAGGTCCCGATTGGTCCTACGAAGTGGTTATGACATGCCTGAGACCTATGTAGAAAATGTGAGTGGAAACTCTCAACTTCCCTCAATAGTTTGCTAAGAGCTAATGCTTGCTAATGTAGGGACATGTAATGTATGCTCTACAGGTGAATGGATTGCCAATGAAGATGATCAGGGTGACTACCTACTTCAAGAGACAGTGGTCTGTAACCATGTTGGATACTGTTGCTGCATGTCCAATTGGTATGTGACTACTTGACCCAATATTTTCCTTGTCCTGGAGAGCTACTTTCCTGAAGTGTTGGAGGCACTTTATTGGAACTTAAGTCAACTAAACAAGGTCTTTGGGTTCACTTAAACTACAGCTAGGTGTGCTGGAACCAAACTCTTCAGGTAAGTGGTTCTCCAAGAGCAGGATGTTGTATTCCTGATCTATTGCTTCACTTGCAGGAGGACTTTCTTTTACGGATGAAATGATCACCTGGCTCTTCCCCCGATTTAATCCACTAATGACTTCTTCTGAGACCAGTATCCTTGCTATGTTCATGGGAATCGATGGCATGAAAATAGACGCTGGAAAAATGGCTGCGAGAGGATATACTTTGACAATCGAAGACAATAATATTGTAATGAGAATACCAATCGGTGGACCAGACGGCTACTACAAGGTTTGTTTTCTTTCTTGAATTGGACAGTTTAAGTCTTGAGCTAAAGCTAATGGCTGTATCCTGTTGTAGAGTCATGCTGTGAATAACGAGTACCACATCAGATACCACATTGAGGTAATGCTGGAGTTACTGTGGAGTGAGGGAGGCGTGGATGCTACTAAATACAAAGTCCTCCTCCCCATAGAGACTCCTCTTATGCCTAGACCACCCCAATTTGTTTACCGTGAGTGATTCTTTGACACAAAGCAAGTGTAGTTTTTGTACCACTAGCGGCATCAAATAAGGTTTCAAGTTTGCAAGATTTCAAAATAAGGTTCACTCAATTTTCCTTTTGAACATGTAGTTTACTCATTTGTTGACCCAATTTTTTTTTTAGCTTTTTTATTTATTTGGCCAAGTCTGCATGTTCTAACTGCAATTCTATTTGGTGTTGCTAGTGTAGCAAATTGTTGTGGGCTTTTTGTTTGAATATTAATGACTTGCTGCTTGACTCTTTCCCTTGTAGTCACTGATGTAGACACAAGGATGTTTGACGTGCTCTTGGGTACTTTCCTTTATGATGTTGAGTTGGTAAACATCACGTTTTCCTCTGGAGTCCTTACTTTGGCAGAGGCCAATATGAGGGGTTTCAACATTCAGGAACAGCGCTTTCAAAATGGCTCCAAGACGTTTAGACTTCAAGTCCCCTTCTCTGATTCTTTTGTTGTGAAAACTGTAAGTGTCCAATATGATTCAGTGAGTCTTTTTCCAATTCTTGTTTTTGCGGTTTCTCATCTGTATCTGTTTCATTGCAGCAAACTGACCTGTTGCTCACCGTTTATAGTCTTCACCTTACCTATGGTTTTATGATCATCCCTGAATCGGTTCCGTTCTCCTACACTAAAACCGTTGACGTAACCCTTCAAGATGTCAGTAAGTGACTCCTTTGGGTATCTGAAGCCATTTCTCACAGATACTGAAGGTACTAGTTTTTATTGCTAATGAATTGTTCCCCATCTAGTTCTCCCAACTGTGGGTGGATCCTGTGACAAGGAAAAGTTCTACTTAATAATTTCGTATGGAAATTTGGGCAAAAACTTTAATATTATTCTGGGAACGCGCGACTTGACTGCAGACCAGACCACAGATTATGACGTAAAGGAGAACGCTACTCACATGAGCTTGGCGGTGCCTTTCCTAGCACTTGATGTTGCATTTGAGGTATGACTTCCCTTTGTTACCTTTTGTGTACTTTTGCCTTGTCTATAACTGTCTCTTTACTTTGCAGCTGATGTACCTATCATCCTTGAGGGCACGGCTTGATGTGGTGCTATGGGATCCCATCAACCAATGGACCCTGAGTGATTTCTCCCTGGCTTGCAATTTTCCCATGACCATGACTGGTGTGTTCTAATGAGTTATCAACATAACGGGCATGTTCTGTGGCATTTTGCCTAGAGAATAACAGGTTTTGGCAATCTTTTCCAGAGTGTTTCAGCAATGGCTCAATGTCAGCCCTTGCAGTAAAGGTAGAATCTGTACCCCAGCTTGTTCCCAGTCAACTAACCCTGAGAGATCCCTCATGCAGACCCAAATTCAGCAACGACCGCTTTGCCTACTTCTCTTTTGACGCAAACAGTTGTGGGACCTCTAGAGAGGTATGGACACTTTAATTGTCCTATATTAAATGCACACCCCCCTTATGCTTTCGTCTCTCCCTCAGTACTATGACGGCGTTATGATGTATCAGAATGATATCACCTTGGGTAACGGGTTACCAGTTTTCCAGTCGGGTAAAGGACACACTAGTCCTGATCCAGAGTATCGGTGAGAGACATAACCATTTGTGTATGTCATACCTGCTAATTGATGTCTTTTGAAATTTTTAACTGTGCTCTTTCTCATTGTTAGAGTGACCATGTCCTGCTTTTACACACTAAATGATACCAAGACGATTGCCTTTTTCACAAAGCCGCGGGAAAATGAACCTTTGCTGGAGACTGGTTTCGGGGAGCTGAATGTTGTACTGAGACTTGCTTTGGGTATGCTAGAAAAATAACTTCTATTCAGTCTGCTCAAAGACCAGACATGCTCCTGTAAAGTTTGAAATCTTGTAGTGGTATACGGTTGCCAAACGTCCCAATGCTGCCCACTCTGAGTGGTGTTTAGATCATTTAAATGTGCTCTGCACTTTCCTCAAACTGTGGTGAGAAAATGGCACTTGAAACATTTGATCACCGCAATAGGCACCTGTTTGCATGAGCGCTGCAATTCGTCACATTTTATATACTATACAATGGCTTAAAAGCAAGAATCTTTACAGCACTATACATGTCCATATCACTTTCTGCTAAAATACTTAAACTTTGTACTAATACAGCAGTTTTCTCATGTGTTCACTGGCCTCGACAGATTGAACAAGTGAACTGGGGAATATTTCTACAAAGAACGTAAATCCTCAGACCAACTACCCATTACATGATAGTTTCATTCAGATGGTGTAAGCCTTCTGTCTCAAGCAGTTTTAAACTCCCGAGGTTTAATTTGGTTAAATGTTTAACCAGTTTCTCTTTCAGGTTATCTTGGAGTAGTTACACAGTAGCAGCCTTAAGTCCAAGTAAATCAACTCCGTTGTAGCTAATGCTAAACGTTCAAAAGGATGCACCTAAAATTGCACTTTGGCTTAATTTACTATCATGTGCCGGGGTAGGTTGCTTGTTCTGGTGTTTGAGCTTCTCAAAGTTTGCAGGAAAATGGATGCTACTCCCTGATTTTGAGTGCTCTGGTCTCAAGAGGTCAGGGAAGGCTGTTTTTAATGCCTTCAGCAAGCTTAAAATCCATTTTAGCCTAATTGCTCAAGTAACTAGGTCCTAGAGAAACAAAAGTTAATTTATCTTGCTTTGCTTCAATCTAATATAAATATTTTGGCTGTAACAATGATTTTATTCCCTTTTTCTAAGTTTGAGTTGGTGTCTGCTAAAAATGAGAATCCTTTTGCTTTTTTCTGGGATTCATAGGAGTGGATTAGTTTAAGACCTTCAGTGCTATTAAAATTGTGGTTCGACCGCACGTTTAAACAATTTCTGTTTGTATTTAATACCATTTGTGATCAAGTAACCCAAAAGGTGGTTAATATCTAGTGCACTTCAAAAAAAAGTACTGCAGACTATTACCCAGACATTAGAAGTAATTTTATGGACACTTCCATTAACCCTAAAATGATGCACCCAAGTACACTTCAAAATACAGGTTAAATGCTGGTTTTAAAAAAATTCCATCAAATATGGAATGGTTCAGATGTACTCATGGATCTTATTGCTCTTCTCCCTTTCCACCCAGATGGCTCTTACAATAACTTCTATGTTGAGGAGGATTATCCAGTTGTACAGTACTTAAGAAGTCCTCTGTTTTTTGAGGTGGCACTGCTTCAGTCCACTGATCCTCAGATAGAGCTAGTCTTGGAGCACTGTTGGGCTACTCTGAAAGAAGACAGGAAATCTACTCCAAGATGGGACTTGATTATAGATGGGTAATTTTTTTTTTTTTTTATTAAAGTGCCAATTGACACTTTGCTATGCCTTGCACATTAAATGTTATTTATCAGTCCTACCTAAGCAACTTGGGTAGTGGCTGTCCACATTTCTAAAGCTATAGAAATTGTTTGGCTGGTTTTAAACTTTAAATTTTACCCAAAAACATTACCTCTTCCCAGTGCTCATTCACAACAATGAATCCGGGCTATTAATATGCCTTAAGTGAACAAGTGACTTGCTGTGGGAGGGAGGAGCTTAAAAGGACCTTAAAATTTGCTTTATCCATTGTGTCTTTGATCTTGACAGCTGTGTGAATCTGGCTGACAGTTATGAGACCTTTTTCCACCCTGTGACTCCTGGTGGGGTTCTGAACTCATCTCACATGAAACGCTTTGAAGTGAAGATGTTTGCTTTTGTGCAGAATGATGTCAAGCTTCAAGATCAGGTAACTTTATCTTAATTGAGAAGTGATTGTGCATTAGATGTATCACTGAAACTTCTCTCCCTAGATTTATGTACACTGTGATGCTGTGCTCTGTGAGATCAATCAGAATGATGGAATCTGTAAGCGACAGTGTCCGTCTCCCATTCCATTAAGAACCGGAAAGAAGGGTATGCTCATTTACTTTTTTTTTTTTTTTTCTTTTCTTAATTGAATCGGTAAATAAGTTTCTTTTGGGTTGGCAATCTTCTAACTTCTCTCTCCTCCCCATGTGACCAGTACGAAGAGAGGCTACTAATGTCCAGACAGCGCAATTGTCAAGTGGAAAAATACTACTTTTGGCATTTTAGTGTTTTGACTTGCAATCCTAATAAAGTCTCCTTCAAAAGAGTATCCTGCAGTTTGTCGATTTCAGCCTTTGCAATAGACACTTCTAGATGGCTCTGGCTAAACTAGAGTAACCCCCTCTAAAGCTGTAGTACCAATGTTTTGTGTCTTCCAATTATTACATGGGTCACACCTTCAGTTTAGTCTTCTCCACGCCTTCTCAATAGTGCAGACACCAATCTGACGGCCTTTGCTACTACAGCATTAATGGCAGGAAAAATCCAGGTGTTAAACCATTGTAAGAATGCTTTTCGTGAGCTACAGTGTTGCAGGAGTCCAAAAAGCCTATACAGAAACTGTTTGCACAATGAGCTTTGTCTTATGCTACACAGCTTCCAGAAAAGCTCTTTTGCTACTTTAGTCCATGCAAATAATCAAGGCTGGTCAAGATTTATGTAGTAACAATGAAGTTTATCAATTACAGCTGTTGTACACTTCACACTGGGATCTCGGCTGTCAATAATCAGATTGTATGACCACCATAACTTATTAAAGGACTTGCACAAGAAGAGAAATTATGAAATCTTAATTCTTTAAAAAAACTTTAACTTTTAAAACTTAAAAAAAAGTCAGTCACTGCAGGACTCTGCACCAAATCTTATGACAAGGCCAGAATTCCATCTGTGGTAAAATTTGGTCCCAGCACTCAATCAGCTGTCGGTTCACATGTCAAACTAATGATCAAAGACTATCAATTTAAGCCTGGGATCAGGAATCTTTCAGGATTTACAAAATTGTCTCAGATAGCCAAATCTCAGGTAAAATCGTATCTGTGTGAACCCGGCTTAAGTTATCATTTTGTACCCCTGTACATAAACTAGGCCAAGTTGCAACTTAGCCTAAGTAAGGGTTAAATTATAGGCTTAAATTATTTAGTAACCCAATCCAAATACCACAATATGAAAGCAATGTAATCTGATTACTTTTGGAATACTTCAAGGTCACATAAATTCAAGTAAAAAGCAATATCATCAAAGTACCTTTTAAGAATTTAAAATTAAAACAATATTAAGCAATCGTGTCTTGTTTCACCATCTTGAGATTACATAGCCCTGTATGTATTTATATAAAAGGCTATACAGACATCTAGTGGCTACATTATGAATCAAAACCAGTGATTCATCAAACAAGTGGCTCAATCATTTCATCTGTACTCAGTCAAACAATGCTTTCAGATCATACACACAGGCAGTCAATATACTGTATAAACAGTACAGATCATTTTAGACATTTTTACATTTTTCCTGCATCCGCTTTCAAAGCCTCGTTACGTACAGTGCATCCGGAAAGTATTCAAAGCGCTTCACTTTTTCCACATTTTATGTTACAGCCTTATTCCAAGCTATTAATTCATTATTTTCCTCAAAATTCTACAAACAGTGTCCCATAATGACAACGTGAAAAGTTTGTTTGAAATCTATGCAAAATTAAAAAAACACGTACATTAGTATTCACAGTCTTTGCACCAATTACATCCTCAAGTCTTTTTAAGTATGAGCTACAAGCTTGGCACACCTCTTTTTGGGCAGTTTCTCCAATTCTTTGTTGGAAGATGAACCTTCGCCCCAGTCTGAGGTCCAGAATGCTCTGCATTCCCTCAATCATAATGCTGCCCCCACCATACTTCACTGTTGGGATAGTATTGGCCAGGTGGTGCCTGGTTTCCTCCAGACATGACGCTTGCTATTCAGGCCAGAGAGTTCAATCTTTGTTTAATCAGACCAGAGAATTTTGTTTCTCATGGTCTGAGAGTCCTCCAGGAGGGCTGTCATGTGTCTTTTACGGAGTGGCTTCCTTCTGGCCACTCTACCATGCAGTCCTGATTGGTGGAGTGCTGCAGAGATCCAGTTCTTCTGGAAGGTTCTCCTCTCTCCACAGAGAAGCACTGGAGCTCTGTCAGAGTGACCATTGAGTTCTTGGTCACCTCCCTGACTAAGGTCCTTCTCCCCCAATCGCTTAGTTTGGCCTGGTGGCCCGCTCTAGGAAGAGTCCTTGTGGTTCCAAACTACTTCCATTTATAGATGATGGAGGCCACTGTGCTCTTTGGGACCTTCAATGCTGCAGAAATTTTTCTGTACCCTTCACCAAATCTGTCTCAATACGATCCTGTCTCTGAGGTCTACAGACAATCCCTTGTACTTCATGGCTTGGTTTGTCCTCTGACATGCACTGTTAACTGTGGGACCTTATTTAGACAGGTGTGTACCTTTCAAAATCATGTCCAATCAACCAAATTTACCACATTTGGACTCAGAGAAACATCTCTGACCTTTGAGTGACCTTTGAGTGTCATGGCAAAGGCTTTGAATACTTAGGGAAAAAATTACATGTACAATTTTTATTTTTAATAAATTTGTAAAGATGTCAAACTTCTTTCTCCTTGTCATTATGGGATATTGTTTGTAGAATTTTGAGGAAAATAATAAATTTAATCCCTTTTGGAATAAGGCTGTAACATAACATATGTTAATGGTTATGTCCGGACACACATCTTATTTGATCAATTGCAATTAATTAAAAAGATCTGATTTGAGTAAAAAATCTGATTTAACTGCAGTCTGAACCTTAGTGTCAATATGCGAAAAGGTTATTTTTGCTGCAATTTTACCAAAAACAACTTTTTTTTTAACCTACAACAATTATGCAATGTTTCTTTTTTACTTTATATTAACATAAGTTACAGCTTTTTGTAATTATGAGTTCTTCCTGTTATGCTTCTTGACAAAGGGAATCACTTAAAATAAGGTTAAAACTGGGTCTTTGAAGAGATTTTAAATGTTTGTTTAAAAGCTAAAGCACCTTATCTTGTATGTGTGTTGGGAGTGGAGACCTTCACACTTCACACTTCACTTGTCTTTGCTGAAGTGTGGTCTGGGTGCCAGACTTATGACAGTGACACTTCTACTTCCTATTCCTCCTAATGTACCTTTCATTTTTGGGTGTTATATGTGTGACCCTGGATCACAAAAGTCACACGTTTTTTTTTGTACAAATAGCGAACAATACATTATGGGTCAAAATGATCAATTTTCTTTTATGCCAAAAATCTTTAGGATATTAAGATCATGTTCCATGGAGATATATACTGTAAATATATAAAAAATTATTTTTATGAGTGGATTTGCACAAAAGGACTTATGCTATGCTTCATTTGGACAACTTTAAAGATTTTTTTTGCACCCTCAGATTCCAGATTTTCAAATAGTTGTATCTCGGCCAAATATCCTAATAAACCATACGTCAATGGAAAAGCTTATTTATTCAGCTTTTAGATGATGTATCAAAAATTGACCCCTATCACATATAAGTCACATTTTTGTTTATTGTATAAAATGATCTTGCTTACCATTTCAGCAGAAAAGACTGGGAGCAAATAAAGTTGTGACTCATATTTGATTAGGATGTCTTATAAAATTTCAAATATTCAACAAATGCAATCCTGTGTTTGTTGATCTCATATTTCTTTATTGTGAAGTCTTAACTGTAACTACAAAGATTAGAACATTGAAGCTTGACTGTGGGGTGAAGGGACATTATGAGAGAATAAAAGCTTAGGAAGCAGAGTGAAAACAAAAGGAAGTCATTAGTCAGGGCTGAATAAAACACTTGAGCTCATGGAGCCTTTCAGACACACCTCTGATAACATCTGTCTGTAAGCACCACTTGCTCGTTTATTGATATGTATGATCTATTTTCACTTTGGACGATGTGTTTAGGGCAGCCACTGGTTATAAAAATCTATTGAATATTGAGAGAGAGATTACTTGATCCCAAACCGGTGTCCGTATGAAGTGAACATGTGGTATGATTTTGTCATGCGGGGCTGGGCGCTGCGTTTCAGAGCGTAAACAAGACAAATACTGTACAAGCATCACAGAAATGAAATGTGAGTCGTCTATTTTATGTTGCTTTTTGCCAATTTGTTTCAGCCTGCTACATTTTTATACTGTTATGCAGTGGTTAAGGTTATAATATAAATTTATTAATTTACACACAATAATATCCAAAGATTTCAGAGGTTTTGATGAAAACCTTTCAAAATGAGTTGTCTCAAGCATTGTTTAAAGATTAAAATGTGACATAAGAACTACATTTATTTCATAGAGACGAAAAACAAACAGCAATAATTATTTGTGGTTTTGCATTATTGCGTTTGTCTGAATATATATAAATAATTTGAAATTAGTGTGTGTGTGTATGTATATATATATATATATATATATATATATATATATATATATATATATATATATATTATACTTATATATATATATTATATATATATTATACTTATATATATATTATATATATACTAATATATATATATTATTTATATATATATATATATATTACTAATATATATATACATTATATATATATATACACTAATTTCAAATTATTTATATATATATACATACTTAGGTTAATCACATTTTCAAACAAACAAAAAAAAAGAGATAAGGAAAAACTCTAGACAAATGTCTAGACAAATGATGGCAACAAATTTGTGACATTAAGGGCAAAATGTCCCTGGCTAATCCCTGTCTATGGAGGTATTTTGGAGGTGAGAAAGCTTTGTCTATCAAAGATGGCAGCCGATGTGTTAATGGCTGATCATTAGCTTCTGCATCAAAAGACACAGACTTATGTTTGATGTTTCCAGATGGTGATATTTTTTTGAATAGCTTAGTTAATCATTGTGGCCCTGGATCTGATCAAAGTTAAAAATGTTCTTCTAGTGGAGGCATTTAAAATCTGACAAGACAAAAGGATTAGAGGAATGCGTGCATTAGCATTATTGCAAAAGTACTGCAAATGTGTTTTCTTTCGTTTATTGTCATTTCAGCCACACAATTATTCAGTGGAGCGAAATTTCATTTCACCAGGTCTGCAAATTACACATGGGACAAATAACACAGGACCCTTAATGTGTTGTCTGTGTCAAGAAACCCCGTCTGAATTGCATGAATAGTCTTTACATGAACTCTACTGGTTCTTCTCAGATGAGGGTTAAAAATTGAAGCTTCAAGAATAAAAAGTTTTAAAATACCACAATACTTTGTTTCTTTGACTTTGAAAATTGTCGGCCACTTAAAATGAATAGTTTATTTTTCTTACCATTCCCTTGTTTTACCCTCGTCCCAGACTTTTAATCTTAAAATATGAATTAAAAAAAAACTCTACTAATATATAAAAACATCATAATGTAAAATTAAATGTCATATTTCACTCAACACACCCAAAATAGATCAGTAGTATAAATTTCTCTACAACCATTTTTGGTTGGAAACATTAATGATATTTAAATATATATATTTATATATATTTATAAATAAATTATATATATAATTAATGATATATATATATATATATATATATATATATATATATATTAATGATATATATATATAAACATTAATGATATTTAAATATATATATTTATATATATTTATAAACATTAATGATATTTAAATATATATTTATATATATTTATAAATAAATTATATATATAATTAATTATATATATTATATATATTAATGATATATATATATAAACATTAATGATATTTAAATATATATATTTATAAATAAATTATATATATAATTAATGATATATATATATATATATATATATATATTATATATATATTAATGATATATATATAAACATTAATGATATTTAAATATATATATAATTAATGATATATATATATATATATTATATATATATATTAATGATATATGTATATATAAACATTAATGATATTTAAATATATATAATATATAATAAATATATATATATATATATATATATATATATATATATTTAAATATCATTAATGTTTCCAACAAAAAATATATATATATATTTAAAAACAATTTAAAAACAGTAATCTCCTATAATCCATGTCTGCAAAGAGTATATTCTACAGGCCCAATGAAAGACCCACAGAAACATCTGAAGCATTTCTACAAGATGTTGTATGAATAGGTGAGCAGTCTGCAGGAAGGATCTGAGGAGCTGATCAGGAACACATCTCAACCCAACAATACACGTACATGTTTTTTCAAGTCATGTGTATTCGGGTGGAGATCCCATTAAACTCACACACGAATCTTTTACAGATGCAAATGGCCCACGAATGTCAAAACTTCACACCTACGTCCAGCTTCACTTTGATCAGCTCTGAGGGAGGCTGGCTGACTGGGTATATAATGCTAATCGAAGGGAGGTCAAATTATTGCAAGCTGAACTCGAGCAGGACTAGGTCACAATGGCGGTCGTGCATGGAAACCTTGGGAATGGACACTTAAAACAATTCCAGCTGTTTCCAACAGCAGATTTGGAAAGGAGGACTAACGTGCACACAACAGGTGGGTATTTACGCAGGAATCGTTGGAATGCATTTGAATCGATACGTCTAATGGAAATCATTTTCACTCGTGTTTCTCCTCAGATTACGCGGCTCAAGACAGGATGAAGTTCCTCAATGGCGCCTCCAGGGCGGACAGCGCGAGCTTGTTTACGCACCGCAGAAAACGTACGAACTTTACGCAGCAGCAGATTGACGTCCTGGAGAAAGTTTACCTGGACACCAAATACCCCGATATTTATTTAAGAGAGAAACTTGAGGCACTGACCGGTTTGCCAGAGTCGAGAATTCAGGTGAGAGAATTTCGTTTTGCAGTGCTCCTCAGGAAAATACTTGCTTAACATTAAAAGGGACTCCGGGGCTAGTTGTCACACTTTTCCCCTGAAGTGAATGTTCCTCAAAGTTCCTTTATTACCGTCTACAAAAGCTTATTAAACATTTTATTGGCCAGGGAATAAGTTTTAGCTTATTCAATAAACTTTAACCTCAGAGGGGCCAAGAAGAGAAGGATAAGATCTGAGAGGATTTGTTTTAAATATTAAATTCTATCTAAAGTAAAAAAGTTTTGTATGGAATTATAATATATTACAGCTTGCCCCAACATTTCTGAAGAATACCCTTGTCCCGAGGTTCAGTTGTGCTGTTGTCTGAACCAGTGTGATTTTGTTCTGTTCGTTTGGTTGCCCTAACACTGAAAATGTTATAGATAACACTTGAATGGCATCAGGTTCCTACACGAATGTTCATTTTCTGTTCAGGTGTGGTTCCAGAATCGAAGGGCAAAGTCACGGCGGCAGGTGGGAGTTCCTGTTCCCAACAAGACCGTTGGAAATATCCTGACCACCAACAATCTCCTTGTGAACCAGTTTACGGCTCATCAGAATCACGCTGGCCTGGAGACACAAAGAACACCAAAGTTTGTCACAATGGAAAACTTCAGTCAACAGATGATCAACTCTTCAGAGGAGAAGATCTGCCCCATGAAAGGTGACTTATACGACCCAACCACGATTCCATGCATGTTCGGCAGAACCGAGGAGAACCAAATCAAAACGGATCACCTGAGCGTCGTGGTGCCACGCAATTACGCAGAGCAGTATCCGAAGGGACATGGACAGTTCATGGCCGCAAGCCATGCCAAGTGTACAATGAAGCAATTTTTGGTTGAGTACGACAACTTCCCACCGAACAAAACCATTGGGCCAGAGATGAAGGTGGTTATTCCACCTCTACCATCACAGAATAACTTCATGACATCCTCATCATCTCCCAAACATGTTGCCTGTTCTGTCCAAAACATGCCAGTCAAGGACCAGCCAGGAAGTTTTGAAACTTTTTCTCCTATCAGAGCAAGCGAAGCTGTCGAGTTCTCAGATTCCGACTCGGATTGGGAAAAAGAAGCAATTTTTAATGGGTTCATTTAGCTTTTTATGTTTTTTCACACTCATTGACTTTATCTGAAGCTTTGAAGAACATTTAAGGTTTGAAAATCAGATATATATATTGTATATTTCAGATATTATTGTATATTATGTATGTGATTACCACACAATATGGGGTTAAAAGGGAGACATTCTACATTCATAATAAAAAAAAATCTCTAAACCACTAAAATACAGACTCTGAGCCTTTATGAAGATAATAGAAATCAATTTATTTACAAATGTTTCTTTCATGCATACACTTACAAGTTAAAACCCCCCACAAAACTACCGCATTTAAAAACACACCAGTGGGGCATTTGGGTGATTATTTCTTCTTCTAAGGACAAGACAAACTGTTTTATTCCACACAGCTGTCTATTATAGGACTTGTATAAACAGATTGGTTGATTTGCAAAAATACCTAAATCTGGGAAGTCAAAAACGTCCACATTACCCTATATATGATTGATTTATTGATATATTTTGAGTGAACTGTACAGTTATCTACAATGTACATATTTAAAAACATACAGAACTGTTTAAAACAGACATAACAGTACATCTTCTCTCAGGACACAAAGTTAAGCACTTTGAGAAAGAGACGGAGGAAATAAAATTATGCAAAACGGATTCAAACAAACAACCAAACTGCACCAATAAGTAGTGTCACTCGGCATACACCCTAGGTGGAAACCAGCAATAATAAAAAATAAAGGGTAACTTAAATATAAAATTGAGTGTGAGAAACATCACAAATTATGTCAAACATTTACGTCTACAAAACATAAAACGTCACACTCCGTTTTGTTTGCTAGCTAGTCGAACATCATCCTTCCTCTGGTGCCTTCGGGTATGGAATTTGAACACTACTTTTGCAGGTACAGTTACTGAACATACATTCTGACCTTTCATAACGTCAAACTGAACGAACACAAAAGAACAAAGCGGTGAGCTGAAGAGGGGATTCGCTGTCCGTATTTGAGGTTTGATTCCTGGGAGGCGTGCAAGTTTATTTCAGTCACGTTCTGTTGGTGTTGTTGGCAGAGAAAGCATGGAGGTTTCCCAGCTGGCTCAGACCGCTCTGTATGTGTGCTACATGAATCTCCACATTATCCTGAAAACAACTGCAGAAGACAAATTATTGTAGATGACAATGTTTTAAAAGCAAAGCACTTTTCAGATGGGAACTGCACTGTGTGACTGGGAAATGGGGAAAAACAACAATGATGTAACATAAAATCTTAAAGGGTTAGTTCACCCAAAAATTTAATTTCTGCCTTTCTGCCTTTAATTACTTCATGTTGTTCCACACCCATAAGACCACCTTCATCTTCAGAACACAAATGAAGATATTTTTGATGAAATCCAAGGGTTTCTTTCTCCCATAGTAAGAAACGAAATTATATAGAAAGCAACAATTTCTTTACTACTTCTCTGGACCTTGAATGTGGTAATTTCGTTGTTTTCAATGGGAGGTAAAAAAACCCCTCTGATTTCATCAAAAAATATCTTAATTTGTGTTCGGAAGATGAACGAAGGTCTAATGGGTTTGGAAAGACATTTCATTTTTGGGTGAACTAACCCTTTAACCCTCTGTTATTGTTTATTTGAAAGTCACATATATATATTTAATTTTTTATTTTTCAGTAAAATCAGCATTTAAAAAAAAAATTAAATATATATATTTTTTTGTATTTTGAGACATGGTACTAATGAATATATATCCAATAATTATGACAATTTTTTCACCTATTAATTATTTTTTTTATTACTTTTCAATTAAAGCTATATTTCAAATTAAAATAGAGACAATGCCTTTAAAATCCAGTTTTTGAAGATAGATTAGTGCCATCTGGTGGGAGCAAACACATCTGCAATGCCATGGAGTAACCACTAGATTCCTGTACAGCTCTATATAAAAAGGCTAATAAATTCTCTATTTTGTTTTTAGACAAATACTTAAGTTCTGGATTTGGATATATATTTAGACATTCTCAAAGAATACCTTTTTTTTTTTTTTTTTTTTTTAATGTTGATTTGAAGCATCGGTTTTATATTAATTTTACTAGTCAAACCTTAGCACAGAGAGAGACATTTTGTCACACAACATCAAAATTCAACAATGTAACAAAAATCAACAGGAATGCTTTATCAGAGGTAAATCAACCTGATTTCAACCTCCTATTTTATTTGTTTGTGTATGATAGGTGTGTGTGTGTTAATGTTTTGTACTCTCAATGTTCTCACAGAGTTTTGTACTATTCTGACGAAGTAGCAATTTCCAAGCATTTTGTTCTGTCTAACAACACTAGAGGGTTAAACAAATGCAGGAGAAACAAAACAGATATTACCTGAGGTTGGAGTCATCTATCGAACTCTTTATGTCATTAAGAGAGTCTGTGAGTGATTTGAATTCAAATGAGTTCAAGTCTCCCCCTTCAGCCAAACACTGCATTAAATAAGGAGAGAAATATGATCAGGATCCAATGTGAAGTACATGTGGATGCAAAAGTGCTTGATAGAGCAGAACAAACAACTTAGTTAAGCTAGTATTATTAAGCTGGAGCATGGCAATCCTGGCTCACAAGTTCTTGGCTCTATGTAAATGCTTTTTTAGTGATAAGGATGAGCAAAAATAATTTTTTCTTCAGAAAAGTAAAAATGTTGCTGTATAGTCTGATACCCTAATCTGCAGGAGGAGTGCCGTGAGACGAGAGACAAGCTGAGTGAGGCCGGGGCTCTGGACGCGCTGTTCTCCATCAGGCAATGCGTTACTCAGACGCACAAGGTCCTGTGACTCTTCTTCACAGCGCCGTCGCAGCTCACTGGGCTGATCCGCAGGTTGCATGCCCTGATCTGGGGCCAGCTGAACAGAGATTGGATTTGAATGCATGTTTTATGTCCAAAATATTTCAAAGAAAACCAGAACTGAACATCTGGAGAGTAAATGGAAAAAAAAAGAAAAGAAAGATATTTACCTCATAGCAAAACTGCTGTACTTCATGGAGGACTTTATTGAGGTCTTTATTAAGCTGTTCCAGGTCCAGCACTGTTGTGGCATATCTCTTCTGCAAGTCCAAACCAATCGGCATGGAATAGGACTTCTGCAGTGGAAGAATGGAAAAAGTTACTTGTCGTACAACCTGTGCACAAAAATAACTCCATATCAGCTCTTGTCATTTACTGTCAAGCACTTTAAAATCTTACCAATTTCTCTGCTTCTGTGTTCATCTCCTTCAAATGCTTTATATGTTCCTTTTTAATCATGAGGATTTTGGACAGGCGTGTCTAGCAGGAGAATAAAACAAAATGATGAAATTCTGTGTAAAATGAATGCCAAGTAAATAGATAACATTAGTGACTGCAATTCTCACCACTTGCACAAGAAACTTGACAGGAAATCCACCCAGTGTCTCTCCATCAGTTCCTGTCAGTTTACTTCTCCAGGGGGACTGACTGAACAGAGGGTCATTATCCTGGGAAGAGAGCAAAGAGAACTACTAATTATTTTTCCTAAACATTTTGGTTGAATAATTATTGAACATCAGTTATTTGTCAGTGGTTTTCAAATGGTTTTGCTTAAGGACCCAGACTTTACACTGAATATTAAAAGTGTACCCTGCATAGCACCAAAATTGTATGTCAAAAGCAAAAAAAAAAAAAAAAAAAAAAATCAAACATTGAAATGTTTGAACCACCCAACAATATGCAAAATTATCCATATGAAATAGAATTGACTTTAAAGATTGAGTCAAAATTGAGTGTTTGGATTCTAAATGACTCTTGAAATGTTTGGAAGCACCTTGTGGTCAGAACAAACTGCATATTGCTGCATTTAATTATTGGAATTTAGCAACCCTAGCAGAAGAGACATTTTTTGGGTCATGACACCAATTAACCACCACTGATTCAAGGAACTCATCTTAGAAAGTCTCATTTTACCATTAAAATGGACTGTGTTGAGCCTGGATAGGATCCCCGGGGTGGGGTCAGAAAGTTCTGGAAACGAGGTGGCCGCTGTTTCTGAGCAAAAGCAGATATGGGCATCGTCTCATGAGGTTCATTACTCTGGGAAGAAAGCATTGGAGAGTGTTAGCCATTAAAATAAGTTTCCTTTTTTTATGAAGAGAATGGATGACACGATTTTTAAAAAAATTTTTATGAGTTATTTTCTTACAAGCACTTCGTAGTCAGGAACAGTGTGTGTGCCGAGGCCATTTCTGTCAAAAGTCACGCGATATGTTGCTGCACTGGTATCCACTGCATCGATCTGACCAGTAAACAGGCCATCATGGACACCCCTAAGTCGAGCTAGAGTTTAAGGAAAAAAAACATTTTCATAAATGCTAAAATGCTAAATCTATGATTTTCTTTTGCTCTAGAAGACATGCATTTCCCTGTACAATAAGCAAAGTAGTGCAAAACACTAGAACCATAATCAAGTACTGAATCTTTCTAAACTCACAATCTTAAGACAAAGTCTATTTTGAAATGTTCTTTTGGCAGATATCAAACGCATATAATCAGATCCTCACCTGTAACTTTAGTGCCGATGACCAAGGGCAAAGGAATCTCATCTGGCAAGTCTTTACATAAAGACATATCTGTGATTTTCCTCTGCTGCAGGAGACGCATCTTCTGCCTCTTCTGTTTCAGAGCCATTCGTTCTTCAGCAAAGAATGCAGAGGAACATCTGAAAAACATAATATATTAACACACAAGTCCAAGCATTTGAAAGCAAGATATTTGCATTCTAACGCAGCTTTTACGGGCAAGTCTAGATGCAGGGCTTGACATTAACTTTTTTGCTCACCAGCCACTGTGGCTAGTGATTTTCTAAAGTTACTAGCCACTCAGCATTTTCACTGACCAAAATTGACTGATACCATAGGGAAAAATTGCCATATCGATATTTTTAATGTTATCTCATTATTTGGCAGCAGGTATACTAGGCCGCTGTCACTTTAAGACCTGATGCACGGATCCATTATACTGTTACAAATGTTTGTTTTTTTTTCCTCAACTGTTTATGTTAACTTAAAACATAACTGAATGTATTTATGTAAATACTTGCTTTATGTGCATGCACAAAATCTGTGGGAATGGGAAAAAGTATGATCAATACACACAATACCATGCCAAAATTCAAGCCCTGTAACACCAGAAATATTCATCCTGAGCAAATTAAATGAGTGAGTGAGGGGAGGCGGGTTTGTGTGTCAACTCGCTGTCGGAGAGATGAGAGAGTGAGAAAGCGCAGCTGGTACCGTGTATCTATTCTGTGGAAAGTGAGTACTGGAAGTGTTTCAGATATTTATGTATCAAAAAGTCGATTTTTTTTTTTACAACACTACATTGCACTTAGTTTATTATTTCAGATGCCTTTTTAAAAGACTACAATTGAAAACTGTATATATTATATATAAAATTCAATTGGCCAAAGTGGCTAGAAAGAGTCACTTCACTAGTGACTAGTGTAATGCTGTGCATTATACGCCACTGCTGAAATCCACCCGGATTTGGCAGGTTGGCTGGCGTTAATGTCAAGCCCTGTCTAGATGTATACATATTATAATTGTAAATCATTAGTAATGTAGGTTATGGGCATTTATTTTGATTACTGTATAAGGTTAAAAAAAATGAGCAGCCATTTAACCTTCGAGGTTTGCCCATAAGTCTTCTAATTGTTCCCCATTCAACTCTGGTCAACTTTCTGGTCTTTAGATTGGGAAAAGACTCCTTCAAACACAGGCAGAAGTCATTGTCTCCTTCAAATAAAGGCCTAAAAAAAAAACATAAAAAAGATTACATTTGGAAAGACAATTTAAAATATTAGTCGTTAATCAATATGCCAATTTAATGCTGATAGAGACATAATACAATTTAATATTAGAAAATCTCATGTACATAATATTGTTTCCTTTATAGAGTATCTAACTAGAATTAGCTTAAAATTAACATTTTTTATTATTATTATAAATTGACATACACTTCTGTTAATCGACCAAGCGGAATATTAAAGCAAATGAGTCCATTACTATTAATAATCTATTTATAATGGAAATGCAATGTTGTGACATATCTTATGGAAGAAACACATTACTCTCACTTACCAATTCTCAAAACGATTACAAATTGAAGAATGTGAATATTAACAGCACAAGAACCGCTCACAGTGACTGGAAATATAAAGTATGCAGAACGTACCTGTCAATATTTGAATAGAACCATTCATAGATGCACCATTTGTGTGCTTTGGGCAGTTTGAGCAAGTTTCTTAGTCTCAGTCCAATTTTCTGAGAAGCCCTTTTGTCTGGTGTTGTGACGTTCGTAAGTTTCTGCAAAGGCAAAGATGTAAAATGTAATTTCACTGACCTTCACGTCAAGAGATCCATCGATCCTTCTGATTAAAAATAAATCTTGGACGTTTCACCCTCACCTGAGGCACAGTGGTGACCCTCTGGCTCCTCCTGGGAGATCTGGAGGCGATAGGCCGTTCCTCATCCTCACACGACAGTCGACTCCTTTTTGAGCTCCTTGTTGGCTGAAGGACGAAGCAGACAGGAAATAATAAATGCTAAGACACAAAAAGGCTACCGCTACAAGCAAACCTGGAAATACAGATGGCATTAGATGGCAACTTACTGTTTCAACAGAAACATAACTGCTCCGTCCCCTGGTGGTCTGAGATTTTGGTAAATTGTTCTTCTCATTTAGAGTATTAGACAAACTTCCTTCTGCAGGAGAACAAAACAACAGTGCCAACAGTTACTCAGCTGTGGAGGGGGTGTGAAGACGCATTTTGTGACAATGCGCACTGCAACGTATTTGTGTCAGAAACAAAAGACTGACATACCTCTTAAACTTACAAGAGCTTTAGCTGAAGAGCCTGAAGACAAAAAAGCACAAACAGTTCAATATATTTCTACACATTTCATTTTCAAAAGCAGCATATCATTAACATTTTTGAAATAAGTCACCCAGGATAAAGTCCTAGATTATATATCAATTAAGTTTTTAATCTTACAACTCAAAGCTAATAATGTTGAAAAACAGAAGAAGCCCAACTCCTTAATAAAAGTGCAATACTGCATCAATAATGCTCTGGACATTTTTTTTTTATCTCCCCCTCTCTCTATATAATGATAAATTACACAGCTTGTGGTTTCTGGTTGGATCAAAATAAAATAATAATTATTTCAGATCACCAACCATGGTGATCCAACAATAATCTCTTTGTAATCATAAGATGCTTATAGTACTGACTACATTACAATGTGTCTTTTTATCACTGCTCTAGGTAAATATGCAATCACTTTATATTGTAAATATTAACAATAATTGTCAATTAATGGCAATAATAACACTTGAAGAGCACAGCTGAGGAATTACATCCTCATCCACCTTAATGCAATAAAAACAAAGCATGTATATATGACAGAGCAACAAAAAATCCACTCAGAACTATTTTGATGAATCAGATAAAATCCAAACACCAGTACTAAATCGTACAGAGAGCGTATTTTAACATATGAGGAGTGCTGTGAACATATGTAAAGTGTTTGTTTATCATATGGAGAGTGTTTTACTACACAAACAGACTGACACTGACAAGAACAACAAAACCCAGCAGCTGTCATCGAGTTACGACCCAATAAATGTCTATAAAGTTCAACCCTGCCCGCGTTGTAACCACTACACTGCTACTACTACCAGTCGTAAGGCTAGTTTTGATTATAAATAAATGATTATAAAATATTTTAGAGGCGAAAATCTCCTCAGGTATGATATTTATTTATAGTAGTAGCCTCTGAAAGCTAACTGTTAGCTCGTTAGCATCAGCGCTAATAACTTTGCGTCTATTTTCACACCACTCATAACATTGAAAAACATTTTAAATGTATGGCGAGTAAGCGGAGTTATAACGCGCCTTTAAACTGGACACATGCTCGGCAGGAGAGTTGTGAAGGTTTAGTGAGGAGTTAGTTTTTTTTACTCACTCTCGTCTAACAGCTGCTCGAGCTCCGCCATCTTGAATTAGCCGCGCCGGTTTTTCAAAGGCCGAGTGCCGCGATGCATTATGGGACAGAGAGGGCAGTTCAAACAAACACTCCATGTCTGCGCTCAAACTATAAAACATTTTAGATTTCAGCTGCATGGTACAGGAAAATGTTAATCTTAAGGTACATTAGATCTGATCAGTCACGTGTTTTGTTGAATTTTATGACAGTTTCTTATTTTCATATAAATCCCATAAACCAGGTTTGAAAAGGTTTAGCTTAGGAATCTGATCCCTATAGGACTATAATGCCGCATTCACTTGCTATCGAAATGATCGTAAATACAGATTTCCTAGGTAAAAAATTGCACATGAAGTGGAAATTATCAAATTTTCTATAGCACTTGAAGGCCCCATAAGCATTAGGAAAATTTGCCATAGTTCCACGGTTCTCAACCAGGGGACCAGGACACATGCTTTAAGGTTGATTTTATATATATATATATATATATATATAATGTAAAACTATTTAACTGCAAACTTTTACTATATGACATTACTATAACTTTATTAAATAATATAAAACTTATAGAATCACAAAAATATTTAATTTAACAAAAGCAGCTTTTCAAAATTACAGCAGAACATAGCAGAGAAATTGTAGAGCTTATATGAGGGATCTTCAAATAATAACCACAGGTAAAACCACAAATGCATGGCTGTATCATTTCTAAACTTTAAATAACTTAAAAATATAGTGACATGGTGCTTTTTTGGTAAAAAAAGACCAGTTATTGCAATGTTACCTTAGTTTATCTTTGGGAAATCCCAACAAGACCATAACTGTAATAAAATCAAGTAGATCTCTATTAGATTGAACACAAATCAAGTTATCCCACCAACATGCCAGTTTTGCCATAAAGATTTAGTCAGAACAGATGCTGTGTATGCAAACACTGAGCAATTGTAATTATAATGTACAGAAATTTTAAAAATCAATTTTATTAAACCCTGCAAAACATTTTATTTTTTATTTATTTAAGGAAGTGTTTGAGAGAAATAAATGAGCTTCAAACAAAATAAGCCAAAACCCGTTTTATTTACGATGCAAAGATGTTTGTCGGGACGTGAACAGCTTTCTTGTCCACAAAAACTTTGTGGAGAAACGTTAACAAAAAAAAATAAAAATTTACAGGTGTGTGAGTACATCAGCAGCTTTTGCCCTTAGCTTTTCATTGCCATTTTAGTTGGCCAAAGTACGTTTTTGCATGGGACAGAAAAGTGAAAAGCAAAACCGGAACAGTACACATTTAACATACAAAATATTTGTCCATACATTGGAAATTCTAGTAAAAGGTAACTCACTTATGGCAGGCTATATCCTAGCTTACAACATTTTTTTTTCTAAAACTGTACATTTCCTCTTTCATATATCGAGAAGACAACCAAAAACATGTACACTAGACGTGTTACAGTTAACCGGTTTCCAGGTTTAGCAAAACTATTAAAACAAAGAAAAAGTCTATGAAACAATGGAAGACTGTCTACCTATTATTGTTGGTAGCTTACAAGAAAGATCTGCACAGATAAGTCCAATCAATTCTGTGAATATATACCTGCAAAACATTTGCAACAATGCAGTGATACAATTTGTGACTGCAAATGAAGATTTAGCTATAGCCACTTAACTTACTCCAAACTAACAGACTAGAGCAACTGAGAATGTGCTGCCAAAGCGCTAGAGAACTGATTTAATCGTTTGTCAACCCATATGCTGCTTGGTCTTGGTGCTAAAGCTGTAGCAGTGGGCTTCAGTGGCGTCCAAAAGCCTCTCCACGTGGACAGATCTCACCCGCTTCTCACCAGAGAGAGGTCTGATAGTTGAAGCGAATCTTCAGCAGGTATTTCAGGTTAACCTGAGCAATATCATACACAATGTACCTGAAGGAAAGTTTAAGTCAAAGGAAATACAGTGAAAAATGATGAATGTATAGTAATATTAAAATAGGGGTGGTATTTGGTATAAAATGGTATTTGCACCAAGTGTAAATAGTTGTTATATCCTATTTATACTTTGTGAAAATAGAGACAGACACTGTTTGCACCTCAGTGTATTGTAGTATATTATAAAACGGTATGCAATAACATCAACAACATATTCAGTGTATATTATATTTATTCAAATTATAAATGGATGCTGCTTTATTGGGATATTACTTGAACTTGATATTACCTCCCCTACCCATCAAATACTTTATTCCCACTTCTCGAATATTTTCTTAATTTTTATTTAAAATAAACTTCTCTCCGAGCTGATATGTGATGCGAAAAACAAAGAATGAGTTTGGAAAAAGGTGGATTCGAACTCTGGTCAGACACGTCAAAAACTTGCACCATCCGTCTTATGCTTTTATGAGCAGGATTGCTTTTATAATTTTATCTGCCTCAATCAGACAATGGTGGGCGGAGTTAGTGTAAATGGCATCTGCAGACAAAAGATGGGCTATTTGAACTTAGTGTAAAAAAAAAAAAAAAAAAAATATATATATATATATATATATATATATAAAACACACTTTTATGTAAAACAACTGATGAAATACAGCAAATAATGCAGAAAACTAAAGGATACTCGTTGTAGAGCAGACTTGTGTCATCAATGTTTGTGTTGATGCCTTTGCCCAGGGGAACGTCCACTCCATTCAGAGATACAGTTGCTCTTGGGTCTGGAGCAGTTCTTCCCAAACCTTCAGACAGCAAAAACATGTTAAAAACATGTTAAAGCAAACAAACAAAAAAACAGAATAACAACAAAATAAGACCTCTTTCCAAATTAAACAGCCACCTTACCTTTTACACTGTGTTTACCCTTTGGTAACTTTGTAATGTGTGAGGCCTTCTTCAGTTCATGCCTTTAGAGTAGAGTAAAAATCAGAATCACAACAATGATGACAAAAACGAATCATAAAAGGGCTTCATTTTACAAATATCCTTTGCCTTTACAAACAATACTGAAAGAAAGAAACTAATACTTTTGAGCAAGAATGCATTAAATCGACAGTAAAAGATTTATAATGTGACAAAAGATTTCTATTTCAAATAAACACTGTTCTTATGAACTTTCTATTCATCAAAGGATCCTGATAAAAATGTATAATGTTCACACAAAAATATTAAGCAGTATAGTGGTTTTCAACATTGATAATAATAATAAATGTTTCTTGAGCAGCAAATCAGCATATTGGAATTAGAATTATTAGAAGGATCATGTGACACTGAAGACTGGAGTAATGATGCTGGAAATTCAGATTTGATCACAGGAATAAATTACATTTTTAATATATTCAAATAGAAAACAGGTGTATTTGTAAAAACTATTCAATTTCATAATGTCACTATTTTTACTGTGTTTTTGATCAAATAAATACAGCCTTGGTGAGCAATTTTTTTTCCCGAACACTATTAACTAGTTAAACTTTAGTGACCTTGATATCATATTTACTCATGGAGACTTAAATCGAAGTAGGACAAAAAGAGCATCTCTCACATGTTTCCAAGGGCAACCTCTCCTAACAGAATGAGGCCAACGGGATCAGCCTGGGATGTGTGGCAGTAGTTCGCACTCTTCGACACCATGTCAGCAAAGTAAACACCTTTGCCAAACATGTAACCTGTCTGTATTAAAGACCACATAATCAGTATAGATATCACTAGAGTACAGCAGTGTTGCAATGCGTTTTATGTCAAAGCATCATCAAAGTATCATACATTCTGCATAAGTTAAGACATAAACAACTCTAATTGAGTCATTAATCAAAGTTTTCGCATACTCATTTTTCTGAGAGAGGCAGCTACTGGCACAGGAGGGTGCAGAAACTTACCACTGGAGCCTCAGGAGGAGCAATACGCAGACCCTGAGACAGGATACCTGCGTAGTTGGTGGTGCGGGAGCCGTGCCACAACAGCTGCTGGTTGGGTAATTCTTTGAAGGGCCGGAAACGCTGGTACTCACCCTCCCTGTCAATCTTAAAGATCTAATAGAACAAAAACACAGTAGTCAGAGATAATAGTGTTATTTTACAGCTTACAGTTATTTTTACAGGTGTACTCAGTGCATTTATGAAACAATAATTAATGTACTAGTAGATAACCCTGTAATGTCTGACACATGTCAGAAATCTTTTTTTTTTTTTTTTTTTTTTTTTAATGGAAAAGTTTTTTGAACCTTTAGACAAATCAAAACATCTCAATAATATTAATGATAATAAAATAAATAAATAAGAAGTATGCACGTGTTTTTTTGTATTATATGTGATACATCAGGCTTTTATAGCTCAATAAGTGTGATATAAGAGAATGTAGAACTGACTCGACAATGTGAAAAAACTCAAACAGCTCGATTTTATTCAGAGACCCAAACTGAGAAAAAATATGTAATATTGTGCAGATTCTGATGTTAAAATAAAGTATGATGACATTATGATAGCTTGTAATGTAAATCAGTGAGATCTTTGCAACAGTATAACAGACACCTTACATAAAATGCAAATCAATATCAGTTACACACCTAATAATATCTTAGTAAGATAATATTTAAATGCTTAGTTGTATGATCAAAGGTCTGTGGCCTTTATTGTGGGAAAACATACTGAATATTGCAATAATAATTGAGAGACGTACAAAAAAGGTTCCCCAAAAGCATGATGTATCATATTTGATACTCAGATTTTAGCTTGATTTTTCTTTAAAAAAAAAAAAAAAAATCAAGTAAACCTAAGATGTTTCATTTAGTAAGTGTTTATATTGAAATATTACTTACAAAAAAATTATTCGATAACACTTTACAATAAGGTTCATTAGTTAACAACATTAGTTAACATGAACTAATAATGAACTGCACTTATACAGCACTTACTAATCTTCAATAATGTTAATTTCAACATTTACTAATACATTATTAAATCTCGTTAACATTAGTTAACGCACTGTGAACGAACATGAACAATTGTATTTTCATTAACTAACGTTAACGAGGATTAGTAAATACAGTAACAAACGTACTGCTCATGGTTAGTTCATGTTAATTAATACATTAACTAATGTTTACCTAATGAACCTCATTCTAAAGTGTTACCAATTATTCTTATGTTTACTTTACAAAATCATTAAAAATTTTACAGCAAAAAGAAAAGTACCACAACATGAAGGGGGATGAATTTAGAATTATACTAAAGGTGTACAAACGTGTAAACTATTAATCTGACGACAGAAGCCATTTAGTTTAAAACAGGGTTTTCAGAAAAGTTGATCATATCGATAACTTAAAGGCCTCGGAAATTTGTGTATCAAATAGTACAGTAGGGTTTTTAGCGTTAATCTCACCTCCTCAACATCCAGTGTGTAACTGTTGTGAGTAGCAGCGTGTGTGTTCTTCACATACTGTAGGATAAGTTGAGCCTCATTTGATGATTTATCGACCACCTAGAAACACAAAATCAGCATCAAACACTAGAGCATTATTGTATATTGGTAGCAGCGAGGGAAAATTCACTTAGTTAATTTTACCTCAATTTTGGTTTTGAGTTTCTCATAGTTAAGGTCAATGGGATCTTTCTTATTGTCCTCCACTCCTCCCCGCAGCAGGCTGTAGGCCACCTCGATGTCCAACAGGTTGTCCAGCATCTGTACCTTTTGCTATAATGAATATGCAACAGGTTTAAGACATCACAACAACACTGCTGCAACAATTTTTTTGATAGTTTCCTAAGCTGTACCTGTATGTAATCCACGTTACTCAACAGCGGTGGTTTCTTCATGCCGAAGTCGTGAGGTATCAGTGTGTAGAAGCGATTGGACAGGTCTAAGATCAGTGCTTCTGAAGAGTTATCTGCCACAGCCTACAGAAATAAATGAGAGTAAAGGAGTGCTTTTTTGGTTATATTAGATAACATTTATTCACGAATAGACTAAAGAACTGGGCTTTTACTACAAAAATATGGTTTCAGAACTACCAAGACCAACCTGTTGGACCTCGCTCAGAAGGGAATAGGCACTTTGGATCTGTCGCTTGCTTAGTTTTCCCAAAGGCATCTTCTGCAAGTCAATCTGGAGGAGAAATTACACCCAGTTACAATCGTATCTATGACCACAGACGTGCGTTTCTTAATTTTGCTATTAAATAAAGGGAAGTTAACACACCTCAAACTCAACCATGGCTTTCTTCATACTCTCTACATCAAAGATCATTCGGATGAGGTCTTGGATGGGTTTGGCCAACTGGGATTTGGCACCTGCGCTTGCAGTCAACTTCTTCACAGCCTCCTCATCCTGGGTAAACAAAAAAAAAAATCTAGTTTATTTCTTTCTGAGTTTTAATTCATATTAACAGGCACTATTAAAACTAACACTCATAAAGATATAAGCACAATTCTGGCAATGATAAGTCCCTCAACAGTTCTCTGGCTACATGTTGCCTCAGGTCTTACCTGTCCATAATCAATCTCGAGGGGGTAAAACTTATTGGGGTATTTTGTGAAGTTGCTTGATGCCCAGGAATTCCCAGTCTTTTCCTCATACACGCTGCAGAAATTATCCATAGCGGAGTTCTTATCATAAAACTTGTCCAATTTGTTTCCCCCAATGGTGGTGCCGACTCGACCCCATGACCTGAACACCCAGTATCTGAAAAAGCAACACAAGCATGCTCAAGAAAAGTGGAAATTGGTGCAGTTGCTGATATAAAATAATTAAAAGGGATTTCCCTTACAACAAGTGCACATTACATTGTTGAATCTACATTTATTGTACCCTAAATTCACACTTTTATGAGAAATGCCTTATGGGAAACATGTATAAATATACATACATTTTAAGGTTTTGAAGCAGGTGTTGGATAAAAATGCTGCTTGCAAATCACCTACTATTAAGTCTAAGAAACTCATATATATAGTATTTACTAAGGATTACTGTTAAATTCATGGCTGTATAATGATGAACAAAATAGGGCTGTGTTTGGGATGAAATTATGTTTTTCTAAAAGTAATCCATATAATAAAAATCACAAAAATGGGTTAGGCTCACCGTTTCTGGACGTCATCCTCCAGCAGCTGTAATTTGTAGTATGAGTTTGTCCCTCTAACAATGTCCACAAGACCCAGTGTGGCGCTGTAAATCTTCCCGTTCTGATCCAGAACGTGAGCACAGTTTTCCAGACCTGACCAGTTAAATCATGATTAAGGCATTGCATAATCAATACATATCCAAATAAATTATATAGACTCTTGAGTGAATGAAGTATGGGAAAGAAGACTCAGTCACACCTGAGGCAGGATCTACTGCCGCCCCTCCTTTCACAGTCAGTTTCATTTTCTTTGATTTGCTTTCACCTGGAGGAGTAAGAAACAGTATTGTTCAGCAAAAAGTATTATATGCTGAAAATCATGTAGTTGTGTTTCTGAAATTTTTCTGACAGTGCATTTGTGCATGTATATTAATCAGATTTGAAAAAAATGCTTCTAATAATTATAATTATAATTAACTCTTTCCCTACTGGCATTTTAAAAAGTTGCCACCATTAGCGTTTTTGATCATTTTCACTAAATTAATTTACCGATTTGCTAAATCGTATATATTATATTATATATACACCTAGTTAACGCGCACACCACATTTTGTGTATATGTAATATATATATATATATATATATATAAAAAGCTTCTTGAAATTTTTTTGATCAACACTCGAATGTGGGAAAGTCTCAAAAAACATTTTGAACAAAAAAGCTGTTTAAAAAAAAAAACACTTTTTTCAAAGAATACAATGTGCATAAGCAATTATTTTATTGCTTGCTTTTTTTGCCTGTTTTAACCCTGAGATTCTCTACTCTTTCAGAAGATGCATAATAGCGCCCCCTATCGTATTAACAGCGAAAACATAGAAAGCCTGAAAACTCAGTCAATGGTGGGGAAAGAGTTAAAAGAAAGATCATAATATTATATACATAATAAATAATATATTTTAGTAAATATTTTTATAGAATAATTATAAATATATTTGTTAAATAATTATATCAAATTTCATATATTTAACATATTTTTATTAAAATATTAATATCAAAGCTTAACATGTCCCAATCAAATCATTTCCATATTTAGTTTCAATCTGAAATCTATTTTACACTATTAAAGTTAAATGTGTTGTGAATATAATCAAATAATCAACAAAAAGAAAATCTCATGCAAAAACTTGCTTCATAAGATGTTCTGCAGAAAAATTAAAATGCATCTCCTTAACCTCCTTCCTCTTTGACTCTGCCGGTACTCTTTGAGGAATGAGCACCAGTGGATTTGGAGGCTGCGGTTCCAGCCTGGGCTTCGACTTTAACTTCAGCACCCCAAGGGGAGATCCCGTGCAGGGAGATGAGCTCCTGAAGGACCTTGCCGGACTCCTTGATGTCAGTGAGGAAGTCCTCTGCCACCACACGCACACCTGCGTCCCTCACCTCCTCCATCTTCTTACTCATTTTTTCAATCTCCTCTGAGACACAAAAGGAACAGAGCAGGTTATTAAGGAGTTTCTAAGTGACAAGCGCCAAAAAATAAATAAGCCGGCACAAAATCAGAAGGGACAAATGTATTAATCAGCAAGTAGAAGCAGACCGCTGAGAACATACTGGCCTATATAGGACACCTAGTTAACACGCACACCTCATTTTGTATCATACACATTAAAAAAGGTTCCAAAAAGGGGGTTTTCGGAGCAATGCAATAGAACCACTGTTTTTGGTTGTCCAAAGAACTTTTTAATAATCTAAAGAACCCTTTCCCCTCTGTAAAGAACCTTTTGTGCAATGGAAAGGTTCCAAGGATATTAAAGTGTCTTTATGAATCATTGATGCCAGTAAAGAACTATCATTTAGTGTAATGGGTATAACTTACTTTATTCAGTCCAAACCTGTTAATCACAAAATCTGTCTACCTATCTAGGAAGCTCTCAAGAGTTTAGAAAAGAGCATCACTCACTCTTGCTACTGAGGCAGAGAGCAGCTTTGTTGGCGGTGCCTGTGATTTTTCCTCCCAGTTCCTCCACAGCATTTTTCAGCTCATCTTTGTTCTTACTAAGTTTTCCCACAGCCAGCAGCTTCAGTCCTGTCAGAGGTTTATCTAGAGAATACATTGAAACAAAAATTTTCAGTTTATACCCATAAAAATTGAAAGCATCTTATCCTGCTTGCCAAATGATCAGCTCCTGAAAGAATAATAAACACAAGCAACAGAATGAACTTGAAGCCGACTGTCCAATATCTGGCCATTTTGAGATCAACCGGGTTTCCATCCACATATTTTTATGAGCATCTTGGGGCATTACATAAGACATTCTAGATGCCAATATCAATATGTAAAAAAAACTTTCATTGTTGAGTGAACTATCCCTTTAACTAAATAACATAAAAACAATGTAGCGTTTAATTTCAGCAATATCTGTCATTATTGTTAATTGAAACTAAAACTACTGAAAATAGTTTTCATTAACTGAAATGAAGCTGAAAGTTGTTTTTACTTTTATATTTTCGGTTTTCATTTTAATTTGTGAAATTTTTAGTAATTTTGTTGTTTTATTATTTAATTAATTTTTAATGTCTAAACAATTTTTATTTTAATTTAGTTATTTTTCTACATCAAGTTAAACTAAATGAAAATCAGGAATTAATGCCTTGGAAAGTAGCTGAAATTAATTTAAATTTTTTAAAGTTATTTTAATTCAATTAAAAAAAGGTTTTTATGGTTTTGGTTAACGATAACTCTGGTACTAAAATTACTAAAACTGAAATATAGCTAAAAATATTAAAATAATAATAAAAAAAAGACTAAAACAATTAAAATGACTTAAACTGAAATTAAAGCGAATTCAAAACTTACTACATTATGAATAATACAAAAATAATTGTATGTACATCTGATATGCTATCAATATTTGCATGTGCATCCGCTATTAAAAGACCCATACTGATCGACCACTAATAAACATCAGTATTTCTCAAAGTTTCTCTCAGAATCACTGACCTGCAGGCACCGGTGTGGAGTTGTTACTGGACATATTCTGGGCGGTCGAGGTCGCAGCAGCAGATGAGGGGGTAGGGGCTGCAGGCACAGCATCTTTAGGAAACACACGGTCCTGCCGTTTGAACTTAAACTTCTTTAGAAACGGAATCTCACTGAACTCCTGAGGAAGAATAATGCTGTCAGGACATGATAGGAATAGGATTTCTAAGTGCTGAAATTCAAAGATCTACTGACCTTAGGAGTGACCCAGTCTTTGCGATCAGGTGTCTGAGTCTTGAATACACACTTGGTCCATGCAGAGATGTTTCCAGTACAGTAATATGCATCACTCTTAAACACAAGTTGCCCTTTGCAAGTCTCACAAGACTTTAGGGACCCAAACGCCATGCAATCCGATAGATGGTCCACAACCTGTCAATTTTTATTAAAGAAATGATACACAAAGTCATAAAGCTATAGTGATAATATTCATAAGTTTCTACTTGGTATCTGTCTGTTGCCGTTGCTATTGAAATTGCCAGTGAGACAGTGAGCATCAGGTCAAATCAGCATGTTTTTCTGTATTGCACACTTACATTTGACTCCCCAGAGGGAACTTCCTGATTGTTAGCAATAAGCAGTTCCTTCATGTCATTGATGGAGCAGAATTTCTTTAGCTTGTCTTTAATTCCCCAGATCAGCTGGCTTTGCTCCTTGAATACATCAAAAACAAAGGTATTTTTAGACCGACATATTTTCTAATATTTACAGAAAAAAAACAAAACAAAGATCAATCTGTTAAATCAAGTAGGGTTTGAATGTGTAAAGGGTTACATTATATTGGTGTAAATTAATTTGTTACTAGGTAAAAATGATCCACGATAATCCATACCATGTTACAGATGATATCAGAACACGTCTCATACCTTCAGTTTCACCTGCAGTTTTTCCTCTTCTTTCTTCTGTTTCTTAGAGACTCCTCCATCAACATCATCTGCCTTTCTCTTCCTGAGAAAGAAAGAACATTTGTAAGAACAAACAACAAAGACGACCAGATGCACAAGCCTAAAACACTTTATGAAAACACATTGTATATTCTAGTGATGCCATTTTAAAATAAGGACATACTTTAAATACGCAACAGCCGTATTTTCAAGTCAAACTCTGAATTTCTTTATTCTAAAAGGTCAACTGCAGTATTCACCGATAAAATACTTCTGCAGAATTATGCCATTCTTAATTACGAAGATTACGAAATGTTTTTGTTCATTTAAATTAAAATAATATATAAATATTAGATGAAAAATTAAATTAGAAATGCCTTGGCAACTAACTGAAATAAAATGTTCAAGCTAAAGCACTAAAATGACTAAAAATAAAGCTAAATAGAAATATAAAAAGAGAAAAAAGTAAAAATGTCAAAAGCACATTGCTCCTTTATATTGAAGTAAATGGGATTTTCTTATTGTAAACTTTTATGAAAAAAACAAAAAAACACATGATCTGATCACCTGATCTGAATGGTGAAAACTTTTCCACCTTGTGGATTTGAATTAATCCTACAGAGAATTTGGTCACCTCTGAGCTTGTGTAGCGGCTCATCTATCAGTGGAGCTCATTAGAAGATCATCAGTCCTCTGAGTCACAGTCATGTCTGGACAGGCTCCTATATCCGACGGCCATCATAATGCCGATCATTAATTAATCACCTCATGACAAACAAGCTGATCTCAACATCACCACTGCGCCTACTTCCCCTCCATAATGTAATTAACGCCCATTTGGGTGGCGATAATGATGACCCATAGTGGGAAAAACACAAACAAGAGCATTTTTCCCATTAGAATGAAAGGCTTATAAAAGCCCATATCTCAATGATGGGTGAAATACAACACAGGGAGAGAGAAAATAAATGAATACAGATGAGGCATCTTTTGCTAATGGATGGAACATTTCTAAGTAGCTCCAAAGAAGTCAAATGCACCGGCAGAGCATAGGCAAACAAACAACAACGAGTGACATCTCAAAGCAATAATATATGAAGCATACACGACAGAGACTTGGTATGTACATCTATATTTACTTTTAAAAAGATGTTTTGTAAATTAATATTTCACAAAATTTAAAATTATATTATTTGTTTTACTTTAACACATTTAATATGTTATTTTATATATATATATATATATATATATATATATGTTATTTTATATATATATATATTTATTATATTTACATATGTGTGTGTGTGTATGCATGCGAGTGTGTGTGTGTTAGTGTTGTCACGATACTGGAATTTCCAACTTGGATACGATACCTTAAAAGAATATTGATATTCGATACCATTTTCAATATCATGGGGAAAACTGCCATATATACCGCCGTAATTTTGGGATAATTTGGGTAATTTTGTTGCAATCGCTTACACATAGAATAGGGAGGCTTTATTTTAACCGTTAAACTAAATATACAAAAAAAAGACAAGTAAACAGTACGTAAGAAAGAAAATAAGAGCAAATACACAAATTGAAAACATTAGAACAAATAGAATAGAATAAAGAGACATTTAATAAACATGGCTTTAAGTTTTTCAGGTGGGTCTAACAGTGTTATTCAGGTAAATTCTACAGAAATTACAGTAATCAAATATAAAATAACACTGAATAATCTTCATTGTAAAAATTTAATTCAGATTAACGCTCACAATTAAAGTTACAAAGGTTATTCAGTCAAGATCAGCGAGGGATTTTGTCTTTTGTTCTTTTATTAACATGACAGAAAGCAGATTTATTAGGGGCCGTTCACATATTGCATGTAAAAACGAGTGGAAAGCGCAGCCACGCCACTTTCTCCTTCTTTGCAAAGCGCTTGCACTCCCTTGGCGTCTGTCATTGTTATGCAACCATGAACTGTGCTCTCCATGACAATGAGGAAGTTTCAGCAAAGGATAAATTGATTTTTAGCCCTTGCAGTAGCTTTACTACTAGATATATTTATGGAGATGAGATATAACAACCAACCTGTACAGCTATTTCCAGCTGTTTGGCTGAGCTTTTGATGTTTCGATGTTATGTAAAGGCTGAAGCTGATCGCTGGTTCTTGTCACATGACATGCGTGTCGCGACCGAGTCACTTCCATTATGAAATATCGAATTTGAGCATGCAAAAAATGCAATATGTGAACGGCCCTTTAGTCTGCTGTCACTTTAAGAGCATATGCATGGATACAATCTACTGTTACACAACTATGCACATTCCAAAACTTACTGTATTTACCTAAATACTCGGCAGGACGGACATTTTAACAATTTTGTGTGTATTTGACTGATTAAGTTCTTGATTTGAGTTCTTCTTTTGATGGTTTATTCAGAAGGTCAATTCAAAAGCATAATAAAAAGGCAATCAGACAAATAATTTTAATACAAAGCTTAATATCTGACTTCAGATCATTGTTTTTCTTCCTTGCTTGGTTTTATGTCTACAGGTCAAAATGAATGAGTCTATCGCCAACTTCACTTTCTCGCCGACTCACCTCTACGTCAACACAACTTTTATGAATGTCACCTCTTATGAAAATAACACATTTGTGAAGTTCACCTATGGCCTGTCCACCATGTCCACACTTACGCAAAGTAAACTGACACAAACTACCTCTACTACTTCTTCTACTACTACAACTACAACAACAACAGCTGCACCCAACATCCTAGCATCCATAAACCTGCCTTACATGATAGCTGAGCTCGTCATAGCCCTCCTCTCCACCGTGGGCAACCTGCTGGTTTGTGTTGCGGTGGGACTAAACAGAAAGCTCCAAACAGTTACCAATTACTTCCTCGTGTCGCTAGCAGTGGCAGATATATGCGTGGGTTCCCTGGCGATCCCTTGCGCCATTATGACGGATCTGGGAATTCCACGGAACAATCTGTATCTGTGTTTGCTAATGTTATCTGTGCTCATCATGCTAACCCAGAGTTCCATCTTCAGCTTGCTGGCAGTCGCTGTGGAGCGTTATGTGGCCATTTTCATGCCCTTCCAGTACCACCGGCTCATGACACCTCGCAACGCAGTGCTGGTCTTGTGCGTCACCTGGACGCTGGCCTTTCTGATCGGGCTGGTGCCGTTGATGGGCTGGCACAAGTCTCCGTCTGAGACAGGCTACTGTTTCTTCGTGTTTGTGGTGGATATGACCTACATGGTCTACTTCAACTTCTTCGCCTGCGTCTTGACCCCACTGGTGGTTATGTTCCTCATCTACGCACAGATCTTCGTCACGGTCAAGCGTCAGATGAGGAGGATTGCAGCAGAGCGGGGCGGCGCGACCAACACGGAGGGAGCGGCGAAGATGAAGAAAGAGTTGAAAATGGCCACGTCGCTCTTTCTGGTCCTCTTCCTTTTCACGGTCTGCTGGATCCCGCTACATATCATAAACTGCTTCCTGCTGCTGTGCCCGTCGTGTCCCGTTCCTCTACCACTGCTACTAACGGCAATTATTCTCTCCCACGCAAACTCGGCAGTTAACCCTTTCCTCTATGCCTACAAGATGAAAACTTTCAGAAAAGCCTTCAAGGCTATCTTTCTATGTGGCAGGGGCATCAGTGATGGTGATGAGCAGCATGATGCAGCATGATGACAGGAACACAAAGACCCTGAATGCTAAACACTCAGTCTAGTCCTAAAGTAAAGACTGAAAAGAATGTGTAAAAACAGACCTGGATTTTGTATGAGTCACTATATATTTCTAAGAAACATTCTTTAATTTGAGAGAGAAAATACTATTTTTATTTACGACTTATAGAGATCAATTAAGATTTTTCTGATAAAAATTGTGATTTAAAATGCCATTGAAAAAAAAAGCACCGCACCATAAACATAATAATTATTAGCATTGAAGGTGCAATGGCACCTATTGCACCTATTGTCTCTGTTGATGCTCTTATTATTTTTGTTTTTTTATTCTTCTTCCGCTCAGGAAGTCCGTGGCAACGCATAGAACCGCTTGTAAGAAATTTATGAAATTTGCCACACTGATAGAGGAGAGTCCCAACATTAACCACTGCAAATTTGGAATCTCCAGCTCAATCCCTCTAGCGCCACCACCTGTCCAAAATTTCACTCACGTTTACGCTAATAACTTTTGAAGCGTTTTGAGGGCTAGAAATTCTTTTTTCCTCTGCTTCCTTAGCTCATGATTATTCGATAGCACCCTATGACATCATTTTCAGTCAAAAAACCTATTTTTTCGAACTCCTCCTAGACGAGCCGAATCAAACCAGATCTTCTGCAGACCAAAAAGTTATCAAAAGCATTGTGGTAATCCCCACGGTTCTCGAATAATGCGTGAAAAAATTAGACGAGGAACACACAAAATTCGATGCGACGCTATACCTCTGCAATGCTTTATCGTATCGGACCAAATTTGGTACGTCATCACAAGCATGACCTGAGGCTACATTTAGAGTTTCGGTACGTCAGGAGATATGAAAAATGGATATTTTTCCTTATAACTTCTGAACGTTTTGCCAAAAAATCATAAAAGTTAGATTCGGGGCAGCATGCCGAGTAGAATGATAAACAATTTTTCCATATCGGCCATCGGCCATTTTGAATGTTGTAGTAAAATACGGTATTTTATGAATGCATTAGTGTATCGCAATGAAACTCAGTATGGGTCATCGGCAAGATGCCCTGAAGGAGCCTGAGAAGTTTTGAGCCAGTGCCACCAAGTGGTAAAATCAAATATTTACATGCTTATAACTTTGGATTTGGTTGACTTATTTTCACAAGAGTTTTGATCTCCTTAGACTGTCCAACGATACCAAACATGCTAGGTTTTGCCTTATGGTTTGTACAATGCTGTGATTTAGTATTTAAACAACTTTAGTGAATATCTTCAAAACCGTAGGAAAATTGGAAACATAGGTTGTTGCCGTTTTGCTAATGGCCAAATGTCAAAATTCTGAAAGTAAGGAAAAAAAGGCATTTAAAGTCAAGTGTGAGTCATTGTAATGTGTGCATTCATATAAATGCGTATAACTCCTAAACAGAATTAAATATTTTCACCAAATTTGACACGCTTATGTATGGGGGCACTCTGAAGACACACACAAAAAGCAGTGGGACTACGCCACTTGGTGGTGCTATAATTGAATAAAACGTGAAATTGGCTCTAACTACAGTACCGTTCGCTGAATGACTTCAAAAATGACATGCAGTGTCTTTGTCTCAGTTGCTATCAATATCCATTATGACAAAGACAATGGTGTACCTTTAAAAACATGGCCGTCATTTTAACTACAAAATAATAAAAAAAGTTCCAAAGCTGTAATTGCAATGGTTTTGCATTTTGGTTTATTTTGGCTTATCGTTACGAAGCTTATCGTATGTTTTCAGCACCATGTTACTTAGGTACTTAAAAAGCTTCAGGACAGCGCCCCTTGTGTTCAAGAATTGTAACGAAATTATTTTATAAGCAATTATCTTATTTACATTATCTCATTACAACTCAATGTATTTATGGGTTTTCAACCTTTTTGCTTAAAATTGTCTCCACATGTCTTTATTTACTCATTTTTGCAGTTGGCCTGCTGCTAGCTTCCTTGTTTGCTTATGTTGTGCTTGGCCCCTTAATTGCTGCTAGCAGACATATTCATTTTTATTATGACTATAAATACTTATTACAATAGTAATATTTCTTATTTTGTACAACTTTAGTATTTCACTGTAAAAAAAACAGCATCTAACACCATTTTATTTTACAGTAAAATTTTAAAAAATACAATAGTAAGATGTTTTTCTAATTTTAAAATATTAAAGAACAAATACATATTTTGGCAAGTGCAATTATGATTTGATAATAGCACTAATCCATATTGTTATTTTGGTTTTATTCTGATTAATTGTGCAGCACTACTAAAGACCACAGACACTTTGCTAAGGCTATAAAAAATAAGAAAATTTTCTAGTTTACATAGACGAATTAAAGCTTTAGAAATAGAAAGCATCCTAAAAACAGTGATCATACCGTTTGGAGGCAACATGACAGTAAAAATAAATGGAACGCTCACCCTTCATTCTTCACTGCAGGAAGTCTTTTCTTCAGCTCCTCCTTGTCTTCATCTCGTAGAGCTCCGAAACCTTTGAGCTGGTCGGCGCTGTACTCCGCTTTAAACACTAGTTCCTCACGGCGGCTCACAAAGCAGCCAGTGTGGTACCAGCGATCTATCAGACCAAGCTGAGGTTTCTCTGGGTCCACTGTCTTCTTTGACACACGGATATGGTCCTGAACATCAGCAGGGAAGAACAGATTAACTCGTAACTAACTTGCGGTTTTCAAAAAGCATCATTTGTTAAACAAAAGATGATGCATTTTGTACCTTTTCAATTTTTTGATCACATCCCTTGCAGGTGCTTCTGTTGGATTTGGCATACTCCACTGCAAAATCATTCAGTGTTTTCACCCCTTTAGCTGCTCCCTTCTGCTCGCCTTTCCCTGCAAAGCAACAAGGATTAATGAATTAATTTAAGACTTAGTGACTTAAGCCTATCTGCTTTGCCGCCCATATGGTAAATCAAACAAAATCAGTGCTTAGGACAAAAGGAACATTATTTTACAAATCACCTCCAGTAGCACCTCCACTCTCGATAGCTTTCTTCACTTTCTCCTGGTCATCCCAGCGAAGGTCAGTGAATCCAGATATGTCAGAGGGTGACTGTACTGCAGCCCGGAGCCAAAAGCAGGAAAAATGGTGCCAGTGAGGCACTTTACCATCAAACATGGGAGACTGTGGCAGACAGAAAAGTGCCGGATGACTAAGAAACAGAGTAAAGCACTAGATCCCTGCAAAATGAAACTGAAAGCATAACGTCACAGCAGCCTGGTCATTTTTGTTTGAGAATTTAAAGTAAAATAGATCATGTCTAAACATATTTTGTGTTTTGTACAGCTCTTTTGCTTGTCAATTGTGTTACTGTAGTCTATCATAACCATATGTAAACATTAATTCATGAATCCAGCTACGAGGGATATGAAAATCAGTCATTTTAGACTCATTAGGCTTCATTGTATTAGCAATTCTTTTTATTTGAAATCACTGTTTATCTCTTACATTCCATGAGAAACATTTAAACTCTTCTTGGACCAGCGAAATATTCATACATATATTGTTACATTAACAACACTATGCATTCAAGAGCATACCTGCAAAACTAAACGGATTTAAACCAAAATATTGATGTTTACTAGCATTATTGGGGCAAAGTTGCACGTTACGTTACCTGCACCATAATGGCCATTCTCAGCGAGTCCTTAGCAATGTTTTCTTTGCATTTCTTGCAAGAGGCGCGTCCACTTTTCGCATATTCGGCTTTGTAGAGCTTGTCGTCCTGTGAATCAGCCATTTCTGCAGATATAACCGTTTAAAGTGGACGTTTTCGGTTTAATTCTGGTCAAAGAGGCCACTACAATGCAATAAGTAATAGCACTCAGTCCGCGTGCAGAAGCAGAAGCACCCGCGCAGAATACCAGCCCAAACCAATCGAGTCTACATTCCTCTAGAGTAGAGCAAATGCGCAGACAGAGTTAATCGAACTCGAGCCAAATCGCTACCTATACCCTCATTAGTTCACTAATGTAGTTCACTTGAAGGAATGTAGGCAAACGTCCACAATGGTTTCGGACTATTAACTTATAAAACTATATTTTAGCTTTAAAAACATATATTTTAAACATATTTTACATTTTCTTATGTTCTTTATTAATTTTGTGAGGTACAAAAGCATTCGTGATCAAGAAACTTTACAAAGAATGACAGTTTGTACACAATTTATCTGTGGTACATATGAAGTATTTTATACTGTCATGGCAGGAATAAGGAACATTTCTGTAAACGTGACGCTTGTACAGTGGTAAGAAGCAGTGCTGTTTTGTTGTTAATGATAACTTTCATTCCTTCTAACTTGATAACCTGTTGATTCCTAGATGTAAGTGATTGGAGAAACGAATCTTTTCGAAGCTTTGCTTCGCAAAATGATTCGCTTGAATCGCCGGTGACGCCTGCTGGTCAGAATGGTGTAAATGCACAGTTCAAACATAGATAAAAACAGCTTTTATAAATCAAATGCAAATGTTTTATTAAAATGTAATCTATTGAACGCAGTTAACATCATATAATAATATCAAGTATGAAGTGTCAGTATAATATATGTTTTTTAATTAAATTGTAAGGCTTGTTTTGTTTGTTTAATGGAGAGCTTGGTTAAACAGGCCAATAAGAGACTACAACTACAACTCATCCTTTTTATTATCACAAAAGTGTCATTAAATTGTCTACAATTGTATAAAAACTCAGATAAAATATAGACGTAGACACTGAATCGTTCGCATTTCGAAGACTCGTTTATTGAAGTCATGTGACTGAATCACTGGTTTGAAAGTGATTCGCGAAGTTTTCGACGCTTCACTTGAAATCTTTCTGTTTGAATTTTAAATTACATACAATAACTGGTCAATAACTATAGTATTTTGGCGTGAACTATAGGTATCATGGTAAAGTTTTTGTAAGGAATGGGATGGGCCAATTTTGGTATCCTGGAACTCTGCTGAACCTGTTTTTCGATCATGAAGATGAGAACAGAAAAAAGGTAAATACATTCATGTATTTTTTATTTATTTTATTTAATACATATAAATATAGGCCTATTCAAATTGTTCCATTATGCAAATTAACGTAATTTACTGTGAAGTACTCAGGGCTGGGTAGGTTACATTTAAAATGTATTTCACTACAGATTACAAAATACATGCTTTAAAAAGTCATTTGTAACGTATTTCGTTACATTACTCAAGTTTAGTAACTTAATCTAAATACATTAGAATACTTTGGAATACTAATAAGTGTGGAACAAACACAAAAAGGGTAATTGCAAGTTTTTATCTCACAATTCTGACTTTTTGCCTCAGAATTGCATGATATAAAGTTGAAATTTCGAGTTATAAAGTCAGAATTATGAGATATAAACTCGCAATATTGAGAAAAGTCCGAATTATGAGATATAAAATCGCAATATTGAGAAAAGTCCGAATTACGACATTTAACTCACATACTAAACTCACAATTGCAAGAAAAAAATTCAGTATTGCAAGTTTATATCTCCCAATTCTGACTTTATAACTTGCCATTGTGAGTTTAAATCTCGCAATTCTGAGAAAAAGAAGTCAGAATTGTGAAATGCAAACTCACAATTGTGAGGGGAAAAAAAACTAATTGTGAGAAAAAGTTGCAGTGACCTTTACAATTATAAAATGACTCACAAACAACTATCACAAAACATGAAAACAGTCGAAAACATGAAACTTTTCCAGACTGTCAGAGTCAGAGAATCACCAATTGCTGTTTAAATGACATTAAAATTTAAAGTAATCACTTTGGTAATCTAAAATACTTTTCAGATGTAACTGTAATCTGATTACCACCCATTTAAAATGTAACTGTAATGAAATACGGTTACTGAAATTTTGTATTTTAAATACAAACTAAGTTACTTGTATTTCGTTACTCCCCAACCCTGGAAGTACTAGAAGAAAGAATACTATGGTGTTATCGTGGTAGTTTTTTAGTGGTACATTAAACAAATTCTACAAAAAGACTGCAAAATCAGTTTGTGGTGAATGTGTGTGGGTGTTAAGTATGACATTTTTTATTTAAGTAAGATCCTTTGACCATTAAACATTGATTATATGAAAGTATTTCCTGGTAAATAAAGGTGTACACGTAAATATCTCCTTTAGCATACATTACTAGGTAAAGTTCAGTTCCAAGGCAATATAAAATGGCTGTTAGACATGTACTTTTACATTTTAAATGGCATTTACATATATATTAACATCTCAGTGAAAATCAGAAACAAACCTCTGATGTAAACGCAGAGAAAGTAAAGAATAAAATACAGACTATTAACTTATAAAACTATATTTTAACTTTAAAAACATATATTTTAAACATATTTTACATTTTCTTATCTTCTTTATTAATCTTGTAAGGTACAAAAGCATTGTAGTGATCATGAAACTTTACAAAGAATGACAGTTTGCACACAATTTATCTGTGGTACATATGAGGTATTTTATGCTGCCATGGCAGGAATAAGGAACAATTCTGTAAACCGCCCTTTTCACATGATTATCTGAATATTTACATTGGCTGTAGCAAAGTAAAATAAATACCTGCAAAGTCTCATTAGATTGTTTCATTATAAGAAGTCTCAAGTGAAATTTATGAAAATATAATAATTCCATTATTCTACTTGAGTTCTGTAGACAAGTCCATATGAAGATTTTATATGATATTGAGGTATCCTTTTGAAGATGAAGGCAGTAAACTTAAGTTACAGTGAATCCAGGTTTGATGTTTCACATCATAATTTTAAGTGGCTAAAGTTGCTGTTTGGCAGAGTGAAACCTCCATTGGTACCTCTCTGTTTCTCTCTGTGAATGGCCTGTACAAGGCCAAAGACCACAGCGGCCAGGGTGGTCCTCCCACTGCGTCCATTCTTTCCTCTGTCTGCAGTACCATTGCTTGCCATCTGACGCCTTTTGGTGCTGATGAAGTACGTTCGGACACGTCCCTTTCTCTCACTGACGCCCTTGATGTATATCTCGCCACGTAACTCTAGCACGAAGCCCCAGTCTGCTAGAATATTACGTGTTGTCTCAGGGACCTGAATCCTTCCACTGACTCCAGTACTGTCCATCCGGCTTGCCAAATTCACTGTCATGCCCCAGATATCATACTGGGGTTTGGTGGCACCGATGACCCCAGCAACAACAGGACCATGGGCAATTCCTAGGGGATATATTGAAGTTACTCACATATACTCATTGTTATTGTCATAAATTATCGGTAACTGCATAGGTTCATAGTCAGAGTAGATGGCATATTTAAAGGGACAGAAATAAATATTATTATTAGATTTTTTTTTTTTTTACAAGGAAAGTATACCGTGACCAGGGTCTGTTAAGATCCAAAAAGCCTTCTGAAGCCATTCAGTATTTACTTCTGTACCTTACATTCTCATTTGCATTAGATTAGTTATAGCATCTACTTTGACTGAGGTCTGTTCGACTAGCCATTACCAACACGCAGCTGGAAATTGTTTGAAGAATGTTTGTTGATCTCTCTCAGGGTCTCTTGCATAGCCAGAGCGAATAGAACCAACTCACTGAGATGATGCAGGTCATTCACAACACGAGACTGTCAGGATGAAGCACAGAACAATTACGGTGCATAGACAGTTGGAAATTCCAAATGTTTAATATAGCTGCGAGCAGCGATGATGGGCCCAAGCCCTGGCACCACCACCAACTCTGGTAGCTTCAGGGCAGCTGTGCATGATGGGCAATATGCATTTAAAGCGGATAAATGTAAAAAGACTAGTATGTCAAAGTCATTTGAATACGCCACATTTACTGCAGCCAGCTGGTGCCACTATGACTGTGAATCACAACGTGGCTGAGATCATTTAAATTTATCATGTCATTGGTCATTATCATTATGACGTTGGTCATTATCATGGTCAATCTAAGAAATTTCTTATCCTCCAGACAGCAATGAATAGGTTGAACTCAAAACCAGCAAGAGCGTAAAATAGACTCTCTCACTCACTCACTCACTCACACACGTTTGTATTGCTATCTTAGTGAGGACATTCCATAGACTTCCATTGATTTTATTTCAGGTCAATGATATTTTCTATCACCTAACCCAACCCCTACTCCTAAACCTACCCATCACAGAAACATGAGCAAAACATTACATTTAAATAAAAACCTCTTTTGGCTGATTTATAAGCCTTTTTATCTAATGAGGACCAGTCGAATGTCCTCACTACTGAGTTGAGAAAATATTTCACCGTATAAGTGAGGACATTCGGTTCTCACAGTCATAGCCAAAATGAGTACACACACACACACACACACCAGATGTATTTATCTTAAATTATTTTTATATTTTATTTAACCTAATTATATAAATAAATATATGTTGTAAATATAAATAAACTATAAATATACTGATTCCATGCCTTTCTTATCCTGTAATGCAGGCAAAACTACACAGCAATGAATGGGTTAAACTCTAACAAGAGTGTAAAACAGACACACACAAACACACAGAGGCACAGTGTAAGATCTAAAGAAAAGTTGTAAACTGTTTACCAATCAGTTAAGCCAAAATTGTGAAGTTGTTTATCATGTCATATAAATAAATAAATAAATAAATATATATATATATATATATATATATTCTTATATATATTTACACACACACACACACACACACACAACTGCAATATCTGATTAAAGTATTATGTCTGAACAATTTTGTTAAATGTATATAATCAAGTAGGCTAATCATATGAAGGGGGGGGGGCTTTTTTGTTTGCATTTTTTTACCTGTTTATCGGGTGATAAACCAGATGCTGCCATGTAGCAACTGCCAATGGTTTTGATTTTCTCAATGTCCAAAAAATATGATTCCTCCAACAACTTTTCCAGAGAGAACCAAAAACAATGAGGTTTTATGTAAGACACATGATAGATAAAAATATCAACAAAAAAAGTACAACCTTTCATCAAAGTCCTACCTCATCAAAGTCTGCAATGATCTCATTGAGCAGTCTGAGACACTCAACTCCCTCATGATTGATCTCCTTCTGCTCATAGTAGTCATTAAAGCCAGCGATGGAGGCAAACATCACCCCCACCTCATCATAAGAATGAGAGTACAGCTCCTGAGAGGACAAAGACAACATAAAGGTTGGCATTTTATTTGGTTTTTGTAGCTTATTAGTTTTGCGCTCTTTATTGCGTATCCACCTTATTTTGCAAAATTTTCTGGGAATGTACGAGGCTTCCGATAGCTGATTAGCTGCAGGTTAGGGATCGACACGACCTCAAAACTGCTATGGACTTAAATGATACCTCAAACTGTGCAAGTTGTTGAGGTGTGATATTTCTAAGCTATTAGACTCTATGTTTTCACCTTGCGGATCACCCTAAGCATCATGGGAGCAAATTCTACACAGGCAAGTACCACTCACATTTTCTTCAAGTTTATAATTAGCTCATAATTAATATCACTGATTCACCTGGTCATTTCTGTTCCTCTCTAGGAAGTGACGAGCAACGTGTGCAGGCAGGATGTTATGCAGTAGACACTCATTGTGTTCCCTCAGGTCTCTCATCTCCTGCACTTCCTGCTGAGCTTGCAAACGCCAAAGGAAATCCAGCCGTGTTGTGGCCTCCCACTGAATCAGAATGAGATGGTACAGAATAAGGAAAGATCCCAGATGCGCATTACATTTTTACTGTTTTCCCATTCCCTGGCAGATTATGACTACATGCTATAGAGAATATAATGCTTCAGAGCAATTTGTTCTCAAAACTGAAAACTGAAAATGCATACCCGTCGTCCGTTGTAGAACACAGCTATGACGAACATTGCCATCAACAGAATTGAGACTCCCTTTCTTCTGAGGTAGTGGGACCTTGTAAGTATAAAATGCAAATAAACATTAAGTTTATGAAAGTAGTTTTTCAAAAGCATTTCTATATAGTGTGTTAGAGGTTTATCATAGCCACTCACCTACTTAACTGTTTCTGCTCTTGTTGATGTACATACAGCATGTGGAATGACACTTCGATGAAGTAAGTATATACGGCCACCACCAACAACAGAATAGTCAACTTCAAGAGAGAGCTCAGCCTCAGGAACACAGCACAGGTCACCATAGAAACCACCCCACTCAGAATGAAGAACTGTTAAGTTATAAGTATAATAGGCATGAAATATAATAACAGGCACGTGAAGTCTTCACAACAGAACTGTTTATATAGAAGTCACACCTCTGGATAGGTGCAAGCAGTAAGTGTCTTCTGATATTCCTCTGTTTCACTGGTGTTTATTTCTCTTGTCTCAGTAGAGTTACACCATATCTGGATAAGCACAAGATGAAAATTTACAATGAATGAACCAAAATTGTCATTGTAAAGCCCAATTTTTATTCTTCAACAATTAAAACATAAGGTGGAACAACTGTAGGGTTTTTCACATTTGAAATGGTTAACCCTGGGTGATTCTAAACCCTGGGTAAACAGAATTCTCGGTTATCTTGCTTCACACTGTTCACAATTTACCTGGGTTCACAATTAATCCTTGGTATTAATAAACTGACATTTCACATTGTACATTCCTAAACCCAGGGTTAACATTCTTATTTGGACATTTGCGTTCTTAGTGTCATTCATTGGATAAATGCAGCATGTGACCTGTTTACATAGCTCTAGCTTTTAACCCCACTTCATAAACGACGATAACCCGGGGTTAAAATGTCTTATGAGACTGTTTAAGTAATTTGACCAGGTAAGAAGTCATTTAGCACACTTTTATCCAAAACAACTTAACAAAATACAAGGTGAGTGGGGTTAAGTGTCTTGTTCAAGGGTTGTGTCTATAGATAACCATCTCCAAAACATCTTGCGAGATACACATTCGACATTCATACACAGTTAAAATCCCACATCAATCCTATTTCTAGGACCCAATGATGCTTGAATCAGCCAACCATCATGTTATGTTTGGTAAAAATGCCATTATAACCAATCACAGAATTCAAAATTGAGTTTTTTTAAAATTGTACAAAAAATAAATTAATGCAAGTCTCACCATGTCGAAGAGGGCCATGCCAAAGTTGATTGCTATAGCTGTGACTGTGACAATGTTCCGCATACTGTTGTTTTCATGGATCCAGCAGCAGAACTGCTGAAGCATACCAGGAGAATGTTTGAACTCTTCAGCCAGGACCATCACAAGCAATAATAGATATCCCAGCAGGAACAGACAAAATTGTAATGCCGTCCAATGATACAACCTGAAGATAAGATAACGAAGACAGTGGAGGTGAAGTTTAACATATCTAAGCTCTTTTATTAAAAGTGACAGAATTATAGTCTTATTCAGGTGCTAAACATCAGTTGACTACACTCTTTACCTGGGTACAGGGATGAGAGCTTGGACAGTCATGAGGAGAAGAAACATGATGAAGGAGCATACTAAATTGGTCTTAAACATCTCATCCCTCACCTGTGAGAACTGAACCACCAAGGAGCAAAATATAAACAGTCAGTTTTTTGGTTTCAAAAGACATCTTTAGATTTAGAACGAAAACTAATCTTTGGGCATATACTCATTTCAGTAACTTCATGTTTTATGATCAATCGAATTGCTAAACAATTTTCATGATGGTCTTTTCATGATCTAGACCATCCAAACCAGTGTGATTGTAGTCGAGACCAGCTCGTTCGAGTCCGAGTCAAGACATAGACCAAGTCAAGTCCACGTGCTCCTGAGTTGATGACCAGACTCAGACTCAGACCAAGACAATATTTTTTAAATCACATATCACATCACATCCTGCCCCTTGTACCTTCTCCTCAATGTGTGGATCCTTAAACACCAACGTGGCTGAAGTGATGTGCTCCTGACGCATGCGCTCACTGCTGCGGAGATCGACTGCATGCTCTATCCGTTTGTTGATCTCCTTGGACGTGGATCTGGACACTGAGGATGTAGGAAGTTGTGTGTAAGAGCCATTGGAGAAGGAGGCCAAGATCTGCAAGGTTAAAATTCACCAGAGAGGAAGACCCATTATACAAGAATTGGAAATCATATTCAGTGATTTTCTTTGTTCTACTGATAGAGAGCCATACAAAATTAATATCAATGATGTTGCTTAATGGAACCTCTTTGTTCCAGGGATGGGTTTTTGGATGATCTGCTTTAATTTCATCTAGGTCCTCTTCCTTGTGGCAAATAAGGAAAGTGTCAATTTTGTGTTTTCGTAGGAACTCATTGCGTTCATGTCCACGTCCGTCCTCTGTTTGGTAGTTCCCATCCAAGCAGTCCAGAGTAGCGCGTGAAATGTGAATGCGTCTGTTGATAAAGTAGACAGTCAGAAGAGAGTGTTGCGCATAGACGCAGTTCCTTGTAACACCAAAGACAAACTGTTCAAACATTAGTAGTCTGTTTAAAGTGTAGGAGCAAAGATTAAGGTAATGTAACATTGGAATGTGTCTATATGCTGTCTACCCCCTGTGTAAAGTTTTGGTCACTCACCCAGGGACCCCCCCTGCTTCAAGCATGTTGGCAATGCCTACATCCCAGGACCACACATCAAACTGCCATTTTTGTAGACCAAGAACCCCACAAAGAACAGAGCCAGAGTGGATACCAATCCGCATATCCATGTCAAAGTTCAGTTGTTTCCTTATAGATCTAAGAATATACAGATATAAATCGTTGATGCCTGTACAAATAAGCTCAGAAGGAAAATAAACTAATATTCGTTTAAGTCCCAAATAAATATGGAGCCACTGGTTCAGCTTTCCAGAGTTGGCAAACCTTATCCAGCGTTACAGTTGTTAATGGCATCCAATTCGATCGTCTAAAGCACATACAATTTCTAACTCTACAGAAACTTTCAGAACATATTAGTTATACAGAGAATGGAATTATGTTGTACCGTATAGTGCTGATCATAGCTAGTCCCATCTCCACACAGCAGCGGGCATGTGCTCGCTGAGGCTCTGGTACTCCAGACACACAGTAGTAACAGTCCCCTAAGATTTTTATTCTCAAGCAGTCATATTCCTAAAAAGACACACATTGGAAATATCAGCTGAATACATCTTAGATGAGTTTTAAAATGCACCATGGTGTTTTGTCAGTGATTTTAAATTAGTGAGATATGAGTGATATATAAGTATAGCCAAGTATGGTGTCCCATACTCTGAAAATGAGCTCTGCATTTCACCCATCCAGCGAGTACTGAAAACACACCCAGAGCAGTGGGCAGCCTTTCTTTTTTTTCTTTCTAGCTGCAGCACCCAGGGAGCAATTGGGGGTTTGGTGCCTTGCTCATGGGCACCTCAGTCATGAGTAATGTGGAGAGTGCTATTTATTCACTCCCCGCACTTACATTTCTTGCCAGTACTGAGACTCAAACTCACAACCTTCAGGTTACAAGTCCGACTCTCTAACCATTAGCATACAACTGCCCACAAATTAAGACACTCTATTGGAAGCTCCAGCAACTTCAGAAAATCATATAAAATCTGAAAGCTTACCTCGGCTAGCCGGTCAAATCGTCCAAAAAGCTCATTGAGTAAGCGCACTAACTCCTGAGCAGACATGTTCATGGATAATAATGTGAATCCCTTTATATCAGCGAAGAGGATACTGTGAAGGAAAGATAATGAGTGAGATAATGATGCTAAGTAGTGACAGTGAGAAATTATTAATATTTTTTTTGTTATGTTTAATATAAAGGGTTTCTATGACAGTTTTTCTAATCTACAAATCAGTCATTAATTGCATCTTTCCATGAGGACCAAACTGCACATGACATTTCCAGTGACATTAGGGTGTTAAGGACAACATAGACATAACATTCTTTAGGTGATCCAGAAGTTTGTCTGTGTTTTAAATTCTAATGATCTCCTCTAGAAAATAATATTTCATTAGAAATGGAATGGTCAAATTCTATTCATCCTCGCTTTATAACCTATCGCTGAAACATGTCCTGTTAGAGGCTACGAGATACCTGACATCTTTGTACTGATGGATATATATTTTGTGAAATTGCTGTGGGTCAAGGTCATCATCCATAGAAGTCATATCAGCAATCATCTCCAAGGCAACAAAGCGGGGTAGGATTGACAGCACCAAACGCTCCTGAGGCGGAAACAAAAGCTGACCTCAGGTATTCTGACTGAACCAACTTTTACACGCATTCTAGATGTGTTCTTCCAATAGTTCATATTAACGTTAATTTGTTACCATTACTGGACAAAACATACTGGAATCTCATACAGACTTCAATTTCTCTTGCCTGTCTCTGGTTTTCCGTTTCTAGTTTCATGCGCCCTTCGATGCAGCGGCGTGTCTCAAGAAAGGCTTGTCTCTGGGATCGGTCAGTCAGGTAATGGATGAACAGACCTGCCACGTTCATGCATGTGTACAGTAAAGCCTTGGCGAGAATCTAAAGACAAAGAGGCCAATTGATATCCGGTCACTTAGAAAGAAAAAGGAAATGACTGTACCTGAGAGAACAAGAGCTAGATTGATAAATGATTTCTTTGGTTAGACAAGCAACTCATACATCCATCACCATATACACCAGCCACTGACCCATCTAGATATCTACCATCCATCCATCCATGATCCATCTCTACCTTTCTTAGCAGTCCCACTTCACTGAGGTTACGTATGGTCTCTGCCATGAGGTGCAATATGGAGGTAAGTGTGCCAGCTCCGATAGCCCAGAGCAGTGAGAGTGGCAGCAGAGTGTATGTGGCAAACAGGGTGAACAGAACATACCAGGATTGGTCTCTCTCCAATCCGTATGCCAGCCCACCCAATATCTGAGCAGTCTGTGACAGCCAGCTAGCCATGCCAGCGTAATGTAACCATTTTGGGGAATGTGAGCGTTTACAGGTGAGTACCAAAACACACAGGGCAGTTGCGCAGGCCATGAAGAACCCTGTGAACCAGCCCAGCAGTATGTCCGAACCGTCCGGTGCCAGGGCCAGATAGAGCAAAAGCAGGTGCAGTTTGGCAGCTGCATCAATAATGTTCGTGACAACTAAAGAGGTTCTTCTAGTGTGTGAGGAATGGCGCTGGTAGAGTTTCTCGAGATCTTTGGATTTGAAGATGTGTCTCAATGTTGGCACATACACCCCATGGATGATGTGGCCCCAGTGCACAAAAAAGTCAGCATCACTGACGTAGTCTGCAGATGCTCCAGTCTGTGTACTAGATGCACTGCCGCGTTCCCCGAAAAAGGATGGATGAACTCTGGCAACCGAGGAACGCCGTTTAGTCATACCCCGTGATGCTTTGTTGCGTATCTGTTGGTTGATTTCCTCAATATAGGCATCAGTGACGTGAAACTTTTGGGCCGGCTCCATGCCGAACTGCTGCCTCATCCCCCGTTGGCTGATGATGTGTTTCACAGCGTTCTGCCACAGCAGTTGTTTGCGCCGTACACCTGGTGACATTGGAGTGTGTATGCAGGATGGTGGCTGCATCTTGTGGATGTCAGTCGTGTCACTGAATGTTACCATGACAACCACAGGTTTATCTTGCCACTATTACCCATGAGATAGGGACTCGATGAATCTCCTTTTCAGAGAGGAGTTTAGGTGGTCCATTAAGGGTCATCCGCATCTGGAAAAAAAAAGAAAAAGGAAATGACAGCACTTCATATGCATTTTCCCTAAAGCTATAATCAACTTTTTGTTGCTAACTGCATTAGTTAATTTTATCAATTCAGTTAAATTATTAGTTAAATTTTAGTTCCTGTCCTTGATTCTGATTGGTCAATATTCATGATAAAACACGACTATGACCGCTTCACCCAACAATTCTGTGTATCACTACAAAACACCCTTAGAGTATTGAGAGAAAGAGATTGAGTGAGCGAGTTTATTACCTGCATTCAGATTTACCGTTTTCCTTCAGGTCAGTCCTATGATCATAACAAAAAATCTGTTTAAATGTCCGCTGCAATATCTTGTCCCTTTAACAGTTAATGAGTTTTCCCGTGACTGACAGCTCTAGTCAAAGCATTTTTTAGTTGCGTCTTGTTCCGAGTTTTCAATGTAAAACTCTTCGCTACTGACTGACACGCTCATAAAGACAGTCTTTGCCGCCTTCTAACGGTGTAATAATGTAACTTCTTTTCCTGTTCACGGTCAGGGACTATTTTTTCCGGTGGAAGGAAGGCATTGACTGATTTTACTTCATGATAGTAGCATTGATAGATATTTCTGGCTTTAATATTTATATTGTGTGGTAATCGTTTTATAAAAGCAATAAGGTACTTGTGGGTAGTGCTTTATCGTGAATAAGTCACGGCTGAAGTCAGGCTTCGTGTCGTGCCTAACAATGCCCTTCAGCCATGACTTATTCACGATACAGCACAGCTTTTTGTACCTTATTGCTTACGTATTCTACAGGTGTACAAGTTACAACATTTTACTGCATTGTTGACACATCAGGCTGATTAACCGGACCATGTGATGTCACCCTATGCTCTAAAAGAGGCTGCCAGATTTAGTACTGAGCTCCATAATACAGTTAGCTGCTATAAACAATCCCTTTCTGTGTGGCTCTATCTCACCGTACACAACCCATCCCACACCTGTGATCTCAACTTAAACCAGCTCTTACTCAGAAAGCATAAATCAGTTTACAGATTTCAAATGTAAACAGAAGTGATCAACACAAGAAATCTTTTTTCAATCATTACCATGTTCAGTACAGTGTAAATGTTGTTTCTAAGACTAGAATATTAAATATAAAATTAGAATATTAAAATTAAAAGCAAAATGGTGGTACAAAAAATCTATATACAGTATTTTTTCCAGTAATTTCTATATAAATAAATATTTATTTTTACACTGATATAGAAACTGTCTGGAACATATTATAATATAAAGATATTTTTTCCTTCTGTAAAATATATAAAACAGATTATTTATGTAAAATATATTGTATTTTGATGTATAAATAATTCTGATCATAATAGAATTATATTGTATATAAATCAAACATTTTCCATACTTTTTACGTATCAATCATGAAGCAAAGTATAGCATTGGAAATAAGAAATAATTTGCTTACCTGTGAGTTAATAACTTCCCAACACTCCTTTGTACATTTTGTTGCTCTTTGAAAAATCCACTTGTTCATCAAAGAGTCTTTCCTTTGATTCTCGTCATCTTACATATTGTTGTTATGCACAGCATTCTTCTCAAAAATGCAGGAAAAAGACATAGGCAAAATACCTACGACATCTACATACCAAATTGGCGATAAAGAAATACAACATGTTTTTCTGATTCATTGAGCTGAGATGCGATCAACAGATTGCCACGCCGAAAGCGAGACGGAAGCTCAAGTTTCCCAAATAGGATTACTTACTCAGCACTCATGCCCTGGCTACTCAAAGCATCCATCACTGACGTCACATGATGCACAGTAGAGAAAACCTGAGCTAACAAGAGCCCTACAGAGTCAAAGTTCAGTACCTTAACACTTCTGGCAGATTTCTGTCAATAGATCTCTCATGAAATATGATATGTTATTATTATAAAAGGGTAAACAATGTAAATGCAAAGAATAAGTACCGACAGGATGAAAATCTATGTAAAATGGCACATCCAATTTGGACATTACGTTTATATTTAAAATAATAGAGATGAAAGAGAGGCAGGGCAGAGGAGTAAATGATACCAAAAGAAAGAATCTGATTGGCTGAACTGAGCTAAGCAGGTCAGTAGGATCAGTTAATGTTGGCTATAAGCTGGATAAAGTGCTTGAGACAGAATTTACTAATTATGCACTATGCACAAGACTTCAGACAGTGACCTGATGAGGAGAAAGTCTTTGCGATCTCACAAGGCAAAATCAGGAAATAATCAAAAACCCTTAATGAAGGAAAGAAACCCTTAATGTTGTTGAGCCAGGATACAGTAATGGTATCAATTGCTGATTCATGAGACATGATGTACCACTCTACCATTTATACTGATATATTAGGGCTGTCAAATCGAACGAGCTGACCATGACAATATGCATCTAACATAAAAGTTTGTTTTTACATAATATATGAGTGTGTAACTACATATATATGTGTATATATATATATATATATATATATATATATATATATATATTATATGAGTCACATATACTGTATTTAAACATATATATATATATATATATATATATATATATATATCCAGTGCAATATGTATATATATATATATATATATATATATATATATATAACATACATAACTGAAGGAAAAATAAGTTTAAGGGTTAAGTATTTAATAAATAAATAAATAAATAAACCTATGAAATGAATGCTTCCCTTAGCAACAGACTTATTGAAGACATTGACCATATGGTCAGCATGGATGTAGGCCTACTTTCATAGTTAATAACAGTTACATAGCCACAGTCTTTATCTACAAAAATACTGTATCACATTAATGTAAATGAAAAGTAAAAAAAAAGATGAATGCTTTTTATGCAGCTTCATTATTGGGAGAGGATGAGATTTTACTGTGGACTGTGGTCTATGGTGGGCTCCAGAGGGACTTAATCAGCATTAGCAATGGTAGCTTGGCTCTAATGGGATTCCCAGAGCTCACTAATCAGTTAATACACACATGATTCAATCCAGTCCTCCTTAAACAGCAGCAGATCTATCCTGAGCCCTACATGCTGCCAGGCACCCAGCTAAGGCTTCAAAACTGCTATTTCTGATCCTGGCCAAACCCCATCTGAGTTAAACTTAGCAGTTACTTTTCTTGTGCATAAGGAGGTCAAACCACGTTTTGGCAAACTAGTGTAGGACAGCTAGTAAAGAGCTGTGCAGGTAAAACCGCACTCCTTTGCCCTCAAGAGGTGCATTAGCGACTGAGGCTGTGGTTTTTAGCGTCCTTGTTAGCGTGCTTGCCTCTCATACTGGAAACGCTGGTTTGAATCCAGCTCAGAGCAGTCCTAGTGGTCCCACTGGTGCTGTGACCTGGATAGGAGTGAGATTTAGGGGGCGAGTGTAACATAGGCCAGTTAGTAAAGAGCAGCTGAGGTAAAACCTCATTCCCCTGTCCTCAACAGGTGTGTTAGCGACTGATGCTAGAGGCTGTGGTTGTTGTTAGCGTTTCTGCCTCTCATGCTGGAAACACCGGGTCAAATCCTGCACAGAGCGGTGTGAGAAGCAGAACCGGAGGGGTTACACTTGCCAAATAAATTATGCAAAATGTTGTCTAGAAGTACTGATGATAATGGATTTTTAATCACTTGAAAACTGCTCCATTTATCAAAGTGTGATCCATTTATGACTTTTTCAAAGAATAAGTGATGAGTTATCAAACAGCAGTGGATCTATTTTTACCTGCCATGGACAGATTGGACAGGGATGTGTTTCGCTGATATTTATCTTGCTCACTAAAATATGACAAGCATTATTTCATGGTGGAATGCCCCAATACATATTAATGTATATCAACTGAGTGCATGATTCACGGACACAGTTGACTGGTATGCTATTAGACAAAAATATGCAGTAGAAAGAAGATAACATACTAAAGTAGCTGAGAGGTTAAATTGGGTGAGGGTGATTTAAGGTGAAGGAAAGTATTAGCTCTTCTAAAAAAAAAAAAAACATGCACCCATAAAGTAAGTGGATCCTGGCCAGAATAAAAATCATTTACAAACATTATGTCTCAGCAGCATGATGTCATGTTTTTGAATATTTAATTTAATCAGCTATTCTTCATTTAACTAAAGCGTTGACAGTTTCAAACTTTGATATTTGTGAAATTTAGATTCAAATCTAAATCTTTCTAATCTTGATTAAGAAAAATAGACTGTGCCTGTATTACCAGCAAAATTTTGATGGTCAAGCCTTACCTGGGCATTACATGCTGCCATCAGGTAGTTGTATCTGCTTCACGATGCATCAATGCTCACATGACTGCCTGACATCACTTAAGAGAGTATCTTCATCATGCATATGTCTTCATTTATCCACCTCTCCCTTTACAGTTAGTGTTAATCTAGGGAAGGTAATCTTGTTTTTTATTCAATTTGTTCCGGCGTTCTTGTTATGGTGTATGTGTTTAAATCCTTGTCGGTTGTAACTTTAAACGTTAGAGGTTTGCGAGACAATCTGAAAAGAAAAGCGATTTTTTTTTGTTTTGCAATAGAAGTCCTGAAATTCATTCAGGGGATACAGATGTTAAGTTTTGGAGGATGCAATGGGGGAACTCAATTTTCTTTAGGTAGCAACCACTCGGCTGGGACTGCCATTATGTTACATAGGTTTAAAGGGACTGTATTAGAAACTTTTATTCTGATGAAGGCAGATGGGTCTGTGTTGTAATAAAACAAGATAATGCCAAAAAAACAACATATGTCTTCATCTGTAGCTTCAGTGCACTTGAAAGCTTTTCCCATTGATTCCAGGAAACTAAAGAGCCATTTCTTAAAAATGTCAAAAAACAATAAAATTGAAACTGGTATCTACATGCATGATGAATTCATCTGGAAGTGTTTAGCTGTTCCTTTTAATTCACATTATTATTGTTATTAATAATAATAATAAAAAACAAAACAGCAACTGACACTTCAGTAAATGCTGAATTAATATGGTTTATCTAATAAATGTTACTATTATTAAAATGACTAAATGTTAAAAATGACTAAATGCATGATGAATTCATCTGGAAGTGTTTAGCTGTTCATTTTAATTCACATTATTATTGTTATTAATAATAATAAAAAAAACAGCAACTCACACTTCAGTAAATGATGAATTAATATGGTTTATCTAATAAATGTTACTATTATTAAAATGACTAAATGTTAAAAATGACTTAATGCATGATGAATTCATCTAGAAGTGTTTAGCTGTTCATTTTAATTCACATTATTATTGTTATTAATAATAATAATAAAAAACAAAACAGCAACTGACACTTCAGTAAATGCTGAATTAATATGGTTTATCTAATAAATGTTACTATTATTAAAATGACTAAATGTTAAAAATGACTAAATGCATGATGAATTCATCTGGAAGTGTTTAGCTGTTCATTTTAATTCACATTATTATTGTTATTAATAATAATAAAAAAAACAGCAACTCACACTTCAGTAAATGATGAATTAATATGGTTTATCTAATAAATGCTACTATTATTAAAATGACTAAATGCATGATGAATTCATCTAGAAGTGTTTAGCTGTTCATTTTAATTCACATTATTATTGTTATTAATAATAATAAAAAAAACAGCAACTCACACTTCAGTAAATGATGAATTAATATGGTTTATCTAATAAATGCTACTATTATTAAAATGACTAAATGCATGATGAATTCATCTAGAAGTGTTTAGCTGTTCATTTTAATTCACATTATTATTGTTATTAATAATAATAAAAAATAAAACAGCAACTCACACTTCAGTAAATGATGAATTAATATGGTTTATCTAATAAATGCTACTATTATTAAAATGACTAAATGTTAAAAATGACTTAATGCATGATGAATTCATCTGGAGGTGTTTAGCTATTCATTTTAATTCACATTATTATTGTTATTAATAATTATAAAAATAAAACAGCATCTGACACTTCAGTAAATGATGAATTAATATGGTTTATCTAATAAATGTTACTATTATTAAAATGACTAAATGTTAAAAATGACTTAATGCATGATGAATTCATCTGGAGGTGTTTAGCTGTTCATTTTAATTCACATTATTATTGTTATTAATAATAATAAAAAATAAAACAGCAACTCACACTTCAGTAAATGATGAATTAATATGGTTTATCTAATAAATGTTACTATTATTAAAATGACTAAATGTTAAAAATGACTTAATGCATGATGAATTCATCTGGAAGTGTTTAGCTGTTCCTTTTAATTCACATTATTATTGTTATTAATAATAATAATAAAAAACAAAACAGCAACTGACACTTCAGTAAATGATGAATTAATATGGTTTATCTAATAAATGTTACTATTATTAAAATGACTAAATGTTAAAAATGACTAAATGCATGATGAACTCATCTGGAAGTGTTTAGTTGTTCATTTTAATTCACATTATTATTGTTATTAATAATAATAAAAAATAAAACAGCAACTGACACTTCAGTAGATGATGAATTAATATGGTTTATCTAATAAATGTTACTATTATTAAAATGACTAAATGTTAAAAATGACTTAATGCATGATGAATTCATCTGGAAGTGTTGAGTTTCTCTGCAGCTCTCAGAGGAAGTGTGTGAATCACTGTGGAAGGACCGTCACTCATGCGAGGCAGTGAATTCGAGTCACTTATGTTTATTTTTGCTTGTTGACGAAACATGAGAGGAGCTTTATGTTCTACCAGACTATGCAGCTGAAAACAAGCGGTGAGGAAATAAAAAAAATATAAGATTAAGGTTTTTTTTATAGTTATGAAAGTGTTAATATGTCAAACGAGCATGTTTAAACAATGGTTTTTTGTAATAACTGTACATATTACACATCCTGTCTAGACAGTCAATTCCTTAAGATGTTCTTCACATTATTTGAGGATTATAAAGTCAGTTTATTAACTGAAAACGCTGTTAAAACGTGGTTAATTACTAAAATATTCACATTCGTGTTTTGTTAGAAATCGCTCACATTAACAGACTGGAAAGCTACAAAAACATTTTTAACAAAAATGGACTGATATCATAAAACCCATAAAAACATAAACATGTTGTCAATTGTACCCAAATGTAAGCAGTATTCAAGTGCATAGGGATCTGTTTTGAATCTCATCTATGTGTTCTAGCGGTAGGCCCCACACCATCCTGCCGCTTTCCTACTGCGAGTGAACGGAAAGTAGCGTCGTTGTTTGGCGTGAAGTCCGGCTTTGGACCGCTGGACGCCGGTGCGTCGCAGTAACTGGTTGAGTGCAAGAGCGACATCTGGCGTAACTTGGAAGCAATCATGACCGGTATGAGCTTGATTCTACATTATCCAAGGTTCAATGCATGTGAAGTACATACACGAGTAACGAAATACAAGTAACTTAGTTACGTATTTATAATACAAAATTTGAGTAACTGTATTTCATTACAGTTACATTTTAAATGGGTGGTAATCAGATTACAGTTACATCTGAAAAGTATTTTAGATTACCAAAGTTATTACTTTGAGTTTTAATGTCATTTAAACAGCAATTGGTGATTCTCTGACTCTGACAGTCTGAAAAAGCGGAGTTAAGTTTCATCAACATTTTAATACTTTTAAGAGGGATCATAAAAATTTTATTATTTTTATTTAGTACTGTCCTGAACAAGACAAAATGACTGAATTTATAAAAAAAAAAACCTGTCAACTTAACTGTCCTGTCATGACCTGATGATCCACGACTGTTCTCATGTTTTGTGATGGTTGTTTGTGAGTCATTTTATAAGTGTTAAAAAGGTCACTGCAACTTTTTCTCACAATTTGTTTTTCCCCCTCACAATTGTGAGTTTGCATTTCACAATTCTGACTTGCGAGATTTAAACTCAGATATGAACTTGCAATACTGACTTTTTTTCTTGCAATTGTGAATTTAGTATGTGAGTTTATATCTCATAATTCTGACTTTTCTCAATATTGTGAGTTTATATCTCATATTTTTGACTTTTCTCAATGTTGTGAGTTTATATCTCATAATTCTGACTTTTCTCAATATTGTGAGTTTATATCTCATATTTTTGACTTTTCTCAATGTTGTGAGTTTATATCTCATAATTCTGACTTTTCTCAATATTGTGAGTTTATATCTCATATTTTTGACTTTTCTCAATGTTGTGAGTTTATATCTCATAATTCTGAGTTTTCTCAATATTGTGAGTTTATATCATAATTCTGAGTTTTCTCAATATTGTGAGTTTATATCATAATTCTGACTTTTCTCAATATTGTGAGTTTATATCTCATATTTTTGACTTTTCTCAATATTGTGAGTTTATATCTCATAATTCTGACTTTATAACTCGCAATTGCAACTTTATATCACACAACTCTGAGGGAAAAAGTCAGAATTGTGAGATAAAAACTTGCAATTACCTTTTTTGTGTTTGTTCCACACTTATTAGTATTCCAAAGTTTTCTAAAGTATTTAGATTAAGTTACTAAACTTGAGTAATGTAACAAAATACGTTACAAATTACTTTTTAAAGCATGTATTTTGTAATCTGTAGTGAAATACATTTTAAAAGTAACCTACCCAGCCCTGTACATACATACAGGTGACATTTTGAATCCCAGAATGGAATGTATATAACTGAATGAATCCCTAGAAATTTTTACCATGGTAAACTAGAAACTATAGGATTTATAGTTACTATATCCTGATTGGTTACAAAAGGACATTTTTAAGGGTGAATATTTGGTTTGGCTGTGCTGTTGGGGAAGTTTCGCAGGTATAAAACATTCAGTAGTCAATATTCAGGAGCTCTTCAAAAGGCTTTTAATTAGCTGGTTGGCATACAGAACATGTAATACGATTGTGTTAAACGTCCTCATCACTCAGTGTGTCTGTCTGATGGAAGCATTTATGGCCAGTTTCCCAGAAATGAGGATTGTTAGTGCATAAACACCACATCTTTGTAAGTGAAACTGTCTTAAAAAGTTTTAGCAGATCTTTAAAGTCAGCATGAATAGAAATTCTCCCTATCTATTTTCTAAAAGCATCTCAAGGATCTTATTGTGGACAGTTCATCCATGCTAGTTAATGTTTTGCATTAGGCCATTAGATTTAGCTCATGTTGGTCATGCAAATTCGCCGTGATGACGAACAGAAATCTGCATGATTTGATCGTGTGAGCAGTGCTTTATACATTTTTATGCTATTAACAGTGGACCTTTTTTTGCCAGAAAAAATTTACCTAAATTCACAAATGTGACTGCACTTTTATCCAGCCATTTAGACTTCATAAACCCACCCCGTTCTTAGAATCGACTGCAAGATTGCATTCAGATCTGCCACCATACAATCAACAACTGATGGATTGAATCAAGTTTGGTGGACTGAATCAATCTGTTTGAATACAATACTTAATAAAAGATCTGTCGCTACTTCCATCACATTATGACTTTATAGATTCTGCAAACGTTTTTGTTCACATTTTGAGAGTATTAATACACCTGCTGTTAGTAGTAACCGGAAGCATTTGTAAATAACAATAATTTCAGTTCTGCAGAAGACTCGGTTTGTTGGTTTCTGCTGGTGCAGATTTCTTTTGGGCCTACTTGTAGTGTTATTTGTAAGGACAGTCCTCGGATTTGGCCAGTTTGCATTTCTCTCTCTCTCTCTTTCTCTCGTTCTCATTAATAAACATCTCACTGACACAATGAGTTCCACTATTCCTCCTCCGTCATTGTCTCAATAAACTCCAGAGAGAAAGAGAGTGTGGGAGTTTGTCGGACCGAGGAGACGCTGTCAGTGTCAAGGCAAGTGAGACAAGGCACAGGAATCTGCCCGGGATTGAAGGAATGCCGTGAGCTGAACACTCATTAAAAACCCAGTGATTAACTTTAAAAAGAGAGACCTGAAGAAGTGTAAGATCGAGATGCTTCACAGAGGATTTAGTTTGCTTGCTTGTTTTTTGTAAAAATCTAAATTTTGAAGGATTTGATATCATTTCAGTAGTGTTTGGTGGGAGTTTCTAATTTGGTTGATTTGACTTTCTGAGTATTGGATCAACAAGTCAGTTTGCTAATTTGCTTTCTGCATTTTGTACTTTAGGACAAAAGTGAGTTGCAAGACAATAGGCTGCTCTTTTTTATTGATTATTTTCATTTGTTAGTTTGTTTAGATATCCAAGGGGTTATCTAAATAAGTATTTTCGAGACTTTAAGAGTTGTTTGAGTGTTGGAGCTGATATTCTTATGCCCATGGCTGTCCCGGAACCTGTTGCCACCCGGAGGTTGGCACTGGACTGTCGTACCCTGCTGGATCACCGCCCAAGCCGTGGTAAGAGGTCCTGTCTCTGCCAGGATACTGATGTATTCTTCTCACAGAATCAGATTTGTTTAGTATAATGACATTGTGCTCGTGGAGCAATTCTAGGGTTATGTTATTTCACATTAAAGTATTTATGGCATGAGAATTTCTATCTTAAAGGATTAGTTTACTTCAGAATTAAAATTTTCTTATAATTTACTCCCATGTCATCCAAGATGTTCATGTTTCTTCAGTTGAAAAGAAATTGTTTTCATTTAGTGGATCAACAGGTTGAAGATCCAAATTGCAGTTTCAATGCCGCTTTAAAGGGCTCTACATGATCCCAGCCGAGGAATAATGATCCAATCCAGCGAAACGATCTGTCATTTTCAAGAGAGAAAAAAATATATATACTATATACCACAAATGCTCATCTTGCACTGCTCTGTGATGCTCCACGCATTGTGCAATCACATTAGAAAGGTCACGTGTGATGTAGGCGGAAGTACTGCGGTAGGGTGAAAAACTAATTTTCTCCTCCAACTTCAAAATCATCCAACATCGTTGTTTTTATGTTTTTTTTTTTGTTAAGAGCATTTGAGTTAGTCTTTGCAAATTCGCTTTGTAGACACTGGATCGGTACATCCGCCAACGTCATGCTGATCTTTCCAAAGTGATTACGTAATATGTGGTGCATCGCAGAGCAGTGCAAGATGAGCATTTGTGAAAAGTATATACATTTTTTTTTTTTTTAGAAAATGGTTGATTGTTTTGCTATACAAGACCCTAATTCCTCAGCTGGGATTGTGTAGAGCCCTTTGAAGCTGCACTGAAACTGCAATTTGGATCTTCAACCCGTTGTACCCTGGTGAAGTCCACTATATGGAGAAAAATCCTGGAATGTTTTTCTCAAAAACCTTAATTTCTTTTCGACTGAAGAAAGAAAGACATACATATCTGGAATGAAATGGGGGTAAGTAAATAATTTATCAGGAAATTTTAATTCTGAAGTGAACTAATCCTTTAATCCTTTAAAGGGACCGTTCACCCCAAAATGAAAATTCGGTCACAGGTTTAATTCATGTAAAAAATGTTGGAAACCAGTTGATGGACCCCATTGACTTCATAGTATTTTTTTTTCAATACTATGGAAGTCAGTGGGGCCCATCAACTGTTTGGTTTCTGACATTCTTCAAAACATGTTCTTTTGCTTTCAGCTTAAGAAATAAATTCATAGAGGTTTGGAACAACGTGAGGGTAAGAAAGTGTTGACAAAGTCAACTTTAATTGCAGTGGTAGCTGGTGGATTTTAAAATTCAGGAGACTACATTAAATTGTAGAGGTCTGGGCACCTTTTTTTTTTGCTTAACTGTTTTAAAATTACGTTTTTTTTTCTTTTAGACAGAAAATGTAAAGAAGATTTCTCATATATAGCACAACAATATAATTTCACTCACCTAGCCTATCATTTGAAGCAAAATTTTTGTAGACTCTGCCTTGCTTCCCCTGAGGAATCGCCACTGCTTGATGGATTGATTAAATATTTTAAAGGACATGTATGTTTTTAGGTGAAAAGACAAGTACAAAGTATAAGAATGTTGTCTGCCAGTGCAAAACTCTCTGCAATCGTGCAAGATTGTTGTGGATGGTTGCCAGGCTGTTGCTATGCAGTTGCTAAGATGTTCTGGGTCATTGCTAGATTCTGAGTGGTTGTTTACAAACCCAAGTCAAAAGCACCACTATTTCTTGCAAGTGATGACAGTGCAGAGATACCTGGATGCTGCAACAGATTTTTTTTTATTGCGTTGTCATGGAAACACTCATCTGTGACTGACACTTGGCATCTGTGCTCCAGTTGGTTTTAATTAAGCACATTTAGTTGCTAATTAGACAAGCCAAATTCCTGTGTAAATGTCACTCGGCTGTTAGTAGGATAAAATCTTTTCAGGATCCGCTGATGACAGTTCTGACAGGTTAATATTTTTAATCTAAATTCTACTAAAAATGTGTGCATTCATAATTGACCCTTCGCAAAGACCTGCTCCCTTTAGTTACTGTTGCTTTGTCTGACAAGCCATGCTTTCTCTCGCCACATATCATGTTCTCACGCAGTGAAAAATAAATCACGGAGAAAAGAGGACACTGACAACATGTCGACAGACATATGACACAGTTTCATATTTAATATATCGTAATTTTTTAAAGAAGTTTAAAAAATAAATACCGTATAGTGTCTCTTTAATGTGTCGTGAACCAATCATCTCTTCATACTAGTTCATTTATAGCATAAAATAAACATGAATGAACATCAGAAGGAATGTTGTTTCAAAGATGTGAGTACACACAATTTTTCAAGTTCAAGTTCACCAACGTTAATCTACTCCCCTGATTGCTTTGTCAGACAAAATGACGGATTCGGGGTTATGATTGGTCAGATTGCCTGTCAATCAAATTGTTTGTGAAGGATCAATTGCTCCAGCTCTGCAATAACTGAAGATTTTTTGTTATGTTGTTTATTTGGACATTTGCCCAAATTTGACATTTACATCAGATTTGCTTTGACATTCAAAAACCTTTGCTGTTGCTGTGTTTATTTATATTTATATTATTGTGTTATTTATTCATATTTTTTATATTTTCATTTTTTTTATTTTAGTGTCAGCAATTTTGTTTTTGTAATTTTTATTATTTTTTTATTCTGTTTACATGTAATTTATTTTTATTTGAGTTTTAATAATGTTAGTGCTTTTAGTAGCCTAATTTATAATTTTTTTGTTGCTTTTACTTTATTCTAGTTTTTATCTTGTTCATATTTTATTCCATCTTGAACAAAAGCAATTTTAATTGTTTTGTTTTAGTTAATAATAATAATGACACTGGATACAGTCTAGTTTTGATAATGCTTAGATACAGTCACAACATGTGCTTGTGAAAGTGTTTCAGATAAGATGTCTGTCATTGTTATTGCATATCTCTAAGGCAGTCTAGTGCCACTGCCAGCAGAATTTTTATCATGTGTGAAAGCCTACACATTAGCGGTGCTGTTGTATGTTTTCCACAACACACACATGAGAGGAGGAGAGAGTCTGTAGGAGGAGAATGATGGATTGCTGGAGGAAAACCATGCAGTTTGAGAGAGAGAAAGGCTAAGTTTGGAATAGCATACTAACATACTGCTCTAAAGTCCTATTCCGGCAGTAATTATTTCCCAGAGGGACGTAATGTAATTTCAGCATTTACAGATGGTAGCCTGCGATTTAATTAATCTGATTCGGAAATGTTAGTGTTTTTCTCTGATGTCCCTGGAGAAAATTCAAAGCAGAATTAACTAGTGTTTTTACACAAACTCCAAGGTCGTGTGGAATTTAATTCCCATCTGAATCAATATTTCTGAATTTAGATGGCTGATTCTTTTTATTTATTTATGTGCATGGCACTCATAACGGCTAACTGTTTTGAATATTTGAACAATTTTATGATTTATATGAACATAAATGAATTTATATATATTTGTATTATCTATACAGTAAACGAAAATAATTCATCTTTACTTATATTAATATATAATGTCCTATCTAATCCAAACCACGTGAGAAGTAAACTTCCAGGTTAATTTGTCCTGCATGCATAATCTTCTTATTATTATCAATTATTTACAGACATCCTCCTTTTGACAAGTAATTACTGTCCGCATAGGGCTTGTTTCTGCTATTTATATGCTACCATTCAAAAGTTTGTGGCCAGTAAGAGTTGTTTTTTTTTAAGAAATTATCACTTTCAGATAACAAGAATGCATTAAATTGATCAGAAGTGACTGTAAAGACATATATAATGCTACAAAAGATTTATATTTCAACTTTCTTTGTAACATTCTATTCATCAAAGAAAACATATCTCAAGTTTTTTACAAAAATATTAAGCAGCAGTTTTCAACATTGATAATAATCAGAAATGTTTCTTGAGCAGCAAATCAGTATATTAGAATGATTTCTGAAGATCATGTGACACTGGAGTAACGATGCTGAAAATTCAGCTTTGATCATCACATGAATAAATTATTCTAAATGCATTTTAGGAATCATTCTTAAAATATATTTAAAAAGAAAACCTTTGTTTATAGGTTGTAGTAATATTTCTCAATATTAATATTTTTACTGTATTTATGATCAAACAAATGCAGCATTGATGAGAATGTGAGACATCTTTAAAATATTGTAACATCTTACAGACCCCAAACTTCTGAATGGTACTGAATAATATTTGCTCTATACATTCAAATCTTTCTGTATTTTCATTAATATCTTGACAATACTGACAGAAAAAAATGTCTGCTTTTTCTTTCAGGACATTGTAATGTTTCTTTAAAAAGTGCATATTTATATTTCATTTTTGATAACACTTTAGTTTAGGGTCCAGTTCTCACTTTTAACTAGTTACTTATTACTAGGATATTGGCTGTTTATTAGCCAATATCTACCTTACTAACTATTCATACCCCTAAACTAAAGTGTGACTCAATTCTTATTTTTTAAAAAAGTTTATTAATGTATTAAAAAAATAAGAATCAGTGATATACATACTGTTCACTACGCAGTAAGCAGTACACTACTAATATTTGATTCTGAACACATCCAGAGAGAGAGATGTTGAGAATGTGGGCGGAGCTTCTGCCGAGAATGAATGAGCACAACCCTCTCTCTCCCTCTCTCTCTGGCTCCTCCTTCTTTGAGTGGTGATTGGCGAGCAGAAGGTGTACACTCGTGCGTGCAAAATGAGCATTATTCGTTTGAGACCTGTATGCGCAGGCTGGTGCAATAGCTAAGGTCATCCCAGCAGCATCATAGCTTACCCATCACAGTCCATTAGTATGTGTGAATGCTTCCGTTTTGTATCGCATCATTTTCAGATGGAAGAGCAGTAAGACCGCATGTGCATGAGCGCGTAGTATCTCCAAAAATCTCTCTGTAGCTGCATCTAAGACGCTGCAGGGAAGGATTGAGAAGAGAGAGCACCTTCACTGACATCAAGAGCAATGTATGGTAAGCGCAAAGCTTGTGTGTGTGTGTGTGTGTGTGTGTGTTCCTGCAGGCTTTTGTGCATAATAAAGGGAAACCGGAATCTTCCCTGACTGCATTCCCTGAGCACTCAAGCGTGACTTCCCTTTAGTGCACTCAGTAACTCGTGATAAACGCAAGTCTGTATGCCGTATCAGTCCGACAGACGCTGTCATGAGATTGCTTTATGGTAGGTTTGTTTGATCGCTCTCATGGTGATGGGCTTCTTATAAAGGACAAAGTTTTCTAAGTGCGTATCCATTTGATCTGCTGGATTGACTTGGAGATGCCTTGGATGAGTTGGAGACACTGTATATGTTTGGTGACTCTTTAGTGAAGTTACTTAGTTGTGTTGTTAACAGATTACGTTATGAATGGATGATTATTGATTCAAATGTGTCAGGACACCGTTCACCTCCTGTTGACAAGTTAACATGGCATGTTAGCTAATTATCTCACAGTAGAGCTAATTAATGCAATCGTAGATAACACTCTTGCTGTCAGGCGCTTCCTTAAACTGTTTTTAACACTGCCTTGCCGGCTTTACGCTTACATTTTTAGGAACACAGTCAGGACTACCTTCTGACAGAAATTAATTTTCTCATTATTGGGAGATACTTGCTCCCGTTAAATTGAATTCCATGGGCATTTTTTTTTTGTTTACTTTTGTAAGGGGATTTTTTTTCTAACCTTAAATGTCTTCTTTTATTTCAAATTATTACATTTATGTTAATACATTTATTTAAAAAATTAATTAAAACAAATTCAAATAATAAGGCTCAATATGGCTGTTACTAGTGTTGTCAAAAATGTCGAGTTGATTCTTAAATGCTTCCGATTGACCATTGTGTTCATGTGCTCAACAGATACGTCTGTGATTGGCTACAATGATCAATGCTTCAAAAACATGTTGTAAATAGACATCTTTGACGCTCTTCATCGAGCACTTACACAGATACATATGGGAGCGTTTGAAAGCAGACGTCTATCAACGGATCCCTAATATATCCGCTCAACAGCGCTCTAAATGATAGGTCACGTTTATAAAATGTCAGTACGGACTTGGTATCAAAGGCGGTACTTTTGACAACACTAGCTGTTACCAGTCAAATGAACCATCGGCTGTGTTTTGGGGGGGGGGGTGATCATTGTTCTATATCTATATTAAAGCACATACAACGAAAAAGAAAGTGGAGATCATGCTGTGCACAGATATTCAGAAGCGCAGAAACATGTTGTCTCTGCTGTCAACGCAATATTTATTTATTAATAAAATAGTTTCGATGGCATACTGAAAAGTTAAAAAGCTGTTGTGGTAATGTATCTGTTTTTTTGTATTTAAACTTACAGCTTCATTGTTATTATTAGACCGATGCTGCAACAGATACAGATAATGCACAGACTCAACCTTTCTCTCTGATTCTAATTCATTTAAATAAATGTTGTCTTTCCAAACAAATTCATCTCTGTCTGATTTAAACTAAAGGATGCAGAATGCTAGATTCGTTGCCAAAATAGCGCATCAGATAGTTTCTTGCCACCACGGCCTTTATTTAAATTGTGCAATTGCTTTTCTGGGACATATCACACTGTGTCAAAGTTCATTGAGGTTTGTGGGCATCTGTTTATGCACAGCTCTCTTAAGGTCGTCCCACCACAGCATTTCAGTCGGGTTGAGGTCTGGACTGTGACTGGGCCAGTGTAACACCTTGATTCTTTTCTGTTTCAGCCATTCTGTTGTGGATTTGCTGGTGTGCTTGGGAACATTGTCCTGTTACATTACCCAGTTTCAGCCAAGCTTTAGCAGAAAGATGGCGTCACATTTCAATACTTTGGTGTACAGAGGAGTTCATGGTCGACTCAATGACTGCAAAGTGCCCTGGACCTGTGGCTGTAAAACAAGCCCAAATCAAACATGGCGCCGTGCATTATAGCCAAACATCTCCACTTTGGTCTCATCTGTCCAAAGGACATTGTTCCAGAAGTCTCGTGGTTTGTTCAGATGCAACTTTGCAAACCTAAACCATCCTGCCTTTATCTTTTTAGAGAGAAGAGGCTTTCTCTTGGCAATCCTTTCAAACAAGCCACACGTGTGCATTTTTTTTTCTAATAGTAGGCCTACAGTCATGAGCTTTAACATTTAACATATTAACTGAGGCTTGTAGACTGAGAAGTAGCTCTAGGGTTTTTTGCAGTTTCTCTGAGCAGGTCTGAGCATGTCTGACCTTGGGGTGAATTTGCTGGGATGTCCACTCCTGGTAAGATTGGCAACTCTCTTGAATGTTTTCTACTTGTGAATAATCTTCCTCACAGTAGAATGATGGACTTAAAATTGTTTGGAAATGACTTTGTAACCCTTTCCAGATTGATGGGCAGCAACAATTGCTCCTCTAAGATTGTTGCTGATGTCTTTCCTCCTTGGCATCGTGTTAACACACACCTGTATGCTATAGACCAGCAAACTGCCAAAACTTCTGCTGTCATACAGTTGGTCACGTTTGCTAATGATCAGTTAATTAAAGGCATTTGATTAGCAGCGCCTGACTGTTTCTTACCCTCTTCATTGCTGTGGAAGCAGTAAGTGTGAACTTAGTTTGTCACACATCGCTTCTCCTTTTTGGCATAGTTTTTGTTTTAATAAACCATGACACAGTGTAATATGTCATGTGTTGTTCCTCTGAGGTCGTATTTACGATGATTTTTTTAATGACGTCCTGATATGTAAAACCATATAATTCAAAAGCGTGTACTTTCTTTTTCACATGACTGTATATGCCAGATCACTATACAAAGCCAACATATTGCTTAATCCAAATGTATGTGCTCCGATACCCCTCATTCAGCATGAATGTTTCTAGGACTGCCCCCTAATAGTCGACTAAACGTTATTCCATATTCATTCGCTAAATAACATTTGGTTTCTAAACTGTTATTTCTTTTGTAAACAAAGCTTTGTACTTAACTTGTGTTCCAATGTCAACGTAAAACTGCATATTATCGCCGCTGGTACCCTGCCTCCATGGTGTTACTGTTGTCACTCTTGACGGCACATTCGTACTCTGCGCATTGAGAATAAAGTTGAATCTAATGCAATGATCTAATGATCAGTGTACAAATATTGATAGATTTTTCTTAATTCAATTGACAACATTACTCATATAGTGTTGTTGGACTTAATGAAAATAAATTAACTTAATGACATTTGAAATAATGTTATTCTTTATCATGAACAGCTGATGAATTCAGGTAGAGGTGTGTGTGTATGCTGAGGCAGCCCCTCTCATGTAAAAATAGAAGATTGTAGTCCCTGGCTGTGTGTTATATAACATTACTCAAGAACAGCACAGCATCTCCTAATACTGACCCACTGATCTGTTTCCATTGATGAATATGTGTGTGTACATATGTGTTTTTTGTGGTTGTATTTCTGTTGGCAATTGTGGAGTTGTATTTTCACTACAAACAGTAGAATTAATCTGTCGAAACAATCATAAGTAAGCCATTCGCAGTTTGATTCCCCCTGAAAAGTGCAATCACAGTATCTCTGGGGGCTTTTTTTTAAAACAGTGGAGTTTGAGTTTCTTTTCTGACCAATGGCTTATGAGATTGATTGGTTGTGTTTCACATTATGCTCTACTCTTGATGTGAAATAAAGCTAAATTACTTAATTTGTCTTGATAAATTTTGCCAAAAATTGCTGTTGCGAACTTTAAAATGAAAATAAATGCAATTTAATTTGCAATATGTGTATTTTTAATTGTTACTGAATAAAGATGCCAGAGCTTTTGAAATGAAATTTCTTTTAGCCAAACTTCATGTAGGGCTCTAGCGATATATTGATGTACATTTGCAAATAGCATAGGAAACAGTGCATGAGTAGGGCCGAGTCTTTACGATTCGCAAAATACCTTGTAACTGGCTGAATACAATGCGTTATAGGGCATTGTCGAGTGATTGTAATACCCCAAGTAATTTTATCGAACATATTCTTCCGCTGTAATCATGGAACCTTCTTTACATAATCAAGGCTCTGTTGCAGCTGGGAATGATATGCTGATTGTGAATTTACACAGGTGCCTGAGAGAGGAAGCAGGAGGTTTCTGCCTTGAGACTCAGCCTTGAGACTCAGCCTTAAATGATGAGCAGCACTGATTGCTAATAACTGACAGTCTGTTTGTTTGTGTGAGAGAAGGAGAATCTGTTTAAAGGGGTCATGACATGAGAAATCAAATTTGCCTTGATCTTTTGACCTATAAGAGGTCTTTGTACAACATCCTGCATGTTTAATAGTTTAAAACGTCCTCATTATAAACATTTAATCAAGCTTGAAACAGCCCGTTCTGATATTGGGTGACCTGTGTCGTCACCCAAATATATTTGCATATGCCTATCTCCAGAGCAAGAGCATGAGTAGTTATACGTCATCACATCATAGGCCTGCCCGCTGGCATTCATTCGTATTTACCTACACTAGATGTGAGCATTGCGTCATGTCACGTCAAAAGCAGATAGAACCCATTATAATCACTGACGCTGTCTACACTGGATACAGTACACGAGTGAAAGAACGTTCACTTTGACGCGTCGAGTTTAAACGGCATCTTTGTACAGACTTCAGAAGGATCCCATTTTATTGGCATCCTTGGACCGCGTCAAAGGATTTTGTGTTTGTTCGGAGCATTTTGTTTTGTGAACGAGATGGTGCAGAGTTTGCAAAGAAACTTTTGTTGAAAGATGAAGCAGTCAGCTGCATTGGATTTGACAGCAGCTTTGTCACAAACTGCAAGTAAATGATTTCATAATGCTTTGTCTGTAAATGATGTTTCATAATGTTATATTATAATGTATTATACATATATATTCATAATGTTTTCAAAACATTCACATGCAATAGCAAGAGACCGTTTCCTTCGCAATGACGTTAGCCAACCATAACCTTAGCCAATAGTAAGCCTGAAAGGAGCCTTTCCTTAAAAATGGATCATATCAGACAGTGGGTCAGAATCAAGGTTGAAAATAATTGTTTTTCCGCAATTACATTTGTTCTTTTATTGTGCGTGAAATTTTGTTAACATTATAATAAACCTCAAGGAACATATTTAATAATAAAAAATAATCCATGTCATGTCCCCTTTAATCCTCATGTAGCCTTAGTGTCTGATATCTTGAGGTCCAGAGGCCTTTAGTTGCTTTGTGTTATCATGGCTTTGACAGAATGAAAGATTAAATAGTTATTATTATGTTTAATTATATTATTAGAATATATTTGTATTGTATTTTTATTTATTGTAATATATTTATAGTTGATTCTTGGCAAAGTAAAAATATATTGTTACTAACAATGTCAATATTATAATTGATGTCTTATATAATTGATATATAATATTATATGGATGCAATAATATATGTAATATACATAATTGGCATTGCGTTAAGACACCTAAATGCTCTAGACCAACAAACTGCCAAAACTTGATTAGCAGCGCCTGACTGCTACTTATCCTCTTAATTCCTATGGAAGCAGTAACGGTGTGCTTAGTTTGTCACACATGGATTCTCCATTTTGGCCTAGTTTTGTTAAATTAACCTTGATGCAGTGTAATATGTCATGTGTTGTTCATGTGAGGTTATATTTACTTAAATTTAAGACCTGCCAAAGACCAGATGATGAATATATTCCTATATTCCTCTTATTCCTTTTATAATATTTATTTATTTATTTATCTGCAATTCGTGCATTTTTAGTTGGCTTATCTACAATGTAACATGTCTTCTATTTTAAGTTCTACACCAGCAATTTTGCACCTTTGCACCCTGGTATATGAATGTTTGAGAGTTGTACAGACTAATTCATACATATGCTACAATTGTAAATGGAGACAATTATCTGTCTAAAGAAATAAATCAAGCAAGGAGATCAGCAAGAAGTCACATCCTCTCTCAATTTAAGATTTATACCAAAAAAACCCCAAAAACAAAAACTCTTCTGGCACATATGTCAGAATTCGAAGATTATAGATGCTTTTAAATGTGCTGAATCTATACATTTTTATTTTGCTTTTAAAAGTAAAGGATGGTGCATGTATGCTTTTGCTCGAAGCCCTGCTGTATCAGGGAGAGGAACAGATTTGTTTCTGCTGCATCCTGTGATGGAGGAAACTGCTTCCTGCTGTTTGAATGACCGTCATTAGCACAGTCTCCTTCCTTCCCTCCCACCCTCTCTAATCTCATTCCTTCTGTCTGTTTTTAATTGCCATTTTCTTTTCTCTCTCAGTATCAGTCTGTTGAGAATGTGTTCGGATGTAGGCTATTGATTTCACCCACAGTTTTGCCCCTGTGACACAGTTTGGTTGGCCTGTTGACACCACAAATAAATCGATGGTGACAGTTCTGTCAACATCACAGATTCTGGTACAAGAAAAGGACACAGAGAGTTCACTCTTTACCATCTGTGGCTAAACTCCTGTGATATCTCACCTTGCTGTCTTCCTGTACGCTACAGAGGAACGATTACTTGATAAATGATTGAACATGAGCTGTTCTGCTGTCTGAGAGCATTACTGGTGTTAGTGTAGTGTTCTGCTGGGCAATATGTGAAATGGATCATTTGTCAGTGTGAAAAAAAACCTTGCCAGACAGCAACAAGGGCAGCAGAAACTATATATGGCCAGGAACAGCCACAAAGGGATCACCAGCAACTCCATGAAGTTATGAACACTTAGTCACTAGGGCTGGGTAGGTATTGGCGCAAATTTCATGACTCGATTTTATTCTGATTCAATATCAATTATATTGGAGATATCTGTATCGGGTATAGTATATGGCAAAGTTTCTCAACGAAAACCGAATGCTGTAAACTATACAGGGTAATCGTGGCCTAGTGGTGAGGGAGTCGGGCTTGTAATCTGAAGGTTGCCGGTTCGATTCCCACGCCGGCAGGAATTGAAAGTGGGGATTGTGAATGAACAGCACTCTCTCCACCTTCGATACCATGACTAAAGTGCCCTTGAGCAAGGCACCTAACCCCTAATTGCTCCCCTTGTAAGTCGCTTTGGATAAAAGCGTCTGCTAAATGATGAAAAAGGAAAAAATGAAATACATAGGAGTGTTGTAACTGGTATTAAAGCGGAAGAGATGGTCAGTTCACGTGCCGCTTCACTTGAACTGAGAGGCTAGAGCAATCTTTCACACTACGTTAAACGGCACCAAAACCGTATTTATTTTTTGAATTTCATAATAAAATGGACAGAATTTTAATCTGAGACTTTGTTTCATAGCAAAAGTAACAATGCACAAAGCTTATTGCGATTTATTGGATGGGAAGCGTGCTACAGGTTCTGTTTCATTCATCAACTGAAAACAGGATAGACTAATCGATTCTTAGAATTTAAGAATCGATACTGGTTCGTAAAAATGAGAATCGATTAAAATCAAGAAATCATCTTTTTTTGGTTTTATTTTTTTACCCAGCCCTATTAATCATTATTAACTACAAAGTTAAACAAAAAGGATGACCCTCTGGCCTGGGACAAGTTTAGGAGAGTTTCTTACTAGTTTACAGAAATACCATTTGGCCATAAAAAAAAAAATGTTGTAACATTATAAATGTCTTTACTGTCACTTTTAATTAATTTTATGCAACTTTGTTGAATAAAATTATCAATTTCTTTCCCCAAAAAAAAAAACACTTACTGACCCCAAACTTTTGAACGGTACTGTACACCACTGAGCTGTTGGTCCTCCACATGCTGCCAAAACACCCCCATAGATATCCTTTGGTATCAAGCACCAAGACGTCAGTGGCAGATCCTTTGAGTCCGGTTGGTTGCGTGGTGGAGCCGCCATGGATTTAACTTGTTGGTCCCGCACATCTCACAAATGCTCATTTGGATTAAGATCTGGGGAATTTGGAAGCCAGTGCAACACCTTGAGTTCTTCATCATGTTCCTCAAACCATTCCAGAACAATGTGTGCAGTGTGGCAAGGTGCATTATCCTGCTGAAAGAGTCTACTTCAACTAGGGAACACCATTGTCATTTGTTCAGAGCGTCACATACCCTCTACCAGCTTGTCCTACACAGTGCATCCTGTTGCCATCACTTATCCAGTTAAACGGCGCACACGTACCCAGCCTTCCACGTGATGTAAAAGAAAACTGGATTCTTCGGACCAGCCGACCCTTGTCAAAGTCACCGCTTAAATATTTATTGCTGCCCACTTCTCCTGCGTCCAACACATTGATTACAAACGATAATGGCTTCTCCTGTGACTGGTCATAATGTTTTGGCTCATCAGTGTATGTTGGTTTTGTAATTACTGGCCCAACTGCAGAAAACATCCTTTCTGTTGAGCCTTGAATGACACACTTTCCCTTACATTTTATATCAAATTTGTGATGTTGAGAAATAAAACTTTGAACTGGTGCAATATACACAAAAGTATAAACCATGTGGATTGGTTTGTTTTTTTGTCAAGGAAGAGCCAGCTGTGTTTTCGTGTAGATTTATACTCGTATGTGTCGGTGGTGTTTTGGTTGTGACGTTGAGCTGATAATGTGGCGGATCACTGTTTCAGTGAAAACAGAGCAGCCTCAGCCTTCAGTAGCCAAGCATGAGGCCAGTGCCTATCACGACAAAGGTTAAAGTTTGCTTAGGCTTCATTGGCATGACAGATAACGCTACTTCTGCTTTGCAAAACCAGCTGAAGCTTATCAGCATATAATGAATAATAAAAGATGCAAAAATATTTGGCCAAGTTTTCTGCCTTAAAGACATAGTGAGACAGTCTTTATCAACTAGATGGAGATTTAATGAGTGGGAGAGAGACACACAAGTGTGAAACACAGCTGTTTGTGAGGGGGTGGCAGCAGTGGCTGTCAGTGTGGTGCCATCTCTGTCTGTTCATGTGGGTTCAGAGTCACGGCGCAGAGCAGCAGCTCCCCTTCCCTCACGTGGCAGCAGCTATCAGCCTCCAAAACCATTATCATAAAACCTACAAACCCTAAAGCAGTAGTCAAGCCAACTATGGAAATTCTGCCATCATTTACTCACCTTGATGTCTTTCCAAACAGGTGTTTAGCAGAATCTCACTGGGGCTCTGTTACATAAAATGAAAGTTGATGGGCTTTTAAGCTCCAAAAAGGACTAAAAAGAACCATAAATGTATCATCCAAGTAGTTCATAAGTCTCCTGAAGCTGTGTGTGGAACAAATTTATTCACTGAAAATGTACACTATTCATACTGCTCAGACGTTTGGTGTCAGTATGATTTTTTTAAAATTCAGCTTGAATGCATTAAATTGATCAAAAAACATTTGAAGACATTTGTGTTATTACACAACTGTTTTCAACATTGATAATAAGAAGCACCAAATTAGCAATGATTAGGGATGATTTCTGAAGGATCATGTGACTGAAAACTGGAGTAACTGCTACTGAAAATTCAGCATTGAATAAATTACATTTTAAAATAATATTTGTAATAATATTTCACAGTATTACAAAATTAGTTTTTACTGCCTTAGTGAAGAAACTTGCATATTCCAAACTTTTAGAATCCAAACATTCCACTATTAAACTGTTTTTACAATATATTAGAAGTCTTCTGAAGCCAGAGAATAGCTTTGTTTCAGAAAACAGATCAAAATGTTTGTCATTATTTGCAAAAGATCTTCCTCTCTTGCAGTATTGAACTTGCATTCCTTTTAGATGCCATTTTTTAAACCAAAAGCAAACAAGACAAGGACTGACTTTGTGATGCTCAATGGCATTGGTTGTCCTGTGTGTTGTAAACAGCGGCATTGCAAAAAAATTCAATATGCTATATACAAGAGCTATTTTTAGCGAGTAATTCCCTTTCGTTGTATGCAGAAGAGCAGCCTGAATATTTGATTTCTCCTTTTTGTGTTTTTTCAGACACAAAACAACACATTTGGAGGATGTAACACACACAAATGGGTTCATTGAAGGCAATAGATGAGTTGAGCAGCAGGGTAAAGCTTTTCTTTGAAGTCAAAATAGAGCAGAAGCTAAAAATAGACGCCTTGGCTCTTTCTCCTCAAACATTCATTTTAGTGGAACAGATCAGAAAAACCATTCACAGATCGGAAGATTTGCCCCTCACTGACGTCGTTCAGAGATTAAGGTCTTTCTTTTCTCAACATCTCAAGATCTCCATGAAATCTGTTTCGTTTTTTTTTTTGGTTTTTGTCAAAAAGGGATTTTATCTTTGCTTAGTTTTCAGTTAGTAGTGTGGAAGAAAACACTTCAAGCAAGTTATTGCCTCCAGAAGTTCATTGTTTTGCCGTCATGCTGTTCAGCGGGACACGTGTGACTCATCACTGCTGAGATGCGTGGGCCAATCAGATTGCAGATTCTCCCTCTGCATATTGGCAGCCTATGTCAGACGATGTGTTATATGTTGCATGATTTTCCTCAAGGTTGTCTGTGTTTGACAGATGCAGCTTATGCCATATGTGACCTACATGAAGGACCGTCCACAAGCCCACACACCCCCATTTGAATACGTCCTCTGTGATTGAAAATTGCATCCTTGTTACAATAATAGCTTGATGTCCTGTTGCTGTTTCCCCTCCCATGTTGTCACACTTTACTAATGATCCAAGGTCATAGCCTGGAAAAGTGGGTATTATGAGCAAAAAAGGATTACCGTATTGTTTCAAATTTTGGTCAATAGCAGTATATATTTAAAAAGGCTTATCTCACATTTCAAGAAATGTTATATGTTTTAAGATGACAGCTAGCAGGTTGCGTTGTTCCATGTGGGCCTAACAAAACCAGCCCTCATGAGGAATATGATACTTTTCAATGTCTTTCTGTGGTATTGATGACAACCCAGAACCCTTTTTATGATGGCGGAAATCAATCAGTCTTCCTAAAATCAATGGCACTTTTTTTACAGAAATGAATCCTTAACCATATTTCCCCTTGATTTCTCTTTCTCTCTCTCTCTCTCTCTGCAGGGGTGTGTGGTTGTTGTGGGGCACTGAGGCCACGCTACAAGAGACTGGTGGACAATATCTTCCCTGAAGACCCAGAGGTGAGGACATTCCTTCTCTCTCAGCTCCATCCTTTTACGTTTACACCATCGCAGAGAATCTATTTGCAGTCAAACAGCCCTTGTTCGCCTCTCAAACCACCTGTTTACAATTGCATTAATGCTCTTGGCAGATGCTTGCTTTCTGAGACCACTTAAAATAAAGTGCATTTAGTGTGTAAGAGGCAATTACCTAAGCAGGTGTCCGAGGATGGGAGCCAGGAACGGATCGACTCGCAGTCTTTGCTGAGACAGAGTTCAACACCATTTTGTTATTTGCTCAAAATCTAGTCTGAGATATCTGAAATGTCCCCCTGAGCTGTGAGCCTATGAGCGGCTCAGTAAATTAGCTGTGTTCAATGCGGATTAAAACCAGCAGGGGTGAGTGATATGACCAAATTCTTGAGAAATTGTATCACAATATAGTTATTTGGTGTTATGTTATCTAATTTCCGTCATTAAAAATAAGAAAGAAGCAAATTGCAAATAATAGGAGATATAACGAAAAAAAGTTTTTCAGGTATTTATTTAACATGGAGTAATGGAGAATTACTACATATTACATAGTCCTCACTCACTGTTTGAATAAAATATAAATGTATTCTTATCAAAGTTAAAAAAGTCAAGATCAGTTAATTATTTTCTCTTTTGTTTGATTCACATTAATGACAGTACAGCAGGTGTAGGTATATTAGGCTGCTGTCACTTTAAGACCAAACACATGGATCCATTATACTGATAAATATCAGGTATACCCCCAACTGTTTACTTTCACTTCAGATACTGTATAACCGACTGTGTTTACATGAATACTCCACACGTTGGGCATTTTGACATTAATTGGGTGTGTATTTGACCAGTCAAGCACACTAAGACATAAAAGAGAACTGAATTTGCGATCGCATACTGAGAGACACAGCTTTCTGTGTGCATGTTTACGCTGTATGATAACACTTTTCTTTTTAACATCAACCATGTCCCAAATTCGCAATTGCCTTCTGAGAGAAACCGCTTTCTGTGCGCGCACTTTAGCAATGTGCCAGTCAGCACAAGCAACGTGTGTTCCTTTTTAGGATATATTGCACTTGTAACTCTTTTTTTTAACATCAATTCATCAATAAATCATTCATTTATCACTCTGAAGTGTCAATAGTGCAGTGATATACGTATATTTACATGCCACAATATACACAGCAAAATCTCTAATGATAGACAGTAAAGGTAGTGGTCTATAGCACCAAAAACTGTCCATAGAAATAGCCGAATAGAAGAAGTACTTTCCACATCTCCATATGCTGCATTATTTTTCTCCCCTAAGTTTGGATTATTAAGTGGATGACTAATTATCCAAGACACAACGAGTCAGTTAGGTCATTTACAAGGTTATCTAAAATGTTTTAGCTTTAATATTTTGTTTTTAGCAGCAACGCAAATGAGAATGGGAACAAATTGGCAGGTGAAATTAGCAAGCCGACAACTTCCAACAGACTGTCAACTCACTAAAACAATTTTAGAGAAGTTATTTCTAAATTCATCCCTTTCAAAGCACTACAGCCATCAAAGCACCACTTTTGAAACAACTCCACTGTCTTCATTTCAAGACGATTACTGTCGCAACCTTAGGTCACCTGCTGTGAGCAATATCCCATTAATATGCAGAATCTGTAAGTGTTCTTTTGTGATAGGTTTGTGCAATTATTTATGTATTTGAATATGTGTCATTTCCCTTGTTAAAGTGTGTAATTGTATTCTGTCTGCACTATTTTGAATGTGAATATGCTTCCAATGTAGGGATGTACAATAAATTGGTACCATATTAGTTACAAGCTGATTTTTGTTTCTATATAAATGGCACATTAAAATATATTCAAATAGAAATCAGTTGTTTTTAAAATTTCACAATATTACTGTTTTTACTGTATTATCAAAAACATTAAAAGATTTTTTAGCAATCCTAAACTTTTGAACCGTAATGTACTTTTGTACACTCACTTACAGTATTTTTCTGTATAGTCTACTGATCATCTAGATCAAAAAGTTTGAAACATAACTGGATATTTAATTCTTACCTATTTTACAAGTCTACTGTGGTTATAGATGCTTTCTGTGTGTCTGTAGGATGGGTTGGTAAAGGCTAATATGGAGAAGCTGACTTTTTACGCCCTGTCAGCTCCAGAGAAGTTGGATCGGATCGGGGCGTACCTGTCTGAGAGACTCTCCCGTGATGTAGCTAGACACCGTTATGGGTACTGAAATTCCTAAGCCTGATCTGAGTCATCCCATCTTATATTTTGTAATACATCTTTTTTATCTTTCTCCTGTTACTCCTGCCTGAAGTGTGAGTTTGTCTCTTCAGGTACGTGTGCATTGCGATGGAAGCCCTCGACCAGCTGCTAATGGCTTGCCACTGTCAGAGTATCAACCTGTTTGTGGAAAGTTTCCTGAAGATGGTGCGAAAACTCCTGGAGGCTGACAAGCCCAACCTGCAGATCCTGGGAACAAACTCAGTAAGTACTACACACTGTTGTATGATAGTTTACTGACACAAAGGGTACTGCACTGAACTTCAGTCACTTGCTCTTCTTGAGTACAGTTTCCATAAAATGTTTTACACAATCCTCACAAACGACTGGGAAAGTGAAGAAAATTCCTAAAATCCACTTATTGTAACATTCTGATTGTAGAAGTGTGTAATATGTCACTTATAATGTTCTGTATTTAGGACGCCTTGTACAGTGATGTTCTATATAAAATATGTTCTATGGAAAATGTACACATTTTACGCACACATTGCAGTGCATCCATCTAAATGCAATAAGGAAATGGAAATAAAATCAGACTCAATTATAGATCAAAATGAGTAATCTATTGAACATGCACCCACATATACAACATATCAATTTGCAGTGCTTAAACTCAGTGTGACTAACCATTTTATTTAATTCTGTGGTACCCAGAGCCACCTTAGCTCCTGCACACTGCAGATATCAGTCACATAAAAATAGCCCCTTTTAAACTGATTTAATTCTCAGTGGCGTTTCAAAATGACCTTATTTACCTGGAAATGCTTTAGGACAGAGATGCGTTAGTCAGAACTACACCCACATCTGTTCTCTGTAAGGTCATTGGGTTCTGCAAAGGCCACATCACATAATAATAAGAAGGAAATGTAGGTCTAGAGTATATGCAATTAATCATTAATTACAGATTTAATATGCTGGCCCTAGTTTAATATGAGTCATTAAATCATCTAAGTGACAGGGTCTCATCCATCAGTTCTCTGACATTTCTATAATAAGGCATTTTATTTGTTTTATTCATGGCCTCAGTGATCTTGACTCAAAATAGCTAAATCTATAAATAACCTAAAACATGTCAAATGATAAACGATTGGGGTTTTTTTTAGAAGCATACTTTGTACGTTACAGATTTTTAGTTAATGTCCTTTCAAATATGAATATTAATACAAATATGTGAATTTGTTATATGTGAATATAATATATGATACATGATTTAATAACATTAACATCTAAGATCATCTAAGTATTTGAATGTGCATAAACTAATGGTTCTGTCCTAACCTTAGAATAATGAAATAGTGTTGTTAATTTAATTAATTTACTTCCTTGCAGGTGAAGTCTGTCTATATGGATATTTATTATTCTTTGTTGTAGGTGTCAGAAAAGCTTTTATTGCACAACTGTCAACTGGGGTTAATGTAGAACAAAACATCACATTAACATTTAATCTATGATAATACTGTCTCATAATCACCCTCTAGCTGGCCCTGGGTAGAGCAGCATTAGCAGTCTTTTTAAGGAAATGGGTTTTTAAATTGATTTGACTTTGGTTTGCCTGGTTATGTAATTAATTTATTTCTGTTGAATTGCTCTTGTTTTCCAGTTTGTGAAGTTTGCTAACATCGAGGAGGACACCCCCTCATATCATCGCAGTTATGATTTCTTCGTGTCACGGTTTAGCGAGATGTGCCATTCCAGCTATGAGGATCCTGACATCCGCACCAAGTGAGCGAACACACATGTGACAGTGTGCATTCAAGATAGATAGATAGATAGAATATACTAGTTATTTACCTATAGCAGCGCCAATGAATCAGAAGTTTTGCACATTCACAGAAAATTACTTAATTCCACGTTGAAAAATAAGGTGGATACACACACGTTTTCCCAACTAACTGAGTACTTCCTCGTCTCAGAATCCGAATGGCTGGCATCAAAGGTCTGCAGGGGGTAGTGAGGAAGACTGTAAATGATGAGTTGCAGGCAAACATCTGGGACCCTCAGCACATGGACAAGATCGTTCCATCACTGCTCTTCAATCTGCAGTCTGGTGAAGGCACAGAGAGGTGAGAGTGTTGGGCTTCAACTGACTTATAATTGACTCCTATGGGACATACACTTGTCTTCCTCAAGGGACACTTGGGAGCTCTCAAAGCTGAATCCTCCATTGAGCCGCATCATTTATATCTACTAATTACATATCATACAATTGGAAATCTACCAGTATAATCTGTATGAAGATATCTTTTAAATGTCTTATCCAGTAATCACCTATTGTCCAGATAGGTTCAACCATTAAGCTCCACCCATTTGACGGACCATTTCATGTAAACTGCCATTCTGTGTGGGTGAGAAGCAGCATCTTGCTATCTCTGCACCTACAGCCATCTAAAAAGACCACCTGTTAAGTTTGACACATCCTATGGGACATGATTGTCCCTGCTGACTCAACTCTGAACAAAGTGGTTGGATGGAGAGAAACACCAAAAAAGGAGAAGAAGCTAGGAATAAGCTAGGCCTGGGTCATAATCATGTCAGCATAGCTGCAGTGATCATGTGACTCTATGTTTTCCTTTGACTTAAGTATATTTTACTGGACTGCTCTGCTTTTAATGTTACTAGTCAGTGGTTTTATTAAGAAATTTTAATAGTTCATGTTTTTAAAAAAAAAAAAATATATATATAATTAGATAAAATAATAGAATAATAAAATAAAATAATAAAATATATAGCATTTTTGTCATATTAAACTTTTTATTAAAGATTTTAAGATTCATTATGTATTTTTTTGTTTTTTGCCATAAATATATAAATAAAATATGTGAGGTAGGGGTGGCCGGTGTGGTATGAGCACTTTCATAACAGAATCTCAGTAACATCATATAAAGCACAATATAGTTTTTTCAACATAATTATTTATATTTTGTGTAACCATGAAATACCTATACAACCATTTTGTGGTACAGTGAGATATATACAGTGAGATTTAATGTCTTTATGGGCTGCATTTATTTGATCAAAAATACACTACAACAGTAATATTGTGAAATATTTTTACAATTTAAAATAAATGTTTTCTATATTGTAAAATGTAATTTTTGTGATCAAAGCTGAATTTTTATCATCATTACTCCAGTGTCACATGATTCTTCAGAAATCTTTCTAATATGCCGATTTGCTGCTCAAGAAGCATTTCTTATTATTATCAATGTTGAAAAAGATTCTTTGATGAATAGGAAGTTCAAAAGAACAGCATTTATTATAACTTAAGTTAGGATTAGGGTTACAGCTGATTTTTGCACCTGTACATCCTGTAAGTTTTGTATTGATACGTAAAGTTGTGGCGTTTGAAACCATAATTGACCTACAGCTACACCGCACCAAATGTGAGAGCCGCATTGACATGTCAAACTAAATCGTTGCCATTATAATCAACCATGACCGGTCTTTGTTGATGTGCACCCTACGCAGCCATAATTACACCGCAGGAGGAGACTTTAATTACCCCTTTCTGCTGTTTGGTATGTGCTAATTGACGTTTGATGTAAAGGGCAGCTGATAATTAACTCATCCTGTCAGATGTGCACATTTCAGATGGGCAGAACAGCAAGGCTGGTTTACTGCAGCAACAGCAGGGACTAAAACCCAATGTGTTTGTTTCTGGTAAACTAAACAGTCCAGCATCCTTCTGGATGTGTAGCGAGAGGCTTTTAGCTGAAGTGAGAAGAGTTTCTGCAGATTTAGACAGTCGTCATGTGGTTATATAACCGAGGGACCGTGAACAGTGCAGCAGGCTGACTGACAGCAGGGTGTGTGAGGGCAGAGGAACCGTGTGATTAATTAATGATGAGACGAACCCTGTGAGACCCTCCGATCTTTTCCTGACACACACAGTGAAGCTCACGCAGGAAGTATTCCTTCATATATGACATATTGTCTTTCTTTTGGGGTCCTAAGCTGCACAAAAAAGCATTTTCTTAATCTCCATTTTCTCTTAAAAAACAAAAAAAACATCAGAACTTACTTAAGATAAATTTACTTTGGAAGAAAAAAATGTTTGACTCGATATAACTCAGGTGACTCTTTAGCTGTTGTAGCATATTTTACTGGACAATCTTGCTTTTTATGTTACTAGGCAATTTATTAATTATTATATTATATATTTTATTAATTTATTAATTATTATAATATAATTATATTATTTATTTATTACTAGGCAATTTATTAAGAAATTTCAATTGTATGATGTTTTTTAAAATGCTGAAATTACTGTCAATTATTGACCTGAAAGATTTCTAATGTTATAATTTAAATTGTACACAGTATTATTATATTGTATTTTTAATTTCGGACTTGCAGGGTTTAAAGTTATACTAACATTTTCTTAATCTCTATTTTGTCTTGATCAACATACTTAAGATTTTAATTCAGTAATTTTGTATGATAATAAAGCTTCTGCATCTTGAATAGCCAGTAATAATAGAGGTCATTTTACATACGTCTTAAAGTTACAGTATCAAAAACAGACAATTTTTCATTTTAACAGAAAATGTCTATGAGCTATTTAATGCATTGACTAATATTAGAAGTGCTGAAAATTGGTTTATTTCTGCTACTTGAATGTTTTACAGGTGGTCTTTTCACTTTTAAACACTCATTTGATGATTTGATGTCAGTAGTTTTTATTCAGCGTCTTCTCAGAAACCCAAACTCTATTTCAAGTTTTCAAGAGCTGAAAACTAAAAGCATCCCTTTCTTTCTATTTCCTCCGCAGTCGCTCTCCCTCTCCGCTGCAGGCCAGTGAGAAGGAGAAAGAAAGCCCAGCCGAGCTGACAGAGCGCTGCTTTCGGGAACTGCTGGGCCGTGCTGCCTATGGCAACATCAAGAACGCAGTCAACCCTGTGCTTATGTAAGAGACCCGCCACATATCACGCCTGTCAAAAAAGGCTATGAAAGAATGAGAATATAATTTTTCTAAACCTATTCTTGTATTGCTTTAGTTTTTAAGATATAACTTGATTCTTAAGGCATCTTTACACAGCTGAGTTAAGGCTGCTCTGTGCCTGTTCAAAATTCTGTAAAAAGATACAATGCTAAATTATGCCTGCTCTGACCCACCTTAGCCCCTTGTATAACAATATGCGGCAACACTTTACAAAAAGGTTCATTAGTTAACAACATTAGTTAACATGAACTAATAATGAACTCCACTACTACTGCATTTATAAATCTTCATTAATGTTCATTTCAACATTTACAATAAAGTCTTTGTTAACGTTAAATCTTTGTTAACGTTAGTTAATGAAAATAAATTTGTTCATTGTTTGTTCATGTTAGTCCACAAGATTTTAATAATGTATAAGTAAATAAAGTAACAAATGTATTGCTCATGGTTAGTTCATGTTAGTTAATACATTAACTAATGTTTAACTAATGAACTTTATTGTCATAAAGTGTTACCCAATATGCAGTTAAAACTGCTGTGTAAATGAATTTATGCCACCTCTGAGCAGCATCAAACAATCTGTGTGAAGACACCTAATTGCCACTTGAACAGCTGTGCCACCTCTGGCGTGTAAATGTGGCATTATACATTCACTTTTATACATTCACAATTTGCTTTATCAGTCTCTTAAAGGCACAATATGTAAGATTTTTGGGTAACACTTTACAATAAGGTTCATTAGTTAAACATTAGTTAATGTATTAACTAACATGAACTAACCATGAGCAATACATTTATTACTGTATTTACTAATCTTCGTTAACGTTAGTTAATGTAAATACAGTTGTTTATTGTTAGTTCACAGAGCATTAACTAATGTTAACAATATTTTAATAATGTATTAGTAAATGTTGAAATTAACATTAACAAAGATTAATAAATGCTGTATAAGTGCAGTTCATTATTAGTTCATGTTAACTAATGAAGCTAACTAATGTTAAAAAATTAACTTTATTGTAAAGTGTTACCCATTTTTGGATTAAAATATCCAAAAATCCACTAGAACCAGTTATATATTTTGTTGACTTGAGTACTTACATTATCCCAGATGTTTCCCAGAATGTTTAAATCCAGAGAAATAAGCTATTTTAACCAGGACCCGGACCGTCAATGACATTTATACCTGCGTTACCCTCAATTTCCAGTTTTATTTTGTAGAAACCATGGAAACACCAAAGATCCTGTATATGCATATAATATATTATATGTTTTATTAGACAAGGGAACAACTGTTTGTATACATTTATAGACAGAAAACTAATCATTGTTATATAGCTTAACATGTTGAGTCTTATTGTTTGAATCTTGTCTTATTTTCTTGTCTTATTGTTTGAGTCTTGATTATATTAATATGATATTCTAATCTCGATATAGCTTTCTGCAGTGTGCAACAAGTGTCTCACAGCAGCCGCCGAGCAAACGCACAGAGTAACATTCTAACATCATTTTCAACACTCAAATGTTTCTAACATTATAAAACAGCTCTGCGTTACCCCAGATACACTTGACCGGAAGAAACAGAAGCGGCGACTGTGGCATAATAAAAGTTCCGCCGCTCTAGAGACGCGTGTCGTGCTCATTTCCCATTAGCAATCACTTCAGCGGTCTCGTTCAGCTCCTACAGCACTCGGCCTTGCTTTGCTTCATACTACAGTAAAGTTAATAATATCATCCATGAACATGATTTCTGTCCGAGTCTCGTCAGATTCTATTCCATTGACTGTGAGGTGAAGGCGACATCTTGACGATCAATCTCGGCATCATCAAGCTACCCCTTTGTTTTGAATAAGCGACCTCTAGCGGCGAAAAATTACATATTGTGCCTTTTAATGTTGGCATATTGATTAAGGGTAATTCAAGAATATTTAAAACTCATCTCAGTTTTGGAATATTTATGAGTTCATAATTAATTTCACTGCAGGTGGAGTGAATCTAATTTTTCAGTCACTTTTGGCTTCATTTCTCTAGTTCAAGCTCTCTCGGTTCTCTCACCGCAGGCATCTTGATAATCACTGTCTGTGGGAAGGCAAAACATTTGCAGTGCGCTGCTTTAAGATCATCATGTACTCCATTCAGGTGAGTTCAGTCCTGTTTATAATTGAGGCAAGAATCTAAACTTTAATCATAAAAATGAATACATATAAGAAAAAAGGTGAACATTATGTATAATTTTACTTAGATGTACAGTAGTTGTATTATTTTATATTATATATCATATATAATATTATATTATTTGGACACGATAGAGATTTTAAATGACCTGGTTAAAAAATCTTCATTACACACACACACACACACACATATATATATATATATATATATGTATGTATGTATGTATATATATATATATTTGTATGTATGTGTATATATATATATATATATATATATATATATATATTTGTATGTATGTATATATGTAAGTGTAATTTTAGTGGAGTTACTATTAAAATGGCAAAATGAATAATATATTAATGAAGTATAAAAGGTTGTGCATGTTCAACAATTCAGTTAAGTTAATAAAAACTTTTCAGCACCAAGAATTATCAAAAATTGGCATCATACATATTCAATTCAATTCTTTATTAATTTTATTATCTTTGCAATTCTGTTTAGTTATCTGTAATTATTATTTTTAATAAACATTTTTAACCTGGTCATTTAAATCTCTCTTGTTTTGTACCTTTCTTTCCATCCCACTAGTCTCAGCATTCTCATCTGGTCATCCAGCAGCTCTTGGGTCATTTAGATGCCAACAGTAAGAGCTCAGCCACAGTGCGTGCTGGGATCGTGGAGGTCCTTTTAGAGGCGGCGGCCATCGCTGCCAGTGGCTCTGTTGGTGGGTGTGGAATTACAGCATCGGTTAATGTGAATCACTATGATAATTATTCTAAACATGAAGTAGTGTAGCTAGTATAAAACTTACTGCACAGGATCAGAGTGGTGTCATATGATATGTGATATGTGTTATGCACAAGCTATATATCATGCCTGTGCTCAGTATCTGGGTCACTCTCCCCCAGACGTTAAGCTGCTCTTCTGGGAGAACAGAAGTGTGATATTGCATCTGACCCAATCTAGATTTCAGCCAAAAATATACATTTCACAACCAGACTCTCCTCTCTGACGTCAAGTATATTATTATATTAAAAAGTATCATTTTTGCATCACTACCTTCACCAAACAGAATAGCAAAAATAAAAAATTTTTGATAGCACCACAGATTATGGGGTTGTCTCAAATATTTTGGTGTTTGAAAACTATATTATTACCACCCAGAAATTGATTTCTTTATTAAAAAGAGTTGGTTAAAAACAACAATTTGTTCAAAAATTGGACACCAATATCTCCAGTGTTACTGATTTAGTCTGCTCAGTGGCTGCAAATATTATTAATAAATGTGTGTGTGTGTGTGTGCGTGTTGCTTATTTTAGGCCCCACAGTGCTGGAGGTGTTCAACACGCTGCTCCGACATCTGAGGCTCAGTGTGGACTATGAACTCACAGGATCCTACGACTGCAACAACCTCGGCACCAAAGTCATCAAGGAGCATGAGGAGAGACAGCTACAGGAAGCCGTCATCAGGACCATCGGTGTGTCTGCGAGCATAATACGACAGACATTTCACGGTCTTCTTTAAGTTTCTTTATTTTTCATTACAATGGTCTGTGTCTTTTGAAATCAGGCTCATTTGCAAACACGCTACCCACGTATCAGCGCTCTGAAGTGATGCTCTTCATCATGGGAAAGATCCCCATTCCAGGCATGCATCTCACACTACCCTCTACAGGCTCAGGGTGAGCACTGCAACCACTACATATAATATAATTACACATTATTGTGGTAGATAAAAGCATTCATTAGACATTATATTTAATAGACATATAATGTTTTCTTTATCGTCATACCATTGCATGTAATTGCGTTGTATTTTAAAGCTTAAATGTCTTCACTTTCCACATTTTCTGAGATGAACATAATTTTTTGTGTGTGTGCTGCAGGCCTGAAGGCAACCGAATGATCCAAGTCATGCTGTTGAAGTCCTTGAGACAGGTAAAGTCCACCTGCTTGATGCCTCAGGAAAGAGAATTACATCAAAACAATGATCTGATGTTGTATAGATAATATTTCTCTCTTTCTTTTCTTCACTGTCCAGGTCACATGTGGTTTTAAGACAACTAACATGCTGACAGCTCTGCCCAACTCCTTTCTGGACCCATTGCTGTCATTTGCTCTGCTAGAGGATGCAGAAATTCGCCTGCTGGTGCTGGAAATTCTGGTCAGCCTCATCGATCGCCATGACAACCTCCCAAAGTTCTCCACCATCAGGTTAACATCTTTATTGCATTTAGGTCTAGGTGTTCTGATCATGGAGTACATACTTCCGTTCCTTTTTCATTTTTTAATGTTTTTAAAAGAAGTCTCTTATGCTCCCCAAGGCTGCAATTATTTGATCAAAAATACAGTAAAACCAGTAATATTGTGCATTATTAATACAGTTTAAATGGCAGTTTCAATTAGAAAAATGTCATATTACAGGTAAATGCATTAAAAATGGCTCTCCGTGCAGTAACAACGGAATCTAAATTTTTACGTTTTACAGTTTTTACTAGTTTTTCCATGGTTTTGTGTGTTACTTTGTCCCCATGCAGTATCATCTCTGATATCTCTGTGCTTAAACTCAAAGTGGACAAGTGCTCACGTCAAGACAACCTCTTCATGAAAAAGGTACAACATCCCTCTGTCCATCGCTCACCTTCCTGTTGTGATTATCATTCTGATCTTAAGTCAGTCTGTTGAGAATGCATGTATGTCCGAAGGATTGATGTTCTGTTGAAATGCTTTGACTGTGATATCTCTATTTTTAGCATGCGCAGCATCTGTACAGACACATCTACCTCTGCAGTAAGGAACAGAGCAGCGTGCAACCTCACTTTGAGAAGCTCTACTCACTCCTGGCCCTCATCAGCATGGAGCTGGCCAACGAAGAGGTGGTGGTGGACCTTATCCGTGTGGCGCTCGCTCTACAGGTGTGCTTACACTTCTAAAGTCCCCATGAAATCACATTTTACCATGAACATATTAGCTCTTAAACAATAATGTTCCGTCCACCATTTTTATGTGCATTTTGGGATATCGAAAAAAGAAAAAAACACATAAATTCTAAAAATGAGCAGTAAAAAGTTGTGCATTCAAGTGATTTGGATCAATTGTCTGATTAAAAAAAACATACGGATAAACTACAATGGAAACCCAATTACTATATGGAATAAATTCCTTGATGTGCATCAACAAGACATGTGACTTTGCGATGGGACGGCAGAACTGGACCAACCATTGGACGGATCTCGTTGCACAGCATCTGAAATGCTGTTTTGGTTGTTCTGAAATGCCTGAGAAAAGTCTGTCGTCATAGTGATTTGGTATAATTACATCCCAGAACTGTCTTGCACGACTGCGTTTCCAAACAGCAGGCATCCGCCTCCAAAAACAAGTTAACATTACCTTGTTTATTGCATTTCATCTGGATGCTCTGAGGAATACTGTATTATACATGAAAATTATTATATACAGTGGCTTCTCGTACTGCATCACCTTACATTTTTCTTAGTGGAATTTATCTCCAGTTTATCGGGAAGTGACAATCTTGTTCTCTTCGACTCACTGGATGGAAACGGTGCTTTTTTCGCAAATGTTTTATGCAATATTCCAAAGTTTGCGCAAAACTTTGGATGCAAACATAGCTAATGACAAAATTCACATTCACATGATGCATGCATTCAAAATTTACTGCCTCAAATCTTTGAAAGTACGTTAGTCCTGCATAAATACAGTATATCAGGGTCACCAAATCCATCAAGGCAGCATTAGAGGTTACCAAAATCTGTTACTCCACTTATGATGCATCCCAATTCGCATACTTATGCACTATTCTATGCCATTTTGTAGTATGAATAGTGCGAGTGGTGCGTTCACACTGAAAATTCCAAATAAAAAAAAAAAGTGCACTTTAAATACCTAGATGATGGACTTAATTAACCAAAAAAACAGTGTGGGATTATTATCTGTGAAATATGTAGCAGAGAGGGAGGGGATTTTGTCATGTTAAATGACAAAATAATAAAATTTATAAAATTCATACACTACACAGTTGAGTGCATAGTGTATAGTGCATCATTTAGGACACAACTGCTGTTTCCAGAATGGCTTTAATGTCACCCAATTCACTCCGGTGATGTCTGAGCTTCTTTATTTTACATCACAGAAAGCATTTTGCTCTGATGTGAACAGAATCTGTGTCTATTGTAGAACTCCTTATATATGAAAATGATGTGAAGAGTTCAGGTTGAATTCTTGTTATATAGTTTGTCATCTCTCTTCTGGCTGCCATAATCTCTTTTTATTTTTTCATTGTTTGGAAAGTCATGGAAATTCAATATTTGTTTTTTTCTTGTGCTGACAGCACAAATGGGAACACAGAAAAACTATTTTTGCAATGGTCTGCATAACCCTTCTATAGCTTACTTGTTAGCCCATCAAGCCACACATAAAAACACAACATGCACAAGAAACAAAACTAAACTATTCATCTTTGTCAGCTCTTTTACACAGAGTCTGATATATATGTTAAAGGATTAGTTCACTTTCAAATGAAAAAAGCTTTACTCACCCTCAAGTCATCCTAGGTGTATATGACCTTCTTCTTTCTGATGAAACAGTCGGAGATATATTAATAAATAGTCTGACTCCGTGAACAGGGGTCATGAATATGAGCTGAAGAAAGTGTCTCCATCTAATCAATCCAACATAAACGTGTACTTCACACAGCTCCGGGGGGTTAATAAGAGAGGATATAAATAATAATAAATATAATAAAAGATTAAAAAAATATATATAACCATATTTAGAAAATTATGAAGTAAAATGTAGCCGGACCACCTCCTGTATTTTTATGTAAGTTGTACTATGAGGCTAGGTCATATTTTCATCTATTTGAAACTCAAACTGAAGTTTTTAAATAAGTGTGAGTTTTTGAATATTCGTCATGACTTAAATAGTTTAACAAGGAATTCATAAAGACTTTGGTTTCAGTGTTTCTTCTCTTCTTCCTGTGTTTCTTTCCATCCAGGATTTGGCTCTGAGTAGCGAGGAGATGTTACCGGTGTATAACCGCTGTGCTGTTCACGCCCTGTCCTCTGCTTACCTCAATCTCATCAGTCAGCTCACCACCGTTCCAGCTTTCTGCCAGCACGTTCATGAGGTCAGTGCCATATAGACACTGAGCACAACCGCCAGCTCTGTAGGCACTAAAAGTTTGTTTTTATCAGCTGTATCACATAACAATTTACGATGAATAAAATACTTTTTTGCAGGTGATTGAAATGAGACAAAAAGATTTTCCTTACCTGTTACCTGAGGATGTCTTCATTGGAAACCCAAAGTAAGACAAAACTGACAAATGATTGGTTGTAATGTATTTTGGTCAAATAAATTTATTTATTCATTTTAAATGTGTATTTTATGAATTATGATTTGCTTGTCCTCTGTTGGTTTCCCAGGATTCCTAAGACACTGGAGAAGCTGGAAGGTGAAGTGTTGTTCCAACAGGCCAAGATCACTGAGGTTCTTGGAGGAAGTGGCTACAACACTGAAAGACTAGCTACACCTTATGTCCCACAGTTTACAGGTGCACAAAGGAGCATTTTGTGCCACATAATATCAAAAATAACCCTATTTTTAATAGATATCTCCTTTTTTTTTTTTTTTTTTTTTTTACAAATGTTCCTTTATGAAATGTCTTATTGTGCACAAATTATCATTGTGCACCAATCAAATCCCAACGGATAACCTGCTCTTCATTGTTTCCCGCTGAATACTCACTTGGAAATGTCACATGACACACTTTAAGTGCACTGTGTGTGCCGTTCATGTTGTTTTTAAGAACACGATGTAATTCTTATTGTAGATAAGCAGCTACTCATGCTAGTGAATACAATCAAGGCATTTGCATTGCAGATTAACTGATTAATTTTAGTCTGATTAGCATTAGTCTAAAGTTGTTTCTGCTTATTAGCCGGTTGACAGATATTGATTGAGTAACCAGTTGATTAATTCCACCCTTAGATGAGGACCGGCTGTCAAAGAGAAAGAGTATTGGAGAAACAATTTCTCTCCAGGTGGAGGTAGAATCCAGAAACAGTCCCGACAAAGAGGAGGTAAATGAAAGCATACAACACTTACAGACACATTTGACATGTTTAAATTTTAATGAAGACATTACGGGCACATTTATGAAACTTTTATTGTGAGGACATTTGCAGAAATTTGGCATTTACAGGTATGGCAAATCAAGCCAACACACATTACCTTAGTTATATTTAAGAAGCTACAAAAGATTTTTTTTTTTTTTTATATATATAATTTAATACTTTTCCAAAAAAAAAAAAAAAAAAAATATATATATATATAATATTATTTTTTATTTTTATTTTTTTTTTATCATGTATTTTATAATTTTTTAATGTATATTTAATTTTACAATTAAATAACCCAAATAGAAGGTTTTATCAGATATGGCTGACTTCTGGGAACGAGTTGTTCTGATGTATGTTTTCTTTTCCTACAGAGAACACCAGCTGAAGAAATCACTTTTGAGACATTAAAAAACGCCATCGGTGGGTTGATTTAATGAGAATTGAACTTTCTCTAAATTGTCTCTGCAGATATTTCCAGAACCTGCATGGTGTAATTGTTTGTATCAATATTGCTTTGTTAAATTCTCTATTAGCTGAACAGTGCTGAAGTGCGTTTGTGTGTGTTTATTCTCCAGTGGACAGTGTAGGCGTGGAGGAACAGGAGAAGGAACGCAGGAGACAGGTGGTTGAGAAGTTTCAGAAGGCCCCCTTTGAGGAAATAGCTGCCCACTGTGGAGCCAGAGTGAGTTAACTCGTAGCGTTTTTCCTGTTATTTCATGAAAATTCATGCCACTGTTGTCTTCTCTCACACTGATCAGCTCAATATTGTAATTTAGGGCTAATACTTGTTCTTCTGTTTCCTCCCAGGCTTCAATGCTGCAGAGCAAACTTAATCAAATCTTTGAAATCACGATCAGGTAGGTTGTAGCACGGCTCATTTCAAACATCAGCCGTCTCTGGTAAAGATGTTTGCGGTGATAAATCTTATCTTTTCGCTCTATCTTGCTCACAGGCCTCCTCCAAGTCCATCTGGAACCATCACATCAAGTTACGGCCAAACCCAGAGTCGCTCTGTCCCCGTTTATGAGATGAAGTTCCCGGACTTGTGCGTTTACTAGTGCAGCTCAACTCAGGATTCAGGAACCTTCAGTAGCAGCAAGAGGTGCAGGGAGCTGGAGGGTTTTAACTATTAAAATATATTTTGATGTTTTTAATGCAGGAAAACTAAGAAGTGTGTTGCTGTGTTGTCCTGTTCCCCTTACTACACTGTTACTGCAGTCAGTAACTGCTGGAAGAATTTCAAACATTCGGCTTCAGTTACTCTTGAGTTTTCATACGTACAAATACAGTATTTCCCACATATTCTTAGTTATTCTGCTCCTCCATAATAAAATCAGATCACATAGACATATATTTGGGCATATGTTGCAGCAAAATTTCAACTCAACAGGGGCATAACACGTATTAAGAACATGTCTGGGTTATATTTCATCCCTAAAATCAGAATAACGAAATAATAAATTATATTTTGAATAAAGAAAATGTAAAAATGTAGATTTTTTTGCAATGTGACATCATTTTCATGACAATTAAGCACATTTACCCCCAAATTCTCATTGTAATCTTAAAGAAAATATTAATTATTTATTGTAGGAATTCTTATACTGTCTTTAATTATGTATATTGCAGTGCTGATTTAAATTACAAATCATTGCATTAAAGTCATTCCTTATTGTAATAAAACACCAATATTGTAGTAAAATCACCATTGAGACCAAGGGCCCTCAATGTGGCGCTTTAACCCTGCGCACGAGCACATCCGTTTCCTCACTATAGAAGCGTTCAGTTTTTCCGTTTGCAAATTCCACCGTGTAAATAGCGCATCTGCCATGGCGCGAGCGCAACTGGCTTTTGAAGGGAATGGGAGATAAGACTCGGATTGGTTTATTGCATGTTACGCACAAAACACACCCATTACTCATTAAGAGATTAGGAACAACTCTTTCAGACCATTTCCCTCATCGTTAAACTAGCAAAAGTGGATTCAGACACACCCTAAGTGCACTTGCGCTTTAGACCATGTGCTTAAATCGTTAAAATAGGGCCCTTGAAAGTATAGTATTTAAGGAGGTATTTATTATTTTGGAGGTAAATAGTATTTAATAAAAAAGTCATAAAAATAATGTCATGATGCAAAATAATGATCATAAAATACTAATAGGCTTAATTTTATATATATATATACACATATACACACACACTTTTTTTTTTTTTGATCGTAGAATAAATTGTGACATTTTGTTCACATGCTTTTTAAAGTAAGAGTTTCATAGAGGAAAAGATCTCATGATAAATTGTGACAAATCAAACTTACAAGCCTTTCTACCAAGAGTTTAAATGCTATTAGTATCAGTGAAGCCCAGTTTTTGCACAAAACATCTCTTGAATGATTTTTACTTGTTGGTGCTAATTTTTGTTCTTAGTAGTTTGAACATTTAGTGAATTAACTTTTTATTGTTTTCTTTAAACATTGGAAGTTTATTATTACAGTGTTCTCCGTCTGTGTAGATATCAGGAGTGACTGTCTTGTGTGTTAAACAGTTAAATGGTGTTAAGGAACTATTTAATTAACACTTTTTCTATTTATCTAACCATACTCATTTGCAATGATCTGTAACCTGCTATGTTGTGCTTATTTTTGAGTGCTTCCGCACAGTGTTGTGGCATCAAAATATTTTATAATTTATTTTTATTTTATAAACATAAGTATAATTTTTACTATGTATATAAAGTTGCATATAAGATCTATAAATATGTAAATAGCTGTTTATTAGTTTTAGAATGCTCTGTTTTAGTCCTGGTTTGGTCTGAATGAGAGTGTGTATGTGTGTATTTCCTCATCAAGAACAAATCAATATGACACCTTCATTTTAAAAGAGTTTGCAAAACTCATAGATTTTTTTTTGTGATTGACTGCTAGCTCCAGGGTTCAGAGGCAAATGAAGAAAAAACGGTCTATCAGGAACGGCAGCATCACAATCCTGGTCAAACCTTTTTTTATTATTATTTAGGTTTTGTGTCATTTGAGTCACATAAATCTCTACAAATATCTCAGATCATGCCGAGAGATATTTCCGTTTGGATCTGTGTCTCCACATAGAATATTTCAAGGATAATATACAGCCGGGGGTTTATTTTGCTATTGTGACCATCTGACTGTACATTATCCTGCTTATTACATCCTGCTAATTACCAAATAAATAACTTATGGATAATATTCATTTTGAGTTGATATTATTCAATTAGATTAGCTTAGAAAAAAGTCCATTATAATGCAGAAAACAGTCACCTTAGCAACAAAACATGCAATATTACGATATTAATTTATATATTATTTTTAATCTGCAATCCTTTTTTTTGGACTAATTAGCTAACATATTCATCTGCAATGTAACAAGTCTTCCTGTATTTTAAGTTCTCTTTCATTCAGCTCTTTGTTTCTTACCAGTTCATTGTTCTTCCAAGCTATTTTTTTTCCTTTTCATTCCTCCAGCCAGTAGGTGACTGATTTGAGTTGCCATTGAGCTATTCTAGCTTGTGTTGGTCTGAAAAGTGAGCGCGTTGAGTGATATGCCAAACGTACCATGGTCAGATTCACAGTTTAGTGGTCTTTATACAAAATTTCTCCTATTGGCTAATAAGAATCAAATATTTTCGAGGCTTTATAATAAATGATATTTTTACCATTTGATGGAAAACTTTAAACCTGTAGGTGTGGAACCTTCTGTTTTCCTGATGTCTTTCAAATTGTTCATGTTTAGCTAGCAGACGTTTATGTGTTGTCTGCATATTGTAGTCCCATTATGTGAAATGACTTTTTTTTTTTGTATGGCTGTGGATTTTTATTGTGCCATTAACTGAACTGCTGTGCTTTTTCTTGATTCTCTCAGCATGCTGTTATTTATGTCATCCATTGGTGACTGCATACAGTATATGTTTTAAGTGTTACTTTTCATGCTTTTAAGAGAAGATGACGTGAGGCCAAGTATCAAATTAAATCACTTTTGCCATGAATTCATTATTCATTTATATTACACTGACAGAGCAGTAGATATTTTAACCATGCAACAAAAATAACCAGAGATAAGTAAATGCTATGATTCCTGTAGTCAGTAGTGTTTTCACCCTAGAAGTAGACCTCTGTCGTCATTAGTATGCGTTTGCTATACGAGTATTCCCTTGAAATAATCTGAAGTGTAGCTCTTGCCCCGATTATATCACTGTAAACTCTCAGTAGTTCTGTAAATACATCTCACATTTCTTCAGCATTGTAGTTCAGTAATGGATTTAATGTCTGTGAGAATTTTCATTTCTGGGCTGTGACGTGTCAAAGTTAGTCATTTATTATAGTGTCTTTGCAATTAAAGTGTCATTTCTGATGTAAATGGAGTCTTGAATTGGAAAGCTCTGTTACTCAGCTGTGTGTAGCATTGAAGAAATATCAATCACAATGTCTGTTTCTTTTTCTAATGAATGAAAGTTTTCCCTCTGATCTGTTTGTGGTTAAACTGCAAATAAAGAATAAAACATTTTCGATAGAATGCAGTGTGCACATTTGAAATGTTTTGCCGCAAAACTCAAAAAGCTTTAAACTGGGAGTTATTTTAAACTGATTGTTATATTTTTTTAGACAGACGGTCATATTTTTGTCAAACTGTTATTGTTTGACCTTTTTTAACGATCTGAAGTTTGGAGCGCTGAAACTTTGGAGTTGTGACCGGTGACCTTGTGCTGCGTCTTGTTTTATTGTTTTCTTGAAAGGTTTTCCTTTTATTGTTCAACAAACGTAGTCTTATAATTTGGTCTTGGAAGGATTTGAAGAAAAATGTCTGAGCTCAAATGGGGATCACTTACTTTTAGACTACAGGATTTTTTTTTTTTGTAAGCAAAAATCTCTATTTGCTGTCCATGAGTTCTGATGAGATTTGTGATCTGTTTTATGGAAAACCCTTTATTTAAAAGGGTGCTTCACCACTGACAAACCACCACTGGGTTTTCAATAAAACTTGACTGCCTATGCAGTGGAAAGGTGAATTTTTTTTTTTTTTTTTTTTTTTAAATTGATGATACCTGACCAGAGAAAACAGAGAAAAAATGCTGTTGTCTTCCCTTTTGCCAAATAGCAAGGAAAACTTCAACACCCATAATGCACTGGGCATGTTGCCATCAAAGGACGCTCCCACCAGTCCCCTATGGATACGCATACCAGAGTCGAATAGCGCCTTGGTTTAGTAGCAGATACTTCTTAGCAAACTTTTAGTCATAATAGGTGTCGACTGTATTGTTTTCGGGTGCAAGAATTCAAAGAGTAAACATTTAGTGGAAGTGAATTACTTTAGGTTTGGAGTGAAGGTTCCAGCACGCTGTTAGCAGTGGTTAAAGGCTGAAAAGTATTGTAAATGTGGAGAGAATGCTGCGACGGAAAATCTGAAATCTCTTGCGTTAGTTGTCAACTTTTCAAACGGGATGACCATGAACACAGTATTTTAGGTCATGCAGAGGGGAAAACTGCCTATATAATCGTGAATTTGGTCCAGGTACCAAGACACCAACATACATAAACGAATTCCATTCACAAACACGGGAAATCTCGCAAAATCTCTCGCGGTCAAACGTGGCTTTAGAGTAAACAAATGGTGGACGACAGGCTAAGAAATAGCAATAATAGCGTTGGGACTTTTTTTGTGGGAAAAAAAAAAGATGAAGCCGTGTTATGCCTCAGTCTTCCGTCAACTCACTTTCTGATTGGGTATCGTTTCGTTGTGCATTTGTCGTCGGGGTTCTCCCCCACACAACAGGATTTTTGACCTTAAATATTCAAAATGTTGGATATTTAGGATTTGAGATTGTTACGGCCACGAGATTCTTCCAACCAGATTAAATCGCTCTTAATCCAATTCTGCCGTAAAAGTCCTGAAAAGTGAAGCCAAATCATTTTTATCGGCCCCTAGTGGCTGGCTGCAGTATAGGTCATAAACCCCGCCCTCTCCATGTAATCGAAGGGGACACGAGCCAAACTAAAAAATCCAATTAAGCTTCAAATAATTTTTTCCAAAGATGGTTTCTGTGATTTTTGCTAGTTCTTAATAACCAGATGTATGTTCAAGTGTTCATTTTTCCAATAAGTTTGGATTTAGTTAGTTATTTGATGCTATTAAAAACGAGGTGTAATGTCTTGATTGACAGCTGTGCTTGCGATTGAGTCTACGGTATACAGTGGCTCCACAACTGCACAAACAATGTAATCAGCAGTTTTTCTAGAGTGGAAGGAAGTGGAGACATGCTGTCCATTTCTTTTTTCTTTTTTTTTTCTTTTTATATATATATATATATATACAGTCTATGCTCTTAACACAGCTTATACCGCAGGAAAATCTGACAAGATAATCTGTCAAACCATCAAGATAATAGTGATTTAGGATTGTCGAAAGGGGAGAATTGGGCCCAAGATCGGCCCAATTATCTTGTAGTGTGTGGGCGCCTTTATTTTGTATAAATGCACAGTTGCCAAAAACCAATAATTTATTTTAAATTATGCCATTTATAATGTTATCATACATCTATAAATGTGTTTTTGCTTTTTTCCTTTTACCTCCAGATTAAAATTTAGACATAATGATATACAGTTATGTATATCAGTAATGATAGACATTATGATATACAGTTAAAAAAGGCAGATAACTGTGTAAATCTTTTGTAACCTGGCATAAAGAATTCCATTTACTGTTGAAACTGAAATAAGCCCTTATATTGCCTGTTTACCATATGGATCAATTCAGACCAATCGACAAATTGTCCATTCCAGCATATATATTAACCTTACAAACACACATTCACAGCTGGCAACATTGCAAATTCAGTTTAATGTAGTTCATGTACAGTATATTACAGTAAAACTAACTCAGATATCCAGCATTTGTAAATATCCTTTCTTTTTAAATCCCAGAGATGATCAGTACAGTGCCATGTGTCTAAATGAACTGTGAATATCAAGTAATGAGTTTTCATATTCATGTGAAATACCCTGACTTTAATTATTAAGTGATTTGTCAGTTAGTTTCTCTTTATTTTTTTTCCACAGGACATAAACGTTTCATGCCCTGTAATTTTGGTTCAGAGGAAGTTTATATGTATGTATGTGTATAATAATATATATTATACATAATATATATATATTAAGGTACACATTTATATGTTTTGAATATTCTGTCCGTTCTCTCCTCTCTTAATCTCGGAACGACTGTCCGTCTTTACCAATGGCGTTTCGTATGAGTGTGAGCAGTGGCTTGCTGGATTGATCTGATAAGGGCCTCCTGCCGCCTCCATAGCGCTTGTCAGGTGGTGCATTCCAGCGGAAATGGGTCATACGATACTTCCCGTTGTTCTTTACATTGTTCCTGTTTTGAACATGGAGCGTGTCTCCCTGCCCACGCTCCACTCTGACGCTTTCCGCCAATTCCTCTGGTTCCACTGTCTCTTCCTCCAGAGCGCCGTTAGTAAAGACTTTGATGGGTCGACGCTTGCGGCCCATGGGTTTGCCCCAGCGGAAGTGCTCCATGGAGTAAGACCTCCTTTCATCATTGTGAGGGGTTTCTCCAGCGGCGTCTTGAAGCTCGATGGAGTCAGGAGACAGAGCAGATAAGAGCAGGGCCAAACTGAGACTCTCTTCCTCAACCTCTTCTTCACTGTTGAGCTGTTCAGATGAAGACGCTCTTCCGTAATTGGAGGATTCTTGTGCAGATCTGCACTGCCTGATACACTGCTGCACAGTCAGGACAGGGTACAATAGGACGTAGTTACTTTAACAACGGATGCAGCTTTTTTAACAAACGTTATTACATTGTACAGAGCTTAACAGATTATTAGTTTGTGTGCTCAAATTGTTTTATTTTTAATCTCATGTATTCATTATACCATAATTGATCCTTCGCCGGCAGTTTGATTGACAGGCGATCTGACCAATCATAACCCAGAATCCGCCATTTTGTCCCGACAAAGCAGTCAGAGGAGTTAGTAGATTAACGTTGGTGAACTTGAACCTGAACATGATTTGTGTGAACTTAAGAATATTTTGGAAAAAAATATTAAAATATATAAAGAAAAAATGAAGTAAATGTTTAAAAATTATTATTTTGTCAGTAGTGTTTATGCATTCATTATTTAATGTACACCTTTTATGATGATTTATTTAAAAAATATTATTGTATTAATTTATTTTTGTACCGTAAAAGGAATCACCATTGAGAACAATGACCAAAAATGATATGGGTACATAACTGTCTTAAAATCTAATAATATTTTTTTATCTTCATTTTCTTAATTCTATGAAATGCTTCTGTTTTATTTTCTTTATTTTTTCCTTTCTTTTGTGAAATTGACTTGTTAATGAGAGATTCATGTTTTCAAATTATTGTTAGTTTTGTGCTCTATTTGATTGCTCATTATATAAATATGTTTTTATATGACTGAAAACACAAAAAGTGAATACAAAGAAATTACTAATTGTGTGTTTTCTTCTCTTATTATAAAATTCGAAATGTCTTCACTGTGATCAATTTAATGCATCCTGGCTGAATAAAAATTCTTTAAAAATATTTATATTAATCAAAATCCTTTCTATTCATCAAAGAATCATTTAAAAATGTTCTGTTTAAAATAAATATTTCTTGAGCATCAAATCATCATATTAGAATGATTTCTGAAGGATCATGTGACACTGAAGACTGGAGTAATGATGCTGAACATTCAGCTTTACCATCACAGGAATAAATGACATTTTAAAATATATTAAAACAAAAAACAGCTATTTCACAATATTAAATTATTTATTTATTTGTACTGTATTTTGAATCAATGCAGCCTAGGTGAGCATAAGAGACTTCTTTCAAAAACAATTAAAAATCTAACTGTATCTTTAAAGTCATGTTATTAATGCTACATCTTACCAATTTTTGCTCATTAGATTTAAGGCCCATGCAGTCTATCAAATCCAAGCAGCGGCCGTCTACATATGGGCTGTGGAAACACAAGACCGCTGCAGCCAAAAGCCAGGAAGGACAGAGCATCTGAAAACAAGTAACAAGACAAAGATCTCATCAGTTCTTCCATCCCTCAGATATCTTTCGCATGACTCAGAATGGAAAGCTGCAAAGGAAATGGCTAATACTGAGATATATATAAAGTCAAGGACGAGTTTCATTGCACAGGTGTTTTACTTGAATTGCCTTTGATTTGATTGCGCTGAATGGATCACATGGCCACCCCATCATCTGTGCACTGAGGAGTCACTGATTCACAATGATGGCGTGTGGGCAGGTCGCAAATGGTTACGAGAAACGGATGTCGCTTAAAAAAAGCTTTCAGTCGTATTTATATATAACCAAAATGTTCTGTGATTGGTGACACTGACTGTTCAGGGCGCTTAAAAGAAATAAGAGAAATGAACTTAGACTTTTATCTACTCTGTTCATTCATTTGTACCTGGTCTTTTATGGCTAAGCTACAGCTTTTTATAATGCCGTCATGACACACACAGATCTGAGAAGAAGTGGTCCGCTAATATCACACCACGACGTCAACGGCGGTGTTGTGTCAGGGATGAAAGGACAGCGCTGAAATAAATCTACTTCAGTTTCTAGACTCTCTCGTCTTGCAGTTTGAGACTCATTAGACCGTCCACGAAAGTCCACCAAAATTGGTTTTTGGAAAGGATGATGACTCAGTTCTTGTCTGAAAACACTCCATCCTGTTATATATTAGACCATTTCACAGGGGAAGAAAATGGTCTGAATATTATCGAGAAACCAGAAAAATGGACTGAATTTAGTTACCAAATTACATTTTTTGTTCATTACATTATTATATGTTCCTTAGTGATCCACATCCACGCTTGCAAGTCACACACTTTAGGATCCACATCAAATTCATTTTCCCTTCAATTTATAATAATATATGTAATAATATATAATTTATTATATATATTTTTAGAACCACACAGATATACATGTCCATATATATTTACACACACACACACACACACACACACACACACACACATATACATACATACATTTTTGTATATGTATATATATATATATATACATATATACATATACACATATACATATATATATATACACACATATATATATGTATATATACATGTAAAAATAATTACATATATATATATTAGTTTTTTACATATATATATATATATATGTAAAAAAAAACTTTAATTTGAAGTAATAATAATAATTTAAAATAATAACTTGAAATCTTATTATTTTACTTACTAGTTTTTTTTCTTGAAACATTTTTTGTCAATAAAATTCAATTGTTTCACATAAAATTCATCATAATACATAATAGTCATAATGCATAATAATAGTCTTAATTCATTACAATAATAATAATAAAGTTGTTTTCAATAAAATGTCATTCTCAAGATCATCAAATATTCCGTAGTTTTTGAATTCCCAGTCATGCATCACTTTGTATCACATACCTTGTTTTTTGATAATAAAGTTTGGTTTATGTTATTTAAAAAAACATAAATGACATTTTTTCTGTGACACCGTTCATAGATGCAGTATTAACCAGTGATTTAATTCTTCAAATTCCATAATCTTCTTACCTTTCTCAATTTGTAGATGAGTTGAAGTTCTGAATCTTCTCTTTTGACTCTTCTTTGGGTCTCCAGCCCGTATCGAGCTCACCTCCACTGCTCTCGGTTATCACTTTTTTTCCCTGCCGTGTGTGAATGTATCTCTCTCTCTCTCTCTCTCCCTTGTTCTCTCTTATTTTCTGAATGAGCTCTGGTCTCTTATATACTCTCAGGTGCATGGCAACCCCTCAAGGCTGGAAGATGATCAGGTGGGGCTGCTGAGGTGAGTGAGGGGGCGGATGCACTGGGGAAATTACTAATAAAAAACAAACCTTTCTTACTTTTTGTTCATCTTCATACCTCTCTGTTTTTGACACATTAGAACATCCACGGGATGTGGCAGGTGTTTTATGGATCGGATGCTGTGTTCCGGCTTTTTGAGACACCTGGAAACTGATGGGATGCTGCTTTAGTAAAACTAAATTAACTCTCAGATTGGAAATGACAAACGGCACAGCATTTAAGCAACGTGCAAATCGATTAGACTGACCAGATGCATTATCTAAGCTGAACAATTATTCTAACTTAATTTCTCGTCTCTTTGTTGTTTCTTTTCTTAATGAAGCCTATTTATGCCCCAAGGTTCATCAGCAGCAAATGTAATTACTATTGGAGGAAAGGTAATGTTGTGTTGTCGTGGTAACGCATGATAAATCAATTGCTCTCTTTTCACTCTCACACTAATTCACTGAAAGACAAGTCATTCAGAAGAAAAAAATACAATTTAAGAGCAATTAAAAACAGCATCATTTTTCAAGGTCTGGAAATGCTCTGCATTTGATGAATGAAGGATGATTGTAAAGAGCATTAAGTACAAACCTTTTTGTTACTTGAAACAAGATAAACTCGAACTGAAATAAAATACAAAAAAACTTGTTTTAATTATTTTATTTCAGCTAGCTGTCAAGGCAACATTTCTCATTTTTGTTTAGTTTAAGTGCTAAAATAACTTAACTAAATTTAATTGTTAATACAAAGACATTTAATAAAACTGAAAATGAGTAAAAACTGAAAATATAATAATGTAATTCAAAATATTAACAAAAAATATAAAAGTATATCAATGATTCTGAAATAACACTGGCATGTAGTGAATATGTTGAATATTTAATTATAAAACATAATAGTCAAAAACTTGTGCACGTTTGGACCTTCATATATATATATATATATATATATATACACACTCACCTAAAGGATTATTAGGAACACCATACTAATACTGTGTTTGACACCCTTTCGCCTTCAGAACTGCCTTAATTCTACGTGCTGAAAGGTGCTGAAAGCATTCTTTAGAAATGTTGGCTCATATTGATAGGATAGCATCTTGCAGTTGATGGAGATTTGTGGGATGCACATCCAGGGCACGAAGCTCCCGTTCCACCACATCCCAAAGATGCTCTATTGGGTTGAGATCTGGTGACTGTGGGGGCCATTTTAGTACAGTGAACTCATTGTCATGTTCAAGAAAACAATTTAATGATTCGAGCTTTGTGACATGGTGCATTATCCTGCTGGAAGTAGCCATCAGAGGATGGGTACATGGTGGTCATAAAGGATGGACATGGTCAGAAACAATGCTCAGGTAGGCCGTGGCATTTAAACGATGCCCAGTTGACACTAAGGGGCCTAAAGTGTGCCAAGAAAACATCCCCCACACCATTACACCACCACCACCAGCCTGCACAGTGGTAACAAGGCATGATGGATCCATGTTCTCATTCTGTTTACGCCAAATTCTGACTCTACCATCTGAATGTCTCAACAGAAATCGATACTCATCAGACCAGGCAACATTTTTCCAGTCTTCAACTGTCCAATTTTGGTGAGCTTGTGCAAATTGTAGCCTCTTTTTCCTATTTGTAGTGGAGATGAGTGATACCCGGTGGGGCCTCGAGGTTGTGCGTGTTGTGGCTTCACAAATGCTTTGCTGCATACCTCGGTTGTAACGAGTGGTTATTTCAGTCAAAGTTGCTCTTCTATTAGCTTGAATCAGTCGGCCCATTCTCCTCTGACCTCTAGCATCAACAAGGCATTTTCGCCCACAGGACTGCCGCATACTAGATGTTGTTCCCTTTTCACACCATTCTTTGTAAACCCTAGAAATGGTTGTGCGTGAAAATCCCAGTAACTGAGCAGATTGTGAAATACTCAGACCGGCCCGTCTGGCACCAACAACCATGCCACGCTCAAAATTGCTTAAATCACCTTTCTTTCCCATTCTGACATTCAGTTTGGAGTTCAGGAGATTGTCTTGACCAGGACCACACCCCTAAATGCATTGAAGCAACTGCCATGTGATTGGTTGATTAGATAATTGCATTAATGAGAAATTGAACAGGTGTTCCTAATAATCCTTTAGGTGAGTGTATATATATACACCAGTCACATTATGAGCACTGACAGGTGAAGTGAATAACACCCTGATTATCTCTTCATCACGGCACCTGTTAGTGGATGGGATATAGTAGGCGGCAATTGAACATTTTGTCCTCAAATGTATGTGTTAGAAGCAGGAAAAATGGGCAAGCGTAAGGATTCAAGCGAGTTTGACAAGAGCCAAATTGTGATGGCTAGACGACTGGATCAGAGCTTCTCCAAACTGTAGGCACGAGAGCATCAGAGCAATGGAAGAAGTGGCCTGGTCTGATGAATCACGTTTTCTTTTACATCATGTGGATGGCCGGGTTACCTGTGGAACACATGGCACCAGGATGCACTATGGGAAGAAGGCAAGCCGGTGGAGGCAGTGTGATGTTTTGCTCAAGGGTGGAGGTTAACCTGTTTAATGGGTGGAGAGATAGGGTTATGGGTGGGGTTAGGGTGGGGTTAGGGTGTGGTTGGGGATACAGCTCCACCCTTCATGCCCATAGTAGGTCAAGAGAGGGAGGAGCTGGAGGTAATGGCTCTGCAGTGAGTAGCCTCTCCAAATTCCCCAGATCTCAATCCAATCAAGCATCTGTGGGATGTGCTGAACAAACAAGTCCGAAGTTTAAAGGGGACAAAAACCAAAAATAAAAAACTGCAGCAGAAATTCTGTGGCGTTCCTATAGCTGAAACTGTATATCATATCATATGGTGCTCGCAACGACAATGTTGTGTTCGATTCCCATGGAATGGTTGGACTGATAAAATGTATACTGTGGACTGGGAGTTGCTTTGGATAAGCAGATGCTGCACTTTTAATGAGCTGTAGATCAAATGTGCTGATGATTCAGCTATTATATTTGGGTTCCAGTCAAAAGCAATCGCTCACCTCGGGCCCTGAGAAGATCAGAATAATTAGTTAACAGGATCTGAGAGTCTCTCTCTTGAGGGCTGTGCAAACACAATAAATGTTACATGTTGTGCAACACACTTCATATTTCCAGAAGAATACATCAGTTTTAACTTAATTATCATGCAGTGGGTCCAACAGTCTGAGACCACTAGAAAATGCATTTTCATGACAAATTATATCATTATGATTTGTACTCCACTATGATTTGATGATGATCTAGAGCATCTTGTGCTATAAATAGATAGATAATCTGAACTTTTGTACTAGATAGACGTGACAAAATGGTGAATCTTAAGTGGTCTTAGACATTTTGACCCCATTGTACATCAACTATATATAAATATATAGTTGACAGTTGACAAAGTATGTAAATAATAAAAAAAAAAAAATCCCAGCAATTAAATACACATTTTAGACTGCACATGTGTGATTTAGACTTATTAACTAATTGAAAATACACTTTAGGTACATTTATAAGGCATTCAATACATATTAATATTAAATAATGTAAATATTAAAATATTATCATGTATTATTGCATTTATGATGTGCATTGCTTTGTAAAATATGTAAATCCGCTATTTAAATTATGCATAATTAAATTTGGCTGGCATTTGAAATAATAGTCAGAAAAATCTTTTTTAATATATATATATATATATATATATATATATATATATGTATGTATTAAAAATTTTGCATAGGTGTTTCTTTTTGAGCTTGTTGATATACGGCGCTTATGGCTTGGAGTATATCTTATGTTTACTTAAAAAAAAATCAAAGATTATTTATAAAAATTAAAGATTTTACGGCTAAAAAGACACATGTACCACCACCTGAAGGGGGTCGTTTTATTACAGCCAACTACATGTTAAAAAAAAAACAACAACAAAAAAACTATCAGAGGACAAAAGCCATGTAATATATTGTGTACAACAGGTTTTCTTGTACTTATAAGTTTAAGTATACTGATGGCGTGGATTGATTGTTACTAAATATGTTTTGAATACACAATACCACTAACGCTTTTTTCCAGTGTAAAATAATTTGCTGTATTAATTGTTTGTTCATCTATTGTTCTTGTTCAGACCTCAGCATATAGAATAAAGATAATCTGAGTGACTGTTGTTCAGGATTGTCTCTCCTCCCTTTCTTCTAACCAGGAATCCAATTACACAGGATTACAAGGATAAGATGCCCACTCTGCAACACATAGAGTGTAGAAAGAGAGGGATGGCAGTCTATGTCTATATTTCCACAGAAGACTAACAAAACGTCTCCGACTACTGAAACAGGTAAAGATGTCGCCTTGTAACTGTTTCCCTGTAGAGCTTGCTTGCATAATCTCTGCTGATGACATCTTTTGGAAAATGTTGCCGTAGTTGATCAGTTTGCAGTGCGTTCAACAGCTTTGTAAATAGCTTGAGAATGTGATGCATGAGTTGTGGTGTCCTGGGTAAATCAAATGCCCTACAAACAAACATAAGTATACTGCATTTACACTTGTAATCAAAATGTCACTTCAGAGATGTAGGATGCTTTATCAATATGATTCATTCTCAGTGTTATTCGTTTATTTATACTGCAGTTTAGTGGCTCGCAGGCATGTGGTTTGGCATATTCAGCGTTTCTCTGGTGGATCTAGTGCACTAGGCTTGGGCCAGAGCCACAAGGTGCTTTGGTAGACGTGATACTTTAGCATTAAGAGGTCTGCTTAAGGTGTTGGAAGTCATGCAAGTCTTTCCTCCTGAAGTAGACAGGAGAGATTGAATACATGTACATGCATTGATTTTGTTTCTGGATGTAGTATATATATATATATATATATATATATATATATATATATATATATATATATATATATGTATATAGTGCAACAAAAGGTTGTTTTCTACAGTGTATACGTTTGGCATATACAGTAGCCCCATAATGTATTTGAATACTTAAAGCCACACTAAAAAATTGCATATAAAGCGTGCAATGCCTCCATCGCACTATTAATGACTGATTTGTGTGATAAATCCCGCCTCTTGTTCGCGACTCGGCCTGAATGAGCAAAATGATGCCGTTAATGGGAAGGCTAAATGACCCTTCGCAAAGCCCCGCCCCCTTTAGCTACTGTTGCAAAGGCCAACAATCCATGCGCTCTCACGCCACACATCATGTTCTCACGAAGTGAAAAATACATCGTGGAGTAAAGAGGACACTGACAGCGCATGAAAGAGTTTAATATTTAAAATATTGTAATTTTTAAAAGAAGTTTAAACAATAAATAGCGTATAGTGTGTCTTTAATGTGTCGTGACAGATCGCTGTAGCTCCTCGTGAACCGATCATCTCTTCATACTAGTTCATTTATAGCATCAAATAAACATGAATGAACATCAGAAGGAATGTTGTTTCAAAGACGTGAGTACACACAATTTTTCAAGTTCAAGTTCACCAACGTTAATCTACTAACTCCTCTGACTGCTTTATCGGACAAAATGGCGGATTCGGGATTATGATTGGTCAGATCGCCTGTCAATCAAACTGCCGGCAAAGATTCAATTAAAAAGTAAGTAAACAACTGAACCATGAAATGTAAACGTAGCTAGATCTTTCTTTAAAATGCAAAAATGCAGAAAGTTTTCTGTGATGGGTAGGTTTAGGGTTAGGGAATAAAATATACAGTTCGTACAGTATAAATATCATTGTGTGTGTGGAATGTCCCCATAAAGCTTGAAAACCCAAAGTGTTATATAATATAATTTATTATTTTTATTTTATATTAAGGTAAAAAGGTTAAAACAAGACGGATAAAAAATTAAATAAATAAGGAATAGGAAAGTAGAAGGAAAAAGTATATTAAAAACTGATTTATGGAATAGTGACTATATGGTATGTGGACACTTGAACACCAACGAATGTCCTTGTTGAGCATTTCATTTCAAAACCATGAACATTAATAGAGCATTGGTCCTTCCTGACAGCTTCAACTCTCCGAGGAAAGGTTTAGATGTTGAACATGGCTGTGGGGATTTGCTCCCATTCAGACTTGAGCATCATCAGTGAGGTCAGGCGCTAATGTGGACTGATAGGTGATTTGGGAACTCAAAGTTCAGCCCTGGGCTTTGTGGAGTCAACTTATTCCACACCAGACAAAATCATTTTATGGACTTCCCTGTGTGTGTGTGCACAGTATCAGTTTCAATATCTTTTAAATATACTGCATTCGGTTTGATGTTTTGTTATCTAATGAATTAACATGCGGATATTTTTAAGTGTGGCTTAGGTGTCGTGTGCATGCTGTTTTTATTGAGATTTTGAGATATTTGTTTAACTTTAATGGATAAGGGTGTTAGTTTGAAACTAAACGCCTACTTCACCTATTTTTAGCGTGCCCATTGCTGCTGTGTTCTTGAACCCACATAAGCACATAAAAAAGTGACACGGGTCATGAAAGCACCTTAACCTGTACCTTAATCGGGACGACCAGGCTGACCTCTAATAAGAGCAGGGACATGGATAAATACGTTTTGGTGGGATTTATTTCAAATATCACATTGAGATTTTGACAGGTCATGTAATTTTTCCCCCCTTAAGCCCAAATACAAGACGGAAACTTCAATGCAGTGTGATTTTTGACAGCTGACCTATAGTTCTCTGACAGGGGTGCATTGATGTCACACTGTCAAGTGCTTGAAATAAATGATGTTGTCATAGACCATAGAAATCATAGATCATAGATCTGGCCAGATTTAGTTTTTCCAACTTTTGTGAGTGACGTTAAAACAGTGCGTGGGTTGTATAACTTAATGCTTACAAATCTTGGCTTATAACCCAAAGTTATATTTATTTGATCCGCAGAAGTGGTGATTCACTATATCTTTATGCAAGGTACTTGCATGAGAAAGTTTGAATAAGAATAAGAAAGCGGCTGCTAAATAATAATTAGATTTTGAAATTCAAATGAAAATGTAAGTGGTGCTTGCACATGGATATTGATGATTCCTCATGTCTCTGACCAAACTATATTACTCTGATTTTTGTATGATTTCTCATGTTTGTTGAAATTTATCTTGTTGCACTTTCAAACTTCTTTTCGCATATTCTAACTGTCAATAGTAATATATATATTTAAACATGATATATAAATACCATAAAATATATATGTAAATAGTAAATATTAAAAAATATAATAAATATTTAAATAAATATGATCAAATACAATGTAATTTAGCAAAAAAAATCCATCACTTAATTTTAATTTTTTGCTGCTAATACAACCTTCAAATTTGTAAACGGACATGGTGTTGAAAAGCAACTGTCAACAGTAATAAATTATTTTTATTGAAATGTAATGATATATAATATGTAATGTATAATGAAATGAAAAAATATAACCAATATCTAAAATAATAAATAAGATATTATTATAGTAATATTTTTCAGTTTTATTTAATTTACTTTTTTTTTTACTACTAATACAGCAAAAATTAGTCACACTCACTGGCCACTTCATTAGGTTGCTAGTGCTGGGTTGGACCCATTTTTGCCTTCAGAACTGCCTTAATTCCTCATTGCATAGCTTTTGGACCATATTGACATGATATCATGCAGTTGCTGCAGATTTGTCGGCGACACATCCATGATGCGAGTCTTTTGCTCCACCACATCCTAAAGGTGCTCTAGATCTGGTGACTGTGGAGGCCATTTGAGTTAAGTGAACTTATTGTCGTATTCAAGAAACCAGTTTGAGATGATTTGAGCTTTGAGATATGATGTGTTATCCTGCTGGAAGTAGATATAATGTTGTGAGTGCAACAAGCTTACTCACTAGCTTAGGACTTCAAAGTTCTTTTGTACTCAACACAAAACATCAGCGAATAAAAGTCTTGAATCCAGAGTTCTTCGTTTGACTGTTTAATTATAAATCTCAAACATAAAAGAAATAAAAACTTAGGATCGTTACTTTTCTTACAAGTTAACTGCAGTTCCATGTAGGTCAAAAGACTATGTTGCTCCAAAGTCCAGTGGCTTCTGACTGTTTCGCAGGGTTCTATTTCTTTCATACTAGATCTCTCAGCCAATCAAACGACCTTATACTAGATCCCTGGCTAACTGCTTACATTTAATTTGCAACACAGGTTTTTTCTCAGATTAATAAAATACAAAATAAACTCAAATATTATTACTTCCATAAAAATGGCTTCAACATATAAGAAGATGTGGTCATAAAGGGATGAACATGGTCAGTAACAATACTCAGGTGGGCAGTGGCGTTTAATCGATGCTCAATTGATACTAAGGGGTACCATGAAAATATCCGTCACACCGTTACACCATCAGCAGCCTGAACTGCTGATACAAGGCAGGATGGATCCATGCTTTCATGTTGTTTACGCCAAATTCTGACCCGACCATCGAAATGTTGCAGCACAAATCGAGACTCATCAGATCAGATAATGTTTTTCCATTCTTCTTTGGTCCAATTTTGGTGAGCCCAGTTTGCCGTTCCTAGCTGACAAGAGTGGCACCGGTGTGTCTTCTTCTGCTGTAGCTCATCTGCTTCAAGGTTGGATGTGTTGTGTGTTCAGAGATGCTCTTCTGCAGACCGTGGTTGTGATGAGTGCTTATTTGAGTTACTGTTGCCTTTCTATCAGCTCAAACCATTCTCCTCTGACCTCTGGCATCAACAAGGCTTTTTCCTCTCCAGAACTGCTGGATATTTTCTGCTTTCGGACCATTCTCTGTCAACCCTATAGGTGGTTGATCCCAGTAGATCAACAGTTTATGAAATACTCTGGCACTAACAACCATGCCATGTTCAAAGACACTTAAATCACCTTTCTTCCCCATTCTGATGCTCAGTATGAACCACAGAAGATTGTCTTGACCGTGTCTACATGCATTGAGTTGCTCCCATGTGATTGGCTGATTAACAAGCAGATGAAAAGGTGTACCTAATGGCCAGTGAGTGTCATTTAATGTTTTTGGTTTTGTTTTCAGGTGAATTGCATTGGAAACGGTAACAACTGAGTCCTGGATAGTGTTCCTGCGTGACAAGCTCTTCCCAAGACTTGAGACTGGAGGTCAGAGAGCTTGTACCCTGGCCTTCTCCCCCAGGGTCCTTCCAACAAGGTGGGAAGGGGGGTCAGCCAAACCGACCACATGGAGGACAGGCCTCTCTTGCCCCTCTTGCTGGCCATATTGTTTTTGGTAACATGTGCGAGTGAAGATGACCACTCACTGCACACACATCAGGTCAGTACTGCTCAGTGTGGTGAATACAGCAATCAGGTTATGGAGGACGGCATGTGCAGACTCATGGCCACGCTGCCCCAACTGGACGACCAGCGCTGCCCGGACATGTTCCGCTGTACAGATGAGGTTTCATACTGGCTTCATGAGAATGAGGAACGCAAACAGCAGATTCTGGCCCTGCGGGAGACAGTGTCTGAGCTTCAGGAGGAGCTTCGCAACCACCGGCATCGAGTCAAAGTGTTAGAACTACAAGTGAGTCCAAGAATATATATTTATAATGTTGTCTAACTGTCATTGGGACTGACCGATTCATCGTTTATAAGGTGTTGGAGAAATATTATAATTAGAAGACTAAGATATTCATAATTATTCTTATTATAAACGAATAATATTTATAATTAGAACAATTACAAAAAAATGCTGGGTTAAAAACAACCCAAGTTGGGTTAAAAATGGACAAACTCAGCAAGTGAGTTGTTTTAACCCAGCGAATGGGTTAAATGTTTGCCCAATCTGCTGGGTAGTTTTATTTAACTCAACTATTGTTTAAAAAATGATGCTTGCTTAAAATAAAACCAAAGTATGTTGGAAATTAACATTTATTATAATAAATGTTTGCCTTTTGATTATTATTGTTGCCTCTTTTAATTATGTGTCTGATTTTTAATTTCCAACATATTTTGGGTTCATTTTAAGCCAGCCATACAGCAATTTTGAAACAGTAGTTGGGTTAAATAAAGCTGACTAGCTTTACCCATTAACTGACAGAGTACTTCCTTGAAAATAAACTCCAGCTCAGCGCTACAACAGCCATAATGAAATGAGCCTTCACAATAGATGATGAATTCTGTTAGAGAGCTACATGTAGAAATGTAACGCCTTTGCCGCATGGCTTATACAACATTTCAAATCCCTCAGTTTTTGCCATCTCCGAAAAGTCAAGCCAATGCTGATTCCTGTTTTATTAATTTAATAATAATAAGTCCTTACATTTATATAGTGCTTTTCTGGGTACTCAAAGCGCTTTACATATGGAAGGGGGAATCTCCTCATCCACCACCGATGTGCAGCATCCACCTGGATGATGCGACGGCAGCCATATTGCACCAGAAAGCCCACCACACACCAGCTTATTGGTGGAGAGGAGATAGAGTGATGAAGCCAATCAGTGTATGGGGATGACTAGGAGGCCAGGAGGCCAATGGGCAAATTTGGCCAGGATGCCAGGGTTATACCCCTACTCTTTTACACTACTGGCCTCACTAACACCTCTTCCAGCAACAACCTAGTTTTCCCAGGAGGTTTCCCATCCATGTACTAACCAGGCTCAGCCCTACTTAGCTTCAATGGGCAACCAGTCTTGGGTTACAGGGTGATATGGCTGCTGGTGACAGATTACAGATTATGACAGATTACAGGCTGTCACGTTCTCGTTTTACCAGCAGACACTCCTCTGTCAATCGCTGTTTTTTAAACGAGTGATTCCCCAGAGGTTTGAGATTTAGCAACTCCATGTCAAGCTTTCTCTCTCGTTGTGTCAACTAACCTCTGCCACTCACACACCATAGACGCGTCAAAGTAGCCGGAGCAACTTTTCCCTATTTAAGGATATGACGAAACAAGCACGGGCACGTGACATATGTACGCAATTTCACACAAAAACTATCCCGACAGGTCTAAAACATAAACTCTTATTACCATAGTGAATCAGGGTAAGACAAAAACACATTTTGGAAGAAGGATTGATGATATTGACTTATTTAAATTTTGTTATATAATGTACCTTAAAGTGGAGTAACTAGTTACATTTACTCAAATACTTTACACTACTGCAGTAACGTACCTTCTGACTGACCATTTACATGAGGGTTAAATCGGAAATGAATCATATCACAATAATCGAACCGTGTGGAATAAATAGTATATTAGACAAATTTTTGACAAAAGAAAATACGTTCAGATTGTTTTACAGACAGAACTCTGTTTGAAAAAGTTATGTGTTAAGGTGTTATACTTACAAAATGTAGAGGCGATATAATTTATTTTTTATAACCATGACAGTAGCTCAGCTGATTATAAAACACTGATACTTTTGCAGTAATTTTCCCAAAGATTTGTCGCTATGTCACTATGTCACATCACACATAGCAAGCTGATTGAATCTGAGCACCATGGAGTACCATGTAAATACATGTACATGAATTTCAGTATATTTCAAATAATATACTATAGTGTTGTCATTTAATACTGTACCATGGTACAGTTAATTATTTGAAGTTCCTTAAAGTGCTATGTAAATACCACATTCATATACGGTATATCATAATCATTTAATACTATGGTATACATTAAAGTACCATGGCATTGCCATCTGAAACCATCACTGGTGCTTCTTTAAATTCCATGTCGCTCCGGCCGACTCTGCTTGGCGGTTTTCAGCCTAAAGTCTCCTTGACCCGAACGCTAACGAGATTAACACAGGAGACCTTACCTCACTCCACGTGCCTTCATTAGAATGCACCCTTAAGCTCTTCATGCTGTTAAACGAGAGGATGATTCATAGCTCACTCCCACATGGCCAGATCCTGTCTGCCTCTCCCTCTCTGCTTTTCACTCCTGGCCTTTCACGCAATCACAACACGCCGCAGCCACTTGAGAGGGCTAACGGGAATTCTTCTTCTCATCAATTATTTTGATTGAGAGTTGTGATGTTTGCCTATTTGACCTTTCACAGAGTGAAGAGAAGAACCGCAATAATTCATCTATTGAGCAGCGCTTGCATGAGCTGGAAGGTCATTACGCAGAGGCCACGACCCTGTTGCACATCCAGGGCTCTTTGATCTACGACCTCCAGGCCCAGATCCATAACCTTTCTCTGCTGGTGGAAAAAGTCAGACGTAACCCTGGCTGCATGATCAACATAGTACGCACCAGCCCGCTGCTCAGCGCACAGGAAGCCCTGCATCCCGGTAGGTCACGTCTGGGTATTTGGAAAAATTTGCATGGCTATATCCTAACCAATCAAAAATCAGGACTGACTATTAAATGGATAGTTCAACCAAAACCTATTTACTCACCGTCATGTCTTTCCAAACCCATAAGACTAATTAGTCTTCAAAACATGAAAATATTTTTAATGAAATCTGAGAGATTTCTGTCTCTCCATTGAAGTCTACTCACTCTGACTCTTCATAAAGAGATCATAAAAAATGGTCTCAATTTGAAGGATCCTTTGAAGGCAGGCTTCGTTTCGCGTACTTCATTTGGCTTATTTTGAAGAATGCATCAAGTGTGTCCTTCGCATCCTCTAGTCACCCACAATCCTTTGCACACATGTCCCTCCCTTGAAAATCCAGGTAACCAAAATGTAGAAGATCCAAAAAGGTCATAAAGGTGCCAGTACACCAAATGGGTTCCATTTGCTTGTTGTAAATACCAAGTTCTGTCATGAAACTCTAGATGGCGCAGGCTGATAGGATAGGTCCTTAATTCAATTTGGAAGCGATCACATTGTTATCACATAGAGCAGTTGATTGGTTGCTGTTGCAACAATAACTAACAATACTGTTAGTGTTTGCTGTTGGCTCACTCACTCGTCTTACTTTTCATATGAGTAACAGGACTGGGTTATTTGCAAATATATATAATATAGCCAGGGCTGGGTAGGTTACTTTTAAAATGTATTTCACTACAGATTACAAAATACATGCTTTAAAAAGTAATTTGTAACGTATTTCGTTACATCACTCAAGTTTAGTAACTTAATCTAAATACTTTAGAAAACTTTGGAATACTAATAAGTGTGGAACAAACACAAAAAAGTCATTGCAAGTTTTTATCTCACAATTCTGACTTTTTTCCTCAGAATTGTGTGATATAAAATTGCAATTGCGAGTTATAAAGTCAGAATTATGATTTAAACTCACAATTGTGAGGGGAAAAAACAAACTGTGAGAAAAAGTTGCAGTGACGAGTGAATTATAAAATGACTCACAAACAACTATCACAAAACATGAAAACAATCGTGGATTATCCCGGTCATGACAGGACAATTAAGTTAAGTTGACAGTTGACTTTTTTTTTTTTTTTTTACAAATTCAGTCATTTTGTCTTGTTCAGGATAATACTAAATAAAAATAACAAAATTTTTATGATCCCTCTTAAAAGTATTAAAATGTTGATGAAACTTAACTCCGCTTTTCCAGACTGTCAGAGTCAGAGAATCACCAATTGCTGTTTAAATGACATTAAAACTCAAAGTAATCACTTTGGTAATCTAAAATACTTTTCAGATGTAACTGTAATCTGATTACCACCCATTTAAAATGTAACTGTAATGAAATACAGTCACTCAAATTTTGTATTTTAAATACGTTACTAAGTTACTTGTATTTCGTTACTCGCCAACCCTGAATATAGCCACATGGCGTACATGCTAATATTATGAGGACACCGAGCAAATTCTAGTGATTTATGAAGAAAATTGTGTTTTTAAAATAAACAACATCTAAGAAATCAATTAGGTAACGGGGCAGTACGTCCGGATTGATCTTTCCAGTCGATTCAATATCACTGTACCTTTCAATATCACCAAATATACAGAAAAGAAAATAAGACCACATACATTAGATGTTCAAATGGCCTTCAGAAGATCCAGATGATGCAATATCCTGTTGAAAATGTGTCTTGTATGACACATTGTATGGCTCATAAAATGAATCCATGAATCAAATACTTCAGTTTAAAGGTATAGTTCACCCCAAAATGAAAATTTTGTCATTACTTAATCACCCTCAAGTTGTTCCAAACTTGTTCTTCTGATGAACACAAAAGAAGATATTTTGAAAAATGTTGGTAACCAGACAGTTGACGGTAGCCATTGACTTCCATAGTATTTTTTTTCACTTCCTGGTAACCAACTGTCTGGTTACCAACATTCTTTAAAATATCATCTGTTCAGATCAACGGAAGAAAGAAACTCATACAGGTTTTGAAAAACATGGGGGTGAGTAAATGATGGCAATTTTCGTTTTTGAATGAACTATCCCTTTAAGTCTCATGAAGAGATATTTTTTGGTCTTCCAAGTTTTGGTGTCATGATTTAATATCTCTATTTGTGTTTCGAAGATTATCTATTGGGGATTGACAGTTTTTTCATGTTGGGGTAAACTATTCCTTTTAGATTTTAGCTAGTCTAGAATCATGGTGAGTGACTAGCATTAACCAACAGAGGGTGACAGAGGGGCACAGTTTATGAAACAAAATCTGAATCATCTTATTTGTCGCATATAGTTTAATTAGAACTGAAGTTGCTCACGTATATCAATTTTTTTGTTTATATTAATGTGTTGTATGTGTTTTTCACTCCAGAGGTGCAGCATGTCAGGAACTGCCCCATCGACTGTGCTTCCATCTACTATAATGGAGTGCGTCGTTCTGGGATCTACACCGTAGTGCCCTCGCTGGGGGCCATGCCTGTGGAAGTCTACTGTGATATGGACACGGAAGGTACGAAACCACACAACAGCCAATAATGACTGTCCAGGACTCAACAATTAGAATGAGCCCATTGTTTAGTGCCAGTTGATGGTCCTGTTGGGCCAGTTTTTATTTTTACGCCTTGATTTTCTGTGGCACATTGACAATTCAGCTGAAAAAAAGTATCAATTTAAAGCATTTTAATGATGATAAAATTATATATATATGTATAGTTTTTATGTTCGTTTTAGTTTAATTTGTGCTTTTGTCATTTTATTAGTTTTTTTTGTTAAAATATTGCTAGTTTTAGTTAATTGTCGTTTTTATTTATTTCCAATTGCTTAAACTTATTTTATTATCGCCAAGGCAGCATTTCTACTTTGTGTTTAGTTTCAAATAATATTTCTATTTCAGCTTTATTTCAGTTTTTAATAGTTTTAATTTTAGTTAACGATAACCATGCTGATATATGCATTTGTTTTTTCCGCATGGACCAGTGAAAATATTGGGAAAGTACAAATGTGAACGTTTGCAGTTTGCACCCACTAGACCAGAAAATGCTTATTTTTGTTTTGCTAGACATCTACTGTGGATGATTCATTGTTTTATATTTATATTTGGTTTATTGGAAAACTTTGAGACTTACCGTAGAAAAAGAAATTCTGGTAATGAACATCTAAATCACTTCTCTTTTTATATCTAATAAGAATTCAGTTTTGAGCTGAAATGGCACCAGTGGGGCACATGAGGAACCTCTCTGAGGCTTAAAATAGCATGTGCAATCTTTTTGATGACCTGCAAAACACTATAGTATAATTGCTGCGGTCATAAGATGAAACCTAAATGACCTGGCATGTCCATTAAACTCATAAAAACGAGATTTGATTGTCGAATGCTTGGACGTACACTCATTTCCTCCCTAATAAAAACATTCATTTGATCATTCAAGCACTTGCCATAATATATGTCTCAGGTGGCGGTTGGACTGTGTTCCAGCGAAGGCAAGATGGCTCCGTGAACTTTGACCGCAGCTGGAAGGAGTATAAAGAAGGATTTGGAGACCTGCACACCGAATACTGGCTGGGAAATGAGCACATACATGACCTGACCAGCCAAGGAGACTATATGCTCCGTATCGACCTGGAGGACTGGAGCGGGAAACACAAACACGCTGTTTATCAGAGTTTCAGGTGAGGCACATCAATCACTGACTGAGTGGAAGGACTTCAAATGGATGCACAATGTTCAGTAGTGACTAAACATCTGGCCCGGTAACTAAAACCACTTCAAATCCTTGACGAACTGTGAGGAATCCAAACTTTGTCTGTGCTTTTGCAGTGTGGAGGACGAGGCCACTCAGTACCGTCTGCATGTGACGGGCTTCAGCGGGACAGTGGAGGACTCTTTCAGCTGGTACCACGACAAGCAGGGCTTCAGCACACCTGACACGGGCAACATCTGTGCCGAGATCTCCCACGCCGGCTGGTGGTACAACCAGTGTTTCTATGCAAACCTCAATGGCATCTACTATAAGGTATGGTGTGGCTTGTTGCTTATAGGCTGATATCAACCAAAGGTTGTAGGTTTAAGTCCCAGAAATGTTAAATCATGAGCTGCTGCTGTTGTCTTTGAGCAAGACACTGAACTCCAGGTTCACTGCCTACAATATGTAATAACTTTTCTGCTAAATGAAGAATAATCTAATGTAAAATCTTTAATCATTTTAAATATTGCTATTTAGGTTGAATTTATTTTTATTTTAGTTTTTAGTTTTAGATAGTTGTCGTTTTTATTTATTTCCAGTTAATAATTTTATTGCTTCAACTTAAACTTATTTCAGTTTATTATTGGCAAGGCAGCATTAGTTTTTGTTTAATTTAAGTTATCAAATAATATTTATATTTTATTTTATTTCAATTAACAATTTTTAATAGTTTTAATCATTGTTCAACTTTTCGACTAAATGAAGAATAATCTAATTTAAATCTTTAATAATTTGTCATTTAACCTGTATGAGTGTAATATTTTTATCATGCTCTTAAAAATCTTTTTTTTTTTTTAATTAATTTTTAAATTATTGGAAATAAAAATAATTTCATATTTTTTGAAAAGCTTGTTTTATATATGTTTTTACATAGTTTATGACTCTACTATGAAAATGTGTATTAAGAAATAAAAATACATTTCCTGAGCATTATTTTCTGCAATTTTTGCAAATATTTTATCAAATTAATGTGAGCCAAAGGAGGAAATAGGATGTGCAATATTTTTTGATGACCTGCAAAATCCTGACACTTGCTGAGGTCATAAGATGAAACATAATATATATTTTTTTTAAATGTTGAAAACTTGCAATTTTTCTATCAAATTAAATTTCAAAAGATCAAAGGTCCAATTTTATTTCACATGTCATGAAAGTCTTCTCTGTGATATCATTTCCTGTTTTATGGAATTCTTTGCACATGATGGCTTTTTTGTGAGACAAAATCTATTTGCATTCAAACTCAGGACAGTTAAACCAACTACGTTTGACCTCAAAAACAAAAAAATCCCCAAATGAATTTTAGAAACGCATACTAATTATAAAGATTGTCCGAATAAAAGCATAGATTTAAAAAGTGACGGATAATACTCACATTTGAAGCCAAATGTTCTTGTGGTGTTCTGTCATCCCGACTGATAGGGCGGCCGCTACTCTCCGAAGGGGAAGAACCCTCTCGGTCCGGACGGTATCGTTTGGTACACCTGGAAAGATTCTGATTATTACTCTCTGAGGAAGGTAAGCATGATGATCCGACCCAAAACCTTCCGACAGCATCTGTCACCCTGAATCAGGCCCGACCGATGAGCTCGGGCCCATCCGTCAACCAGCCAATCACAGTTCTCAAGAGCCACAGCGATGTAGGATGGATGGATTCTTTCATGGTGAAACAGAGAAAAACACGTGTACGGACTGGCTCATTTCTCTGAATGTATTCAAGGAGGCCATTTTTTTATAGTAGGTTCATACCGAAGACCAGAGAAGGACTGCTGCTGAAACAGTAAAGTCAGTGTTTGCCATTCAGTCAGCCTAATATGTGTCACATGCCTATATTTTATATACCCATGGATTTGAGATTTAAATAAACATTTTGTTGACTTATTTTATAAATGTGTATTATAAGTAGTTTTCAGTACATTGGGACAAAATGCCCTTATATTATTCTCTCTCAAAACTAATAGCAACAAACACCTCACAGCAGATTAAGCACCTGGGATCATTGCATGATTAATGATGCATTGATGCATTTAATCAAACATACACTACCGTTCAAAAGTTTGGGGTCTGTAAGATTTTTTTAATGAAAAGTTTGTTCACCAAGGCTGAATTTTTTCGATCAAAAATACAGTAAAAACTAAAAAAGTCTTTGTCTATACTGAAAAAAATATTACTGACCCCAAACTTTTGCGCTTATGTTTTGAAAGATAAAATTATAAATATAAAAAATATTTTTTTGAAATATTGCATAATTATATAGAATCACATATATTTTGATTGGGAAAAAAACTTAAATGTAAAAGCATAGTATTTGGGGTAAAAAAAAACTGAAGGAGTGGGCGCCCCCAAAAACCAAAGCCAAAAACACCGTAGCTTAAACAAATTTCATTTGTGAAATATGCCTGTAATAATAATGTAGTTTCCTGATGTACACTCTAATGTACTAAAAGCAAAAAATAAAATGGTTGTTATAAAATACGGGAGTTTAATAAATGCCAAAAGCGATTGAAATAAATGGGAAATGAAAACCTTTGTTTGAACATGTAGGACTTTTTTTTGTCGTAAATGTCTCTGCTATTTTAAACATACATTCCAAAATGATTTCTGTTCTTTCGTGAGATTAATAAACCACAACATCACACAAAAAGGTCTTATTGGTGTGTAAAGCACATTCAGAGAAGCAACACCTCTTTTGAGACGGCCTCATTCACATTCTCCATAAACACACAGCTGACTCGCTGTTAATAAAGTCCCGCCGCCGATTTTCAGAACACTTTGTATTGGTTTGTTACAATCTTTGCATGTAACAATGTAGACCTTTTCTCTGTTTCATCAAGACACTGGTGGACTTTTTGCAGCTTCAGGTTTTTTGTGATTACATTAAATACACAATTCAAAAAAATGACGTCAGATCAACAGAGGGTTATTACTCGGAACAGTTATTATAACAGTAAGGTTTTTTTTTTTCCATCGCAATGATTTTTGCAGGTTTTGGATCCGGAGTGAAAACCGAAAGCAACTCATTCCCACTAAATGTTTATTGTACACAGGATCAATACAAATCAACACCATTATGACTAAAAGTTTGCTAAGTAGTATGTCCTACTATAACAGACTGGTGGGAGTGGCCTAGTGCTGAAACAATGGGTGTTGAAATTTTCCTACCCATTGTCAAAAGCTTTTTTTGTTTTCTCTAGTGAGGTAGCACTCATTTTCAATAGATTCACCTGCGGGCGCCATCTTCTGGCGAGACGCGGGAATTCATTCGGCATGACCCTCGCAGTGCATTATAGGGATTTTCTAAGTTTAGTGCATAGGCATAAATTTATTATCTACAGTTGAGTGTACATGAGTTGTACACTCATTATGAGACTGAATGAGTGCACTAAACGTTCAGACACCACGACAAATGGCAGTCCCTTCAAATAGCGCCCTATTTAAAGGTATAGGAAGCAATTTCGGACGCCGTCTCAGAGTTTCCGGTTACTTGCACTGCATTCATTTTTAGATAGACACTCAGAGAAATAAAAAACTGCACCGCATGGCATACAAATCAGTATTTATTAAATCAATCTCAATTGTTTTGTCATTTTGTGTGCAAAAGACTTGCAAACACTGCTATACATATAAAATATATGAACAATGGAAAACATGCACCTGACTGAGTATAATTTCATTTTTACATGATAAGAAATTGGTGATAATTGCACTGAGGTGGAAGCATCAAGCTGAGCACAATCTCCATTTGTAATTTGGCTTAACTAACGTCTGTTATGGGGGAAAAGGACCAGCCCTCCTGAAATCACCTGCAGAACCTTCTAATGAAAACGGTTGGGTTGTTTATGGGCGTTACCAAATACAAACAGGATGATGCATCTGAAAGGCCATAGTAAAGTGCAGTGGATAAAAAGCATGTTTTTTTTTGCAGGGTCTATACAAAAAGGGCACAATGAAACTAGGCTTAGCCTCATAATTCAAACGATATACGTTTAGATCACTTGTATAAAAGTAGTAAATGACGTCATGTCTCTCTCAATGCAAGTTCATATTTATCTTATATCAAAACTTTGAGGGTCAAAACAGAATGTGGAACATCCGAATCAACAACTAGACAATTATAATAATTAAAGCCCCCATATAATGATTCTTCAGACAATCTGTAGTTGCTTTTTAAAAAAACACTTGAGCTTGGCCAGTTCTTTCAGAGACGCTATCTTTGGCCTGAGATCGAAAGGATATTTTTATGGCACTGATATCATGACACAAATAACAGGAACAGAAAAAAAAGAGCGACAATAATCAAGAGGAACAGAGAAAATGAAGAGAGAACGAGGCAGCTTCCAGACGGTCGCTCCACCGTTACATAGTAACAAACCGACTGTGAGCGTGTCGTAGTTTCTCTGCAATCTGCAAAAACAAACGGCATTTTAACGGCTGTAACATTTCCAAAAAAAAGTTTTACTATTGTTTAGACACTTTACCATCTCATAGAATTTGACTTGCTCCTCCAGGTATTGCTGCATCACCCTGTTGTAGTCATAGATACGGTTGCTATGGAAGTGGTTCATCTCCGCTGCATAGAGGACAAATGTCAAATTCATTAATTTAAAAGTTTCAAGCTCTGTTTAAAAAGGCTTGATCAGTCACAACAGATGCCTACAAACACCGGATGACACGTGTTGGGTCAGTGCGTTACAGGGTTCACACTCTTTCTGTCCAATGAAGAAATAAATAATAATAATAATAATATTAATTAATAATAATAATATTATTATTATACACCAGGTTCAAAAGTTGAGTCAGTATAATCTTTTTTGAAAGAAGTTAACTTCCATTCAGCAAGGATGCATTTAATTGATCTAGTGTGACATTTTTATAATGTTACAAAAGATTTAAATTTCAAATAAATGCTTCTCTTTTGAACTTTCTATTTAAAGAATCCTGAAAAAATTCCCCTAAAAATATTACATTGTTTTCAACATTGATAATGAGAAATGTTTCTTAAGCAGCAAATCATCATATTAGAATGATTTCTGAAGGATCATGTGACACTGAAAACTGGAGTAATGATGCTGAAAATACAGCTTTGACATCACACAAATATTACATTTTACAATATATTAGAAACAGTTATTTTACACTGTAATATTTCACAATATTTATGTATTTTTGATCAAATAAATGCAGCCTTGGTGAACATAAGCGGATTTATTCAAATATAGACTTTTTTTTTACTGTGTATATAAAATATCTAATAAATACATACTTTGAAATACAGTATAATAATCCATCCACCCATTTTCCACAATCACAGGTAGTATAATAAAATATGAACAATATAATGCAGTAAAAATAATGAGAAAATAACATTTGTCCGTGCATTTTCCACTTTACAGATCTTGAGTTAAAGAAGTGCATTTAAACTGTGCATAAACAGAAAAATGTATATTGAAAAAACGTCCATGGCTTTTCCTAGTCCGATAATCCGTTACAGAAATTCCCTGTTATTTCCAGGCCCGTGGGAACCCTGTAATCAACGCCGTTTATATTTATTGAGCCTGTTGAAAATTATAGATATTTTTCCAGCATTCCAATGTTGTGCTAATTAGTGGAATTATGACTCTCCAACTTGTGTAAACCATTCCCATCAATCCTGTTATTAGTTATGTGTAAAACTACACCTCAGTTACTATATAATCTTTTAAAAGGTGGTTATGGTGTATAAATGCTTTCGGGGTCAGTGCAATTAGGTCACAATACCTTGCAGAGCGTACGACATGGAGCTGGCACGTTTAGACATGGTGGTCTTATCGGAGGAGCTGATTTTACCGGTGGCCACTAGTTTATCGGCTTCCTTTACCTTCTCTATGGCAGCCTGTTCAAGAGAAAGAGGCCTCAAAATGCAGTAAGCCAAGTGAATTCTTCAATATTCTATGCTCCCATCCACTTTTAAAAGATCCATTGGCTCTGCTCAAACACCTAGTGAGCTGCCTAAAGGTCACTTACGCGGTTCTATGATGGTTAGGATGCTCACTAGGTTTTAAAGCAGAGTGTGTGTCTATAAGACACAAATTTCCAGGTGGACATGGTGAGGGTAGTAGTGCTTTCGTTTACCTTGTGAACTCCAATAGTGTCAGGAAAGCATCCCAGCAGACCTTTGTACTCATTGTTGGTTTCCATGAGGAAGTGAAGGTCTTTTCTAGGCTAGAGAGAGAAAGAAAGACAAAACCGAATGAAGCAGACACACCCAGGGTCACTTTATTCAATCGCATACGAAATGTCCACATCACTCAAAGAACGTTCAAACTGTCAACTCAATGTCAACAAGCAAGTGTATTCTATGACAAAGATTGTTTCAGTCACTCAGGATGTATTTTAAATAATGTTTAAATGGTGTAATATTTATGAGTTTGATTATGTCCTCATTCGTTTCATCGTGACTGCCGTGCACTTCCTAAGAGAGCCCGCCCTCATGCTCCTCTGATTTTTCTCGCACTTTGCGTTTGGTTTGGACACGGTGTTTCAAATTCACATTTTAGTACTTTTTTTTTTCCACTAGAGTTAACGGAGTTCTAGACATATTCATTGCTTAACTGGCGCCACAGGACCACTTATCAGAAAAGTCCTTCCAACAATCACAGTTTGAAGGCCAAAACGACAGGCAAGTTCTCTTACATGTCATGTTTCATTCATTGATAACAATGAAGATGAATAACACAAGGCTAAATGATCATGGACAGGCGTGAGTCAGAGCTGAATAATCACAACTCTGGCTTTCTCCACGTATACAGAAGCTTTCAGGGTCCCGATCATCCTGTCTGGGTTTATTTTGAAATTATCTTAAATATACGACTGTTCAAAAGTTTGGGGTCAGTAAGACTTCAATATTTTATATTATATATATATATATATATATATATATATATATATATATATGTATATATATATATATATGTATATATATATATATATATATATATATATATATATATATATATATATATATATATATATATATATATATATATATATATATGGGTCAGTAAGACTTCCAAAAAAAAAAAAAATTATATAATATATAAAAATAACATAAAATAAATAAAAATAATAATAATAATATATATATAAATTGTGCACTTATTCAGCAAGAATGCATTAAATTGACCAAATGTGACTATAAAGACATTTGTTTCAAAAGATTTCTATTTCAAATAAATGCTGCTTTTTTAAACTTCTCTATTCATGAAAAGTAGGGCTGCACGATTTAATTTGCACGATACGAAAAATAACATTGAACTAGAAAACGCTTAAACGCGATTCTTAGTGCGAATATTAAATCGCAAAGGCTGTGATTATTTTTTATGCGCAGCTTGTCAATGAAGTACGGCTCCAAATGCTGACCTATCTGAAAGCACCGCAAGTTTGAGTCGCTAATAATGTACATTTGAAAAAGCAAACATCTTTCCAGACATGAGAAGCATTTATTAATATCTTGTCTAATAAAAGACAACATTAATAACATGTTTTTAGTCCAAACTCACTTCATAATGACAGTTGAGCATTCTTCTGAGATGATGTGATTTCTTACACAGAATAAGACAGTCCTGTGTTTATTAGTCATGTTTAATCTTCTGTTTATTCAGCTATTACGATATCACACGTGTTATCTTCTTCTGCTGCAGGGCATATTTTGAGTTTCTGCGCAAGAGCACCATCTGGCTTTCAGATGGAGAAGTATTTACTACTGATCACAGAGCCGTACAGCACTGACAAGCTGCGCATTAAATAATCGTAGCGTTTGCCAAATTGAATGTGATAAATCGTGCATCCCTAATGAAAAAAAATTTATTGGTTTCCTCAAAAATATTAAGCAGAACAGAATGATTTCTGAAGGATCATGTGACACTGAGGACTGGAGTAATGATCCAGAAAATTCAGCTTTACTTCAATTTTAAAATACAATGACATTTTAATATGGTAATGACATTTCTCAAGATTACCGTTTTTTATGCATTTTTAAACAAATGAATGGCGACTTGGTGAGACTTCTTTCGAAAACATTTTTTAAAACAAATGTAAACTGCCCCCAAACTTTTGAACGATAGTGTAATTTCTTGGTATCCAAGAATGTTTTGATACATGAACAGCTACACTTCCCCTATCACGTAAGAGGTTAAGAGACACAACTTCCTGATATAAAGAGAACGGAGATGTTCTACAGCGTTTTATTCAAGGTTTTCAATACCTGCTCCGCTACCATCTGAGCGATCTCCTCATAGGTCTTTCCTGCTGCCGTCAGTGCGTCTGTGAGCGTAGCCTCTCCTGTGGGTCAAACAGAACCACACATTCAGGATAATAAAAACAGACTAAGAGTTGAACATCAAGACTGTGAACACAAAGACTGCTGGTTCAATCTCAAGCGAGGAGACGGAGGAAGGTCACGATCTTGCTTTATCACCATAGTGACCTTGTCTAATCTTTCAGGCAGTACATGCAAATATTATACTGCTTGTATAAAGTCGCTTGGTACAGAAAAAAAAGGGAGCGTTAACAACAGGAACAAGAACGTGTTTGATTACTAGTTTCTCAGTATTAGACCAGATGGTTAACCAAGATAATGATGGTTAACCACTGAACCAAATATAGTGATGTAAAATATTTTTGACATCACTAAATTTCTTTACTAAGAGGAACCAAACAGTTTCTGATACCTTCATATCCACTGCTGGTGAACACTGACGACAGGTTTTGGAAAGCTTTGCCAATGCGTTGATATTCCTTTGGAAGGGCTGAGAAAAACAAGAATAACAGGAAATAAGACTAATCGGCCTGAGACTCTTGAAAGTTGAAGTATATTTCATTTGCAGAGATTTGTTATAGTATTTCAAAGTTGGACAATGAAATATGAGGCATGAACAAAGTACAACATCTCAGAAACAAGCAAATTTGGCTCCTTTTCATCATGGAACTCTTTTTTTGTCTCTTTTTCATGGAACTATATGGGGGGGGCTTTAAGATTTTGTGAAACTGTTATTTTAAAATGCAATTTATTCCGGTGATGCAAAGCTAAGTTTCCAGCACCATTGCTCCAGTCTTCAGTGTCACATGATCCTTCAGAAATTACTCTAATATGCAGATTTGGTGCTCAAGAAATATTTATTATTATTAAAAATGTTGAAAATTTTTTATTGAAACTATTACATTTTTTTCAGAATTCTTTGATGAGCAGAAAGTTCTAAAGGACAGGATTTACTTAAAATAGAACATCATAAATGTCTTTACTGACATATTTAATGCATCCTTGCTGTATAAAAGCATTATTATCTTTTTTTATGCGGAGTGAAATTTTAAGTGTCATGACGAGGGATACTCACGGCCTGTGCAGCGTTTCCAGTGTTCATTTCCTATCGTCAGCAAGTCTTTCACGCCGTCGTCCATCGACCTGGTGAAACGGTTGAACTGCTCACACTTCTGCTCACTGAAGAGAACAAGACAACATAGATGAACATCTATACTCATTATTAGCTGGCAGACAATCTTGGACAAGCAACAAATCAGCTTCTGGCTGATCATATCAGCTACAATACAATAAGATCAAGCTAATAACCATCTAGGAGCAGCTAGAAGCCATCTTAAGCTGAATTGTCCACCAGTGAAGTGATCCTAAAGTGGGCTGTAGGACTTACACTTCAATCAGGTCAAGGTCTGGCAGTCCCTCGGACTCTATAGTGGAGAAAATCATGACGCCGACAGTCTCGTCTTTTTCAGCTTTTCTCTTTCCCGTTTTCCAGTCCTGTAATGCAGATGTGTAATAAAATATTGTAACAACGGATTTGTCTCAAAACTTAAGACACAAATTTAGACGAAAGATTAAAATCGATTAGTCAATAGCTATACATTTATTAAATACTAAAAGCACTCGCCTTCTCATCTTTGTAGGAGAGAAACAGCTGGAAGACTTCACTGCAGGAGATAACCGGATGCCGGCACATTCGCGACATCCAAGCCTGAAGCCTCTCCATACGCATTTTTATAAACTCCTCCTCAAATCGACCTAAAAAAGGGGGGGCATTAATCAACCTCATTTTAATTTCAAACTTTTTTACAGGGAACAATATGCAATAAAAGAGCTTACCTGTCACCTGTTTATCAGGCAGGCAGGGGATTGGAATCGCCGACCCAAATTTATCCAAAAGCCTTTCATATAACCAATCGAAGTGCTTGTATCTGTGATTGACAGGTTTGTTTGTGGTCTGCAAAAGGATTGGACGAAACAACATCAGCCGGAATGAAGACATTTAATTTAAACATGACTGTTTCTGTACTTACAGTAGGTGTGACTTGGTACTCAATGTAACTCTTGAGGCCGTACATTTTGGTGCCCTTTTTAGGGTCAGCGACAACACAGTCCAGCTGACAGTCTGGATACGCCCACACTGGCCCAACTTCTCCCATCTGAAAAACAGTATATACACACACATATTCAGTGTCAGATAAATACTTTAGAATATAATACAGTAAATGCAACAGTTGATGAAGCCATGAATAGCATTTTAGTACACCATTACAAAAGTAAAAAATATTGATATTACAGTTAAAAAAGCATTATACATGAAATAAACAATACAATAAATGGTACAGTAAATGAGTGACTTACATAAACGGGCAACTTGGTTCCTTTGGCGGCCTGTTTGGACAGCAGGTACAACTCAGGACCTGATTTAGAGAAGCCAGGAAATCTGCAAAGAGAAGATGCGGCTTACAAAGGACAAAGCATGAAATGATATTAAAAAAAAAAAATTATACCTCAAAGCACAAGCAAATGTGAAAAAGCACATCAACTGGAAAACATGTTATACAGAATGATTTTTAAATAAAATAGTAGTGAAAAGTGCATTACGTAATCAAATGACTTTTTTATGTAACAAGCATTACTTTTAAAAGCAACTTTCCCCAACACTAGTAGTGACAGAAATATTGTTAAAGCTGTTTTATGGAATGAAATGTGTCCGTTTTGAAATGATCAGTATTGGGTGATAAAAATGCACACTTGGGAGATTAACAGAAGTGTTGGCAGTTCTAATTAAACCGATTAGGCCACTGATAAACGGACAACGTACGTTGTCTGTTTTCAATATTTTTAAGTAAACTTCAAATAAATATGGTGTAAAATAAGTTAATTTGAGCAGTTTTGTGTGCATCTTGTTTGCTTTATTATGTGTATTATTATGTGAATCTTGGTTGCGTCTCTAATCTGTGTGGTGCAATGTGACTTACTTATTGAGGGCAATTTTCATGGATGAACCATGAGCTCCGCCTCGGTTAATAGCGCCACTGTCTCCAACCTCAGATTCAGCATAGCCACCCGATGACTTCACGTCATCCCACTCCTCGTCCCATTCATCGTCTTCTGCACCTACAAACAGTCATTACACAAACTTCAAACACGCTTCAAACTAAAACGCTCCGTGAGAACCAGGTGTTAGTTAGCCAAACCCAAGAGTTAGGACAAATCAGACACGCTAACTAACCTTTGACAGAAGCTTTATTGGTCTACTCTAGTGAAAATGACGCTACAGCTGTAATTTGTGCAAAAAACAATTATATTCAAGCAATAAAAACATCATAACTCCATATATGATGGATATTTATCATCATACGATTTAAAGTCTAGGTTTCTGACAACAGTAAAACAATGAAATCTATACACAACATTAATTTGAAAAGTAGTAAAAATACATGAAGGGATGGGGGAAAAAAAAAAAGTTTCCACATCAGTTTTAAAGTGACCATTTAAAAAGTTTCGGTATGTTAGTTAGCCCCAATGGGGACTGTAGTTGAATACACACAATTCACAGCAAGAAAAACCCTTTAAAAAAACCACAACAAACATTCTCATACACAAACACTGTTGAGCTCATGCAGCTTGTTATTAAAACCACAAAGTCCTTACATGAATGTCATGATTTACCTGAGAGCTCAATAAGACATGGGTAGGGGTAAATGTCTTCAGAAAAGAAGGAAAAGATGATTTGTTATTATAAAATAAATCTTTTAAGCTTTTTCACAACAAATATCAGCTCGAGATATTCTAAAGTGCACTATTGTGCTTTCCATTTAAAACTATTAAACTGATTGCGCAAGCACCGAGGGTAAAAAAAATCAAACCATATTTAATTCCTAGAATTGTGTGAGTGGATGAGTAATTCAGTGAAAAAAAAAAAATCATCTTGCTCTATAACAAAAAATCTGTTTTCATTATAAAACATCTCCAAAACAAATCCACAGACTCCGTTTATCATGAATCTACATTTTACGGCACAGGGGAAATGTGAAGCTCTTTATGGCTCCAAAATGAAACAAATGATGTTCCAGAGATGACATCACTGTTGGCAAAGTTCAGACTAACACTAACACATGACTCAAAGTCACAGGTGGGATCACTTAACCACGCCCACATTTTCCACAACTAGTTGTAAAACAACTTCAATATATTTTTTCTTCATACTTTCAAATAAAACAATGCATGCTGAATGCTACATATTCAACAAAGCATACCGAGCTTTCCATTTCTGCTGTCGCATGAGCCTAAAGCAATATCATCTGCAATTTTTAACATCTTATGTTCCTCTTTATATAATTGGACTGCCAAGAGTTAAGATTTTACATAAAACTTTGTTCATTAGTGCATACTGTGCAACTCAAACAAGGAAATATACAGTAAATTCTGGGCAGAATGTTAGTGTTCCATTAATCAATGCATTCTTACTCTATTGGTAATAAAGAATCTGTACATCAATGTAACAATATGCAGGCTACTGAAAAACTCCAGAGCTTTCCTATTTTCTAAATATGCTGGACTGAAACCCTTAAAGAGGAATGTAACAGCTCCCAGGGAGGAATAAACATTTTATGTATTTATGCCTTGTGGCTGTAGTGTTCAGTTTTCCATTTAGGCATAAAAAGACAGAATCATATTCTATTTATGTTCTAGATTAATTTACTTAGACCAGGGGTTCTCAAGCAGATGGCCAGGGTAAAGGGCCTTAGCAAACTTCCAAGGATGACTTGACTTAAAATAAGAAAAAGACAAGCATAAAAAAAAAAAGCTAAAACATCTAAATATTTCTCATTTTAATTTACTTCTTTTGAAGAAACAGGATCCACACTATATTTTGGTATATATTTTTTATATTTAGGTGGTCTCATTTGAAAGCTAGGATTTTAGACATGAAAATTATTTCCACCCACTTACATTTCCTGCTGGTACTGAGACACGAACCCGTGACTTTCGGATTAGGCCACGAATGCCCACTTTAGCTACTTTTTATTACTCATAGGTCCCACATATTAAAATTAATCTGAAAACAAAACTAGGGGGCTTTTTGTTGTGGACAATGGGGTACCTTGGGAGTCAAAACGTTTGAGAACCAATGGTTTCCCGCTGAACAATCAAACATGGGTTTATTCGGGTTGTTACCTGGACCCTGGTAGGCCTGTGGGTGTCCCTGTCCTCCAGAATGCCACGCATTACTGCTGGTTTTCCCCGTCTCTGTGCCCTCTGGCTGAGCCGGCCAGTTATTAGAAAACCCACCAGAGGCATTATTGTCAAATGTTGCCCATGGATCATTTCCATTACTTGTCTAAAAGAAGGAAAAAGAAAAACAAGTTTACAATTAAAAAATGCACCGTTTTTGTGTGTCCCTTTAAATGCAAATGAGCTGGTGCTCCCGGCTCCCTTTCAAGAAGAAGACAGAGCTTCAAGAGCTCTTGCTCCGGGATACTGGCAACAACAAAAACAGGACAAATCTTTGGCACTGAAAATGTCAAACTGTTAGTAGTGGTGTTCAGCCTTCATACGTTTCAGAATCCATCTTTGTGAAAACCCAATGTTGAAAAAAAACAAAAAACACTGATTGCGAAGCAGTCACAAAATGATTGGCGCAAACGTATAAGACTTCACCGGTTTTCTTCAGGACGAAAATGAAATTTAACCACAATGTCATCAATGACTCAGATGGTGGGAGTCTAATGTGCATTCGTACATCCCAAAACACAACACTTGCAATGCCTCTTTGGCGCAGACAAACTCCAGCTTCTACAGCAAGGACACAGAAATGGCGGACACTGTGCTTCTCGCACAGACCGTCACCGGCTGTGGGCGGGCTCTGAATCAGCTAGTTTGAAGAGCTGCTTTTGACTTATGGGTATTATATTAAAAAAAAAAAAAAAAAACGGTAACACTTTACAATAAGGTTCATTAGTTAACATTAGTTAACAATATTAGTTATCATGAACTAATCATAAACTGCACTTATACAGCATTTATTAATCTTTGAAAATGTTACTTTCAATATTTACAAATACATTATCAAAATCTTGTTAACATTAGTTAATGCACTGTGAACTAACATGAACAAACAATGTACAACTGTATTTTCATTAACTAACGTTAACAAAGATTAGTAAATACAGTCACAAATGTATTGCTCATGGTTAGTTCATGTTAGTTAATACATTAACTAATGTTTAACTAATGAACCTTATTGTAAAGTGTTACCAAAAAATTAAATTAGTGAGTGGATTTTTACCATTATAGGCTGATTGTTCTCACACACTGCGGACACACGTCCTCTCATAAAAGCGAATTGTGTGTAATAGGTCACTAATAGTCACTAATAACTATTAGTTCACTAATAGTCACTGACCAAAACTCTTCAAATCTTTTGCATAGCATAGCAGAAGTCTCGAACATAAGGAAAAACAGCTTTGTGAGCATGTTTATACATTTCATCTTTTCATTTCATCTTTTTTCAATCTGTTGTCCTGTAGATTGTATGTATTATAATAATGCACATACTCACAATTTTTCATAACACATGCCCCAAGTATCATTTGCCTTTATGTTAGACATGCATTTTTGACCATTTCCTGCCTACCAGCGAAAAGTTCTTTTTATCTGAGAAACTTTAAAAAGACGAAAAAAAAAAAAAAAAAAAAATCCCACTCACATCCGATGACAAGTGTGCTCTAATAACCTTTGGTTGTTATTATATTAGCCTGAAAAACACTATTTGTGAAGCTATTTTCAGAGGTCGGTCGATTCAAGGACTTCTAAAGAAGGCCCACGAAATGGGAATATACATAGATGGATGGACATGTTGAATAGAAAGTGATGTTTACCTTCCAGATGGATGCTTTGTCAACACTGAACAATTGACTCTCAAATGGACCTCTGGCTGGCCTTGATGACACAAAAGCCCAGAGCCACAGAGACAGAAACCATAAGCTCTGTGTTTCCGAATCATCGTCATCTGGCCTCCCACACATACACACAACATCCAGACCTCATTCATGTTATCATCCCGTCATAATCAACATCACATATCAGGAACTTCAAGCTGCTTCGAGCATGACAAGTGATTTGAGCCAAATGCATGTCAAACGATTGCTGCAAACATCAGTTATTTTACCACAGTCGACAACAGACATGCATCAGACAAAGTCCAACACTGTGTTTGGTTTCTACTTATTTGCTCATGCAAAAACCACATCATGCATCAAGAATGTAGCACCATGCTGTGAAACACTGTTTTGGAAAGTGTTTGTGTGTGTCTGGAAAGCTGCTTTGGATAAAAATGTGTGCTAATGTAAAATGTAATACAGATTATTTGCTTATTTGAGAACCCGAATTCAACTTTTCTTGTGGCGTTCTGTTTTTTCACAAGCTCACGAATACGATTTCATCAGTTTGCAGCCAGTCCAGGCGGCTAAAAAGAAGTCTATTAAAATCTTGACAACAGCTTTTAGTTCAGTTAAACAAGCATATGAAAAATGAAACTATGACATATAAAGAAAAAAATATTTCTGTCCCATAAAAAGCAAATTCTGCAACATAAATCAGAAGCAGCTACCTAACATATAACTGAATCATTGAGATTGTAAAAGCTGTGACGTGACCATTTAGCTGAAACAGTGCTGATCAGTTTGATTGAGGTGTGATTTGTAGTGTGATCAATGGGGTCTGATTCAATCTGAATGCATTCAGACCCCAAGAACAGGGTGTTTAGCTTTGGTCTTGTTAGTGAGGGCTCCAGGACGAGCATGCATGGCCCGAGTCCATGCCAAATGAATTTTGGGTACCTCATCTGGAGAGGTGGGGGAGACGCCAGGGGTGACTGGGGTTTCCGGCTGAGCTACATCCACCTTAGGGGAAAGACGTGACATCATCATAAAGCGCCTGAAAGGGAAGGGTTACCCTGACATGACAAGACCTTCCTCATCAAACGACTGATTTGCTCAATAGCAGAGGCAAAACTGAGACCTGCACAGCTTCACGCTTACACTGAAGGGATTACAAGAGACATTTCAAGATACGGCTTGGTCATCAAATAGTTTGGAAAGCCAAGAGGTGACTAATAGACAATCATGCAACTTTACCATCAGCATTCAGACAAATGCTTGTATCAAAACTCAACTACAACTCAAGAAATTACCAAGCGGTCAACGCCCCAGCACTCAGAAAACACCAGTATTTGTGTTTTCTGTACAACTTTTCACAGACACTGCTGCATTTTTATTTTAATTAACGTTTTTCGCAACGGCTTATTGTTGTAGTAGTAATGCATTTCAGATAACCCTCCAATGAAACACACAACAAAATACTTAGGCCTAAATTTTAGATGTATGTATTTGAATGGCATCTATTTGGATTACCAACTTTAATCAGCCATATATGAATGAAAGAGGTAAAAAAGTAACATTTCTACTAGTACTAATAAACTGAATGCATTTTAAATACACGACCAGATTTAAATTAAAATCAATGAATGCTCCAATTTGCCTTTTCCACAGATAGCCATATTTTAACCATTTTCAATTTTAACTGAATAACTGTACTTTATATCACAATTAATTGATTAATGCTGATTCTAAGCAATTTGAATAAATGCATTTTGAAAATATTTAAATAAAATCAAATGGATGCAAATAGTTAACACACTATGCCATAATATTGTTTTATGTGTAGAAATCTTACCCGTTTCATTTATGCATGATTGCCAAACAGGCATCAGATTAAAGGATTAGTTGACTTTAAAATGAAAAATACCCCAAGCTTTACTCACTCTCAAGCCATCCTACGTGTTTCTATGACTTTTTTCTTTCTGATTAACACAATGTATTAATAAATATCCTGACGCATCCAAGCTTTATAATGGCAGTGAGCGGGAAACAACGAGTCTGAAGTTCCAAGAAAGTGCATCCATCCATCATAAATATACTCCATATGGCTCCGGGGGGGTTAATAAAGGCCTTCTGAAGCGAGATGCGTTTGTGTAAGAAAATATCCATATTTAACAAGTTATGACCGCCAGAAAGCCTTCCATATTCAACTTAGGCAGAAAGTTTAACTGACGCGCTTTCCTTAGTAGAACAGTGAAAGCATAGGACATAGTGTAAACATTTTGAACTGCGAAAGTCATTACACTTCCTTCGTAACTCCTATACGGAAAGCGGTCTGGCGAAAGATAGACATTTTTCTTTATAACATGTTAAATATGGATTTTTTCTTACTCAAAGATATCGCTTCGGTTCAGAAGGCCTTTATTAACCCCCTGGAGCCATGTGGAGTACATTTTTGATGGATAGATGCACTTTCTTGAGCTTCGTTGTCCCGTTCACTGCCATTATAAAGCTCTGATGCATCTGGATATTTATTAATATAATGCTGATTGTGTTCGTCATAAAGAAGAAAGTCATATACACCTATGATGGCTTGAGGGCGAGTAAAGCTTGGGGTAATTTTCATTTGAAAGTGAACTAATCCTTAAGTTTATTAGTTGGTTAAAGTTAAAACAGTGTAATCCAAATGGGTGGAAATTTAATATGCAATTAAAATACATAATTCTTGAATTTAGGCTTAAATTTTATTTATTTTTTTGTGTGTGTGACGACATTCTGTATTACTACTTGACCCACCCATAAAAAAAATGACTTTGAGAGCTAATATTTATGCTTACAGATCAAAGGGAAGTCTGTGGTTTAACAGTGCCACACATTTTACAATGACTCATAAAATATCTTGCATTGCTGTTGGTTTCACATCTGTTATCAGAGATCCATCGAGCACAAGCAGACTATAGTTAATAGGTTAAAGTCTGTTCCTTGACAAGTCAATCAGCTTCAGGGTTTAAGATAATAGACAATTGTTTGTCATCAGGAGGTGGGTTTACATGATCAGTTCATGAATCATAATTATATGCTAAAGGTACTGACAAGCTTAGTTGAGCAACATGAACTCAACATACTAAACATGGAAATAATGTTTATCATCATAATCTTTTCGATGTTTCTTAATCTTTAATCATAGCTTTCTATGCCTCTTAGGCTGATGGTTAATATTAACCAATTAAATGTTTAAATTAACACGAAAACATGAAAAAGATCTCACCTGACCCTTGTGAAAAAGTGTACTTAATTGTAATGAATCACTTGTAGTGTACTTAAAATCTTACATATATTTTTAAAAACTGTACTTGAAGATAATAAATTACTGAAATAAATGACCACTTAAGAGTACACTTTCATGACTATTACTTTTCATTGACTTTTAAAGAGAGCACTTTATAATGATATCCAATTAAAAATTCTTTTTCACAAGGGTGCAGAAGCCATTGACGCGTTGCCAAGGTGTTCTAAGTGTTCCGATACATTTCACCCTAATCAAATCATGATATTTCCTGCCAAATGTTCTGAAATGTGTCACTTAAGCGGAAGCTAAATGACAGTCGTTTCATGTTGTCCTTTATAACAATAAATCTATAAAAACTGGCCACTGGAAACAAATGCTGTGCAACTGAACACTTCCCACTCCTCAAAATACTGCTGATCAAACTATGGTTCCTCCAAAAAACAAAAGCAGCATATGAAAAGACTTCAACCCACTCAATGAAATCCTCTGTCTCAGCACTGAAGGCCAAACCCACAGTGTCTCACTCGTCCAAACACTTCATCCTGTACTTTAATTAAAAATCATCATCCTCCACATTTGGCTCCTCGCTGATCCTCTGAATAAGTTACACAGGATGTTTTATCCTCAGACTTAAGAGTTTGCTTGCACACACATTTTTACATTCTGAGTAAGACATTTTATGCTTCGGAACTGGAATCTCCCTTCCTGTTCACTTCCTCTCAGGATGTTAAACAGCAGGAGAAGGAACGCTACACAGTGAACGAACAGAACAGTGTGTTTTGGACAATAAATAAAACTGACGGATTTATGCGAGGCATTAGTCAACAGACTGACCTATTCACATGGGAAATTTCCCATCATGCTCGTGGCGGCTTACCTGTGCGGTGCTGGCTGGGGTCGGCACGTGACTGTCGAAGAACGAGAGATCGAGGGGGGCTGCATTTCCTCCAGAGGTAAAAGGCTGAGCCTGGTTAATCTAGAAGAACATGAAGAGATGAAGAGTTAATAAATAAGCGTGTTGGTGCACCAATTCAGATTTCGTTCATGCTTTGTGTTAATTGAGACTAAATATAAGTCCTGCCAAATATTTTATAGTGTTAGAGTATATAGAATAATAGTTATAATTTAAGTTTATAATAATAGTAAGGTATATTTTAAGATTTTATTCTTAAAACTATAATGATTATTATTAAATATTTTATTGTTTTTCTGACACCTGAAATGTTCTTACCAAAGAACATTTTATCTGGGAAGCAATGGTTAAGATATAATATCTCATGCATTATGATTGCTAGTATCATATGAAATGATGACAAACTTGTTCCCTTCAAGTCCAAATAGTTTAAAGTCTACAAATATTTTTATAAATGGTTGCTGAAGTTGGAGAAAAAAAAATTAAACATGTTTCATGCCATAAAAATGCCATGGATATACTAAATATAGCTTATAATATTTAGCTTGTTAGTCCCTATCATGAGAAAAATGCGAGAAATATCATTTTAGTTGGGTATGGAAAAATATTTTGCTCATTTCGATTGCAAAATCTTGAAAAGTGGCTTGAGTTTATATGAAAGTTTGAACTAGGTCAAGGCCTAGTTCTCTTTATTAATCCTACACCCCATTTTACTTCCATTTTTATAAAACATCAGAATCCATCAATGAAAAACAGCTTTGAGAGCCAAAGAACGTGAATTTGGACAAGTGTGAACATGTTGTTTGGCTCTGAGAAAAGAGTAATGAAGAAAGCACGTGTGCTTGTACGATAGTGCAGCTGTGAGTTCAGGTCAGGGAGAGAGATCTGTGGCCAGCACAGGCAGAATCACTCTACAGCCTATTTATACAGAGAGTAAACTGTTTATCAGGTCTCCATGTGCATTACTGCCTCAGGATGGCTCTATAATGTGATTTTGTTGAGCTACAAAGAACGATGCACCTAAACACAAAGATACTGCTGCACTGAACATTCAGATTTCTGAATGTTTTTGTATCTTAATTTTCCATAAATGATATTGGTGGAACTATCATTGCATATTGAATCAGCCTTAAAGGGATAGTTCACCCAAAAATTTAAATTCTGTCATCATTTACTCATCCTCAAGTTGTTCCAAACCTGTATGAGTTCACTTGAGTTCACTGCTGAACACAAAAGATATTTTGAAGAATGTAGGTAATCAACCAGTTGATGGACCCCATTGACTTCCATAATATGAAAAAAATATACTATGGAGGTCAATGGGGTCCATTGACTGTTTGGTTGACATTCTTCAAAGTATCTTTTGTTCATACAGGTTTGGAACAACTTGAGGTAAATGATGACAGAATTTTTATTTTAGGATGAATTATCCCTTTAAGCTTGGAATTGAACAGTACACTAAAACTTCAACTGGCTGGGGACAGGAAAAGAAAACACTTCCTGTTGATAAAACGAGTCACATTCCAGCAGCGAAAGTTTCTCTGTCCTTTTGGTTTTGAAACACTACAATGTGTGTTTTTGTCCATGAGAGAGACATATTTTGAATTATTAGTTGATAAACAGAAACCTGAGGCCCGTTTCAATAAAGAGGTTCAACCAACTCTGAGTTAAAACTTGAGCTCTGAATTGGGAAACTCTGAGTTTTCTGTTTCAGAATAGCTGAATAGAGTTAGTTAAATCAACTCTGAGTAGGTTGACTTCGAGTTAAGCGCGTGCACCACGACTATGAAAAGCCATGATCAATGGAGCTCCGATATTACGATTCACCATGGCAACAGCAGCCAACAAAACTACGCCGGCATATTTCCGAGTCAATATAGGCTTAATTCATTTATTCAAAAATAATGTAAGTGCATTTTTTGATTTTGCAAATGATGATCCATTTACCATGTAAAAGTAGCAGTCCTTAGCAATAAGTGTAAATGTGCAATTAGTAATAGATTCTCTGAATAATCATGTTTTCCGTTTGTATTAATAGAACAAGACTAAATATCTTGCATCATTTTCTTATAGAGAAAATTCATCTTGATTTAAGATTTTTTAGATATTTATACTTTAAATAAGTTAAAAGCACTCAGCAAGAGAAGCATTTTCGCAGCATGAATGAATGAAGTACTTAAACATCGCTTGGACTTTAAAAAAGCGGAGGAGACTGAAAGAAAGTCTGGGTTTACTGAAGAAAACCTGCTCCCGACCAGGTTAGGTTCACAGAGTAAGTTACCACGGTAAATGACTCTGAGTATAAGTTACCTTCCTTTCAGGAACGGGCTTGACTTACCCTGCTTTCTCGGGTTTGATATACCTCCATTTCTGAAATGGAAAACCCAGAGTTTCCCCTCATTTCAGGGTTAACACACTCACTTCACCTCTCTGAAACAGGCCCCTGTATTACAAATATTTTATTATCTATTGTGTATTCTCTTATCTTGTTATAGCCACTACCATCTGAAAGATATATACATTATATATATATATATATATATATATATATATATATATATATTTTTTTTTTTTTTTTAAGGTCTAATATGCTGATCAAAGCTGCATTTATTTGATCAAAAATACATTAAAAACATTTATATTGCGAAATTATATTACAATTTTTTTTCTTTTTTAATATATTGTAAAAGCTAATTTATTCCAGTGATCAAAGCTGAATGTTCAGCATCATTACTCCAGTCTTCAGTGTCACATGATCCTTCAGAAATCATTCTGATATGCTGATTTGCTGCTCAAGAAACATTTCTGATTATTATCAATGTAGCTGCTTAATATTTTGTGGAAACCATGATACATTTTCAATCAGGATTCTTTTGAATAGAAAGTTCAACAGCACAGCATTTACTTGAATTAGAAATCTTTTGTAACATTATAAATGTCACTTTTGATCTATTCAGAGCCTCCTTGCTTAATAAAACTATTAATTAACTATAAATTACTAATTTATCAAGCTTACTGACACCAAACTTTCAAGAGCAGTGTATATACATATGGAAAAGCGTTTAAGTTGAACACTGCTTACCTCTATATAGTCCTCTGGCACCAATCCGACATCCCCTCGGGAGTTCCTTGCCTCGATCCATCCTCCACCTACATGCTGGGAAAAGAGGGGAACGGATCAGCATTACAGAGAATGTTTTGATCCATCCATATACATGCAACATCCTGGAGCAGACATGGAGAGCTGGGCGTTTTGAAACATTATGCATGTGGAATAAACTCACCTGATTGGTTATTGTGATTGTCTCACCCTCTCGGACCGACAGCTCATTATTCCCAGGCTCTGCAGTGAAATCATATAAAACCTGTGCCTGTGTGGAGGCAAAAAACAGCAAGTAAACCACAAATGTGTTAAGACATGTTAGAAATCATTTATTATTTATGGAACAGAACCAGCTAGACTTGTTCGGTTGGATTTTTTTGGACACTATTAAAAGGACATGACCTCAGCATCAACCTGATTAACATTTAACTTGAGCCGTTTAGAACAAAATAAAATGTTGAATTATATATCATACAAAGAAATTTTTTTAAGCAAAATAATATGTCCTATTTTTTCTTCCTTTCTTATTGGGTGAATTATAACCTGGACATTTTGTCATGTGACTCATCCATAAATTAGTGAACTAAGGTGATAAAAACAATTATATAGAGCATGCTTTTGTGATCAAACTTAGCATACAAATGGTCACTTAATAAAATCATTCCACTGGGCACAGAGGGGGAAAAACACTTTCCACAAAGCTCCTGTTATTCTAACACACATAGAGCCGGCACAGAAACACACACACATCCTGAAGCTATCGAAACCGCAAACAGTGAGGTCTGTATGAACAGTAAGACAGGGTCTCTCTATGTAGGGATTCACAAGTCATGACTCTTCGCTGCTCAGACATAGAGTCTGTGTGTGAGAAAATTCACTTCTGATTCAAGTGAAACGCGATTAAAAGAAAGCCGGTAACAGATGGACCACTAACCGTCTGTTGTCATAAATGCGCATGACCATTTTCACAACATGATGATGTTGACAAAAAAGTGATGATGAATAGAAATTATGATGTGCAAGACAAAAGGAGGAAGTAGCATGAGGAATAGAGATCAAATTACAGAGAAATTCATAAAGGATTTTAATTCATAAAATTGATAAATCAGCCTTGAAAGTAGAAGAGACAGCATGTGTCTGAATCCCTCCATCACTAGAAACAGTCAGGGGAACAGGGCTAAATTAAGGACCAAAGTAGGGTTATTATATTACAACTAAAAGTAATATCAAAACTAAAAGATCAAGTTATGAAAAACTGGAACAATGGCAACACCTTACAACTTATGTGTAAACGCAGATCACCAAGAATGCAGTAATTTAAGTCAGGTGACATTTAGTTGAATAATATAATAAAGACAGTCCTGTCCTACATGTATTAAGTCATATTTGACATTTTGATTTCAAGATGTTTTAAAACAGTGTTTTTTTTTAACAGAATCTCCTTAAAATATTAATTAAAACATTCTCTCATTAAAAAATGCCTGCAGTTTTACAGATATTTGGTGTAATTTAAAGTTTTACCATTAAAATTATGGCTAATTAATCAACATAATGATTTTAAATTATGGTTTTAAAGACAATTTATAGTATATATATATATATATATATATATATATATATATAAATAATATATAAAAAATAGAAATTATAAATTTATGAATTAGAAATTAATGTACAATTACAGATAGATAGATATGATGACACTCACTAGAGACTTAACATTATTTTTTTTACATACATTTATTTACATTCGGAAAACTGTAAGCTCTCACTTATATGGCCAATTAGTTAGTGTGTTGGTTTTATGATTAACTAATCTTGGTGAATGATTCACATTTCGACTACATTTCCCAGCATGCGTCACAACTGACGCCATGACCCCACTAAAATGTCACAAGACTCTTAATGATCCATATTTTCCTACGTTTAACAGAAAGCCCTTAAACGCCGTTAAAATAACATAAAAAGGCCCATTTCGGAGTGTTAAACAGCTCGGTTATGATACTTGCGACACAAGGAAGAGAAAAATTATCGGCGAGTGTTTGGAAATACTTTGCAACTTCAAGCCCAGTGTGATCTCAGTGCAAAGAAATTAAAAACAGATGAATCACAAACTCGAAACAAATATACGTCCTTACCTTCGTCTCCATTATACAAACATTAACCAGTCATTACAGAAACCTGTAGTTTAATGGCGATAAACTCTCTCTTCTTCTTCTTCATCCAGACATTTCTCTTCTGCCAAAAACGATCCTTCTCAAACTAGTTTATTTACATCGCCAGATACACTTTGCTCTTGTTCGAATCCACTAGATTCGAATCAAGCGGATCAGTGATGTGTGTAATTCCAAACTCGCCGTTTTTCCAGCACTCACGAGCTGCTCAACTTCACTGCAGCTGTGTTACACATATAAGAGACACAACCGGAAGCAAACTCACTGATCGAGCTCTCTGAAACAAACACACACAGCTGCAGTGTGCAAAAAAAACAACGTAATAGTTAAAATAATATTAAAATAATGTGTATAATATGCATAAAATATTTAAATTCTATTATTTAAATATTATTTTAAATATTTATAAATATTTATTGATATGGTTATCATACAATATATGAAATAGAGCCTACTGCATTCACTATACATATAGTTCATATAGCCTAACATGACTTTATGTAAGACTTTTAAACTTAATAATAATAATAATAATAATGTTAAATAAACAACATAAATACAAAAATAGTTTTGAGTTTTGTTCAAGCAGATATTTAAGTAGTAGGGTCCACAGATGTTTTAAGTAATGATTATGTCAGCTTTTTGAACTTTGTCAACTCTTACACTGAGAGGGACGGGCTGAAATGACGTGTGAGGGGAGAGCGCCCTCTAGCGGAAATACGCGACAGCGGGGAAACGAGCGTTTAGAAAGCCCGTACAAAGTTTGGATTTTCTTAAAATGTGAGTAGATTATATTTCGGTATTTGCTACCATAAGTAATGAATTCGTTTATATCTAATGTTTTTAATATTTATTTATTTATTTTACTTTCTTTCAATAGGCCTTTGTGTTTAACAATGATTAGATAGATAGATAGATAGATAGATAGATAGATAGATAGATAGATAGATAGATAGATAGATAGATAGATAGATAGAAATGGTCAATAGATAGATAGATAGATAGATAGAAATGGTTGATAGATAGATAGAAATGGTTGATAGATAGATAGATAGATAGATAGATAGATAGATAGATAGATAGATAGATAGATAGATAGATAGATAGATAGATAGAAATGGTCAATAGATAGATAGATAGATAGATAGAAATGGTTGATAGATAGATAGATAGATAGATAGAAATGGTTGATAGATAGATAGATAGATAGATAGATAGATAGATAGATAGATAGATAGATAGATAGAAATGGTTGATAGATAGATAGATAGATAGATAGATAGATAGATAGATAGATAGAAATGGTTGATAGATAGATAGATAGAAATGGTTGATAGATAGATAGATAGATAGATAGATAGATAGATAGAAATGGTTGATAGATAGATAGATAGATAGATAGATAGATAGATAGATAGATAGATAGATAGATAGAAATGGTCAATAGATAGATAGATAGAAATGGTCGATAGATAGATAGATAGATAGATAGATAGATAGATAGATAGATAGATAGATAGATAGATAGATAGATAGATAGATAGAAATGGTCAATAGATAGATAGATAGATAGATAGATAGATAGATAGATAGATAGATAGATAGATAGATAGAAAGAAATGGTCAATAGATAGATAGATAGAAATGGTCGATAGATAGATAGATAGATAGATAGATAGATAGATAGATAGATAGATAGATAGATAGATAGATAGATAGATAGATAGATAGATAGATAGATAGATAGATTGATTGATTGATTGATTGATTGATTGATTGATTTGTGTTCCGAATATGAACGAAGGTCTTACAGGTTTGGAACGACTGGATGGTGAGTAATTAATGGCAGAAATTTCTTTTTTGGGTGAACTAACACTTTAAGACAACAAGTCTAAATCCAGCACTTTTAGAAATCTACAGTCCAGTATCTCTTCTTCCATTGCAAAAACATAGTTGTGTTCAACCAACTACTTATCTCACACAGAACAGCCTCCTGGACAACAAGAGTGGAAACTCAACTGAGACTGCCCTTCTCTCAGTTACTGAAGCCCTGAGACTGGCAAAAGCAGCTTCCAAATCATCAGTACTCATGTTGCTGGATCTGTCTGCTGCGTTTGACACATTTAACCACCAGATCCTCCTGTCAACCCTCATGACAAATGGCATCTCAGAAACCGCACTCCATTGGTTCAAGTCTTACCTTACCTTACTGAGGTGTCTAAGGCCCAATCCCAATTCTAGCCCTTACCCTTTCACTTTCCCCTTGCCCTTGCCCTTCATTTCGAGCATTCGCGTGAAGGGGTAGGGGTGTCTCAATTCTCTTTTGGCTGGAGGGGTAGGGGTAAGGGCTAGTTAGCCCTTCAACCGAAGATTTTTCAGGACCTCACTTCTTTGCCACGCATTTGGCAATATGGCCGTATCAATGTGAGTATATTTGGCATTAATAAGGATTTTAATAACAAATAAGGTTATGTTCTCCGAAGAAATGTTTGCAAAAAATCGCTATAATAAAAGTTTGATAATGTTGTTGACTGCATGATATTTCACAACATATTTTATTGATACCCATTGAATTGACAAAATAAACAAGTCCAGTGGTAGGTAATTGTGACGAGCAGGGCGGGCGAGAGCCGTGAGGGAACGGCGCGAGGCCGGTGACGCGAGAGATAACGAGCTTCAGCTGCTCGGCGCACCGGTCTCGTATCTCTCACGGAGGAGCTCCGGAAGCATAAAAGAGGAGCGACGACAGTGAAGGACGAGAGAGGACCAGGCCTGGATTTTATGTTGTGTTTTATTTTGTTTGTGTGGGCGGCAGTCGCCGTGAGGAACTGCCGCCCTTCTACTTTCGTTATATTGTTTGTTTATTTTATTATTAAAAGTTGTTGAATGTTCGCCGGTTCCCGCCTCCTTCTTCCCGTTCTTAAGAACTTTGTTACAGTAATTTACTCATCTTTTACCACACTTGACACTCTGTTTCAAGGGGCAAGGGGTAGGGGAAGGGGTATAAAATAGAATTGGGTTTGGGCCTTAAGTCACAACATCTGGAGTGCCTCAGGGCTCAGTGCTTGGACCACTTCTCTTCTCCATCTACAGCTCATCATGGTTTTTCCTATCACTGCTATGCTGATGACACACAGCTACCTCTCATTCCAACCAGAGGATCCAACGATTGCTGCTTGCATCGCAGCCTGCCTGACATTTCTGCCTGGAGGAAGGACCATCACATTCAACACAACCTTGCAAAGACAGAACTGATTGTGGTCTCGGCCAACCCAACACTTCATCACAACCTCTCCATTCAATGAGGTTCATCAACCATAACTCCTTCCAGGACAGCCAGGATCCTTGAGGTTGTGATTGATGATCATTTAAGCTTCGCAGATATAGACCCTTAATATAGTAGCATTCTTCCCATCCAAGCTCTTGTTCTACCCTGACTGGACTATATGGTAATGCTCTCTTGGCAGGCCTTCCAGCATGTACTAACAAGCCTCTGCAATTGATCCAGATTGTGGAAGCAAGAGTGGTCTTTATCGAGCTGAAGAGAGTGCAACCAGAGAACTGACGTGATGCCAGCAACGCAATGCATTTTGGGACTTTAGGACACCGACACACTACAGGAGAGGCGGATAGCGGAGATAGATGTTAAAATTTATATTATACAGTTAAAAATACATTAGAATGTTGAACGCTTGCTTCATAAACTCTCATGACCGACGGGGTAAACGGTTGTGTCTAGAAGGGATACAGCTATGGCCGGAAGTAAGGCAAAATCTCAGGATACATAACAGTAAATGAAATGTGCTACTTATCAAATTGTGTTTTACTAACATCTACACCTACCCCAACCTTAAACCTACCCTTACAATACTGCAAATACAGTTAATAAATTAAATAAATAAATATTAAATGATGCAATATTGATGTGCGCATGTCCAGTGGCCGTAGCTGCATCCCAAGTTCCGTTTGTGACTGGAATCCGTGATTCCATGTGTTTTCCGCATTGCGGAAATCATATGGCTCTACATGGTATTTGCAGTAGGCCTATTAAAGACATTTAGTTTTGTGAGTTATTTATTGTTGTGTTATAAAGTTGTTACCATTAGTGCATAAACTTAAGGGTAGGCTATGAAGATAATACAAGTCCGCTCTCCATAGTGTTCTTCACGGCCATTGAAGATACAGCAGCTGTTTTAGCACCGCACCGCTATTGCAGTATTTTTAAAACATGTCTGTCTCAAAATTGAAACCGGTTTACCGGATAAACCAGTTTACTGCACAGCACTATTCGGAGGCAATAAATAGTACATTAAGGCAATAATAAGATAGCATTTTATGCATGCCTGTCAATCAACATTTGAGCACCACCCTCAGGCAAGTGACCTCTGCCAAAGGAGTCTGCATGTGTTCAGCGATTAGAATAAAGTTTATCTAAAATCTGCCCTACCTAAATTCACGGTAAGGAACCGCTACTGGTCTGACGAGTTAACTGATAATGTGGCCTCTGTACTGAACCCTGCATAGTAACTGATCAGAAAGGAATATCATAAGAAATAATATGGTGCAAGATAATCAATTATTAAGAAAAATTTTAAATTGTGTAAAAAGAAGTTTCTCCTCAACAGAAAAAGAGAATATTCTGGTTGAAGATGGTGTGGTAATTTATAAAAATGAAAAACAAAGGAGTCAGTTAAATTTTGAACCGATTATTAAGATTTAATTAATTTGTGGTTAATGAGGGTTATCAATCTGTGTCTTTATCATTAGATGTGCCTCCTAAGATTATTAATGATTTAGATAACATTATTGATGACTTTATTTGGAGACAAAAAAGGTGGTACTTTGTAACCCTAAAGAGCAAGAGGGACTTGAGGTGTAAATTATAGTACACTTAATGACACTTTCAAAATTAAATTGTTTATAGAGTTTATGAAAGTCCTTGGAATGTATTTCCTAATTACATTTACTCTTGGAGGCAAAGACTTTTTGTTGAAATGTAATTGTTCTGCTAACAAAATTCCTGTTAAATTGGCTATTTTCACGGACAAGTCTTGGTAGCATTTAAATTAATATTATATGAAATAACATATGGAATAAATCTTTTGGAACAAACCAAAAACAAAAAAAGTGCTGAAAACATGTAATGCTCTGAAAGCACTGAAATATGTTTAACTTTCTTTCTCAATGGCATTTTTGCTTGAAAATGTTCGCATTTTTATATTCAGAAATAACTATGAAATGTGACGCATTTCTACCATATTAAGGCAAATTTTGCTACTGAAGATAATTATCTGTCAAATTTAATAATAATTACACTTAAGTGGTGCAAAGAATAGGCTAACGAAACTAAGGGCTTTTTGTTGCCTGAATGAACGCGTACATGAGCTACAAAAATTATACTGAAATTTTAACTATCATGCTCATGTCACATTATTAGGAAGATATTTGTGGTAAAATTTTTTGTTTTTTCCTAGATTGCTTCAAACATTTGGAGGAAGTACTAAGTACTTGAATGTTATTACCGTTTCATTGATATTTGAAAATAAATTTTATATCCTCTGTATCCGTTTGTCTATATATTTATTTGTAAAATGTAATTTTTTCAGTAATAATCAGAAGTAGGCTAAGCTTATGTAAATTATGTTACATCTGCTGAGAAACCAGCTTCAAACCCAAAAAAGAAAATCAACCCAGCTACACTGATTTTGGGTGGTCTTATCAGCTACCATCCAGATACCATGGTCCAACACACAACTTGAGCTGGACATGCGGCTTGACCAGATTGAACTGGTCTAGCTAGTTTTTCCAGTAGGGCGTTGTCCACCCGACAGTGACGATATGTAAATTTTTCTTATCATCAACACCATGACTACCATATAGCTTCATATGATCTTATTGTGTTCATACCTGAAGTTTCAAATTAAATGTCAGTACTGCTTTTAATATAATATCCAGTTTTAAAATGCCACTTGAAGAGTGTTTGTGCAATTTTGTTGTTGTAGTTCATGGTGGTGTGCTGTGCTGCCCTAATGCATTCTTATTTTCATTATTATAGCCTTTTTTATTATTATTATGTTTTTATTTTAATTAATTAAAACAAATTGTTAAATCTCTGCCATAGTTTGGAATTATTAATTGCTACAATTCTGTGCTGACTGTTCATTATGTATCCAAAATAAATATTTATTTAATAAAGAGTCATTTTTGTATGTAATTCTTGTTCATTTTTGAACATGAAAAGCACTTTTGATGGTTGATGGCACCTCATGTACTTCTTGTAGACTTTATGATTCTCCAATAATAGAGAAACATCAGTTGATGTGGAACCTGATTCACCAGAGTGAGAGGAGGGGAACTGTGATCCCGGCAGTGGGAGGGGGTTTCATTCAAGAGGATGTTAAAATGCCCGGCAGAGCAGTTTCATGTACACTTCCTTCTCAAACTTCTTACAGAGACACTGTTGGTCAGATTTTGAAAAGGTAACATGGGCCACTTATCTCTTGTCCTGCTCTTGCTTTCAGTCCAGTGGTCCTGCGCTCAGGAAGACCCTCTTCTGCCTTTCTCTGAACACCTGGACCCCGAGCACAATGTGCGGCTGAAGTGGGGCTTTGATGAGATCCAGGGCACCATCTTGTTCGAGCTCACTGTCAACACCAGCGGCTGGGTCGGTTTTGGCTTCAGCCCCAAAGGAGGAATGACTGGAGCCGATATCGTCACTGGAGGAGTTGGACCGAAAGGCAGTTACTTCACGGTAAAGTCAAAGACGGACACTGATAACTGTCAAACTCACTTACAGAGGATGCTTTTATTATTCTTGATTCTGATTCATATATGTATTTGACATTTAGTTAACTGAGAATTTCTAATATAAACTGTACATCTATAAAAAAACATAACTACAACATACAGATCATGGAAACACCTGCTGTTATCAGTAAATGCTGGATTTCTCTTTGTTTTCCATGTTCAGGACCGTCATGCTGTGGAGAAATCATTACCACTGGTTGACCAGCGACAGAACTACAAACTCCTCTCTCTAACTGAGTCTGACGGAAAAACAGTCATGAAGTTTCAGAGATCCATTGAGTCTTGTGATGAAAACGATTTACCCATAACTGTGAGCATATCTAAACATCGAATGTATTTATTTCCCCCTATCCATTACAAAAAATAAGTAAGTCAACATGATGTCGGTCCTCAGGGATCAGGGTGTTTCTGAGAACTCCTCTCCTTGAAGAAAATGCTTATCCTGTTTGTCAAAATGCTCTCAACTGTACTTCAAAAACCCTCCTTAAACTTAAGATGGACTGTCTAATAGAACTTGGAAACTAGATGTCTAGATTAAACCAATAGTTGTTATCAGTGGTCATATGCACTGCAGACGTTTGTGAGTGATACCCTGTATTGTGTGGCCAAAGAGCTTCTTATTTTCCATTCACAGATCAAGTAAAAGTGTTTTGTTTTCATCAGGATCTTCCCATGAAGCTGATCTATGCGTACGGACGGACCGATAACATCATGTACCATAATAACCGAAGGGGAACGAAGGAGGTGAACCTGTTGAAGTACATGCCTCGTCTCAACCCTCCAAACAGCAAGTATTTCGACGTGACTATGGTCAATGTAAGAGATTTTTACACTTTGTTTTTGCCTGAAATTTCATGAGTAACATTTAACACTATGGCAATAATTTAGATTATTAAGAAGAAAGTAATCAATATTGTTCTCCTAGATTAGAGCATATTGTTGCATGTTTTGAACATATACCCTAGTGTTTGGTTCAATTTTGGGGTCAGTAAGATTTCTTATGTTTTTAAAAGAAGTCTCTTATATGCTCTCCAAAGCTGTATTTAATCAAAAAATATAGTAAAATGTTATATATATGAAATATTATTATAATTTAAAATAGCCTGTTTTCTATTTTCAAATGTAATTTATTGATGACAAAGTTGTATTTTCAGCATTATTACTCTAGTCTTCAGTGTCACATGACCCTTCAGAAATCGTTCAAATAGCCAACGCTGATTAGCTGAATAAAAGTAGGCCACTAATTTCTTTTAAAAAAAAAATATCTTACTGACCACAAACCCTTGAATGGTAGTGTACATAGCCTACTGTAACTGTATGTTGATCTAAAAACTCAATTATGCAAGGAAAAAAAGTGAGTGTGAACTTTCACTGTACATATTACTTGAGATACTAACATTTTAAATCATTTCAGTTCACTGTACCAGCCAACCAAACCCACTATCACTGCAAGGTCATGAGAGCCCCCACTTTTGATCGCAAACAACACATTTATCGCGTAAGTGAGTCTATGAACTTCACACACATGATCTATACAGCTATCTGTCGATCATCTTCATCTCATTTTAACTTTCAGATTGAGCCGTTAATCACAAACAACGACCTCGTGCATCACATGCTGCTGTACCGCTGCCCGCCGAGTGTGACGGAGTCGTTTGAAGTGGAATGTTACAGAGGCAAAGGGGAAGAGTGTGTGGAGATCGTTGCTGTGTGGGGAATTGGCGGAGGGGTTAGTGTTTTATTTTTAATTTGAGAAACAACCAAATTTAAGCCATTATTCACTTCAGTGAACCGTTAACCACTGCGACCAGAAATTCGAGAATCGGGTCAGTTTGATTCATTCAGTGAATCATTCAGACCGGTTTTCTGAACTGATTCAGCTGGTTCACCGAAAAGATCTGCTTCAAAAGAATGATTCATTTTAATTTTTTTATTAACAATATTACTGGATTATTGAAATACTATTCATGTATTTATATGCAAAACCTGAGGTAAAATTACTGACTGAATCTCTATGTAACTTTTCAATTATATGATGTTTTTCAAGGCTTTTGAACTCCCAGAGATGGCAGGACTTCCAATTGGAGGAAATGTGGGTGATTTTTTCTACAGGCTTGAAATTCATTACAACAACCCAAATAAAATTGCAGGTCAGTCTAATAAATATTTAAATATTTGTCATGAAACGGAAGTTGTGATAGTCTTTTCTTCCCTAATGTGAGATATATCTGAGTGAAACGGCTTCTTGAATTAGAAAAAATGTAGGGGTGAATTGATTTTGTCCATCAGGAATTGATTGGTTTGTTGTGGTTTTCTATAGAGTGCAACAGTCAAGTTCCGGAAGTAAAAGCTTCATTTAATTTCTCCATGGGGAAATTGATTTTTAACAAACTTATAAACAGCCTTAGGGCCTACTGTGAGCTACAAGGTTGTTAACTGATAGTGTTTGCTTCTGTTGAAACCATCAGCCCACATTATTTCAACTAAGTTTTAGAATAATCATGTGGTGAAAAACTTCATTACCCATGTTTCTGTACAGAAAATTCCAGTCGAATCAAGCAAAACGGGCCAAAAGATCTCATCATATACTATATAATGAACATTTTTAAATGAATAGTTTTATATTTCTCCATTGTTTTTACTTCACTTATGCTGATCGCATAATAATGCTTCATGGGATTGTAGTCCTTCCCTCACTAAAGCTGTTAAGTACACAGTGAGTCTTGTTGTACCTTGGTAGTTTTGTTTGATTTTCAAGTACTTTTTTGCTTCAAATCAAAATTTGAAAGGCTATGATTCACCTTGTACACTAGTTGGGGTAGTTCATGGCTTAAAATGCTTTTTTGAAATCCCTATGGGAGAAATGAATGGAAAAATACTTCCAGAACCAACACCACACGGGCACTGTTGCACTCTATTGCTATGATCTCATGTGAGTGACAGGTTGTCCCGCCCTCTTTTGATTTCATAATGACATAAAGAATCAATATTTCTCTCTACTCAGGTCGAGTTGATAACTCGGGTTTGCGATTCTTCTACACATCTCAACTCCGTCAACATGATGCAGGTATTCTGTTGACAGGGCTTGCCGTGTACCCTGGGTACGCCATCCCACCCAAAGCTAAATCTTTCCTCACATACGGCCTGTGTGACACTGCTCATATTCCAAAGGTGTGTATATGTATTAGCTTCTCACATCCTCCCAATCAAAGACAAACTCAGATGACTGATGATCTGTTGTGTTTTGTGCTCTACAGGTTCTGGAGACGCCACATGATCTTCAGGTGTTCTCTGTGATGATGCACACACACTTGGCTGGACGGAAGGTGCGAGTTGGACACTTCAGGTAAATGTTTTTGACCAATGACTGACTTAAAGTTCATCTGAATGTATATTTTCTTTCTTCTGTGGTGCCTATCCTAAAGTTACTGTAATGAATTAGTGTTTTTGTAAATTCTTATCATCTTTAGAGGGGGAAAACAGATCGATCTTCTAGCCGTGGATGAAAACTACAATTTTGAATATCAGGAAGTGACAAACTTGGGCAAAACTAAGACAGTGAAGTTGGTAAGTGCTAAAAATATATATAAAATGGTTGGCTTTTCATAGCATGGTTGGCATATGTGTATATATATTTATATATTACACATGTATATGTGTGTGTGTAATAAGTGAAATAAAGCAACTTTTTGGTCTTACAGGGTGACAAATTGCTGGTGGAGTGCACGTATAACACTGAGAACCGCAACACACTCACATGGGTTAGTACATTTACATAGAGGCTCATAGTGTCTTTTAATCAACAGCAGATAGTTTCAGTGTTGGAGAAAGTTATTTTTAAAAGTAATGCATTACATTAATTTTGCTTTACTCTTTCTCATCTTGGCTGGGCTTCCTTGTTTGTATTTCAAAACAAATTCTCACCTGTACAGTAGAGGGCGCAGTTCACCTTTCAGCAGTGATGCCATTCTGGATCGCAGAAGAATAGGACACTCTTACTTGAGCAATAAAAACAACAACAAAAAACTAAAATGAGGTTTATTTAAAGTAATTTTTGCTTATTAGTATGGTTGAGTTGGATTATGGAAAAGTCAGCAGCAAATACGTTGGTTCATAAAGTGAGATTACATCAAGTATATTTGTGTTTTAACATATTTCATTATTGCAGGTTTGCGTAATATTCTGAGTTTGCATTTCACGATTTTTTTACTGAATCTGTTTTTACGCAAGTGACTAAATGCATGTTCATATTTAGTGTAGAACTACAATAACCATCTTGTTTACACACATCGACTCTGCGCTTACAGTTTCTCTCAACATGGACAGAAGTGTCAGTCAATAAATGGGAAAACAAAGTAACTTGCATACTTATCTGAAAAAGTTAATGTTACTTTGCTAGTTACTTGACAAAAGTTATCTGATTACATAACTGACATTACTTGTAATGCGTTAACCTCCAACACTGCGTAGTTTCAAATTTCACTGCTTCTAAATATATTAATTATCATTAATTATATTAATGTAATTGATCAGAGCATGGTGGACATTGTTGGGTATTTATTTTGATATGTTTTTTGATATGCTTATGAGTTTTTAATCCCATTCCCCAGTCTTCTCCTGCATTTTCCTATTGGCTATTCAATAAAGACGCAGAACAGCCATGGCTGTAATATTTGCACAAATTATTTGTCTAGTAAAAATGGATGTGGGGGGATGGGATATGGATGTAACTTCCTTTTTCTGCCCATAGGGGGGGTTCTCAACTTCAAAGGAGATGTGTTTGACCTTCCTCGTCTACTATCCAGCTATGAATCTGAGCAGTTGTTGGAGCTTCCCTGATTTAAAGTCTTTAAGTTCTGCAATGGGAGCAACAGATACAGAGTAATCTAATTTAAAACATTGTTTTTATGCATTTAGCTCTCAAATATTTGCCCTAATGATAATGTGGCTTTTATTTGATAACTTTGCAGTGCCTGGCTCTATATGATGCACACAAAGACTTGGAATGACGCATCTATCGATCAGTACCAACAAACACTGAAGACAGTCAATCAGTTCGTCTCAGTCGTTGACTCGTTTGTAAGTGTCCACACCTTTACAATATGAATGAAGCCTTTGAACCTGCTTCTGTTCTGACCTCAGCTGTTACCTGACACCCTTTTCCATGTGTATTTCCAGAACAACACATCATACAACCAAGGGACGATTCCTGATCTCAAAGTCATCCCGTCCACACCCTGCACCCCATGAGCGGTTGTGCGATCAAAAGTCTTGCTTTGATATCGCTGCTCCTCTGTTTGAACGCAGTACAGTGGGCTTCTTTATGAAATCTTCATGCAAAATACTAGAGGCTGACCGATACGGGTTTTGGGAGGCCGATACTGATATCAGGGAGTAAAAAAGTCTGATATCGATATAACGGTCGATATTGTTTATGTGTATATTATTGTAACATGTATTCAGTTCTGTCTTGTCTTGTTTAGTTCAGTCTTGTTTAGCATCGTCATGTCTTCACCTGTCCTCAGTCAAGCCTAATTAGTTAAACCGTATCACCTGTTCTTCATTTAGTCATCTGTATATTTAAGTTCCTGTCTGTGATTCATCCCTTGTCGGTTATTGTTTGTGCGTAGCACACTGTGACACATGTTACCCGTTCTTCTTGTTAATAAACCTGCTTGTTATTCGTTACCCGTGTCTCCTGTTATCTCCGGCATGACAATTATAGGGGTGCAACGGTTCGGTTATCAAGGTTTTAGGGTCACCGTTTCGGTACGGTTTGATATGTGCCATGCTCAGGGAAAATAGGACAACTGTCAAATAAAAATAAAATAAGAACAAATAATCAAACTACAAACAACAGCAGGTATTTCAGGTATCTAACTGAAGTTTTCAGGTACAGAAAATTAAAATAATCAGTAACACTTTATTTTACAGTGCCATTGTTACATGTATTTACTGTAGTAATAACTATAAATGACGCATAATTGCATGCCATTAACCCTACACCAAACCCTCATCCTAACCTTAACCCTATATGTAGTTAATTGTCTTTACTCAGTACTTCAATGTATAATTACACTGTAATACTGACACCTTAAAATAAAGTGTAACCAAAATCAATTATAAAATAACACTGCATGTTATGTTCACTGTATAAATTAAGTAAAGATTAATTGTTACAAAAGCTATTCAATCAAGAGCACTGAGTGATTTCTTTGTCATTTTTGATGTTTGATTAACATTAAAAAGTTCAGACAATATAAATATTAGACTTCTTTCCCTATAATGCACGATCCAGTATGTTACACAAGGTTGACATAATTTTTGAGTGAATGTGTCCGTTCAAGCGCAAGATTGGAAAGAGAACCGAGTATTTGCGTGCTGTGCTGTCTGAGACGGGCCTTGTGTGAGCGCACACACAAATCTTCTCACAGCGTGTGCCAATTCTCTTTCGCATCTTGCTCAGGAATGTTTAAATTAGCAAGACTTAAATGTGACCCTGGACCAAAAAAAATAATAAGGAACGACTTGCATAAGCAACTGTTTTTTTGTGTCCATCTTCTTGTTTTAGTATAGCTCCGAGGCCTACAGGACTCGCTCATCACATATACTTTAAAGGATTAGTTCACTTTCAAATGAAAATGACCCCAAGCTTTACTCACCCTCAAGCCATCCTAGGTGTATTTGACTTTCTTATTTCTGTTGAACACAATCAGAGAAATATTAATTAATATTCTGATGCATCTGAGCTTGGCAGTGAGCGTTACCAAACGAGTATGAGCTGAAGAAAGTGTCTCCATCCACATCCATCCAAAATAAACATATTCCATGTGGCTCCGGGGGGTTAATAAAGGCCTTCTGAAGTGAAGCGAAGCAATGCATTTGTTTAAAAAAAATCCATATTTAACAAGTTATGAAGTAAAATATCTATCTTCTGCCAGACTGCCTTCCGTATTCTACTTACAAAGAAAGTGGAAAACACTAGCAGTTCAAAAAGCTTATACTACGTCCTACACCTTTCCTGTTCAACTTACGGAACTGACGTGACATGACGTCAGTTCAGTTCTTTTGTAACTTGAATACGGAAAACGGTCATTTCTGTGAAAAAAATACATTAAAACTATTCCCATGAAAACAAATTGAATATTAAAATTTTAAAATTCACTGTAATTCAATAAGGAGATATGATAAAAACACAACACACACCCTGCATTATTTCCTGAAGTATTCTCTCTATTCATTTCATTTTCATGATAGCCTTTTTTCAAGGTTTTGACCACTTTGCTTTGAGAGAGGATACAGAAAACCAAAACCAAAAATATTTACTTAAGCTTATGTAACATTATTAATTAATCAATTTCTGCCATAGTCAGGAATTATTAATTGCTACAATTCTGCGCTGACTGTGTCTCCAAAATAAATAGTAATTTTTGTATGTAATGTTTGCTCACTTCTAAAGAACATGAAAAGTGCTTTTGATAGTTGATGGCAACCTCTATTGTACTTTTTGTAGCCTTTATGATTGTCCAATAATAGAGTAACATCAGGCCATGTGGAACCTGATTCACCAAACCAAAATGTTCCTCGTTTTATTGTAATATGAAGCTTTACCAGTAAATATGAAAATACTTTTCAATCTCTAACTGATTTTAAATGATATTTTTGTATAGTTAATTTGGTGCAACTTTACATGATCAACAAGGTGCATGTGTTAGAGCCTGTATGTTTCTTGTTTACCTGTCTGTCTGTTTCCCTGTCATGTGCCCTTGTGTTACCCAGTTTTCCTTCCCTGTCTTCATTAGTTAATTCCGTTCAGCTGTTCGTCATTATTTGTTATGTCTTTCACCTGTGTCCTTGTCATTAGTGTCTCTATTTATACCCTTGTGTTTCCTTCACTCTTTGTTGGTTATCGTTTATTGTGCGTTCGTGTATGCTGTGTATGTTCCTGATTTCCTCATTAAAGAGATATTCTGTACTCCTTCATCTTTGTGCGCTTATTGGAATACACGTTCCGTAACAGCATGGAATAAAACAAAGCTATTTATAGACAATACCAGCAACACTTGTGGCGTTAAGGGGTCAAAATAAACAAAACAAAAAATTATATTTTTGGCCACCCCGTAATGGCCACGCTCATAATGTATATACTCATACCCCCCAAGGCTATTGTGTAATTCGCACCCTGGTTACAGCCTGCTTACAAAGAGCAGTTTCATGTACACTGCCTTCTCAAACTTCACTTGATTCATCCTCGTGTCTTTACAAATCTGTATTGCTTTCTCTCTTCTTTGCTGGAAGTGCATTTTCTGTAAAGATATCAGCACTTACAAACATGGGAATTCGAATGTTGTAGATTTATCGTATAGACGTCTTTAGAGGCAAGGAAGATGGCTCATTTAAAAACTAAAAATGGACGATCTATAAAAAAAGAATCCAAGGTTTACCAAATGCTACACTCTTTCACAGATATCTTTACGACGTAAGTGTGCTATCTGGGTGGATATCTGACTGGTTCCTTCATACTTCACATTAATAATAATAAAACACTATACAAATTATTAGCTATAGTAGTCTTGTATCGAACATTATGCTTGTGTGAACAGCAGTCCGGCAGCAGTCATTTGCCATTAATGTAAACGGCAACACAAAGTATTTTCTTTGCACCAGTGCAAATAACACTAAATGCTAGATGCAGTGCAAAATAGCAGTATTTTCTTTGCACTAGACCTAAGTGTAAAAAGTTGTTAGATCCCTTCACCTCAGTGTATTGCCTATTACAGGGGCAGGCAACGTCGGTCCTGGAGAGCCGCTGTCCTGCAAAGTTTAGCTCCAACCCTGAAAAAAACCCTCACCTGCCTGTTGCTGTAATCCTGAAGACATTGATTAGCTTGTTCAGGTGTGTTTGATTAGGTTTGGAGCTAAACTCTGCAGAACAGCGTCATTATGTTTATTAAAATCATAAATGGACGCTGCCTTATTGTGGCAACAAGACTTGTTCCTGTCCCTATCACTTAATCACTTTATTATTCATTAAACAGCAGTTAGGCATTTTATTTCCAATTTTCAATTATTTTCTTAATTTCTATGTAAAATAAATGATGGGAAAGGGAGTAGAATTAGGCTAGTTGGAAAAATGTGGATTCGAACGTCAAAAGTTAGCGCCACCTGCCTTTTAAAGTGATAATTTTAAATTTATAATTTTCTTTTATTTTAAAGTTCTTTTGCAATTTTGTCCAGCTCAATGAGACGATGCTGGGCAGAGTTAATGTTAACAGCCTCTGCCAACAAGGTGGCCATTAAGCGTGGCTTTATTCCGTGCTGTCGTCTCCGGCGGTTTCAAAACATCTTCATCATAGGCCTTTTGTCATTTTCTGCTTGTCCGGCACGTTGCAACAACACAGCCTTGTTTCTGCTGCGACTTTCAGCATGTCGTCTGACGTTTACATTTTACGTGCTTTGAGAGGGGGAAATCACATAAACCACATGAAATCTGACCAGACTGAAACAGATTTCCTGAATCTGAATTTCAAACCACATGTGAATGGAGCTTGGAGCATTCACACTTGCTAAATGTGATAGGATTTCAATTGGATTCTCCAATCATTGGATTTGGACTGACAGTCTGAAGGCTTTGGCTATGTTCACACTGTCAGTCCAAATCCGATTATTGGAGTATCCGACTCGAATCTGATCCAAATTATTGACTGTCCACATTGTGTATTGCAACTGTTCAGATCCTGATTTGTGTTTCCCATGACGCTCTTTCGTTTTCAGGAATATTGACGTTGTGTTGGTTTTATTCCAAAATCATCAACAACAAAAGGGGTTTTCAATAATGCCCACTGCTCTGGGTGTGTGTTCAGTACTCACTGCTGTGTTCACTTGGTTGGGTGAAATGCAGAGCACCAATTCGGAGTATGGGACACCACACTTGGCTACACGTCACTTTTTTTTTTCCAAGCTGTCGTCTTCGCCAGTCTCAAAACATGCCTGTTATATTGTAATTTTCTGCTTTTCCGGCACTTTGCATCAATACAACCTTGTTCCTGCAGCGACTTTCAACATGTTTCTTATAACAACATCTGACGTAGGATAGAACAGGATAGACTTTTATTTTCCCGGAGGAAATTTGCCATACATTGTCTGCTGTTTAAATAAGTAACATAATACGCAGTACATACACAGTCACATTTTCTTTAAAGGGAGCCTTTAACTCCCTTAATATTCATGCTCATTCTTTTACAATAGAGAAACATCATGTGATGTGGAACCTGATTCACCAGAGTGAGAGGAGGGCAACTGTGACTCAGGTGAGGGGGGCGCTTACAAAGAGGGCTGTTACAGTGCACTACAGAGCAGTTTCATGTACACTGCCTTCTCAAACTTCTTACAGAGACACTGTTGGTCAGATTTTGAAAAGGTAACATGGGCCACTTATCTCTTGTCCTGCTCTTGCTTTCAGTCCAGTGGTCCTGCGCTCAGGAAGACCCTCTTCTGCCTTTCTCCGAACACCTGGACCCCGAGCACAATGTGCGGCTGAAGTGGGGCTTTGATGAGATCCAGGGCACCATCTTGTTCGAGCTCACTGTCAACACTAGTGGCTGGGTCGGTTTTGGCTTCAGCCCCAAAGGAGGAATGACTGGAGCCGATATCGTCACTGGAGGAGTTGGACCGAAAGGCAGTTACTTCACGGTAAAGTCAAAGACGGACACTGATAACTGTCAAACTCACTTACAGAGGATGCTTTTATTATTCTTGATTCTGATTCATATATGTATTTGATATTTAGTTAATTGAGCATCTCTAATATAAATTCTTTTAGTCTTTCACATGATAGAGATTCAAGACTGAGACTGATAACTGTCACTTCAAGTGGAGTTACAGGCTTTTGTTTAAATTCTTGATTCTGATTCATACTGATATTTATTTAATATGTATGTAGTTGTTTAAAAATAAGATTTTATATTATGAACATCTTATTTAATTTTCTCAGAGGCTCCAAGCTGGGATATTTTGGAAGTTATTTTATAAGTGTGACGTAAAGTCAAAAATGAGATAAAGACTTTTGTATTGACTAATAAGTTGAATTATATTTGTGTCCAAACTTGATGCAAATGTTGGTAAATTAACCTGATATTGTAAGTGTTTTAGCCTTTTGAAAGTCAAACTATAAACTGATTTTAACTGGATTGGGAACTGTACATCTATAAACAAACATAACTTCAACATACAGATCATGGAAACACCTGTTGTTTTCAGTAAATAAATGCTGGATTTCTCTTTGTTTTCCATGTTCAGGACCGTCATGCTGGGGGGAATTCAATGCCAACGGTCGACCAGGGACAGAACTACAAACTCCTGTCTCTAACTGAGTCTGACGGGAAAACAGTCATGAAGTTTCAGAGATCCATTGAGTCTTGTGATGAAAACGATTTACCCATAACTGTGAGCATATCTAAATATCGAATGTATTTATTTCCCCCTATCCATTACAAAGAAAAATAGTTTAACAATACCATAAATATAACACTCCCTTTTCATTGTTTGTAAGATGTATTATGTAGTTTTGTTCACAAAACAATGATGTGGAATGCTTTACAAAACAAAAGCAGCAATGTAAAGCAACCTGTACGATGTCGGTCCTCAGGGATCAGGGTGTTTCTGAGAACTCCTCTCCCTGAAGAAAATGCTTATCCTGTTTGTCAAGATGTTCTCAACTGTACTTCAAAAACCCTCCTTAAACTGAGAAGATGGACTGTCTAATAGAACTTGGAAACTAGATGTCTAGATCAAACCAATAGTTGTTATCAGTGGTCATATGCACTGCAAACGTTTGTGAGTGATAACCTGTATTGTGTGGCCAAAGAGCTTCTTATTTTCCATTTAGAGATCAAATAAAAGTGTTTTGTTTTCATCAGGATCTTCCCATGAAGCTGATCTATGCGTACGGACAGAGCGATGACATCATGTACCATAATAACCGAAGGGGAACGAAGGAGGTGAACCTGTTGAAGTACATGCCTCGTCTCAACCCTCCAAACAGCAAGTATTTCGACGTGACTATGGTCAATGTAAGAGATTTTTACACTTTGTTTTTGCCTGAAATTTCATGAGTAACATTTAACACTTCCTGCCATTTAATAATGCAAATTTCATGCCAATAATTTAGATGATTAAGAAGAGTGCATCATTTATCTAGATTAGAGCATATTGTTGCAAATGCTTGTTTTGAACATATATTCACTACTGTTCAAAATTTTGGGGTCAGTAATATTTTGTAATGTTTTTGATATGCTCACCAAAGCTGTATGTATTTGACCAAAAATACAGTAAAAATATAATGTTGTGAAATATGATTACAATTTAAAATATTACACATTTTCTATTTGATTATATTTTAAAATGTAATTTATACCTGTGATGACAAAGCTGAATTTTCAGCGTCATTACTCCGGTCTTCATGTCACATGACTACGCCAATACGTGAGTATGAACTAACATTTTAAATCATTTCAGTTCACTGTACCAGTCAACCAAACCTACTATCACTGCAAGGTCATGAGAGCCCCCACTTTTGATCGCAAACAACACATTTATCGCGTAAGTGAGTCTATGAACTTCACACATATGATCTATACAGCTATCTGTCGATCATCTTCATCTCTGACTTAACTTTCACTATGTCCAGATTGAGCCGTTTATCACAAACTTGGACCTCGTGCATCACATGCTGCTGTACCGCTGCCCGCCGAGTGTGACGAAGCCGTTTGAAGTGGAATGTTACACAGGCAATGGAGAAGAGTGTATGGAGACCGTTGCCATGTGGGGAGTTGGCGGAGGGGTTAGTGTTTTATTTTTAATTTGAGAAACAACCAAATTTAAGCCATTATTCACTTCAGTGAACCGTTAACCACTGCGACCAGAAATTCGAGAATCGAGAATCAGTTTGATTCATTCAGTGAATCATTCAGACCGGTTTTCTGAACTGATTCAGCTGGTTCACTGTATTTATATGCAAACCTTGAGGTAAAATTAGTGATTAAACCTCTATGTAACTTTTCAATTATATGATGTTTTTCAAGGCTTTTGAACTCCCAGAGATGGCAGGACTTCCAATTGGAGGAAATGTTAGTGATTTTTTCTACAGGCTTGAAGTGCATTACAACAACCCAAATAAAAGTGCAGGTCAGTCAATAGGTTTACATTGTAAAATATCACACTTTGGTGAATATTTAATTTCAGCTTGAAACAGAAGTTGCGATATTCTTTTCTTAAACATATAGTGAAAAGGCTTCTCAAATGAGAAAAATAAAATGTAGGAATTGATTGGATTGTTGCTATAGCTATGCTGTACAGAAAATTCCACCAATCAGAGTTGAAAAAAGAAAGATCTTGTTAGCTCTGCCCACACATGAAGCGGCCCAATTTATATAATCGAGGAGAGCTGCGTTCCACTCCAGTTTTAGGCATGCATTCGCAAACTTCCCTAAGTACTTCCCCTTGGGGAATCGCTGCCACCATTTTGAAGTGTGTTCTACTTCTTGAAGTGGATGAGGGAAATTTATATGGACAGACCCTCGCTCCCTCGATTTTGACCGAGGGCAGGCTCCATATCCCACAATGCAACACGGTTGTGACGTCACCACAAACAACTCTATGATATATTAATTATTCTTTTAAATATTTAAAACACACATATATACATATAGAATGCTGCATTAAACAATTTCGTAAGGGAAAAAAATTTAATAAAAAATTACCTCCATAGCGGATTCCAAGTGATCAAGGGCTTATGACGTTCCAGTTCAGCGCATTGCAAATTTTCCACCAGTAGTGGGCACTCATGCAACGTGAGCAATGACATCCAAGTCAACGAGACTGAGCGAAGTTAGCGAGGAAAGGCTATAAAAAAAACTGAACTGGAACGCAGCCTTCGTCTCCCGTCCCTACACTCTCAAAATACTTAAATATTTGAATATATATGCATATTTTGCAATAAACATGAAATATATTGGCATTATGGAAATTAATGGAAAAATACTTCCGGAACCAATGCCGCTAAAAAAGTGCGATCTCATGTGAGTGACAGGTTGTCCCGCCCTCTTTTGATTTCTTGATGACATAAAGAATCAATACTCTTCTCTACTCAGGTCGGGTTGATAACTCGGGTTTGCGATTCTTCTACACATCTCAACTCCGTCAGCATGATGCAGCTATTCTGATGACAGGGCTTGCCGTGTACCCTGGGTACGCCATCCCACCCAAAGCTAAATCTTTCCTCACATACGGCCTGTGTGACACTGTTCATATTCCAAAGGTGTGTATATGTATTAGCTTCTCACATTCTCACAATCAAAGACAAACTCAGATGACTGATGATCTGTTGTGTTTTGTGCTCTCCAGGTTCTGGAGACGCCCCATGATCTTCAGGTGTTCTCTGTGATGATGCACACACACTTGGCTGGACGGAAGGTGCGAGTCGGACACTTCAGGTAAACTTTTTTGACCAATGACTGACTTAAAGTTCACCTTAAAATAATGTGTGCTTTTCTTTCTTCTGTGGTGCAAAACCTAAAGTTACTGTAATGAATTAGTGTAAATTCTTATCATCTTTAGAGGGGGAGAACAGATCGATCTTCTAGCCGTGGATGAAAACTACAATTTTGAATATCAGGAAGTGACAAACTTGGGCAAAACTAAGACAGTGAAGTTGGTAAGTGCTAAAAGGTTCAAACTCATATATATATATGAGATACATATAATTAGAATATCATCAAAAAGTTGATTTATTTCACTAATTCCATTCAAAAAGTGAAACTTGTATATTATATTCATTCATTACACAATATTTCATATTTCATATTTCAAATGTTTATTTCTTTTCATTTTGATGATTATAACTGACAACTAAGGAAAATCCCAAATTCAGTTTCTCAGAAAATTAGAATATTGTGAAAAGGTTCAATATTGAAGACACCTGGTGTCACACTCTAATCAGCCAATTAACTCAAAACACCTGCAAAGGCCTTTAAATGGTCTCTCAGTCTAGTTCTGTGGGCTACACAATCATGGGGAAGACTGCTGACTTGACAGTTGTCCAAAAGACAACCCTTGACACCTTGCACAAGGAGGGCAAGACACAAAAGGTCATTGCAAAAGAGGCTGACTGTTCACAGAGCTCTGTGTCCAAGGACATTAACAGAGAGGCGAAGGGAAGGAAAAGATGTGGTAGAAAAAAGTGTACAAGCAATAGGGATGACCGCACCCTGGAGAGGATCGTGAAACAAAACCCATTCAAAAATGTGGGGGAGATTCACAAAGAGTGGACTGCAGCTGGAGTCAGTGCTTCAAGAACCACTACGCACAGACGTATGCAAGACATGGGTTTCAGCTGTCGCATTCCTTGTGTCAAGCCACTCTTGAACAACAGACAGCGTCAGAAGCGTCTCGTCTGGGCTAAAGACAAAAAGGACTGGACTGCTGCTGAGTGGTCCAAAGTAATGTTCTCTGATGAAAGTAAATTTTACATTTCCTTTGGAAATCAGGGTCCCAGAGTCTGGAGGAAGAGAGGAGAGGCACACAATCCACGTTGCTTGAGATCTAGTGTAAAGTTTCCACAGTCAGTGATGGTTTGGGGTGCCATGTCATCTGCTGGTGTTGGTCCACTGTGTTTTCTGAGGTCCAAGGTCAACGCGGCCGTATACCAGGAAGTTTTAGAGCACTTCATGATTCCTACTGCTGACCAACTTTATGGAGATGCAGATTTCATTTTCCAACAGGACTTGGCACCTGCACACAGTGCCAAAGCAACCAGTACCTGGTTTAAGGACCATGGTATCCCTGTTCTTAATTGGCCAGCAAACTCGCCTGACCTTAAACCCAAAGAAAATCTATGGGGTATTGTGAAGAGGAAGATGCCAGATGCCAGACCCAACAATGCAGAAGAGCTGAAGGCCACTATCAGAGCAACCTGGGCTCTCATAACACCTGAGCAGTGCCACAGACTGATCGACTCCATGCCACGCCACATTGCTGCAGTAATTCAGGCAAAAGGAGCCCCAACTAAGTATTGAGTGCTGTACATGCTCATACTTTTCATGTTCATACAGTTGGCCAAGATTTCTAAAAATCCTTTCTTTGTGTTGGTATTAAGTAATATTCTAATTTTCTGAGATACTGAATTTGGGATTTTCCTTAGTTGTCAGTTATAATCATCAAAATGAAAAGAAATAAACATTTCAAATATATCAGTCTGTGTGTAATGAATGATTATAATATACAAGTTTCACTTTTTGAATGGAATTAGTGAAATAAATCAACTTTTTGATGATATTCTAATTATATGACCAGCACCAGTATATATATATACATGTAATAATTGCCAATAAGTGAAATAAAGCAACCTTTTGGTCTTACAGGGTGACAAATTGCTGGTGGAGTGCACATATAACACTGAAAACCGCAACACACTCACGTGGGTTAGTACATTTACATAGAGGCTCATAGTGTCATGTATATTTCAAATTTCACTGCTGTTGTAAATATTAATCATCATTAATTGTATTAATGTCTAATTGGTCAGAGTATGGTGGACATTGTTGGAAATGTCTTCTGATGTGTTATTGATATTGAGTGTTAATCCCATTCCCTTCTCTTCCCATGCATTTTCCTGTTGGCTATTCAATAAAGACACAGATGTTATGGATATGTAACTTCCTTTTTCTGCCCACAGGGGGGGCTCTCAACTTCAAATGAGATGTGTTTGGCCTTCCTCGTCTACTATCCAGCTATGAATCTGAGCAGTTGTGTGAGCTTACCGAATATAGAGTCTTTAAGTTCTGCAATGGGAGCAACAGATACAGAGTAATCTAATTTAAAACATTGTCTTTATGCATTTGGCTCTCAAATATTTGCCCTAATGATAATGTGGCTTTTATTTGATAACTTTGCAGTGCCTGGCTCTATATGATGCACACAAAGACTTGGAATGACACATCTATCAATCAGTACCAACAAACACTGAAGACAGTCGATCAGTTCGTCACAGTCGTTGACTCGTTTGTAAGTGTCCACACCTTTACAATATGAATGAAGCCTTTGAACCTGCTTCTGTTCTGACCTCAGCTGTTACCTGACACCCTTTCCCATGTGAATTTCCAGAACAACGGTTCATACAACATGGGGATGATTCCTGATCTCAAAGTCATCCCGTCCGCACCCTGCAAGAGCGGTTGTGCCATCAAAAGTCTTGCTTTGATATCGCTGCTCCTCTGTTTGGCAGTGCAGTGGGCTTCTTTATGAAATGTTCATGCAAAATACTAAACCTGATGTAACCTGTTGTTCTTTCATTGTCTGTGATTAACAAGTAAATCAATTTGACAGACCAAAGACTCTTTGCTCACACGGACAGACTTGACAGCAACTTAAGAACCAGAACAACAGAAAATTGAGCAAAATATATGATAGATAACTTTTTTTTAAATATAATATCTTGTTTAAACAAATCATATCATGATAGAAATGGAATTTACACTTTACATTGGTTTACTTTCAGATCATGTAAGGGATATAATAAATAAAATTTGAATATTTAAATTGTGAATAAATAGAATATTTACAACCTTGAACTATAATTAAAACAATAAAAATTATCATTATTATTATTAAAAAAAGTAAATCCAAATTCAAAATATTGGAGAGGGTTGTTTCTCCATGCCTTCCTCCTCAGACTAAATAAATGACGGGAATAGGAGAAGAATGAGATGGGAATGATGACATGGAATGGTCTGGTCTGAATGAAGCTGAAATAGATACTATTCTGATTAAATTATATGTAGTCTTGTGAAAAAGAAAGGACACACTTTTGAATTCTATGCTTTTGGTTAAGTATCAGGACATAATGAAAAAAAGAGGTTTTAAAAATTAGGTAAATACAACCTCAGATGATCAACAAAACACGAAATATTGCACCCTGTCATTATTTAATTAACAAAAATAAAAGCCATGGTTGACCAACCAAGTATCCCCTATGATTTAATTACTTGTAGAACCACCTTTAACAGCAATGACTTGAAGTAATCATTTTCTATATGAATTGGTCAGTCTCACATCGTTCTGGAGTTATTTTGAGGTTTGTTGGCATCTGTTTATGCACAGCTCTCTTAAGGTCGTCCCACCACAGCATTTCAGTCGGGTTGAGGTCTGGACTGTGACTGGGCCAGTGTAACACCTTGATTCTTTTCTTTTGCAGCCATTCTGTTTTGCTGGTGTGCACACATTGTGTTGCATTACCCAAATTTGGCCAAGCTTTAACTGTCAGAAAGATGGCGTCACATTTCAATACTTCGGTGTACAGAGGAGTTCATGGTCGACTCAATGACTGCAAAGTACCCTGGACCTGTGGCTGCAAAACAAGCCCAAATCATCACCCCTCCACCAGCGTGATGGACAGTTGGCACGAGAGGTTTGTGCCGATATTCTGTGTTTGGTTTTATGGCCAAACATCTCCACTTTGGTCTCGCCTGTCTGTTCCAGAAGTCTTGTGGTTGTTCAGATGCAACTTTGCAAACCTAAACCATCCTGCCTTCATCTTTTTAGAGAGAAGAGGCTTTCTCCTGGCAACCCTAATAGTACTGTCTTGAAGTTGAACATTTAACCTGTTAACTGAGGCCTGTAGAGTCTGAGAAGTAGCTCTTGGATGTTTTGTGATTTCTCTGAGCAGTGCACAGTCTGACTTTGGGGTGAATTTGTTGGGACATGCTTTCCTGGGAAGATTGACAACTCTCCTGGATTTTTTCCACTTGTGAATGATCTTCCTCAAAGATGGACTTCAAATTGTTTGGAAATTGCCATATACAGTAGCCCTTCCCAGATTGATGGCAGCAACAATTATTATTATGTTTCATTTTCCAGGGGGGTATTCCAGAAAAGAAGATTAACTTGCCATCACACATACCCTGAACTCTCAGTTGATTAACCTAAACCTTCATTACTCGAGGTATGCTGGTTCCAAAAATGCATCAGAGAGTAAGTTCAGCCAACACAGAGTATGTTCCCGGTTAACACACAAGACATTCTCAACCGAGCGACGAATCGATGATTCACCATGGAAACAGACGCTTAGAAAAAGCACACCATTCCACTTCCTTCTTCTTCTTTTGTTTAATGGCGATTTACATAACCTACTTAGTGCACATCGTCACCTATTTGGTGGTTGTGTAATCATTTTTTCAATCGTTTTATTGAATAAGTAATCTTTATTCACTGAGAATAAGACTTATATCGTTTTTTAAACTAAACATTTAATAAGTATAATACTTATTTAATAAATATTTAATAAGATATCACATATATTTTATTACAAAAATTATAGAATAGAAAACATCCTGTTATAAAAAGGAAAAAAGCATATCCATGTGTGAGATTACAATAAAATAATTACATATATTATATATAAATTGAATAAATATTTAAACATTATAATAGTGTTTTATATTTTATATAAATAAAAAAGCACTTTTATACATATATGTACGCATGTATTTTATTATAATATATATAAATATATATAGCAAGTAACTTTTAAATTGCAAATAAATTATAATAATGTAGTTGATTTGTTTACATAAATTTTGTCGCTCCATCAAAACTTTTTTTACAGTCATGTAACTTTTTTGTTGAGTTCATCTCAACATTCCTTTCTAATAATATTCTCAGTGTTTTACAATAATACAGTAACATCATGTGATGTGGAACCTGATTCACCAGAGTGAGAGGAGGGCAACTGTGACTCAGGTGAGGGGGGCGCTTACAAAGAGGGCTGTTACAGTGCACTACAGAGCAGTTTCATGTACACTGCCTTCTCAAACTTCTTACAGAGACACTGTTGGTCAGATTTTGAAAAGGTAACATGGGCCACTTATCTCTTGTCCTGCTCTTGCTTTCAGTCCAGTGGTCCTGCGCTCAGGAAGACCCTCTTCTGCCTTTCTCTGAACACCTGGACCCCGAGCACAATGTGCGGCTGAAGTGGGGCTTTGATGAGATCCAGGGCACCATCTTGTTCGAGCTCACTGTCAACACCAGCGGCTGGGTCGGTTTTGGCTTCAGCCCCAAAGGAGGAATGACTGGAGCCGATATCGTCATTGGAGGAGTTGGACCGAAAGGCAGTTACTTCACGGTAAAGTCAAAGACGGACACTGATAACTGTCAAACTCACTTACAGAGGATGCTTTTATTATTCTTGATTCTGATTCATATATGTATTTCATAGTTAACTGAGAGTATCTCTAATATAAATGAAATTTATTTCATATTTAGTTCATATATAATATAAATCCTTCCATTATCGGCAACGATTGAAGGAGGCTTACTACTACTACTAGTAGTCTTTCATGTTATCAAAGACTGATAATCTAATTTCATATTCTTTATTCTGATATGTATTTTAAATTAAGCTAATATAAATTCTTATAATTGTCTTTCATTGTGAGATCATTAATGCGTTTGGCAACAGAAGTGTTTCGAGGAATTGTTAAAAATACATATTTTGCTGGTTATATGTAAACATTATGAAGCACAACTGATATTGCACAAACATTGTTATAAGTGAAAATATTCACGATTTTTCATGTTGTTCAGGACCGTCATGCTGTGGGGAATTCAATGCCACTGGTTGACCAGCAACAGAACTACAAACTCCTGTCTCTAACTGAGTCTGACGGGAAAACAGTCATGAAGTTTCAGAGATCCATTGAGTCTTGTGATGAAAACGATTTACCCATAACTGTGAGTCCTGGAACATTTCCACACTACAATGTTTTGAAAGAGATTAATACTTTTATTCAGCAAGGACGCATTAACTTGATCACAAGTGACATTTAAAGACATTTATAATGTTACAAAAGATTTCTATTTCAAATAAATGCTTGGACTTTCTATTCATCAAAGAAAATATATCACAGTTTTCACTAAAATATAAAGCAGCACAACTGTTTTCAACAACAGTTTTCTTGAACAGCAAATCAGTATACTAGAATGATTTCTGAAGGATCATGTGACACTGAAGACTGGAGTAATGATGCTGAAAATTCAGCTTTGCGTTACAGGAATAAATTACATTTTATAATGCATAAAAATAGAAAGTTACATTATAATAATATTTCACAATATTACTGTTTATTGTATTTTTGATCAAACAAATGCAGCCTTCGTGAGCTGAAGAGACTTCTTTCAAAGACATTTTAAATATCTTACCAACATCATTATCATTTAAAAAAAATCTACTTATGAAAATGTGAGGACTGCGGAGTAGTTAGGATTAGGGACTTTAACAATAGTATCTTTTTTAGAGATTAAAATGGCTAAGGTTAAGGTTTCAGTAGTTATAAAGTAATAAATAATGCAGGAACAAGCTCTACTTGACGCCTACAGTACAGGGAGCAGGTAGGAAAAACGCGTTTGTTCCTGGAACTGGTCTAATTACACGTAATTACTGAATTTGATGTCCCTTTTTCTGCTAAATTACACCAGAGGCATGTGTGCAACCTATTAACTGTAATGCGGCTACAAAGAAAAGTACTTATAACACTGCCGGTTTCACTCTCCCCTTTTATTATTGTGTTCTCAGTAGTGTTATACAGAAAACAATGTAAAGGGTGTTGAAAATAATGTAAGACGGTGGGTGTCCCCTTTCAGATACCTTTCACTCTCATACTGGAAATCCGCACTGGGAACAGGAAGTTTGTGCAGAGCCGGTTTGATTAGGGACTCTCTGTTGTTCTTAATAAGCTGCTGATGTGATTGACTGTCCGACTGAACTCAGAAACCCTGAAAGATCTGAACTACTAGCTAAAGACTGTCATTTTCCAGTTAAGATTTTCCAGCTGTTATCTGTGGATCAGATGTGTTTATTTTTTTTTTTTACATGATCAGGATCTTCCCATGAAGCTGATCTATGCGTACGGACAGAGCGATGACATCATGTACCATAATAACCGAAGGGGAACGAAGGAGGTGAACCTGTTGAAGTACATGCCTCGTCTCAGCCCTCCAAACAGCAAGTATTTCGACGTGACTATGGTCAATGTAAGAGATTTTATTTAACCTTATTTATTGTAGTCAGTAACAATTTTCTGTTCCTTCACAATGATTCTGACCTGGTGTTATGAACAAAGAGACAAGCTATAGGCTATTCCATGTTAAAGTTAGGCTGTGACCATAACATGCAACAGAACGTTTAATCAGTTGTTTGGCTACAATTTATTTACATTTTTACATTTACATTTATTCATTTGGCAGACGCTTTTATCAAAAGCGAATTATTAGGGGTTTCGTGCCTTGCTCAAGGCACCTTAGTCATGGTATCGAAAGTGGAGAGAGAGCCATTCATTCACAATCCCCACCTTCAATTCCTTCAGGTTACAAGCCCGACTCCCTCACCATTAGGCCACAACTACCCACATATTTTACATTGAAGACTAACTGGTGATTGGTCCAAAACATTATACATGCCGTGCATTAAACACAAATACATTCGCATTGGCTGTGAATGTGTCCTTGCCTAATTTTTATTATTATTTTTTTTTTTTTGATTGACAGTCACCTTTATTTTTATATCGCTTTATACAATATAGATTATTTCAAAGCAGCTTTACAGTGATCAAAAGGAAAATAATGATTCAATAATGCAAACATTGAATCATTAGTCCAATAGATGTAGTTCAATTTGGCTGTAAAGGAGCTCTAAAAAGAAAAAAAGTGTCATTGTTCAGCTCAAGTCAGTTTAGACTGAACAATAATGTTTAGAACATAGGCTATAGTGATTTTTAGGACAATTTTATATATATATATATACACAGGTGCTGGTCATATAATTAGAATATCATCAAAAAGTTGATTTATTTCACTAATTCTATTCAAAAAGTGAAACTTGTATATTATATTCATTCATTACACACAGACTGATATATTTAAAATGTTTATTTCTTTTAATTTTGATGATTATAACTGACAACTAAGGAAAATCCCAAATTCAGGATCTCAGAAAATTAGAATATTGTGAAAAGGTTCAATATTGAAGACACCTGGTGTCACACTCTAATCAGCTAATTAACTCAAAACTCCTGCAAAGGTCTTTAAATGGTCTCTCAGTCTAGTTCTGTGGGCTACACAATCATGGGGAAGACTGCTGACTTGACAGTTGTACAAAAGATGACCATTGAACCCTTGTACAAGAAGGGCAAGACACAAAAGGTCATTGCAAAAGAGGCTGGCTGTTCACAGAGCTCTGTGTCCAATCACATTAACAGAGAGGCGAAGGGAAGGAAAAGATGTGGTAGAAAAAAGTGTACAAGTAATAGGGATAACCGCAGCCTGGAGAGGATCGTGAAACAAAACCCATTCAAAAATGGGGGGGAGATTCACAAAGAGTGGACTGCAGCTGGAGTCAGTGCTTCAAGAACCACTACGCACAGGTCCAAGGATAATGCAGCCGTATACCAGGAAGTTTTAGAGCACTTCATGCTTCCTGCTGCTGACCAACTTTATGGAGATGCAGATTTCATTTTCAAACAGGACTTGGCACCTGCACACAGTGCCAAAGCAACCAGTACCTGGTATAAGGACCATGGTATCCCTGTTCTTAATTGGCCAGCAAACTCGCCTGACCTTAACCCCATAGAAAATCTATTGGGTATTGTGAAGAGGAAGATGCGAGATGCCAGACCCAACAATGCAGAAGAGCTGAAGGCCACTATCAGAGCACAGACTGATCGACTCCATGCCACGCCGCATTGCTGCAGTAATTCAGGCAAAAGGAGCCCCAACTAAGTATTGAGTGCTGTACATGCTCATACTTTTCATGTTCATACTTTTCAGTTGACCAAGATTTCTAAAAATCCTTTCTTTGTGTTGGTCTTAAGTAATATTCTAATTTTCTGAGATACTGAATTTGGGATTTTCCTTAGTTGTCAGTTATAATCATCAAAATGAAAAGAAATAAACATTTGCAATATATCAGTCTGTGTGTAATGAATTAACGTAATATACAAGTTTCAATTTTTGATTGATTTCGATTGATTTTTGATGATATTCTAATTATATGACCAGCACCAGTATATATATATATATATATATATATATATATATATATATATATACACACACATTTATGCAATTGGCATTTGCTTTAAGTAACTTATATTGCATTTAAGGTACATTTCATCAGTTCATGCATTCCCTGGGAAATCGAACCCATGACCTTTGTCATTGCTAGCTCCTGCTCTAATGTTTGAACTACAGGAATGCACATATCCACTGGCAAAAACCTCCATGCAAAAATTTCCATCTTACTCACATTTTTGGATGTGTGAGTATGCAGTTATCTGATGTGCATAATATCTGTATTGAACCGGGTGCTAAAACAACATAGAAACAGCACAAACAAGTCAAGAAGACTATCAGAGGTTCATTCTTAGCGAATTCCCTCTTGATGCCTAATGTGGGAACTTTCACTTATTAATTACATTATTAATTACATTAGTTATTACATATTAATTACATTTACGATCATTTCAGTTCACTGTACCAGCCAACCAAACCTACTATCACTGCAAGATCATGAAAGCCCCGACTTTTGATCGCAAACAACACATTTATCGCGTAAGTGAGTCTATGAACTTCACACACATGATTTATACAGCTATCTGTCGATACTCTTCACCTCTGAGTCTAACTTAATTTAATTATCTCCAGATTGAGCCGTTTATCACAAACTTGGACCTTGTGCATCATCTGCTGCTGTACCGCTGCCCGCCGAGTGTGACGGAGCCGTTTGAAGCGGAATGTTACACAAAGTTGAGGGCCGATGTGTGTATGGAGACCATTGCATTGTGGGGAGTTGGTGGAGGGGTCAGTATCTGTTCAGAAATCAAACATTTTCATCTCTTCGTTATAATTTATCATTTTTAAATGACTATATGGAACATTTGTGGGTCCTATGAATGATCAAAAATATTTTGGTTTCATATCCCTTTCTTTCAGGCTTTTGAACTCCCAGAGATGGCAGGACTTCCAATTGGAGAAAATGTTGGTGATTTTTTCTACAGGCTTGAAATTCATTACAACAACCCAAATAAAATTGCAGGTCAGTCAGTAGGTTTACAGTGTAAAATATCACACTTTGATGAATATTTAAGGTCTTTTGACATGATTAAACAATACTTTTCTCTCACAGGTCGGGTTGATAACTCGGGTTTGCGATTCTACTACACATCTCAACTCCGTCAGCATGATGCAGCTATTTTAGGGGCAGGGCTTGTAGTGGCCGCTGGGTACGCCATCCCACCCAAAGCTAAATCTTTCCTCACATACGGCCTGTGTGACACTGCTCATATTCCAAAGGTGTGTATATGTATTAGCTTCTCACATCCTCACAATCAAAGACAAACTCAGATGACTGATGATCTGTTGTGTTTTGTGCTCTACAGGTTCTGGAGACGCCACATGATCTTCAGGTGTTCTCTGTGATGATGCACACACACTTGGCTGGACGGAAGGTGCGAGTTGGACACTTCAGGTAAACTTTTTGATAAATGACTGACCTAAGGTTCACTGGAAAATCAAAATGAAAAATCATTTACTCGCACTCATGTCATTCCAAACCCGTGTGCTCTTCTTTCCTCTGTGGAAGACATAAGGAGATGTTAAGGAGATGCCTTGTTCCGTATAATAATAACTTTAAAGAAAAAGTAAAAGGTTTGTTTGGCCTTACAAAAATAAATTGGAACAATTTTTCTCATTTTTCTAACAACAAAAACACATTAAAGGAATAGTCACGCAAAAATTAAAAATATCCCACACACTAGACTTGGTTGGCACTGCTGATCTACGTAATGTTTCCGTGCTTGGTTCTCAGATTGGACTGTCCAATCTTTACAGGAAAACCGGTTTGACTGTGAACATTACTGCTTACGAGGACCATATTCAATTATACAAATCTGTTTTAAACACTGCAAGCTCTAGTTACTAACTCTACCCTTATTATTAATGCATCCTCTCAACCTAAAATGCTCATTCACCTGACATTAGTAACTCAGCGGACCTCTGTGAGTCATTCCTACACTTCTTCCAAAATAAAATAAATAGCATATATAACCTCTTCCCGCCTATGACCTCTCCTTTCTTCTCACAGGACTTCCCTTCTGCTCTCGCACTTGGTATTTCACTGACTTTGACCCTCCAACCCACACTTTCAGATGCCCAGAAAGACACTGAAACATATTTAAAACAGTTCATGAGTACAGTGGATCAACCTTAATATTATAAAGTGACGAGAATACTTTTTGTGTGCCAAAAAAACTAAATAACGACTTTTCAACAATATCTAGTGATGGTCAATTTCAAAACACTGCTTCATGAAGATTTACGAATCTTTTGTTTTGAATCAGAGGTTCGGAGCGCCAAAGTCACGTGATTTCAGTAAACGAGGCTTCGTTACGTCATAAGTGATTCGCAATTTCAATAGTTCACGTGACTTTGGCAGTTTGATATACGCAAACCGAACTACTGATTCAAATTCGTAAAGCTTTGAAGCAGTGTTTTGAAATCGTCCATCACTAGATATTGTTGAAAAGTCGTCATTTTGTTTTTTTAGCACACAATAAGTATTCTCGCAATTGCTCTTTATAATATTAAAGTTGAACCACTGTACTCACATGAACTGTTTTAAATATGTTTTAGTGTCTTTCTGGGCATCTGAAAGTGTTCATTATCTTGCTGTCAATAGAGACTCACTGAACCATCAGATTTCATCAAAAATATCTTATACTATCTAGATACTTCTTATCACATTCAAAGCTCTCCCTGGTCTTCAACTGCTTAAAATGTCTAAAGGAAAAAAAACAAAACATGTTAAGGATGTTGTCATCTATTTCAGAGGAGGAAAACAGATCGATCTCTTAGCCGTGGATGAAAACTATGATTTTGAATACCAGGATGTGACAAACTTGGGCCAAACTAAGACAGTGAAGCTGGTGAGTGTGAAATGATTCGAATCGTTGAACATGCTGCTCAATTTACAGGGATTTCAATAGTGCATCAAATATATGCAATGCACGTTGCCACTTATATTAGTCGAGCCAAAAACGATGGCCTTGTCATGTCTAGAAGAGGTTTGGTTTATTAATGCATAATTTTTAGTATTATTAAGTAAAATAAAACAGCCTTTTTCTCTTTCAGGGCGACAAATTGCTGGTGGAGTGCACTTATAATACTGAAAACCGCACCACACTCACATGGGTTGGTACAAATATCTAACTTTTCTTCATGCAGCTTCACATTAAAACTGCTTCTTTACTTTAAAATGCCTTTTTTTTGGTCTGCCCACAGGGGGGGCTGTCGACTTCAGAAGAGATGTGTTTGGCTTTCCTCTTCTACTATCCAGCTATGAATCTGAGTGGATGTATGAGCTTCCCTAATGTAACTACTTTAAGATCTGAGATGGGATCACCAAGTCTAAAGTAATTCACTTATAAACACTAGTGTCATCCAAATGTGATCCATGAATGCATTTAGACCTAATAATGACCTCGGCTTTTATTTGTTAATTGCAGTGCTTGGCGCAACATGATGTACAACATGACATGGAATGACACGACTATCAATCAATACCAACAAACGGTGAAAAGAATCGATCAGCTTGTCATAATTGCTGATTCATTTGTAAGTCTCCACTCCTTTACAACATGCATCAATCTCTTTTTTTTTTTAAAGTTGCCTAACAGTGTTGTGAATGTGCATTTCCAGAAAAACATATCACGCAACACGGGGATGATTCCTGATCTCAAAGTCATCCCGTCCGCACCCTGCATGAGCGGTTGTGCCATCAAAAGTCTTGCTTTGGTATCGCTGCTCCTCTGTTTGGCAGTGCAGTGGGCTTCTTTATGAAACGCTCATGCAAAATACTAAACCTGATGTAATCTGTTGTTCTTTCAATGTCTGTGATTAAAAGTCAATCAGTCTAGATCAGGAGCTCCATGCTGCTCCACCCTCAATAACAACCAGAAGAAAATCTTACAAAATTTCAAATCAGGGAATGTCAAAAGGTTGGTTTTCAGGCCTAGAAAAATCATAATAATGAATAAAATCTTAAAGAGTAATGAAAAATTCTATATTCAGTATATATCCTTTCCAGCACATGTTAAATAAAAACGTTAACTCAATAAAACTACACTGACATACATTCAGTAAATAAATAACATTCATGCTGATATACAAACGATATATGTTTTTTGCTGTTTGATTACTTGTTTAATTATTTTGTGTATTGTAATGATTAGTTTAAACATGCTAAAAAAAAAAAAACCCCTCAATGGCTTTTTTTCCCTTTTATAACATGTTTTCAATTTTTCATTTGAAGTTTATTTTGATTTTTGTGGGGCAAAGTAGAAAATTGGGTATAACTGTTCTGATATGTAAATGAACAAAAATATAATTAATAAAATGCTTAAATTTATATTGTAAAAATAAAGGATTTTTATTGAAATGTAGTTCAATATCAATGTAAAATTGCTTTTTGTAGCCAAGAAATATTCACAAGGGCAAAAAGTGTGACAACTAGCCCCGGTTTCTGTATACCATGTTCATTTTTTGTTAGTGTACTTACATAAAACAAGAATCATTATTGTGTTATGCAATGCTTGTTTGACAGTCACACCGGACACGCCCTTACAGCCTCATTCATTCTCCAGATTAGAGTCGCTTTATAACGCGGATGTGCAGAATCAAAGGTCATTACAGCAGCTGCACTTCTTCTCAACATGTCGCGCGCTTCCGTCACTCCACCGAACTTCTCGTGGGTCGATGCTCAGAAACTCGCCGGACTGGCCTGTCCTTCAGAAACTCAGCATTATAAGTTCCTGGTGGAGAATGGCATCAAACACCTGGTGTGCTTGTTAGAATCAAAACCACCGAAATATGACACCTGTCCGGAGCTCATCCTGCATCACATCAGCATAGTGGACTTCACGCCACCGAGTCTGGCTCAAATACTGCGATTCCTCAGCATCGTGGAGGAAGCTAACGCTAAAGGGGAGGTGAGGATGGGACACTTTTAGGGTGCGTTCACATTTGTCATGTTTGGTTTGATTAAAATGAACCCTGGCGCGGTTGCTCAGTTAGTGCGGTTCGTTTGAACATATGTGAACGTGCCATCCGAACCCTGGTGCGGACCGAGACCGAAGGTTGCCGGTTCGATTCCCACGCCGGCAGGAATTGAAGGTGGGGATTGTGAATAAACAACACTCTCTCCACCTTCGATACCACGACTAAAGTGCCCTTGAGCAAGGCACCGAACCCCTAATTGCTCCCCGTGTGTGTGTGTGTTCACTACTCATTGCTGTGTGTGTGTACTTGGGATGGGTTAAATGCAGAGCACCAATTTCGAGTATGGGTCACCATACTTGACAATACGTCACGACTTTCACTTTCACTTTCACTAAAAAGATGGGTCTCGGTCTGCTTCCAAACGAACTCTGGTGCGGTTCGATTGATAAATGAACAACACGGACCAAAGACATGTAAACGAACCAAAAAGAGGACGTGATGTCACAAGATGCGACGCTACAAGTCAGCTGATTTGACGACGCGGGAAGATCGGTGTATCCAAAATGAGCAGAGGGCAAACGAGGAGGTAAAGTGCCTCATCGATATTTGTTTCTGCATACAACGGAGGAAATCCTGGTGCTGTTTTGAACATTTCATGAGCTCTTCGTGAGTTCTCAGCTGGTAAAAATAAAGCATTTGTACACGCATAAAATGACTGCGTTTAATCCAGCTCACAGCATTGTTTTGAATGTACTGTAAGCAAGCTCCGTCGCGAAATATACGTCATATAAGCCAATCAATCAGGTTGTGATTGTATTCCTATGCCTTTGGTTCGATAACTTTAAGGCCAGTTCACACCGCACCAACAAACACCGACAACGAACGAGTCCCAGAGAGTCAAGTCTGACTGGGAAAAATTGAGATCCACAACTACATACGTGTAACCATGTTAACAATATTTTCAGGGAAGTTTATTAGATTAATAATCAGGGCTGGGTAGGTTACTTTTAAAATGTATTTCACTACAGATTACAAAATACATGCTTTAAAAAGTAATTTGTAACGTATTTCGTTACATTACTCAAGTTTAGTAACTTAATCTAAATACTTTAGAAAACTTTGGAATAATAATAAGTGTGGAACAAACACAAAAAAGGTAATTGCAAATTTTTATCTCACAATTCTGACTTTTTCCCTCAGAATTGTGAGTTATAAAGTCAGAATTATGAGATATAAAATCGCAATATTGAGAAAAGTCAGAATTATGACATTTAACTCACATACTACATTCACAATTGCAAGAAAAAAAGTCAGTATTGCAAGTTCATATCTCCCAATTCTGACTTTATAACTTGCAATTGTGAGTTTAAATCGCGCAATTCTGAGATAAAGTAGTCAGAATTATGAAATGCAAACTCACAATTGTGAGGGGAAAAAACAAATTGTGAGAAAAAGATGCAGTGATCTTTTTTACACTTATAAAATGACTCACAAACAACTATCACAAAACATGAAAACAGTCAAAAACATGAAACTTAGCTCCGCTTTTTCAGACTGTCAGAGTCAGAGAATCACCAATCGCTGTTGAAATTACATTAAAATTCAAAGTAATCACTTTGGTAATCTAAAATACTTTTCAGATGTAACTGTAATGAAATACAGTTACTCAAATTTTGTATTTTAAATACGTAACTAAGTTACTTGTATTTCGTTACTCCTCAACCCTGTTAATAATACAGTATCATATATATTTTCATTGTTTCAAAGTATTGAGGCAAACATAAAAATACTAACGTGAAATCTGAAGCGCTAGCCATCTATCTGATGGCTTGTGTTGGGGTTGTATATCCTTCACCGGTTTTTAAACTTCTTTTAGCACGACCAATCAAAGCCCTATACAACCATTTGTAGCTAAACAAGCCAAAATGAATTCATTTAAAACTAAACTTGGGTTAAACCTGCGTTGCTTTCACGCTTATACCTCTCTTTCGGCACGAATCCAAATATTTCCATTTTGCAAAGTATTTGGATGCTATATTTACTATTTATTATGTAAAGTCCTTCACGCGCGCTTTACAGTACTGATAGAAATAAATAATCCTTCACATGAGTAAAAATGGCGTCACCACAGAGGAGCAGCATTCTGCTGAATGGCACGAATTACAGACTACAGACTATTTAAATTGAGTATTGCAACTTTAACATGTATTGACAGTATTTTATTTTTACAATGAACAAACTGCGACGTCACGTTTGCAGTGCTTTGTTGTGTGTGAGTGAGGCGCCGGCGCGATCAAACCGCAGTCTTTGCGAGGGACTTGCTTCACCGTCATGGCATCGGTCCGCGGCAGAGTTTGTTGGCATTTGTTGGAAAACCATACCACACTGATCAGACATTCCACGACCCAACAAACGCCGATTAAACATGTTTAGTCGGGTGAAAACAGACTCCGATCAACTGCAACAGACGTTTGTTGGCGTTGGTTGGTGCGGTGTGAATTGGCCTTTAGGTTCGCTGTTAAAAATGCCAGTGTGAACGCTAAGCGGACCAGGACTATATGTTTTGTTTTTGGTCCGGACCAAACGAACCGAACTACAAGTGTGAACGCACCCTTACAGTTTGATCGAATTCAAAGTCTACAGCTTCATTTTCATCCAATATCTACCTATGTGTTTTAGGGCCCAAGCCACTGAGGCGCAGGGCCCCATTGTTTTCTTTAGAATTATTATTATTATTATTATATTTAGTATTCTCCTCTGAATTACACACTGTTTATTTCTATATACAATAATACTAACATTAAGAAATTCAAACTTTTTTTTTTAAATCAATGTTTAACTTTGGGAAAGGAAATTTAATATATAGTAATAACCAAAACCACTATAGGGTTATTTTTAAACAAGGTTAGATAAAATTCTGAACAGCTTTAAAGTACAATAATTTGTATTATCTATGTTTTCCCCATACTCTATTGGCATGTATATTTCGTTTTCAAAGACTACTTTTTTTGTCACGTGTAGATTTTAATTTTTGTTTTAAATGTTGTTAAATCTTCTGAATCTCTCTCACTGTACTTACCATTCCCTAAGTCTCGCTCTTTCTTACTTTGTCTCTCTCTCTCTGTGTGTGTGTGTGTCAATGTCTGTTTTACAACCTTGATCAGTTCTTTAAACCTTTGGAGACCTACTGTCCTTCAGAGTTGAGCTCCAATCCTAACACCTGAAGCAGTTAACAGGGTTACGGATTACAAAATACATGCTTTAAAAAGTAATTTGTAACATATTTTGTTAGATTACCCAAGTTTAGTAACAATCTAAATACTTTAGAATGCTAATATGTACCACAAAAAAAGATAATTTCATTGACTTTTTCAGACTGTCAGAGTCAGAGATTGACTAGTTGCCATTTACATTAATTGTGCGTCACAGTTTACATTAATGCTTACATGACATTAAAATTCAAAGTAATTTGATTACCACCCATTTAAAATGCAACTGTAATGAAATAGTTACTCAAATTTTGTTACATGTATTTCGTTACTCCCCAACCCTGGCAGTTAATCAAAGCAGTTTATTTGTTGGCCACTGACAACATAGTATTATATAAATAGTTTGATAATTGTGTTTTTTAAAAAAAATATTTTAATTAACAATGTTTGAGTTTCAATTCTTATCACCCAATAAATTGTGATTTCATGTGCTGATTTAGACAGAAATAAAATCATAAGAGGGAATGTGTGTGTTTTCTGGACATGGGTGTTACACAAGGTCACATGCCGTGTTGGCGAGCATCACTTATGACAAATATGTCTTTAGATTAATTATTTATTGATATAATTACATTTTATTAAAAAGAGTAAATTTCACACGATTTTATAAAAGTGGCTGTTTATAATATCTTTCATAAGACAGAAAGAAAATCTAGACACACATCTTACTCTTACCTGACTCTTATTTGGCTCCATTTGTTAAATTTATTTTTTCATATTGGAATTAAATGAAAGCATTCTTTTGGTGCATTAGACTGGTGAGCAAACAGTAGCTCATCTAGGCCAAAAAACACATTCTGTACTCACTTGAAAGTGACATATGAAACTAAAAATAATAACTAAATAAATCTAAATTTAAATGATCTCATTTAGACACTCTAGATGTGGCTGTTATCATTTGTGATCATGTGGGCACCAACTGCTGCAGTAAATGTGGTGAAGTCAAATTACTTTGACATACTCCTTTTATATTTACCCGTTTTAAATGCCAATTGCCCGCTGTGCACAGTTGCCTTGAAGCCACAGAGTTGGCGGTGCCACCGGGCTTGGGCCCGTCATCGCTGCTTGCAGCTATATTTATTATTTTTCTTCAAGGTTTTTTGGTGGCGCAAATTTTTTTTTTTTAATTACTACACCAAAAAATATAATCGTTCAAATCTATTTTGCATATAAATTGGATTCTGCTCCAGCAATTTCTGTAACGTTTTTAAACAAAATCCTTGTTCAAAAATCATAAGTGAATGCAATTGGTCGATGAACCAAGCGCTGAGAAAAGAAACGGATGACACTGGTGAGAAAATGAGCTACTCCATCGGTGAAAACCTTGCTGCAATATAACATAAACCTCTTTCATTCAGAGCGTTGATTCCAGAAAATTGCCAAAAAATTGCTGAAGTTCCTTTAGTGTGAACACAAACATGTTCCGGGATTGATCCCGGGATCGGGGACCTAGTAACACTGCCGGGGCTTATCAATTGTGTCTTGCTAACTTTCTTATTGTAAATTTGTAATAATCTGAAATTGAATTGACGTTTATAGAAATACAGTTGTAAATTTAAATAATTTTTTTCTTTTAATATGACGTTTGTCATATGTGTGTCATCAGTTTATATAGCGTAATTGTAATGTTTAAGTAGCCTACATTAAAGACATGTTATAAAAACATTTATATTCTAACATCTACTTATCCGTTAAGATTTATCTATGTTAAAATATCATTGTTATAAGGGTCAACAATGTTTTCATAAACCGTTGTCAGTCAGATGAAGCCTGATTTTGGCCCTTTCTGATCCTCAGGCCGTTGCGGTTCACTGTATGCATGGTCATGGCAGGACAGGGACCATGCTAGCCTGCTACCTGGTGAAAACAAGGAACATCTCCGGTCTGGAAGCCATCAAAGAAATCCGTCGACTTCGAAAAGGGTCCATTGAGACAAAAGACCAGGAGAAAGCTGTGATAGAGTTTCAGAAATACATTCAAAACTGTTCTCAACAACATTAAATCCATACCCACATTTTTCTCTGTACATTGTCAGGCGTCTGTGATCAATGTTCTTCAGCCTGGTGCAAGTCACACACAATGCAAGACTGCCGTGTTCTGTTCTGAACAGACAAACATGTGTTATACACCTTTAGAAAGGAAGACAATAAAGACCAACTGCTTTGTGTAATCTAACCTACTCCAAGTAACCAATGATATGGGTGTGTTGGTTAATACACAAAACATGAACCTGTTCAGTTGTGATCATACAGCTTTATAATACAACTCTATAATACACAACCCATATTAGAATGCCACAATTACAGCTACACGTTACATGAATCTGTTTATTTCCATTAATTAATCATGTATGCAATATGTTAACTGGGTCAATTACGCTTACGTTTGTATTCAGATCTATTGATGCATTTAAAAAATGCATTAAAAGTAAAGTTCATTCACAACAGCTTCACCTTTTCTAAATTGATTTTCTGAATTAAAAATCTAGTGATGTTTGAAGGACTAAGTAGAAAAATGGGTATAACTGTCCTGATATTACAATGAAAAAGTCTTAATAAAAGGATGAAATTAAAATTAAACAAGATTTTATAATTAAACCAACAAATATTCTCAGCATTTATTTTTTTAAACAATTCTTACAAAATACAAAACTTTTCTGCTTTTGTAAAATACGCAGAAATCAAACAATTCAATTTTTTGTCAAATATTTGAAGAAATGATATAAGAAATTAAATATTGGAAAAAAAAACAGTTGTGCAAAATTTGCTGAAATTATATAAAAATAAAGTGTAAGCATTTTTTTTTCCTTAAAAAAAAAAAATTAGTAACGCAGTATAAATATTCTTACAAAATACAGACAAAGTTTTCTGATTTTTTGTAAAATCGTATTTATTTATGATTTACAAAAGCCTATGTAACAACCATTAAAATGAATCAAATGAATTCATCTTTAACCTAAAATGAAAACACGACTGTGTGTGTGCGTGTGTGTATATATATGTGTCAGTTTATGTTTCTCAAAGTGGCAAAAAAGGAAGGATATTGACATTACCCTTATGCATCATTTGAATTTACAAAGTCTGTGTTCTCTGGAAAATTATTTACACAGGCGCCAACAGGTCTAGACTATGAATGTAAAGACTTCAAACTGAAGAGACGCGACCAGATCCTTGATTTAAATAAACGTCTGCAATACTGAGCGGGAGGGAAGCCGTTGAACGCACGACGAAACAGCGGAGAGTGTCTCAAAAGGCGTGTTTAATTCTCACATTTGTCGCTCATCCATCAAATTTAACCTGCAGATTATCAAGACTTATAAATACAAGCAAATCCGTCACTATATCAGTAAGGTTCAAAATAAATACCTGCTAATCAAAAGGCTCCTGCATCTCGTTTATTTAAATCATCTCTTTTTAACATTATGCTACCATCAAACCTGTTTCGCCAACGTCAGAACTGCGAACTACACATCTTCCGGTTCATTTAAACACAAAAAGGAAAATCTGGGAATTAGAAAATTCTAAACATTTTATAAAAGTGGTAAACCTCAGCGCTCATACGGAATGACAGACTCGCAGATGGTGTAGTAAAAATACTCAAGAAAAAAACGACTACATTCTCAAAGGAAAAACTCAATTTCACAAATGGTGCTAACAAGGTTACGAGAGCTCGTTTCTGAACAAAATCATGTTAATGCAGACACGAGACATGGCGGAAAGGTGCCTGTGTATCCATGAATGCGGAAGAACCAGCCAGAAATTTTTTTTTTTTTTTTAAAAATAAACAGTGCGACAAGATAAACGCGAGCCTCCTATATAAGTTTCATTCACGCGCTACTGTTGAGCTGTTGAATAACACACAGGGACCGACACGGACCCTGATCTGTACTGACAGCTGTGAACATTGGTCTAGTATATCGGCACTTACTTTCAAAAGAAAAAAAAAAAAATAGTGGAAAGATGTAGAAAGAGAATAAAATAACACCACAAAATATCCCACATTACTGCCTATTAAAAAAAATAAAATGAGCAAAGAATGCGTCATTTTTCAATAACATTTCACAAACAAAAATATACCCCCTTCACGTCATTTCGATTTTCTTATTAATATAATTAAAACAATTTACAGTGCTTTATTATAATATATCTTTCGAGGGAATTTATGGAATATCTTCTCTTATTGCAGCTAAATGATACTTAATTGTCCATTAATTGTCCAATAAAACCCAAAAAGAAAGTTTGGAAATGACTGGGAAGCCATAGCTGGATGTGTTTTTTTTTTTTTTTTTCCAGGGATGGATCACGTATTGGCAATTAGTCCGGCTAAAGCTCCTCGCTACTGCTTTATGTTCAGTTCGTTCTCCAGTTCCATGAGCTTCCGGGACGCTTTCACTTTATTCGACACTTCCTTTCCCTGTGAGAAGAGTCTCTGGCGCTCCTTAAATGTCAGATTTTCTGGAGCTCCGCCTATCGTGTTCTCCTGATCCGGGCCGCTGCAATCAAACACAGTCACACATAAGCGATGCAGGCTTAGAGAAATATTTCAGCTGGAATATAAAGATTCGATTATTACTCGCCCTCATGTGGAACAAAAAAAAAAATGACAGAATACAAATTTCATTCAATTTTAGATTCAAATGTGGCATATCAAATTGTATGGAAGCTTGTTTTCGCCATGGAATGAAAAAAAAAAAAAAAAAAGGTTTTTCTTGTAACTGCTTGAAATTTGGATTTTTTTGTGACGAAATCGTAAGAATTTTTATCCTCGCAATTGACAGTTCGCAAAGACCCGCCCCTTTTAGTTTTTATGTCTGACAAGCCATGTGCTCTCATACCACACACACACACATATATACATACACACACACATACATATATATACATACATATATACATACATACATACATACACACATATATACATATACACACATACATATATATATATACACATACACACACATATATATGATTATATATATATATATATATATTACATATATATACACACACATAAACACATATACATATATATATATATATATATATATATATATATATATATATATATATATATATACACACATATATATATATACACATATACATATATATATATATATATATATATATATATATATATATATATATATATATATATATATATATATATATATATATATGTGTGTGTGTGTGTGTGTGTACATATATATACACAAAAATATGAGAGAGAGAGAGAGAGAGATATTTTGTTCCTCAGCAAAAAGATTAAGTTATATGGGTTTGGAATGGCATGAGGGCGAGTAAATGACGAACGACTCTTTATTTTGGGTAAACTAATCCTTTAATCCTCAAAAACATCATTGAAAGCACTGATAAATGTCCTAAGTAGACGGGTTCTTTGTGTATTTAGGTGGTAGTTCTACCACACCCAATGCTGTGAGCTCAGGGTTTGAAGGGTTATTGATGTTTGTGTAGGCATACAGAAATACCACAGCTTATGGTCCAACCCAAGCATGACATCTTTGGTTTATATGCATCATACAAACATTCTGGGTTTTAAGAAACATTCCAAGTGCATGATTGTGTTACTCACCCTTTCGTCCACTTCTCTCGCGGGTCCTTGTAAACTTCTCCCGATCCTAGTCCTGTTGTGTTTCCAGTGTACGAATTAAATCCTGTTTTAATTTTGTCAAATGGCAAAAACAATGTGAAATTTACATGAAATATCAAGAATATCATTTCAAGAGCGATTAGCAAGATAATTGCAAAAGCTGCTGGGCTCATAATGGTGAAGTGTGTGTGAATATATATGTATATAGAAAGTTCTGTCGCATCCAACATAAAATTTGGCAAGGAAATACATAGATGTACACATATAGTTTGTAAATATAAGTACATATAAATATTTATTTACAAACTTTAATGTAAGATGCGATTAATCACAATTACTCTTATAAATAAACAATAAACTGCACTTGTATTGTACTGTACATTTATATATAAATTTTAATTTTATATCATTTTTGTTGACTTTAAAACTCTAAATCCCCATCATACACCTTTAAATCTGTTTAATAACTTTCCATACAGTTCAACCATACATTGGCCCAGCAACTTCTGTTCTCAAAAGACTCCACAGACCAGAAGCTGAACAGCGAGAGGAAAGCTTGTTTAGTTAGTGTTAAAGCATTCCAAAGCACACCTGACACAAGGTCTGTGGATCACAGGTCAAAGGTGGAGGTCAAGCACCAGCTGCTTCTAAACTCGTCTCGAGTTGAGGAACGTCTTGTAAGCAAGACGCTCCCCGGCTCCACACAACTGGCCTTTACGGCGACCCCCACCGCTGACCTACCGTAGGCGTCGTCTGAGGCTCACGTGTCCTTGTGTCTGTCAGGGCGAAGGGACGGTCCGGACTGAACCGGAGAATGCCAGTTTACTTCTATGCAATGAGGTGCAAGAGCACCACCGCAATCCAAATGCATGTTGACGGTTTCACTGATTGACTGATAATGAAATGAGTTTGGGCCGGAGGGAGAAAGACACAAACACATTGACTTGTGAACCCAAAAAAAAAAAAAAACCTTCTCCACTGGTGACAACCAAGTACTTCAAGAGCAAAACAGGACAGCTGGGGGTTTAACCTAAAACAAGTGGCTCGAACAGCAAAAACAAGCTAAAACAAAACACCCAATTGGAGGTGAAAGGTTTTGCTTCCAAGGCCAAATGTGATTTATATTGCGCTTTTCAATGCAATAAAAAATGTCTGTATTTTGTATGTTTGCACAGAGCCGTTCAGTTTGTATTCATAAAACCTGGAAGAGAATGAGCACTGATTCCCTTCAAGCACATTTAAGGGTTTTTTTAATGGTGGTTTTTGATTTATGAGCAAGTTAAGATCTGTGGTCAACATTACTTTGAGACTTTTTGTTTCGTTTCATAACATGAATTACAAAGTCAGACCTCAAAAATGAATTTTGAAACCACTGTGCGCTTTAGAAATGCAAGTTGGGACATACATTTCTAAAGGGGACATGCAAGACAAGGACTAAAACAATTCATTAAACAGGTTATAGTCCTTACGGGCTTGTGTTCTTGTGTTATGAAGTCTGTACACGGTCACAAATTGTACTTTTAGAAGTACAACAGCTTGTTAGATATTTTAAAAGTAGTTTTTTTTAAGTACAATAGTTTTAAAAGCTGTAGTTTTAACATTTTAGCAACTAATATTTATGTACATTTCAAGTTCATATAGATCTTAGTTCTACTCAGTATTTTTCCTCAATTAAAAAATTGTACCCTTAAGAATTAATTGTATCTTTGAAAACAAAAGATGCTGTCTTTCTCCCTCTCTCTATATATACATATATAAAATGTATTATATTTTAACTATCATAATTATAAATAAAATATTTTTAATAAACAGGTGCCTATTAATGCCTTACAGTAGTAAATGTACACCGTAAATAAATGCTCCAGTGACAAGCTGCTATACCCCAAAAAGTAACATTTTTGCACGCTCTTTTCAGTGCGTGTCTACATTAGGTACGGCTGTGTGCAAATAATATTGCAGTGTAAAAGTAATGTTGACCAAACACCTTTTTACTCAAATCAAAAATCTAAAAACCCATTAAAATCCCAAAGGATAGCCTACAAACTGACATCATGACTGAGCAACTCTACAATAGTATATGGCTGAGGGGCGATGGTTTTCCTTTCATCAAATCTTCAAAATAAATAAATTAAAAAATAATAAATTTTACTCAATTTTCTGATTTTGTTAATGAACTTCTTTAATAATAAAGCAGAAAATAGACGACAAGCTGAAAGTCCGCAGCTAGTGATCCTTTTTGCTCAGAGACTTGGTTGTTCCAGCAGGTCGGCACACCTTCTCAGAGAAGGTGATGGGAGGGACTGTGGAATCCCACGATTCCATGCGGCCCAATGAGAGAGGAAGCGGGGAGGGGTGGGTGGAGCCAAGCCAATGATGATGGCAAACAAACATACATATAAAAGACATACTGGACAGCAGACAAACAGAAGATAAGAGTGAGAACTACAACACAGCTGAAACCAAGCAAAATCAATACTGCAGCAACACTAAATCTAGTTCCAAAACCTAGTGAGCTGCCTTCTAAGGCGACATATTAATTGAGATGGAGCCTCAAAAGTTACTGATTTGAGGGGCAGTACATAGGCAGCGACTCAAAAAGATAGCATTTTAACAATGTAATAATACAATATTATAACAACTTATATTACACATAAATATTGATTAAAACTGTTTAAGTAAATGAAACATCTAAATTATATTTTTCAGTAATGAAAAACATTTTTAAATTAAATACATAATTTTAAAATTATTTTAATTTTATTTACATTAATATACTACTACTACTAATAGTTATCTAAATTATATTTTGAGATACTTTTTAAACGATTAAAGAAATATAATAAATATTAGAATAGTATTCCTTTTAAATATTATATTTAAATATATTACAATATTTCTTTAATTGCTGAAAAAAATAAAAAAACTATTTAAATTAATAATAATGTGCATGTATAATAATAATAATAAAAGTATTTGATAGTATTTTATTATTGTTATAACATGCATATATATAATGTTTATGCATATATATTCATATTATTATTGTCATTATTGACATGATATTTTTCAGTAATTAATGAAATATTTATAATTAACAAATCAATTATAAATGCAAATAATATTTTTTATTGGTTCTTATTACTATATTTAACATTTCTCTCAGATTAACTTTTGTAACTCATTGCAATGCATTCTGGAAAGACAAAGTTTAGAAGACAAAATTTACCAGCAATGCCTTTATCTAAATAGGCGGCTTACTGGGTTTTGGAACTGACTCTAAACTTAAAGACAAAAACCAAAGGGTGTTCATGAAATATCTGCAGTGCAGTACAGTGGTGTTAACATATCAACAGAGGCTGTTTGATTGAACTGGTTTTGGGTCCATGAGGCTTCAGCAGTGTTGCAGACAGGAATAATGAAGTTGATTTGGTAAGAGACGCATCAAGCAAAGCAGCAGTGATTGATTCATGGCTTTAAAAAAGCTTCAGTCAGTCTGAGCAGGGAGGAATGCCGTGCTTTTTATTGGCTGATTAAAGCAAAGTTAGTTCCTCGGTAAGCGTAAATGCAATTCTGATCACAACAGGCCCCGATGACATTAAGTGGAGGGGAGCTTTGTGCAGGTTACATGCAAGGTCAGATACACTGGGCATCTTTGTGCAATAGGGTTGAACTGCTTCTTTTGCACATGACTGTTTAAAAGTTTCACATTTGATATGTTGCATAAGTTAAATAAGTTTAAGACAATTGCAAAAAAAGATACGCAATATTTAAAAAGTTAAACTAGGACTTCTTCCCTTATTTAGAATTTTTTCCCCTCAAACTTAATTAAAAATATTATATTTATTCATATTTAAAATCAATACAAGAAAATAATTACAATGAAATTATAAATTTTTTTGCGTAATTTTTCAAAAGGTACAATTAATTTTAGTAGAGACAAAATTTTTTATGAGGGACAAAATACTGAGTGAAACTTAAGCTAAATTCAAAGCTATAATACGAACTTGAAACTAATATAAACATATTGCTTGGATGTTTTAGTACACTAGTTTTAACATACAAACACTTATTTCCCAACAGGTTTGACTTTGCTCTACTACTTGCACTGATTGAAAATGAACACTTGAGGGCGCCAATTCAAAACAATATTAAATTCTAGCAGGACTGTACGGACCAAGATTGCTAAAGGTCGCTGTGTTAACAAATTCAGATGGATTTTAAACAGTCAAGCACAAGAAAAGCGCCTCATCCAACAGATCTTTTCCCCGTTGCCAAGTGTAAACAGGACTGAGGAGAGGTGCAGCGTCGAGCCCACCACTGCAAGTGTCAAGAAGCCAGTGTCTCGTTCCCTGAGCTGATAACGGACGAGCAGGCGTCTGGCCGCTGAGGCCCGGGCCTACCCCAAAGCAAAATCACACACACATGAAACGGCTGGCAACACCAACAGTACTTGGACTGATTTTGGACCGCACAGCGAATCACGAGGTCTACTGACTGCTTGTACGGCGCTAGGATGATTTGAGGAAGAGGAATTCGGGAGAATAGATGATCGGAAAACAAACAAACAAAAATCTAATTACTAATTAAAAGGAATATTATAGGTTCAATACAAGTTAAGCTCAATCGAGAGCATCTGTTGCATAAAATAAGTGATCTTTTAAGAAAAGAAAAAAAGAATAACAGTAATAATACCAATAAATTGCATTTAAGTTATGGTTGATGTTGTTCTGCTGATTAAAGGTAGCAGTCTGGAAAACTACCTAATCAACCCATGTAAAGTTACACCAACCTTTTTGGTAGAGCTGCATGATTCTGGATGATTTTTTGGTTTCTAATCACAATTCTGAACAGACAAGAGACAACTAAACAAAATAATTTATTAGAGGTTCTGACAAAATGTTGATTGCTGCAGTCTGTTTAAAATGTTTAAATAATTTGAATGAATTATTTAAAAAAAAAAAAATCGGTTTGAATGAATGATTCAATGATTCACTTCTTTAATTACTAGATGAATCCGTGTTTTTGAACGAATTGAATGAATGATTCAATGAAATACAGAGGGTTTCCCGGTTTTCACAACAAAACCCACCCAATTGCTGCCCAAAACTAACCCAATCGCATTTCAGGGTGGTCCCATGGTAAAAAGCGCTCTCTGGGGGGTAAAATCCACATTTTTGGCAGGGTTCCCCCGAGTAAAATGTTCATTTCTGGTGCATAAAATGTTATTTGGGGTCGGTTCAACTTGCGGACATGAGAAACAACCCACGGCAACAGTGTAAATGAAGCCCAATTCTTGGCAACACTGGAAATACATGAAGTCACTTGTTGCCACCTAGTGGCATAACGATGTAATTGATAAGATCGTTATTTGAAACGATAAGTTACTTACTTTCAGAAGGATTTGATCTATTTTAATCGGTTCCGTAGATTCCATAGATCATAGTGTTATTATCCAAGCTATAAACTTTTACGCAGTACCTCTGTGATCATTTGAATATTTATAACAATACTATGATGTTGAAAATACATTGTTTCTGAAGCGGTTTCATACCTAAACATAATAACGCAGATTTGAATGTTCCAGTGTGATTCTGTCAAAGGTTAATCGGACACAGGTGAATCGTTATCATTTAGGAATGTGATCGCGTGGATGTTTGAATCGAGATTGCTATCTTTTAACCATTAATCGTGCAACTATACTTTCTGGTATTCTTGTGTGAACAGTTAGTAAAGTTTCTTTACTTTGCAGGCTTGTTATCATGTCAACAAAGTTTGGATACAACTGTACACAGACAATGTGTAAACCCCTTTGTGGTTATTATATTTATATGTTGAAAACTTGTTAATTTTTTTTCCTGGATCTGTCACTTTTGATCAATAAAGCATCCTTGCTGAAAAACAGAATTGATTTCTTTGAAAATAAAATCATCTCACTGACCACAAACTTTTGAACCGTCGATTATATTTTCTAAGATACTGGACAAATACTGTCAACTGAGCTCAACTTGTACTGAACATTCCTTCAGAAGAAAGGAAAAAAAATAAATAAAAAAAATAAAAACCAGGACACATGATTCGATTGATTGGCTATGATACTACGTCAATTTACAGATAGAAAGGTAGAGGGAATATGGAAAATGTAGAGCGCTGAGTCTCCGTTGGAAAACAGGAAAAGGAACAAACACCGAAAAAAACAAAACATGAAAACTAATAAACCAGTAACAAATGGAGGACGAGTGGGCAGAGGTCGGGCCCTTCTCTCTCCTCGGCGTCTCTACCTTTCGAGTTGGCTGATGGGATGAAGCTGGGTTTGGTGGGAAGGAGAGGGGGCTGCCCTGCCTTGAGAGCAGTACTGTTGGCATTGGCCGCTGCGGGCAGCTGGAATGAGTTGGACAGAAAGATGCCATCTGAGACGGGACGGGGCTTGCGCGCGGTTGGCGGCGGCTGGGGCTTTTGGGCGGGCGGAAGGTCACCGTAGGACTTCCGGGTGGCCGAGAGCTTAACCTGACCTGTTAGGCCTGCATCCTCCTCATCCTCCTCCTCCTCCTCATCATTGTACGAGACAAACTTGGCAGTGTATACGGTGTCGGGGGAGGCGACCTGGGTTTTGAGGTAGGAGGTGTTTCTCTGAGGCGGGGGCGGAGGGGCGCTGTTGTTGTTAGTGGTGGGGGTGCTTGCGGGTGAAGGGGGCTGGTAGTCCCGGGGAAGGGGGGGTCTGTACAGACCAGGCTCGTCTGGCGTTAGCAGCTTACGCTCGGCTTCCTCGTGCTGCCGGCGCCGCTCTGCCTCCAGGCGGGTGTAGTACTCTTCCTCCTGTCTCCTCTGAAGGGGGAACATGGGAAGAGCTGGTTAGAGCTGCTTTAGCTAGCCTGCACCGCTCACACTGACCACCAGGGGCACCGGCGAGGCCTGGGTCAAAGCTAACGGTACTCTTGCTAATGGATGCACCAATGTAGTAAAGCTACATTGTAGTAGAAGAAATGTATTTGCTGATGTGATGTAATGCGTTTCTGAGTGAATCAAGTAGCTAAAACTGACTCCTGCATGTTTGGGGAAAGTGGGCCAGTGGTTCTAACAAACACTACACTGCAAGCAAGCAAAGGCACAAACTTGACATAAATAAACAATAGTGCAAGCTTGCATTGACGCTTGTTGCATAGAGAGCTTTGTTATTTGTAATGCGGACAGTTTCGCAAGTTCAGTGCACATTGCAGCTTAAGAATCATCCATTGGAACAGGAAGTGTCAAGCTGACTGACATGAAAATTCATCTGAAATAGTTGATAGCACTGAAATAGATTAGCATTAAGATTTTAAATAGCAAAAGTAAATAATCAACATAAACATTAAAATTTCTAAAATAATTAAAATGACTTAAATATTAAAATAAATGTGATATTAAATATTTACTGAAGTAACGGTAATTTATGTATAATGGTCCAAATCCACTTAGAAAGAAAAAAAAAATTGTGGCAACAAATTATTTCATGTACATACAATTAAAATGACAAATATTTAATTTATATATATATATATATATATATATATATATTTCTAAATTAAATATTTGTCATATATTTATAATATATATATATATATATATATATATATATATATATATACACAAAATTCTCATGTGTTAAATTTCAAATATATATATATATATATATATAATTCTCATGGATCTAGTTTACTTGTGCATAAGTGTTTCGAAGATTTCACTCCAGTGATTAAATCTTGCACAAAAATGCTAACTGCATGAACACAATCTAGTTTAGTTGCATTGTGTTGCGTGCTTGCAGTGAAGACATTGTATAAGACTTGCATTTGATTGTAAGCGCACCAGATGGCACCAAAGAGGAACAAGTCGCTACAGCTGACATACGCGTCTGGTTCTAACTGGAATGGAAAGACTGGAGCATATGATACTGTTACAAGCTCCCCTTGAAGGTCTGGCTGGCATTTGGCGGTTTAACTCTGGAGAAAAACACCCAGTGGCTGGCTGCTCTGGTCTGGATCCCCTGTGTTAGTATGTGGTGGGAATGTCTCTTATGAGAGCATGTGGAGGCAAAACACACATGAGCTAGTTCAATCTGGGACGGCCTCCATGAAAACCAATGTGGCCCCATTTCCAACAGCACTTCCAAGCAATGTTGTATGGAATGGCTATGGCCGCCCAACGAAATGCTGGATTGTTGTGTAAAGATCTGACATGTGATTCTCATGCGTTTCTTTGAAGGGGATGGGGATACACCACAAACACATGAGTGGAGATGTTGTGAAGACATGCAGTTGGACATCACAACTGGCCTCTAAAATTACCAGTGGTCTGAAAATGACGCACACAGGCACAAATAAAACTGGATGGTCACATAGTGGGACGATGTTTTGGTCACATTTTAGATGGAGAATGTAAATTCAGACCACTGGTAAGTCGATGACCTGCTGAAGCATTCCAGAAGTGTAACACATGGGAGTTAAACAAGCTTAATTTAGCCTCCGACAGTTAACAGATCATTACTAACTCCAGGACTGCTGTAAACCTTATCAACAACATGGATAGTATAGATGCACATTATTTTAAACTAAGCACAAGGAGCTGTGATTTTGTACAGCCTGACGAATTAAACATCAGCTGCCCACTTAATCACGCCCACTTACAAGATCGTGAGGAACCATCGGCATGGAAATCAGGTGAAACCTTGAAAAATCTTTGCATTAGCACAAATAAACATGGCTGATCACATGACTTTCCTTCAGGTAAATATGTTGAAAGACTGATTAACAAAAGGTACAGAGAACAATTTCGGAATCCGCCCCAAAACAAAAGCAAGAATATCTCACTATAATTAACCTGACTAATCAATATTAAGATTACAGGTGTGGGACATGTAAATGTATCTGCTAATGTCATGACTTTTTGTTTTCGACCTGGTTGAGCGGGAAGTATGAAGTGTGCTAAAACATGCCTCCAAATGCACATTACACAAAAAACTTAACATCTGCATGCTGCATTTCTTGACTACGAGTGATCAGAAACACCTTAAATAAATGCATTTAACTACATATAGAAAGTTCCTAGTTGTCGCTGGTCCGTTTCGATCTCAATACCTTCTCCTCGGCCTCTCGTCTGGCTCTCTCCTCCTCTCTCCAGCGTCTCTCCTCCTCCTGTTTGACTCGCTCTTCTGCCTCACGCTTACGGATTTCCTCCAACTGCTGTTTCCGTCGTCGCTCCTCGTCCTGTAGCTGAGGTGCACAATACACAATTGGGTTTAGAGAAAAACACTGGACCTCAGAGAAGATGGATCGGCCTGACTGAATTTGCCATTTTAAAACCTAAACGACTGACTTAAACTGATCCTAAATTAAATTGATGACAACCTAGAAATCTAGAAAGAAAATGGTGCAAAACCAGCATATTACAATGATTTCTGAAGGATCATGTGACACTGGAGTAATCATGCATTGCATCACAGGAATAATTTTTTAAATATATCAAAATATGTATTTTAACTGGGAATAATATTTCATTGTATCACTAATTTCACTGTATTGATCAAATAAATACAGCCTTAGAAACTTTTCAAAAAAAATCTTAACTTTTGAACTTAAACCTATATTTACACCTAACATTAAACCAAATATTACATTTAATTTAATTTTTTTTTATTTAAAACGCTAATCTAGATTAGATGCGTGTAGTTGTTTTATTCATTAATGACTCATTTATACACCAGCCTGCTAAGGTGATTTGTATAAAAAGCATCCTGTTGAATAATCTCCAGTAAATTTGCTCATGTGATCACTGTGATGAGGTATCGTGCATCAAACACAATCACGCATCAAAGAGAATGACATGCACATACACGGTAGCATGCAAAACAATTAACTGACAGAAAAGCTCCTTCATGTCTATAGAAAACCATTTGAAAGGTAATCCAAACACCTCAATCAAACTTCATACACAATACATATACAACACTCGAAATACAAAAATCACGGCCATACAACTGTTCCATCTGAAATCAGAAGGAAGCGGACATAAACAGAGACACGTCCAGTAGTCAGGATAGGGGAAGAGAAAACCCAGCACCAAAAACCATGGAGAAACGCAGAATAAAGGAGCGGCAAAGCGCCAGGGTCAACACAGACACCGAGAGCAGTGATGAGTGGAGGAAGAAACGGGAATGGAGATCACGACATGGTAATGAGGCCCACATGCAAGCAAGCTCAGGGCCGGAGAGACCGGGCTGGAAGAAAACATGCACCAACCCACCCCTCATGATGACAGTGCACTGAAACAACGGCTGCTGAAACCAGCAGAGCTTCATCATGTTCGCCAAGGAAAAAAAAAACTTCCAAAGATTTCTTTGGAATGAATTTGGTGGTTTTCTAGTTACAAATGTACATGTCTAAGCCTAGCGCACGCTTCCAAACATAAGGTTGCTATTCTGCGCACATTTAAAGCTCAAGTGTGTATTTTTTTTTTTTTTTTTACACTTATCAGGAATATTTAATACAGGATAAACTCAATCGACAGCATTTTTGGCATATTGTTGATTACCACAAAAATTAACTTTTCCCTCTTTTTCTTAAAAAAAAAAAAAAAAAAAAAAAAAAAAAAACTTGCAAAAGTGAATGAGGCATCAAAATATCCATGATTTCAACAGTATAGCCACAACACAAATAACAGAAGCGGTAACATGATTTTAGTGAGGGGGGAAAAATTACTTAACCCTTTTGTTAAGTAATGTCCAATTTAAAATTTTGTTAGCATGACACAATATCTTAAACCCTAAAATGATGATAAAAATGAAGAGCTCGATAATGAAAAAATATAGGCTTGATATTTCTTCTTTTAAAGCCTTCAAAAAGTGGCCTCATTAATTTCCTTACTTTTTTTCAAAGAAAATGAGGGATGAGTCAAAATTGTTTTAATTATCTTAATTATTAAAAATTCTTTATTTTTAAAAAAAAACAAATGATGGGTCAAAATTATTTTGATTAGCTTCATTATATTAATGATTAAAAATAATCATTTTATTTATCAAAGTTAAGTATTCATAGGTTGTTTTCTCTGAAGAGTAAAAATATTTTCCAACTTCATCCAATGGGGTGATTGTTTGCCCAACAACTTGAAGATAAACTAGTTTTGAAAATAATAACTACAGTATTTATTCCATTTGGTGACACTGGCTTAGAAATGACTCCCTTTTGCTTTAAAATCTATTTTCTCTTAAGTTTTTCCTTTCAGCTCATTTTTAGATATTGTTCCAAAGCAGCAGTTTTCCAGTGGAGCACAATGAACATCCCAAGATGGAGCCCCCATGATGGTGTCCCCTGCTTGAAAAAGTGGTACATCTCTCTCAAAATAATACCCATGGGTAAAGGAGCCACCACGGCCGAATGAAGGGGGGGAGGTTGTGAACAAGAGGAGACACAGGTGGAGCCGAAACAGGAAGAGAGGTAAAGAGCATAAAGAACATACCAAGTCTAGTACAGAGATTGCTGGAACAGCAGTCTGCTGCAGGAGAAACAAAAACATACAGAGCAACCAAAGGGGTGGGAGAGAGAATAAAAAAAGAAGTAAGAAATAAAGAAAAGGAGGGGTTTTAGAGAAGATAAAAGTAAAAAAAAAACCATTGGCGCAGTGGGCTGGGACGCAGTGATGTGCTGCCAGGAACATTCCAGGGCAGTATGGGTCTGATTAGTGCCAGCGGTCCACTTCTCTCCACAAACACTTGAGATGGTGAGGAATTTCCCCATCATTCCACGTCCCCCCCCACTGAAGCATTGGCAATGTATTTCCTTCAAACACACATGGAATTGTGTTGACCTTCCCTTAGACGGCTCGACCTGCCAACTCCTCAGAAATGGAGCGATATCAAAGTTAGCTTCGAGCACTGTGCTGCACACAGCAGAATCTCAGGTGGACGCTGTGTTTCAAATGACATCTGCTACGACAGGTGTTGGAGATAAAAACGTTAGTGGACTTCAGGGGGTAGAAGTTTGTGCTAGCGCTGAACGTCTCAGAGACTTGGAAATCACAGGGAAGACATTTGGAAATACCGCACACATACCAGCCCAACAAGAAGTCAAGAGCCCGAATTAATACGGAACTTGTTTTGACATTAAAGGCTGTTTCCTGAGCACAGATTAAGCTGTTACTTAGTAATAGGGCTGGGCGGTATATCTAATATTTACTATATATTTGTCAATTTGTTCTATCTATCTGTCGATCCGTCCACAAATTAGGCGAGTACATGTTTTCTTCCCAAACCGTCACTGTACGGAAGGCACGGTTTGGTGCATACAGTCAGTCACTCACAGGTGATCCACACTCCAATCCAGAAGGGGGCGCACGCGGTAATGCAACACTAGCCACGGTTACATGTCATTCTGATTCAAATCACTCCGATTGAAAGATTCGGTGGACTGTTTACATGTTTTCAAAAAAACAGCTTGAGAATAATCTCGCATAGCATTCATTTTACTTCAGTCATTTAGAGTCCACAGCATGTAAGTTCACTAGAGAAATGAACTCTAGAGGGGAGCGTTTCACTAAATATATGAACTATATTAGCTTATATATTAATTATATTTACTTTACCAGTTAGTAATGTCTTAATTATTTAATGTTTAAATAAATTTGTCATGAAAACAAGTTATAACAGTAACTGTGTAAATGATTATATATCAAAAATGAATTGGAGTAGAAAAATAATTGAAGCAATACATTTGTTACTGTATTTACTAATCTCCGTTAACGTTAGTTAATGAAAATACAGTTCATTGTTTGTTGATGTTAGGTCACAGTGCATTAACTGATGTTAACAAGAATTTTAATAATGTATTAGTAAATATTGAAATTAACATTAACAAAGATTAATAAATGCTTAGTTCATGTTAACTAATGGACCTTATTGTATTTTATGTTCAGTTTTCTCCCTCCACAAACCTGTATCGCACTTCAATACCGAGAATCAAAAGTGTACGACGAGGCTCAATATGTGCCTGGAAAGTCCATGCATGTAAATATTTAATGTTTCAAATGATATTGATTCTAATCCTGAAGAGCTGATTAGCCAGTTGCTACAGGTCAGAAATGGTTCCGTCACTGATCTGTTTTTTGAAGTTAAATGAATATCAAATTTTAGATGACAGATGAGATCAGGAGAGATGTACTGATCTGGACGGGGCAGGTTGATGCTGGTGCAAGCAGTGGAAACGTGTCCAGTGCTTGGCATCGTAAAGCCCTGCTTCTCCCCTCCGTCAGCACAGCATATATAAGCAGTGCAGCATGGAAAAGCAATGACATAGGCATGTTGCAGGAGCACATGGCAAAACATTCATAATAACAGCGGAGACTAAAGCATCACGCAAGGATTGCCAGGTTCGTTGATAGCGATTCCATCACCAGTCTGTCCTGCTGCTGACGGCGGTTTCAAACGTAAGGCTTAAGTCTATGGACAGACCTGCACTCAACTTCAAACAACACTGCAGAGGTCTACAGCTAACTTAGATGATTCAATCTGTGCAGCAATTGGAAAAACACATGTGAAAAGTGTATTCAAGTAGAACTAGTTCTTTTTAAAATCTCCTGACAACGTTAATGCACTGTACAAGCATGGGAAAAAAAGTACACAACCATTTATCAAGCCACAGTAACATTTTAAGAAATTAAAGTCAACATGGAAAGCATCACAACTCATTTTACTTTTGTAATGTGACGTATTAGAAGCACATTATTGAAGTAAGAAAATTAAAACAAAATTGGCGAGACTTGATTGTATCCATAGGGATACGACATATTACATTGAAAAAATTGGGAGCTACATATAAAAATGAATTTTGATGTATACTACCGTTTAAAAGTTTGGGTCAAATATTTACATTTTAAATAAAAGCTATTCTTTTTAACTTTCTATTCAACAAAGAATCATAAAACATTATTTAAAAATAAGCAGCAGCAAAACTGTCTTCTTGAGCAGCAAATTAACACTAGGATAATTATGCTGAAAATTCAGCTTTGCCATCACAGGAATATATTTTAAAATATATTAAAACGAGAAGTTATTTTAAATTGACATCTCACACTATTACTGTTTTAACTGTATTTTTGATCAAATAAATGCAGCCTTGGAGAGTCTAAGAAACTTGTTTCAAAAACATTTTTAAAAATCTTACCAAGCACAATCATTTGAACAGTAGTGTCTCTTAAAGGATATTACTCTGACATTTGTTACCATAAACTTTATTAAGGGTTCTCACTTTTTTACCACTTAATTTACATTATTTTCCAGTACTTTCCCGTTGCTTCTAATTATTAGATTTTTTTTTAGATCATAGCAGTCACAAAGCATAACTAAAATAATTTATATTCAATATAGATATTTTCAGATCTGACTAATTTCATTGATTTTTCCAGGCCTGGAAAACAAATTTGAAATGTTTTTCCTTTACATTAAAACTTAAAAATTAAATTTTAAAAATTGCATCAAAGCTGTAATGTGCAGTTTTCTTTAAACACTAAAATATGTTTTCCAACAGCTTAATATGTGGCATTTGTAGGTTAGCTACATGCTAATATTATTTTCCCTGCCCAAACAGCTCATATCCACACCTTTCAGAGGTGGAATAAGTCACTATAAGACTTCTTTAGATTAATGTGGCTGATAAATCTTTCACAAAAAGAACAGGAATATGGATTAATAAAGTAAACGAGGTCAGATTGATTTCATGTTGACTTTAACCTTTTATATCCACATGGCAAACTATAACTATCTCTTTTTTCCTGTGTTTGCTCACCCGTGCTCTCTTCTCCGCCTCCAGCCTCTGCATAATTAGCGTGGTGTCTACATCTTCGTCATCCTCCTCCTCCTCATCCTCCTCGTTCTGCTTGGACTCCTGCAGTCTCTTCTGGAACTGCCACTCCAGCATGAGTTTGCGCAGACGGTCGTTCTCCTCGGCCGTGCGCTCGGGCTTGGCCTGAAGATCCTGGATCTCCTTGTCCAGGAGGTCCACGATGTGAAGCTGCTGCTGTTTCTCCAGTTTCTCGCGGGCGTCCCTCTTCCAGGGGTCGGGCGACAGGCTGTCGCTGGCGGACAGTTCCTCTTTGCTGATGGTGATGTATTGCAGGTCGCGTCTCTCGATGGTGCGTGGCTGCTGCTGAGGCAAGAGGTCACGGATTACCGTGTCCTGAGGTGGTTGGCGGGGAAGGCTGGACAGTTTATCGGGCCGAGTTGGTTGGGGCGGCGGTGGTTGGGGTGGCTGGACCGGGGGAAGGTACGGTTGGGGCACCTGCACTGGCATGGGGGGCTGTGGATGGGGCATCTGTTGATGTTGAGGGGCGGGCGGCAGTGGGCCGTGCTGGTTGTTGTGCATGACAGGGCCGGGGACAGCAGGGTTGCGAATCTGCACCAACTTCCTCTCCTGGTCTCTTCTCTTCCTCTCTCGCTCCTCTTCGAGCCGGGCTTTTTCCTTCTCATACCAGCGCTGTTGCTCTTCACGTTTCTTGCGATCTGCCGCAGCCACTGCTTGTTGCTGTGAAACAGACGGTGGTGGTGGAAGCGGCATGTCTGGTTGAGGCTCATAGTCATAGTGTGCGGGTGGAGGAGGAGGAGGAGGAGGAAGGTCAGAACGGGAGGGTTGGGAGACACCCACTGGGCCGGAGTGGGGTACAATCGGGGTTTTCCAGCGACCAGGGCCACTCTTGTGGTTGCCCTGAGACCTAGAGCCAGAGGATGACGAAAAGTTGAGGTGTTCTTGGCTGCTGGTGCTGGACTCCACCGAGGAGGACGCCTGGTGGTTCCAGTGTTCGCCACCAACTCGCTGGTACTCAGCCTCACGCTGCTGCTGCTGCAGGTGCATCAGGTCTTCCTGGCGCAGACGTTCACCTGGGTACCCGCCCGGCATGTCACACAGCTCCTCCTGAGAGCGCGCCACCCGCTAGAAGGACACAATGCCAAAGCAGTGACTTTTATTTTTTGTGCAAAAGTGTCACAGTTAAAGGTATATTTGACCCAAAATTGGTGTATATGACTATCACTTCACTTCAGAAGGCCTTTATTAACCCCCTGGAGAAGAATATATTATATTTATGATGGATAGATGCATTTTTTGGGGACTTCAAAACACCCCCGTTCAATACCATTATTAAGCTTGTAAGAGCCAGGATATTTTTAAACATATCTCCAATTGTCTGAAAGAAGATAGTCATATAGACCTAGGATGGCTTGAGGGAGAGCAAATTATGGGATAATTTTCATTTTTCAGTGAACTATCCCTTTAAAAAGCTTGTAATATCATGCTAAAATTTTGCAGACAAATGTAAATTATGACTATACAGGAATTACATGTGAAGATTTAAGAAAATATATTATTATGATAAACATATTTTCAAAAAGATTTTTGTATCTCAAAAACAAACAAAAACAAAAAAACAAACAAAATTTGGATTTGAAAAAAAAAAATTGGTAAAAAAAAAAAAAGAAACATTTAATGGATACAAGTCTTTGGTAATGTTTAGTTCTAGCAAGTGAAAATGTAATTAAATCTTAAAAAATCTGAACATTAAATTAATTTTTGGAAATAACTGATAATGTGTGAGATACTATACACTACCTTTCAAAGGCTTGCGATTCGATTTTTAAATGTTTTTGTAAGAAGCAGCATTTATTTGACCAAAAATACAGTAAAACAGCAATATTGTAAAATATTTTTTATGTCAATGATCCTTCAGAAAAACATTTATCAATGCTGAAAACAGTTATGCTTTATATTTTTGTGGTCAATTTACTGTGTTCTTTAAATTGCATTTTAAAAAAATTACAACAACTCTTTTATAGTATTATATGTCTTTACTGCAATTTTTGACCAATTATTGCATTCTTGATGAATAAAAAGTATTAACTTTAAAAAAATTCTTACTGAAGCCAAACTTTTGAATGGTAGTGTGCATTATAACAATAAGACAATATGGATTATACTATTTTACTACAGAATACCGAAATAATAGCAGCTACCATAGAAATAGTGGCATTTACTGTACAGTGCTGTTTGAAAAATACTGTGCTACTGCCAGTATTTTGAGATGCGGGTGTTGTGATATTACTGTGCCACCAGGACACCATCAGTACTCCAATGAATTCTCTTCCTAAAAAGGCTAACCTGCATTGCGATGCTGTTGTTAGAGTGGTTATCCATAGGGGGGAGAGGCTCTGGTTCATTGTTTTGCCAGGGCTGGCCAGGGCCCATCCTGTCCTGAGATTTGGAGGCTGGGAAGGTGAAGTACTCCCTTGGGTATGTCTGAGTGGGGATTGGATATGCCTCTGGACGAGGTGGAGAGGGCTCCTCCTGTTGGACAAAAAGGGTAAAGACAGATTAGACTGAGCTGTGAAAGTTTAAACACCCTTTCCATATCTTTTTACTGTTTTATTATTTGTTATATTTGATTTAAAATGGAAACCAGTGTGAGAGTTGGCATGTATGTGTATAAATCAGAGTGATTAGCCAAACAGATTGTGGTTACAGACATGATTAGGATTAATTACAAGAACAACACAACAAATAGCCATGAATCAGGTTTCTACTAGGCGTCTATTAGTCTGTGGTTTCAGACAAAAAATATACTCTGGTGATTAAAACCAGAGACTTCACACAAAGATGACATAACCGCATTACAAAACATTTCAGCATTAACTATTCTTATGTACTTCTGGATATAAGGCTGTTCGCAAAATAGTTTAACTGATGAATCATTTTTCCAAATACCTGTGTAGCATGACAAAACTCTATGATTCACTTTCGGTTGGTCCAAAAGGTTCATTGCAATTAGTCACTCAACAATTTTCTTAGGCATCCAGTGTAGCAAATTTACATCATTTTTTTTGTAGCAAAATATTTAGTCAAACTCTGCTATTTATAGTGGTTTTCGATTCAGATATACAAAGAAATTTGCTGTTATCTTCCCATTAAACAGCTTCAATATAGCTGAAGTAGCCACTTTTACTTGGTAAGGGATGGGAACTTACTAGGGATGGGAATTGTATAGAATTTAATATTGGCTCTTAATGATTCCTTAATGTGTATGTGTTTGATTCACTAAAAAGAATCAGATCTTAAGTGTCATTTGTTTGGGAATGGGTTAAACTATGCTGGCTATGCTATTTAATTCGCTGAAAAATAACCAGTTCATAAGAGTCATTTGTTCAGGGATTGGTTACACTAAACTGGTCATGCTGCATGTTTTTGATTCACTAAAAAGCCAACCTCATAAGACTCATTCTTCCGGGAATCTGTTGGACAACACAGGTCACAATGCCAGCAGCAGAACTGCAAACACTCTCGACTAGCTGGGGAAAAAGAGTTTCGGCACACACGTGCAACATTCATCTTAGAGGTGCAGATGATTGTGTCTACTCACTTCAGGGCAGAGGTTTCCCGTTGAGACTGAAGTGATCTTTCCTGGGGCTCCAGGGTAAACAGGCTTCCCACCTGGACTCTGAGCCTGGTCTTTAGGAGGGAAAAAAAGTATACATTAATATGTCATCATCACCACTTAAAATAAGCAAATATGACAAGACTTTGTGCACACTTACTGGCCACATTTGGGCTGGAGCGGTGGTCTGCACGATTCTTCAACAACCTGTCCTCCTTCTTTGGTTCAGGATAGGTGTCCCATGTGCCCTGGGGGCTCTCAGGAGAGCCATTCTGCACAGAGTTGTTGTAGAGCTCAAAGCCCTCACTCTTTGGTCTCAGCTTTCCCTTGTCTCCACGTCCACGGTCTGAGGCTGCAGATATGAGAGAAGCTTGAATGAGACAAAACTCAGCATTGGGAATGTGCCCATCTCCCTGTAATGGGGGAATTCACCCACAACACACCAAGTCAGAAACACTACCAGACATGTGTCAAAAGCATTTAGATTTAATGCAACTCTTGAACCATTTTGTGTGTGACTGGGAACGCTGCGGATGCCAGATCCACCACATTTCCACCTCTTCATGGAATTAGTCACATTAGCACACTGAGTGGCAGCCGCTGATATTTTTAAGCAGGACACTGGAGCTCCCACACACGTGCCCGTTAGAGCTTTAAAGAGGCCATATTTTGCTCTTGTTCAAGTTTGATTTTGGAGTCTATTAGAATAGGTTTTCTTGCTTGAATGTTCAAAAAAAACATTTTTTGGAGCACTTAATACATGACGTGGAGATGCCGAAAGTTGAAAGCAAATATTCTCAGATTATGTAATCTGTATGAAACATGGATATAGGCGTGAAATGACAAGTCAGCATAGTCGGTTTAATCTCTGCCAACACAGAAAAAAAACCACAGAAATCATCAAAAAATTATTAAAAAGTTTAGACAGACTCCTTGCTGTTTTTTCATGACACACTCATTATCATTACTTTTGCTGGTGCACGGTGGCAAGCTTTATGGGTGCGCTTGAGCACTGATTTGGCTATGCATTATATAAAGGCAATTAAAGGCTCATTATTCTGATTTACATGGCTTCATAATATGCACTAGTCGACTAATCGCTTAAATGACTACTAGTCGACTAGAAAAATCTTTAGTCGAGGACAGCCCTAGTGTGTTGTGATTGGTCGACTGCTTTGAACGTGTCACACCCCTTCCCATAACAGTGTATGCCTTTGGGTGGGAATTTAAAAGAGGAATATTATGATGCTCAAGTTCCCAGAAGAAAACTCAAAAACAGTGCTTACTTATTACACATTTTTCATGTTTAAATAACGACATTACACACTAAAGAAAGTTGAAAAAGAAAAAAAAAGAAGCATAATAGGTCCTCTTTAAATATATTCATGCTGCAGTCATGCGGTGTGTGCTTACCACGGGGCATCATGGGGGACGGCTGGTTGAGGAGCGTGGCCAGCCCGTGGTAAATGGCTCCCTGTTTCGCCACCTCGAGTGTTACAACTGAGCCGGTTCGTGTCATCAATTCTGCCGCCCTACAAGGCAGAGACATCTTATGAGTAAAACAGCAGACTATGATGAATGAATTTCATGTCCAGAAGCATTCATATGCAATCCCACAATTCAATGAGATTATTTCAAGAGACTAATCTCATAGAATGTCATTTTGGATTTGCCGTAGTCTAACTGTAAACAAATGCCTCAAAGAGATGGACGCTGGAACGAATCCCAAAGGCAACTTAAGTTGTGTCCATTCACAACTCTTTTGAGCCATATGCTTCTCATTTAACTCAAATCAGCAGAATAAACTGTTTCATCAATTCCGCTGCATATCAAAACTACATGCAAGACATAAATGCAATTTTCCTGACTAAGCCATTTTTACTTTGTCAACACAAAGGTGCTTTGTACTGCACAATTTAAGGGCTGTAAATGTTGAACTAAGAATAATAACGCTTGCAAGTTAAATTCAGGACAATTGCATGACAGTGTCAGAAATTAACTTCTCCATTAAGGGTCAATATTCATCTCTCTTTAGGAGCAATTTTATTTTAATGAGTGCATAAATTTAGTTAAATTTCAGGGGTATTTTTGATGGCATTTTTGCCTGAGCACTCCATACATTTCTAACCATGCTCTAAAAACAGAGACATCACATTTCGATCTTACGCAACTTAATTGTGTGTATTAACACAGTCCTTGCTTATGTGGTGTAATAAAATGGTTTTAGCATGTGATCCTCCTGTTTATTTAACTGAGAAGTACGTTTTTTTTCCTCAATGTAGCCGGATATTACATGCTTTACCTGTAAGTCCATTTAAATTTTTTCAGTATTAAAGGTCTAAATGCTCCAGAATTACCTCTCCTGCGAGAGACCGACCAAACTTCGTCCATCCACGCTGAGCAACTGATCTCCAGCAGCCAGACGCCCATCCTGAAGAAAAACATTCATAAAAAAGACAGTCAAACACTCATAAAACAGCAAAGCTGAGCTACATGTTCACTTTTTATGAAGAAAAAGGTATGATTTTTTTTTTTTTTTTTTACAGACTTTACAGTTTAATAGTTTAATAGTCCTTAACTCCAAGTACAACGCTCTTTATTATAATAGTAGTGTAATATTAAATGACACTAATTACGAAAAATAACACTAGTGATGCTAGCGGTTTCAGAAGAAAATGAGGTCACCGTATTTGCATTAGCCTATGAAGAACATTAAAATACTTAACTGAACTCACCATGTCTGCCGCACCTCCTTTGACAACAGACTTGATGTAAATACCAAGTTTGTCCTGCCCGGCACCCTAAAAACATGAAACAAAAGAGCAAAACAGTCTATTAGCACTCCGAGAATGATCTAAATGTCATTAACAGGCGTTAATAGTTCCGCTGTGGAAAGCTGTGGAAAGCTCTGGACGAAGAAACCAGGCGTTTATTCATGAAAGACTGTAAATCTGGAGCCAGCAGTGAAGACATTCACATAAATAAACTCATTCATAAATTCAGAGCAGATCTGAGCTCGTTTTTGTTCAAACCAGCCTTGTTTAACCCTCTCAGAGTACTTCACCCTATATGCTGGGTCAGAGGTCATCATCTGACATGGGCCATCTGGCTGCTGGACTGTGCAACCATTGAGAAATCAGCTCAACCTAAATGCCATTGCATGCTACACATACAATGTTCAGAATAAAACCTAGTAATTAACTTCAGAATAAAACAATGCATTCACTAAAGCACTTCCTGTACATTTGAAATGGTAACGCCACACAAGCTTTAACACTCAGTCATAACATTTCTAACACGTAATGCTCCATAACTGGAGTTAAATGGTCTGTTCAAGGCTTTAAGCTGACAGAGCACCAGTGACATGAGCTTTAAAGGAGTTTGCTTAAAGACTGTGGTTTCAAGTTAGTAACATTTGTTTTTTTCCGTTGGATGGATTTGCTATTTGAGCAAGCAAGTACCAAAAATCCCCTGGCTGCAGCCAGCGGTTCTATTTTAGGGGATCATGCTAAAATTTATCTATAAAAATAGGAGGTCTATATTAAATTCCCAGCTATCTCAGCGGTTCTCATACAGAAACACAAACAGCTTATACTTACTGCACCTGACAAAGTAATAACTGCAAAGTCTGACCACAGCAAATTGTCCAAAACAATATTGATCAGCACAACCGTTTTCAACATTAAATGATTCTTGAGCAGCAAATCAGCATATTAGAATGATTTCGGAAGGATCATGTGACACTGAAGACTAGAATAAATAATAAATATATATATATATATTGTAACCAACCCCAAACCTTTGAATGGTAGTATAAATAGTGCACAAGTAAAATGGACTACTTTAAAGCACCGTTAATGGTGTTTTAGCAATGTCTGGATGCCAGTCCTTATTCACTTTCATTATTCTTAAAAGAGCAGGCTAAACATTGTGCTAAACATCAATGCTGCTTCTGTTAAGTGGAGAAAGGAAAGAACTTGCTTTAAATCAACATTTGTCTTTTCTGTTTTAGCAGCCTGATATGAACTCTTTCAAAAGTACAATATTTACATCTAAATTCCAGGGCCAGACCTTCGCCAATGTCCATGCCATACTCAAAAAGATGCTTTCATGGTCATAACAAACCATTTGCTAAATGGCACACCACCCAAGTCTACAACACTCCCGCCATGCTGGCTCTGTTCCCCCTGGTTTCAGCACTATATATGAAAAACCCTTCTAATAAAAACAGGACTGGCACGAGTTATGAGTGCAACATCTACATTTACCATGCAATCATGCTGTTGTATGTTGTTTTAGCCTCTCCGAAAAGATTCAGACACCACAAAAGTCGCATTAAATCACAATCTACCTTAAGCAGTAACACTTAAACTAAACCTGTTCTGGTTGTCAAATGGAGTATGATGCTTATTGCGTCCAAACTGGTGAAGTTTACGTGCCTCATTCTGAAGAACTACAATACATCTTCAAATAGTTTCATTAGATAATTATGTTATACTTCCTTTAAAAGTTCACACTACCAGAAACCTTGGTTTCCTCATTTTCAGAGGGTTTGGTTATCACTTGATTTGATTGGTATGTGCACTACACATACCGGGAAACCCAGTAACAAAATCTGCCTGGGAAACAGTCTTTTATTCTGCCCTATGAAATAAAGCCAATGTTAGCCACAGACCCCCATAACCCACTCACATTACACTGGCATAAACACACCCTACAATTCAAACACACCCGTAACATGAACGCCACACAAATATCACCCAGAAATCTCAGTTAACATTCATGACTTAACCACAAATATAAGAAAAATATGAATCAACATGCACCGTGTGCCAACAGGCCAGAAAAATGATTGAGGTCATGCCAGTTATAAAAGCACTCGGCCAAAGTGAATTTTAACAATGAAAATATTTTTTTGTACAGTCTGGAAAAGTAAAAAGCCACAAACGTCCAAAGAAAATCTGCTGCATTAAGTCAAGGGTGGGGTAATTAAATACAGATTGATGAGTAATTTGCATATAAATCACATAAGGAAAAGAAAACAACAACAAAAAACAGGGTTATTATAATATAACTATCTGCAGATTAATTAATTGGAAAAAAAAAAAATACCTGAAATAATACATATTAAAAAAAATATATATATATATTTTGTCAGCTAGTTCCCAAAGGAAGGTTTTTCATTTTAATGTAATTTAAATTGATGTATTAAAAGTACTAAATAATTTTCAAAAAGAAAAAAGCATTCAAAATATTAATACAAACTCTAATAGTATCTTAATGATACTAAAACAACACTGCCAATGACGCTATCAAATACCTACAAAACTGGTCTACTTTGAGAACAAGTGCTGACATAATAGAAACGGTAGAAACGGTTATATAAAGAAATACACAATCAGATGTCATAAATCATCTTATGGTGAAGATGAATAAAATCGACCTACCGCTATGTGCTCTGCCATAGAATAGCACAAGTAACTTCTTTCCTATATGTTATAGGGTGATGTGACATGATCCTGGACAATGGCTCCTCCTCATAGGGAGTACACACAACAACAGGATGGGGGTTTTCCAAAGCGTCGGTGGGAATATAAACCAAGTGTTGGAAAACTGCTTAGAACTGCAGTATAACCAAGCAACAACATACTGATGATTACCATTTAAAAGAGATATTATCAAACTACATTGCTAAGAGACAAAAGATGCTAAGGAAGCAATTTAAATCACCAGTTTAATAAAAGGTAACACTATGATTAGCCAGAAATTCTGCATACGCTGTTTCACAAGGGACATCACGGTCCGCAACACATGGACACATTACCTAATGCAACACATTGGAAACTGAGTGCTAGGGCTGGGCAGTATATCAATATTTTTTTTATAAACGATATAGAATGAGGTAATACCGTTTAAATCGATATGCAGTAGTTTGATACGATGCGCTGAAAGTGCATAATCCAATTTGTCCTATATGAGACATGCTTTATATTATAATAACTCATAAGATATAGTTAACACTTATAGACAGATACTTGTGCTGTATTTGAGATGTGCCGTTTTCCTCAGTGCATAACTTACATTTCACAAGTACATTCTCTAATGTTAGAAAGCCATGCAAATATTTCCATTTTCATGTTAGATGTGGACAAGTCTCCGCTAAACTTCACAGACTTGTGCAGGCACCACCACGCATGCGCACCAAACAGACGGAGCGCAATAATTCTGACTAAAATACATTTTGCTAAAATTTTTGTTATTAGACAATAAATAAACTACATGCAGAATTTTAAACCTACAAGTAAGTGTATTTTATAGCAGTTACTGTAAAGTGAATTTTGTAATGGGGTAATCAAATAGCATAATATAATTAGTCTGTGCTTTTGTTTTTATTTATTTTCATTTTCAGTTATTTCTGCTTTAAAAAGCATCAATTTTGTTAAATTGATTATAATGTTACAATGAAAGAATGTAATGTGATTTCAATCCTATTTTTGCACATAGCCTAAATGGTTACGTTCACTACATTTGTTTTCATACTGGCTTTCAATATTAACATTATTTCTTGGACAACACTGGGCAGAATTTTTTTTAATCTAAATTGAAAAATGTAGACAATACCAAGATATATACTATTATTGTCATTCAGCCAAAAAAATATATGGGGGATTTTTTTGTTGTTTTTTTGGCCATATCGCCCAGCCCTACGGAGTGCATATCATCAACAAAAAAGCTGAAATACAGATTTGCCAATGTTGTGCAGGTGAACAGCTTCTCATCTTGTCTGAGTCCTGAGTGAGATACATCGCCTGGCAAAGCTCAAAAGCTTTCTGATTAGACTTTGAAAGTACATATTACGCTGTGAGGGAAAAACAACCGTTCAAAAACCAGTCTCTCCACATTAAAGAGTGAACCTGCGGTGAGAGACACACGAGAAGCCCTAAGGTTGAGTCCTGAGGCGGGGTGGTTTGAATGCCGTCTGAACACGACTGATGCAGGAGTCTCGCGCAGGCCCAGCAGGAGAGCAACTGAGCTGACCTTTCCTCAAGAAACTTGCGTTAAACTTGCTTTGATCAAAGCTGGAAATCCTGGCACGCAGAGCATGAAATGGAGTAAGGTCTATAAAAGCCACTGATAAAAAACAGATGCATGTTAACAAGAGAACTAATTGCTACTGTTTTTAAAACAAGAGGTGAGGAGATACTGGCACAGAGTTCATTACTGTTTAATGGAACGCCAAAAGAAGTAAATTCAACTTAGAATAGGGCTCTGTTCTTTCTAAAAGAGACTCTTTGTCACTGGACTGTAAACCTCAGCAACAGAAGAGCATGTTTGAAATGTTTTTATTGAGAATACTGTCAACAAATTTATTGAGTGCTCTTCCGAGATTTCTTCTTGTGAAAAGTCATTAGTAGAGAACTCAAAACATACTCTATTCAAGCACACAAGCACAAAATCTCATTTAACATGTTTATTCATAACAAAACACAAACATGTGTTGCATTCTCAGTATTGCGGCAAGGTGGCGCTAGCATACGCTGTCTTTCCTGGCCACCTTCTCTTTAAGGTCAACTGTGGACGCAGAACTGAAATTAAAAATTTAATGAAAGGAAGTAGAAATTAATTGAACTGAAATTCATATAACTTTAAGGCAAACTTTGAATGTAGAAGGTTTATAGGCTTACAAGGTTTATATTCCTTACAGACAGAATGAACTATACATCGAACTATAGAACAATGACAACAAGACAGCAACGATAGACAGAATGATAGATAGAAGGATAGACAGAACAATATAACGATAGACGGAATGATATAACAATAAGAACGATAGATACAAAGAATGACATATAGAACGACAGCCAGATCGTATTTAATAAATTAACTTTTGATCACCATCCGGTCAGAATTAAGATTTCAGCTGTTACTCAAAACAACAGAACGAGTTCAACAGCCTTGCATAAGTGTGCATGTTGCCGAGCGTGTGCTGTGGGACTGTATTCTAGGTGTGGTTGTTTTCATGCTCCTCTTTCAGCTCAAAGAAAATGAGGTAACACTTTATTTTAAGGTGACGTCGAAACACGTTACTACATGTTCTTACTATAGTAATAAATTACGCATATACGCAAATAACTAACTGTAAACCAGACCCTAACCCTACATGTAGTTAATTAATATTCCTCAGTATTTATTTTAGTAACTGTGCAGGTAGTAGACATCTCGGCATAACCAAATGTGAGCATGTGAACACATTTCATGTTGTAAATTTTATTTTACAGGTGCTAAACCCATGGTAAGCAAAAACAGAAACCTTTATTCACAGCAGCAGGTTATTTGTCTTTCAGTGTGTCGGAGGGTAAAGGTCAGTAACTGAGGCTGTTTGCTTGGGGCCTAGCATTGCCAACACAAAAAGGCACATTTACCCAACGAGCGGTTGTCTGGAGTAGTCGGCATGCATAAATATGCTTGCATCTGGAGTGCAGACATTAGACATTATCAAGCGTTGAAGTCTGAAGGTGTTCGCTGATAATAGTACTTGGAGCAGATGCTCAAACCACAGAATTCCAGCTTCCTTTGATGATCCTAAAACCCCATGCAGCAAGCAAACAAAGTCTACAGCTTCTTGCTCCCACCCTGACGCTTCCTGTCTGCGGAAAAAGCTTCCCAAACTTGCCGTTGCAAATACAGGAAATTGGAAGCCCAGCTTAGGAAAGACAAGTGCCTTGCAACAGAGGTAGAATTGAACTTCAGTCCTTGTGAACCCCTCTTCAGTTTCAAAACATTTTGTGGCGTACTATCTAGAGACCGTACCCCAAACGCATAGGTTTATGGTTGTGGATGTGATTGGCAAATCAAGTCCTCAGGGAGCTGCACGTTTAGACATAAATGGCCGAGTGTAATTTGTTAACAGCCCCAGGGAGTCAAGGCAGTGCCTGACCTCTGACAGAGATGGTGGAGTCCACCGTGCACTAGAAAAACAAAAAATACATCCATTCACTGAAACTTAACCCCCCACATCATTTCCTGCCCCGATTAATCACCCACAACAAACACAGCACTCTGGGAAAAATTAAAAAAAACAAGCAGCCAGGACAGTAGTTCACTCCTGAATGTAGGCAGTCCTTATTGTCACGTCTAGACGGGTGGAAGACAGATGGACTGCTGAGGCTGTCAGCTAATGGTGGGTGCAAAATATCATGACTAACACAAGAGGCTTTCAATAATGAGCTGCTTTCAGCCGGCGGTCTTCATCACGTCTGAGTGGCCTCCATTCCGGCTCTAATGATCTGCAGACTCTTGGGCTACTTGCTTCAGTTAAGAAAGACCAAACAAAGAGGTCTGTCTTCCTTCATGGTCCTCTGGCAGTGCGTTTAGAAGACGGCTCCGTTTTTGGACACAAAGAAAACGTCTCTCCTCTGAATATTTTGCTATAAAGGAACAGAATTATGTCCAAGACATGAGTCATAGCTTAATTTGAGGGTTCGGTTTTACGTACAAGCTTGACATCCTTTGCTTCAAGTATAAGAATGTCCTGAAGTTTTACTAACTGACAACTTGGTTGCAGTCCTTTTATGTAGTAAAATAGTTCCTTCCTGGACAACACATCTGTCAACTTTTAAATGGAAGATGGTCTTCCAATGGGTCACAATTCCCCACTCTTCCCTTCTGCTCTCTCTGTCAAAGTATGGAACGTCACAAACGCGGTCATTTTGAGTTTGAAGCATCGCTATTTGGACAATTGTAGCAGCTTGTCAGTTTTCATTTTGGATAAGAACTGAGGTAAACAAGTTCTGGAGTAGGGTCTGCACCAACACCTGTCAAAAGATCCCACCCCTAGACACTAGAAAGAGCACACAGAGTCCTAAATCCCTTGAAGATATGGTCAAAACGTGATTTCATAGTTCTCATGTTTCATGTTCTCTTTTGAACCAGTGATCCAAAAGAAAGTGTCACAATGGTTTCACCTCATATTGGTGCAGATTAATAAAAGATTAGAAGACCTAACGTTCGAGAAAACACCATGTTCAGCTCACATTCTGTTCTCCACTCTCAGAATCCTCAGGAAATCCAGGCTCGCGCAAGGGAGTCACACATCCTTCCATTGTTGTCATGCATGAGATCAAGAAGCCCACAGAGAAGGAAGTCAGTGAGCTATTCTGCTTCAAATCATTTACACAAACAAACAATAAGAGTTTTTGCTTTGAGAAGTTGGGTTCTGCAATAAAAAAAAGAAGACCGATCCCAGCGGCTGCGAATCTTGTGGCAACAACTTATTTTAGTGCCGAAACAGAATTCATGGGAAAGTGGGAAAATGTCAGGTAGCCACTCATCAGTGTGAAGTACGGAGGTCAGGATTTCCCTTGTTCTTTCCCCTGAAACTTAACACCATCCCAAAAGAGCTGTTATCGCACAAACATCTGCAGCCTGAGAAAATCAAGTAGCGACAGTAGCACGGCCATCCAGCTGGACCGACCCCACCGGATTGTTTGCAACAAGTGATGTCGAGTCACTAATACTGGGATACATAGTGGAGAACTCAATGTTCAAAGCTTGTAATCATTATCCCTGTGACCCTGATTACAAGATACCGCTTTGCACAACCACAAACATCTGCGGTTGAAAAAGTAGAAATGCACAGTACAAAGTTATCTAAAATGAACACACAATGAAATGGAGATATGCACCTTGCTACACTTTATCTGTACATTCGCTCTTACGTCTGTTTTTGTAGAGAAACTGATATAGTTTTAAATGTGTGGCGAGAACCGACAGAGAAAATTTACCACCTGTACAACGTGTATGTGTATGTTTGTGCTGTCTGGTCACATGACTTTGTTTACATTAGCAAATCCTTGCTATCTAACGCTTGATAACAGTCGCCGGAATTAAACTGATTCAAGTCATCAGCTGTCATGAAATTACAAAAAACAAAATTTACACACAATTTTTACACTATTAACATTGGTTAATGTTCATTTCTACATATGCTAATATATTTCTGTTGTATAAATTAGTACCATACCATTAGTCATACCATTGTTATGAATTAAAATTAACCAAGATTAATGAACATTTATCCCCAATGCATTTAAATAATGTTTTCAAATTGAACCTTATTGTGAAGTGCCACCCTGAAAAAAGTCACTGTGACGTCTTTTTAGCACACTATTAATCTCTCAGCATTTACTTGCCCACTCTCCCACATTAACAAAAAGACACACGCTCCGTGTCAAGTGGTTTCTTACCGGCTCCTTCCTCCCGACCACAGAAAACCACATGGTACTGCGCTCCTCTCCGGAGATGAGACTGAAGTGAGGAATCAACTAATAGCGGTCCAGGAAAACTTATCCAAGTCTTTCAAAGCTGGCAGGTCTACTGAGGAGCGACTCCTGGGCTACATTTTAAACACCATATGCAAATATCTGAAGCCAGAGTAGGAAATACCACATCCAGACTGTCATGCAAGAGAAACTCCCACGACTCACTAACAGTTAGGTGAAGTTTTATCACTGCTTCCAGCTGCGTCCCAGCTAGCTTCACACCGGGACAAACCGTTTCTCCTCTTTCGATCCTCCCCTTTGTCCCCGAGCATGCCTTACACCCCTTATTCACTCCTCCTTTCCTTCTCCTCCCATTTTTCACTCCTTCCCTCCCTTCTTTTCCTCCATTCTACCTCTACCAAACTTCATGCTTCCTCAGAGACACTAAGATGAAAATAGAAGCAGTAAAGGGGAGGTTTTACTATAAAAATAAACAGTTCCTGTTAGCCCCCTTCTCCACCCTCAACACCTCCCCTGAACCTGACGCACATCTGGTGGGGAAAAGGTTCTTCTGTCCACAAAAGTTGTGAAACACAGGCTACTGAACTGCAGCTGTCTGTTTCATAAAACCCACTAAGAAAGATTTTACTTGCACAGTAACTGGTTTGTGCTCTAACTGCAATAGCAGTCTTTACTAGTAAGAGTTTGGAGTATAAACAAAACCCTAACAGGCAATGTTGACATCGAAACTAATCTTTCTATGCTGACGAGAGCAACCGATGGAAAAATGCCAGAACATTTAATATTTTAACTCTAACTGCGCCATAAACACTAATAAACAACTGCATTTTGTGAAAGTTGTGACGACCCAAAAGACATTTCCTTCTGCTGACAGCAGGGGACTAGATCAAAGCTCTGTCCGACACGGAAACAGAAATGATTTGCTTATGACTTCGCTTTGAATTTGAATGTTTGACAAGCACACAGACCAGCTTGTGACTGAACCAAATCAAGTGTGTCCTCTCAAAAGCACATGCCTGTGTTTGGACCGTCTGTTATGATCCGAGCCTGGCAAACTATGCCACACCTTTACTGCCCACTACCAATATCAGCAACCAAAATGGTTCCTAAAAAACATAACTGCATCCAAACTGCAATGCCAAAACCAAATGCCCTCCTCAAGGATTTAGATCATTTAATCCCTGCTACACCACTCAGACCCTTGCAAAAAGTGCACAGAAATTGAAAGTGGGGCAATATTAGATACCCCCCAAAAGAAATAAAATAACTGTCTCTTACCTTGGCCGCCACAATACTGAGGCCCATCCCATTATGTTTCTTCAAAGTCACGGTCACAATTTCCGGTTCCTTCCGCATTGGCTGTGGAGAGAGAAGACAGGTGAGTTTACTTGTAAAAAGTACTGTATCTTCAGCTTTAGGTCCACACTGCTTCTGGGAGCTGCGTCTGGTGGCTGTTCCTAGAGCAAACTGAGCTAAGAGGAGGAGGAGGGAGAATTAGGGAGGTTCTGCCACTGCTGGTTCTCAGAGCACAGCCGACCGCAGAGCGAAACGGCGGGCTCTGGAGACGAGTCAAGAATGAAAGCCACATGCGTCGGCTCCAGAGTGCATCAGGCCTCAGTAGGCTCGCTTATGCACAGGCCGGGCTTGGGAGAAAGAGACCAGCTTCCCACAGAGGCACAGTGCCACAGACTCTCCTTTAGTGAGCCCCACTGCATAAATGCTGCACATGGCATGCATTCATTGTACAGGGAACTTCAGCATGTTTTCAAAAAGTCATGAAAAAAGTGTATTTGTAAGTGTATTAAGAGTTTAGAAAGGCAGCTATCAGCTACTGTCCGAATAACCATTTTGCTGACATTGATAATGTCTTGATTATAAACGTCTTTAATCTTTAAATTGATGTGTGATGAATCATGCACAATAACACCAAGAATGGCAAACAAGGCTAGTTTTGATTTCATGTTGACTGAAGAAATCTCAAGCATGTAAAATGTGTGAGTTTTACGGTAAGCATTGGTCCTGGGACGGCTGTAAGAAAGGGATGTGGGAGTGGGTGGGTTGGTCTGGCACACGACCAAGCTGCGTTCATCAGATTTCTGTGTGGTATTTAAACGTGCTCTGAGCTCCAGTTCGGTCTGCTGTGGGGCAGACCGACATTATGTAAAATAAATTTTAAAAAATATGAGATTATGACATATGTAAAAAAATCCACTTACGTAAAAATACGAGAGACAGTAAAAACAGACTAATTACAGGGGAGGAGGAGCAATTAAGGGCTTTACGTGTTCAGGGTGAGGAGAAGGATATTATTTACAACCAATCCTATGGTCAAATATTGCTCTATAAAGGTGTAATTGGTGTTGGCTGGAACCTAAGAGAATGTTAGTCAGACAGAACACACACTAGCAACTGACAATCCCTGGTGCCGTTTTGCAAGTATTTCTTTAGTGTCACTATTCCATTTGTGAAAAGACGATCGATCGATCTATCTGTCTATCTATCTATCTATCAGTCTATCAATCAGTCTATCAATCAGTCTATCAATCTATCAAGTCTATCAATCAGTCTATCAATCTATCAGTCTATCAATCAATCAATCTATCTATCAACCCATCTATCTACCATCAAATGTTCTGTCAGTCTACTCATCGATCCATCCATCCATCCAAATGGCATTATAACTTACCAGTTCTGAAGTGTCAGCTGAGAAATGACTGTCGCAATCTGCTCCTTCGAAATAAATGGTCCAAGTTCCTGGAGAGCGAGGATGAGGGATCAATCTACAGAAACCTGGAGGAGAACAAGCAGATGAGAAGATATCCACCAAATGTAAAACTAAATCCACTGGTCTCTCACCGTCTTTGTCGCACACCTGTAAAAACACACACTCTCCCTCTCTTGCAAAAAAACAAATACTGATAGGAATGGCAGCAAACAGACTTTTCTACAGGACAAACCACATTCCACTGACATCACATCAGCCTTAAACAAACAAACGCAGCAACCTCTGATTCACCATCCACCTGATACTCATTGTGCACTCCACAACTGACATCAAACATTATGAAACTCATTTAGTGAGTCGCAGCAGTCTGTTTATTGTCCGTACCTCTCTGGCAAAGTGGCTCTAGGAACTCTTGGAATCCATTGGGAATGTTCCGCACCACATCGCACGAGTAGCCGTCCTCAGGCAGTAGGAAAGGTAGTTGAAGGTCAGGGTCCTCTTCCAGCTGTACCTCCCGCCCATCACTTCGGGCCAGTTCGTCCGCCGTGTTCTCGGCCACAGCCACCACGTGATCAATCAGCTCCTGTGGGAATGAAGGGGACAATGATCATGATGTTACATAAGAACTCTAGCAAAACTGGACGTGCTGCTGCTTTTCTCCTCCAACCAATGTTGTTTATCTTTGTAGAGTGAGTTTTGGGAAAATGCGGTGCATTTAATTCAGTTTGGGAGAATATCCAGAATGGCTAACATCAGTTACAGCACCGTTTACAGTAATGAGTGTGATATTTCAAACAAACAAGAAGACCATTTTATGAGAAACCCTGAGGTTGAAGGAAATGAGCAGAGTTACTTTGAAAGAGCAGCACACCTGGTTTGGTTTATCTCAAAAAGGACATATGTCATCAGAGCACGACTACACAGCCCAAATGAGACAGTTCACTTACAGGAGGAATGTAGGGTTCATCAGGAGCACAGTGGTAGTTGCTCAGCAGAGCGTTGAGCTGCAAAGAGTTGAGCTTGAAGCAGGTGTTGTTGATGTTCTGCACGTCTTGCATGGAGTACTTGTCCATGGTGAGGAGGGTCGTTGCCTTGAGAGACAGAGGGTCAGTCATCCAATTAGGACAGTGGTTTTTAAACCTTTCAGGACAAGTACAACCTTCGATCAAACCAGAACATCACCTATTCACTACCAATGTTCCCTCTATGACAGAACATAGTCTACGCATTAGGGTGTTAGATGGACAAATCTATATTAAAATCATTTATACCACAAAATAAAAAATAAAATAAATGTATATTAAATAAAATGAAATGATGAAATATTTGAAATATATATATTTAATGAAATATTAAATAAAAAAGAAATAATCTGCATTTTTAGTATTGTAAGTTGTCTTTGCATAGCACTTGTGGTAAGTGCACTACAGTTTAAAAAACATTGCAGTCAATGCAATCATATTTATATGTTTGCACTAAATTTTCTGTAAAATAATTATTTAAAAAAATATCACTATAAATGTCACTTGACCGTAAAGTCACATTTAAAACAGCATTTTTATGACATCATGATTGAATTAAAATATTTGTACTTCTAAAAGAAATCCCCTGTCACACTGCAAGAGAATTCAAGTGCACTTTCAAAATCTGGTGAAGAAAAACTGTCAAAAACATAACACAAAAAATATACACTTTCTTATACACCTTAAGCTAAAATCTTGATGTTGGGAAGTTGCCTATGTTAATTATCAATCACCCCTACACTGGAACACAAAAGATTAGTGAAAGCATGAACAGGCAACATGACCTAAGGTCACATTTTAAAAAATGACACATGATGTTCCTCCATCTTATAAAACAATCATTATATACACAACAGACTAAGCCATAAGACAGCAACTCAAAACAGCTCAAGGGACAATAATCCTGTTGTGCATGTACATGCTTGTTTTGCTGATGTTGTGTGGGGTAAATGTTTGCAAAAGAATAGAAAGAGCTCTTTATGTGGATGTGCCCACAAGAAAAAAAAGGTTCATAAATGGGACAATTCATGTCTCGATTGTGTTTTAGGATTAGGTTTCCCAACTGGGGTACGAGAGATGACAGAAGGGGTATGCGAACAAATGCCAAGTTTTGCCTTTGATTTAATTGTACCCATCTTAAAATAACATTAAAACTGAGCATGTATTTCTAACAGACAAAATGCAGCATCTAGTGTAAAAACGGGAAAATTGTAGTGGCGTAAAAAGTCAAATACATGACATCCAATCAAATTACCTCATCTTTTACGGTCAAAACTGACAAACAGTGTGCATATGACAGGTTGCACGCATGCTACCTTAGCAAATCGCACTATATTACTGTCGTTCTCGAGAATATACCTTTGTAAAAGTGGGGATTTAGCACTTATAGAAATAGAAACAAATATAGACAAGGAGTGCACAGAGATTGATTAAGGTTCAAACTCTCTTCGATACAGAAACACCCTATGCGAGTTCTTTGTTTTTCCATATATTATATGAGCAAGAATGCAAAAAAATGTGACATTGATTTTATACAACAGTTGAACAAACAAAAAGGTAATATTAAGTGATGTACATTTTAAGCACAGTATAAATCTCACTAATAAAAACTAAATATGTGGACCAGATAATGTCTTGTTTTAAGTTTAAAAATGACAAAAATGGTTTGGGTTCGGGGATAGTAAACATAACTAGTTTAACCACTAACCTATACAGCTTAATATATAGCTGTATTTTAATAATATATATTTAATAATAATAATATATAGCTTAATATTATATATATATATATATATATATATATATATATATATATATATATTTGTGTGTGGTACCTGTACTATGCGGCTGAGGTGACAGTCTGCAGCCAGCTCCAATCCCTGTTTCTCAGCCCATGCCTCGATATGGCTGAGCTGTTGCCGTAGGATGGCGCCCCAGTAGTGTGAGCACAGGCCCGAGTCGGCCTCCGTCACCAGCTTGTTAAAGAGCCACATATTAATGAAGTGGAAGAGCTGCGAGAACAGCTGGATGGTGAGGGCCGCGTTGACTCGGCATCGCCGCAAAAGGGACATGGCGCCCGTCAGCGTGTGCAGAACGTCGTCTGTGGCAAAAGAGGAAAGTCAGGGCTTTTTAAAGCAGTATAAACAGAAAAGGTACCGTCATTCTTTTATTTATTTTATTTGCAATTAAAATGGTGCAATGTTAAGGAGCTATTGCTATTAGCTGGGATAATTCTACATTAAATACATGTGGGTATTTTTTTATATTCCAGTGTGAACGAATATTTTTGGTTTTTTTTATGGCAGTGCCTGATGTGCTTCACATTTAAAATTTGGTTTCCTTGTGAAAAGGGTTGGGAAAGAGTTTTCTAGAGAACTGAAAGTGTAACTGCTAAGATATTGACATTGTTCTAGTGATATGGGCATGTTTGAATATTTGTCCTACTTAGTCTACAATTACCAAGATAAAGAATTTATGCAAATTCCCATAAAGGAACTGAAAAATCACTGTTTTGGCCAGAGCCCTTCTGCTGTTGAGCTTCAAAACCACCACTAGGGGGTCCCACAACTATTTCAATTCTCACTTCCAACTCAGACAAAATATTTTTGTCCTTTAAAACACAGGTTAAGACCCACCTATCTACTCACATTCATACATGCCAGGTCAAAACCTGCAACGGTGGTGCATCTGAAAAGGTGAGATTGGGTCTCTGCTCACCTATTTTGGGCCTCTGTGGGTTCTGTTCATCGGGATCTTCCAGGAAAGCAGGCATGTAGTTATTCAAATCGGACTGCAGGCAGTGCACCAAGTACCTGCAGGAACAAACATTATTTATTGTCCATATTTATCCATCAGCAAGCGCCTAAAGGAACTTCCTGTAGAATCCCACAGTAAATCCGAGACCTGGCCGCTTCACAAACCGCATGGCCCGCACAAAAGCACAGTTGTTTCAGCTGGTCATTCCACTGCTTAAATGAAACGGAGGCCATCCGACCGCATTGTTTGTGCTGAAAACCGGCCCCAGGACCGTAACTCTCTCTCATACACCCAAACTACAGCTCAGCCAATACAAGCCAGACGCAGAACATTCCTTACATTCAGCACTTCCTGCCACCTTATAATGGTTACAGGAACACAGTATGAACAAGGTAAAATGTATTTTACAAATCACTTCTGTAATTGACCACTGACCAAATGCTAATTAAATTTTGAATGACGGTTTTCATATGACATGGAAACAGTGCTGAAATTGAGGTACATAAAAATTAGAACTTGATATTTATTTAAAGTTCAAGTGTACATTTTATTGAATATATATTATGAAATATATAAATAAAACATTTATGTTTTTTGATTTTTTACATTTATTTTTTTTTTTACGTATAACCTAAATAAATGCACACATACAAATTGGAATTTTATATTAAACATTTATTTAAATACAATTTATTTATAAATAAATCAGAATGTAATATTTATATAAAATGTAATGTTAAAATGTTTATTTTTGCTTAAATATTTATACACCAAGTATATTCTATTTTATAATTTTAATAATTATATTAAAAATTATATGTACAGTATATTCACTATATGTTGGCAGCTCAATAGGTTTTTTTAATGTTTTTAACCATGAACGTGCATGTAAGCACTAACTTGAAAGCCATCTGAACCAGGTGAGCGAGGACATCCTGTGCGTCTAGCGTGACACGACTCAGATCCTTGTCCTGCTTGATGAAGTTCAGCAGCTCTGAGGCGTTAGCCATCCAGAAGGCCAGCGCCCCGGCGATGTTCTTCTGTTTCTGTAATGCAACGACAGATGAACACAGAGATGGGCCGTTACACACAGCTAATATGAAACAATCCAACATACAAACAAAAAAAGAAGAGCGTTACAGCCATGAGAAGCACTGAGTAGCACTCCCAGGATAGACATGTGCCTCTGTCCAACCCTCCCGGCCTCCAACAACCAGTCACCGCGTCCAGACAGAGTAGAAATCATTCATGTGTTAGAGTTAGCTCAAGCTAGGCAGGACTGACTGGGAAGCTGCGATGACTGGTTGCTCTGGATCCCACATCCCTGCAACACAGAGAGGGGATACACACGGTCCAACCGGACCCCTGTGTATACCCGCACACGTCTATCCCACATAATGACGACGACAGCAAACCCCCCCCACCCTGCCACGACCCTCCCGAATACGTCATACTGGAAACAGGACGCATCCATAAGAACAATGACGTTAACCACAGACATGAAGTCAAATGAAAAGGAAATTAAAAGTTTCCAAACAAAGCAAAAGAACATGGGGTAGTCTCTCATCCACACTGAAGTGCAGTAAGCAGGGGTCAAAAATGGAAGATGCCACAATTAAAATGTTGCCGCAATCAGAGTTTGTTTTTTAGTATCACATGGTCCAGGTTGAGTCATAATGAGGGGTTATAAACGATTGCGTCCAGCTGTAGGAGGAGGGATTACTTAGTTGGCTTGGGTTGTTTGCTTTCTGTTATGGGGGGATAAAAGAGGCATGGAAGACGGAGCGAAGCTGACAGATAGAACAGAGAGAGAGACAGGAAGAATGAGACGCCTCCCTAGCAGTGCGAACTCCTACCTGATCACCTTCAGCAATCTCCTGTAGAGATAGTAGGTGTTGGGGGGGGAGGAGGGGGAGACAGACATTCGACAGGACAGAGAGAGAGACTGTCAACAACAGCCATGGCATGGACAGAATTCACAGGCTTGTAAACACAGACATTCACGCTCACACAGAACAGGTCATAACATCATCTTGCACCAACTCCCGTACGGGACGTCCTGACTATGTGGTGGGATGCCTCACATTGTTAGGAATCAATTATCTAGCGCAATTTTACTCGCTTTTATAATTACTGTTGTACATTATATGTAGTGTCGCTGCCAGTACAAACTGTTTTTCTTTGATGCCAAGGATAACGTTGCAGAAATGTTTATGTAGAAACAGGGGAAGTGTTTTTTTTAAAAAAAGTTGCATGAGGTCATTCACACTACTGTACTATTTTTTTTTTTTTGAAAGAACACTTTTATTCAGCAAGGATGCCTAAAACTGCATAAAACTAATCAAAAATTACATGCGTAATGTTAGATTTCTTTCAAATAAATGTAACCCGTGCTAGCAAAATGAGTCAAAATGAGCAAATGTTCAAAAGTAATAAAATGTTATTTACATTCTCTATTAAAAAAAAAAACAAAACTTCAAAATGATATGGGATTTGTTGGAATCCGACAAAAAAAATCACCTAGCCGCCATACTTTAAAATCTCGGTTTATGCCAAATTTTGGTGTTATTACCCAAGTCAAAACCCATATCTATAGGAAAAAATATATATATATTCAATATACGCATTCCGACTCATTTTGACAGTACGGGTCAAATGCTTTTGTGTCGAACTTTCTATTTGTGAAAGAATGGTGAAAACAAAAATGTATTAGTTTCTACAAATATATTAAGCAGCACAGCCATTTTCAACATTATTAATAAGAAAAAGAATTACTTTTAAGTTTTTAAAATTACTTTTAGCAAATGTACACAATATATAATATAAGACTGATGACAATTTCCTAGAAAAGTTACTACAAAAAGCATCCAAATTAGGAACATCCTAATGTCTTTCTATTTGAAAAATGGAGCAAAGGCCTTGAAACTGAATTCAGTCTCTCTTTCTGAGATTATGTTTTTCATCTTCTAAGGTTTAAAAACGTGAGGATTAAGATTCTGGATTTTTGGATACAGAAAAAGAAAATTAAACTTTAAATGAATTATAATGCTAATGCTGTTTTTTTTAAAGACCAGCATTATTTAAAGATACTCCTTGTAACCAGACTTTGTTTGGGAAACAGCATCCGAAATGAGATAGACATTCATTTATATGAACGGATCCAATGTGTCTCTCATTTTAAATGCTGAATCCTAAATAAAATCTGGTTACAAGGAGTATGAAAATTAAATATTTATTAAACAACTATTTGCATTTGAATATTGCAGCTAGCCTATGAGGCATAGTTTGAACACCTGGGTGGGCTACTGAAAAAAACTGCAGGCACTGACCAAAAAAGAACATAAACAGAGAGCATGTGGACCTAATTTCTGAATTGTAAAGAGGCGTTCACAGTCATTTGTGGTGGCAAAATGATGAAAGTGAACATTGGCAATGCAGTGAGGGTATGTGCAGTGACCTGACACAGCCGAGAAAAGTTTAACTTTATGTAAATGAGCAACGACGACTCGTTGATGTTACTATGAATGACTTCACTGTTCTGTAGAATGTCTCATTCAGTCTTGTTCATGATATGTATTATGCACTGCTGATATATACACTACTGTTCAAAAGTTTGGAGTCTAAGATTTTTTTTATGAACTTAATACTTTTATTCAGCAAGGATGCATTGAATTGATCAAGTGTGACCATAAAAAAGACAAATTTAAAAAGATGCAGTTCTTTTGACCTTTCTATTTATCAAAGAATCCTGAAAAATGTATTTGTTTCCACAAAAGTATTAAGCATCACAACTGTTTTAAATGCATTGATAATAATCAGAAAAGTTTATTGAGCAGCAAATCAGCATATTAGAATGATTTCTGAAGATCACGTGACACTGAAGATTGGAGTAATGATGCTGAAAATTCAGCTTTGCATTACAGGAATGAATTACTTTTTAAAATATATTAAGTTATTTATTTTAATTTGTAATAATATTTCACAATTTTACTGTATTTTTGATTAAATAAATGCATCCTTGGTGAGGACATGAGACTTCTATCAAAAGCATTTTTAAAAATCTTACAGACCCAAAACTTTTAAAGGTAGTATATACAACCTTTCCCCTGCAGAAGCAGCAAGAAAATTTAAATTTGTCAAAATCTTGAACAACTGTTTTTTTCTGGCGATAAATCTCGGTTTGCCGACTTTCGGAAGCTCTGTTGGGAAAATATGGTGCATAAACAAGGCACAGAGATACAAACACACACGCACAGACATTTTGCGTACAAACAAACACAGGGGAAACACTGAGTGCAGTAGTTTAAGCACTGCTTGCTGAGGCAATGACCTGAATCGATGAATGCAGAGTGAAACAAGCTTTAACGCTACAACTACCAAAGCATGTACAATGTAACGCCACAGACAGATCTCTACATCAGAGCTAAAGCAACATGTCAAAGTATAAATAATAAAGTTACACACAACTCCCATTGTAAAAAATAAGGCGTCAGAAGATAAATAAGTAAAAATTGTCAACACCCACCTGGATGACTCCTTCCATCATGCTCACCATCTTGTTGACAATGGCGATGACCTTGTGCGTGCGCTCAGAGGGGCTGATGTCGGGCCGGTATTGGCTGGACATGACATAGCGGCAGGTCATGTACAGCACGTAGGTGGGAGACAGCTTAAAGTGCACCGTTGAGCTGTTGGTGTAGTTAATGATGGCGGACAGGAAGGCATCTTCGGCTATGGCGTGTAATCATGGGATAAGGGAAACAAAAAGAATATTAATTGGGAATGGGAAGGACCAAGAAGCTCCAATGTACCAGGAGAGAGCTACATTTTAGAAAGGCCATTAATTTATTGGCACTTGCATGGCTTGGTGCCTTTTTTCCTTTTCTTTTCTCACCTGTGCCGTAAATGCCATGTTACTGATCACGCTATAACTGCCGTTGTGAAAACCAACTGCAATATAATATTTAATTATATTTCATTTTGCAAAGTGTTGCAAAAATGTTATGTGGACCTTGCTTTTATACACAACACATACCAAAACATAAAATAACAACAAAACATAAGACATAACTTAAAGGTGCAGTAAGTGATTTTTAAAAAACGTTGTTAAAAAGTGGATCTGACCGAGCACCAAAAAACAATAGTAGCTAATTGGCAGTAAGACACCGAAGACAGGGGAAGAACGAGAGCTCAGTGCACAAGACGAACATTAGAAGAAAGAATAAACAGAGAGATGGCAGAAAAAAATTCAAGAGGAAAAGGCCAGGGGAATTAAGGCGAGTTAATATCGGAGCTTTCCAGCGCTGAAGAGTCCTTAAGGAGCAAGAAGGCCTGAAAACGGACGCAGAAGTAACTTTATTTCTTCTCGCAAACAATGTTGGTTTTCCTGTGTTTCACAGAACTAAGATATGCTGTCTTTTGCTTGAATATGTGTTATCTTTGCTTGTTTGTTCACGTCTAAACCTCCTCCACCGCTCGTTTCAAGCATCCTAAAGCGTGTCCAAAAAGTGAGGTAACATACTCCTAATATACTTTTTTCTTTTGCTTCTCCTTTTAGTGATTTACTTGAACTATCGTGTTATGTAGGGAGCTGTTCATGACGGTGTTTGTTTTTTGGGATGGAATGAATGGCTTTGCCATTGAAGGAGTAGAGGAGCTAAATAACAATTAGACATTCGACCTGAATTATCATTAGTAACACAAACTGCTTTCACTTATTGATGACATCATACCCTTGGGCTGTTGCATAGTGTGTACATGAATGTGGGGGCAGAGGCATCAAATCGTGAGATTCTTTTGGGTAGGGGCATGTTTGTTTTGGTAATTTCAAATATCAATGTTTCCCAGAAATAGCTTACTGCACTTTTACAAAAACACATAACACACTTAACATAACGTTTTAAACTCCGGTGTTTGTGATCTTATTTTGAGATGCCTTCAACAAAATAAATGTAAATTGGAATGTATAAATGCAAGCAAAACAGTAAGTTAAGTTATATATTATAATTCTTCTTATGAACAATGCCTTTTCCACAGAAAAAATTAGAAAAATTAAAATATAAATTATTTTGAACTGACTGAACACTGATAGAACAGGTTCTCTAGCAGTCATCAATACTTTCCATCCATTGATTTATGATGCAGCTAACCATTAGGCTTTCTATTATCAGCTTGCTGATTTGCTTTGCAATCGGCACAGCCAATGAAAGCGCAGCTATGTTGTGTCTGCAAAACCCAGGAAAAGTCAATGGCAAGATATGTACACAAATAGAAAGCCACCTCACATCAGAAAAAACACATGATCCATGACCTAGTTAAGATCACAGGGCATAAATAGAAAGGAAAACAGCACAAATCAATCGGTTTTGCTTTGTAGATGGATGTAGTACTCACAGTTTTCCCTGAACTCGATGCTGGCTGGCAAAGTGAGCTCTGGGCCGTCCTGGGACCTGCAGGGAAAGAACTGTTGCTCAATGAACCAGTTAAGATAGGACAGATTGACACCACTGTCTACAGACGCCCACCGCTCCAGAGACCCCGCTCCTGTCCTGCCGTACAACATCCTGTCACAGATGTCAAACTGTGCTGTGCGTGTGTGAATGCGTGTTCTCATCTCCACTGGATTATTGATGACAAGACTGAAGCCAGGTGAGCGGCGGGCTCAGGTGTCTCAGGTTCAGACAGAGGGACAGGGTTAGGTTACATAGAGACCTATACCTGGCACTGACTCCACAGAGACCCTCACTGACTGATAGCTGACGTGCACAAAACCTGCTGTTACTAAAAAGAGAATGCAACTGACATGGCATCGTTTCTGTGTCATATACTAAATCTGATTTTAAATCACAATTTCTGTGCTAACCGCATAGGAAAATCCACAGAATTCTGAATGTATTTATACTTATCATCAAGTCATTAAATAAACCTCAAAATCGCCCAAATAAATGAAAATTATGCTTTATTTTGCATAATTAAATGTTAGAATAACAATGAATTATGTACAAAAAATAAATAAATAAAAAGGCTAGCGACATTTAAGTAGTAATTATAATATAAAATAATGTGTACAAATAAAATAATATTTAAATTTTTATTAACAACACTAATGGTTATTATAATTATTATTACTTTCTGAATTAACAAATCTATCCTTAATTTGCATAATTTGTCATTTGCAATGTTATTTTTAATTATTTCTTCATTCTTTTTGAAGATTATGGACCTAAACAACAAAACGTTGCCATTTTCATCGAAATATTCTCAGAAAAAAATAGATAAACATATTGTGAATGCCAATTCATGTTTAAATAAGGTAAAATTTGACAGCATTTGAAATCTGAGTTAGGGTCAGTTTTTCTTAGTTAGGGAAGTTTTGTTGTATTTTGGTTTTGATTACAGGGAAGTTAATTTGATCCTTTTTTTTTTATTTTTGTTTTGTTTGTTATTTTAGGCCTTGGGTCTTCCTAACGATTCAACACCTGGCTTATGTTATTCAGCAAATTCATAATCATGTTTACAATTGTTTAACTTTTATCTTTTTTTCATCTTAATAAAACTTTAACTGCCTTTTTGTTTGCCTTGGATCTTGGTTTCAGTGGTTATTTTTGGACTGGATAAGGTTGCACCACACTCAGTAGTGCTATATATATATATATATATATATATATATATATATAATTAAATTAGGGATAGTTCAATTAGATAATCATAATTTATTTTTTGAGAGACCTTTTCATTTTTGCGAGTATTTTGCGGTGAAAAACGATTCACCGAGACCAATTACTGTATGCAGGATTGCAATAAAATGCGACATTTTGTTGATTTTGTGTTGTATTTAGCGACTGCAGAATTGATTACAACGGTTTCATTCAGTTCTGAAGTTTCTAAAAACAGATCAGAACAATAAAAGTCTGACTTGACATAATGAAACAGATGAGACATTTAACAAAACTCATTTGTCATACTAAATTACACATTATCCTCTCTTTCTGAAAATATGGGAATAATTATGATTATATATTTTAATTGATTCATGGTCTCAAATCTCACCTTTTCAATTTGGGCTTGACAACGAAAATACCGCTCGACTGTGAGTGGGCCAAGGTCTTACCTTCCATCGTGTTTGTTAAAGTCCTGCTGTTCTCCTCTGATCATGGGCTTCACCAGGCCTCTTTCACTGTTGTTTCCTGAACGTTCCATCTCCAGCTTCCCTGAACTCTGAAACCACCAAATATCCCATATGAGATACATCACACCACACACAAATGCATGCATAGAGATCCAAATGAAGCAGGCAGATGTGACACCTTGCTTGTAGGGAGAGCAGAGCCACTATGAATGTCCCCGTGAAGGTCAAAGGTCGTCTCTGGGACACTTCTGGGACAGAGAGAGAGATAAACAAAAAAAGAAGGGGGGTGTTAAAACGAAAAAGCAATCATTTCAGCAGATGTCATGAAAGTAAACACTGTCTGTGGCCAAACAAACAGTCCTGCACACGCTCTAAAACACACAATTACATTAAACCTGAGCTGAATGGAAAGTCAAACAACAGCAGCGGCCCTGAGCCTCACGAACACCCGGATACATAAGTGTGTGTGTGTGTGTGAGCTCTGAAGACAATCAATAACAGGCCGACATTCTTACCAGGCTAAATGAATGAGCAGGAATCCCACAGCCTAAAGATACACCCGCACAGTGTTTGAACAAAATTATACAAATGAAAAAAAAAACGTAAAGGACCAGATTAGAAGGCAGCAAACTGCTACCGTGTTCAACAGCTGTCAAACAGCTGTCTCCAGCTCTCTACGTTCAGATAGAGACATAGTCTATCCAGGTACAATCTACACCACAGCTTGGGTGTGGGTAGTGTGTTCAAAAAGCTCAGTATGAGCAATGACATTTCCTGCTAGAAATGGTTTATATATTAAATAACCATGTGGTAATGTCCATTTTAGATAATCCAGAGAATTAAGTACTTTACAAATTAAAGGTACAGTGCTTTTTTTTGGAAGTTGATGGATGCAAACCAAAAGATATGATTATTCTGATAATATAATAAGCTTGGCATCGGTGCGAAAACCGCTTCACATTATGTAAATCCAAACAGTACAAGAAATATTTTTAAAATGGATAGATCTCATTCAGATCAATGGAGCCACAAAAAACAGCCTGTATTGTGTTGATTTGAAGTGACTATCTTGACTATGATTTTCACTTTACTCCATGTTTCTCACTCTTACATGTAAATAACTTAGAGCAGTTCTGCTCTCTGATAATTGATTAATTGATCTACTGCCATATAAATGGTAAAGCAAAATTGTTCATAGACAACCTAAAGTAGATGACATATCCCTAGCTATTGAAATATAAGATCTAAATCTTATATGCAATGAAGATCTAAATCTTACAATACACAATAAATAAGGAGATTTACAAAAAGAATTTTTAAAAAGAAATTAAAATTGTTAATAAGCAAGGACACATTAAATTGATCATAAGTGAGAGTAAAGACTTTTATAATGTCACAAAATAGTTCAAATCAATGCTATTCTTTTGAAAAATTGTGTTTCCACACAAAAACATTAAGCAGTACAAGTGTTTTCAACATTGAGAAGCATATTAGAATATGCTTATAAAGAATCATGTGGCACTGTAGTAATGATGCTGAAATTTCAGCTTAATATCTTATGCTCAACTATGCTGCCCAATTATGAGATGTCTTCTATCAAACACATAAAATAAAAAAACTCACAGTCCCTAGTGTATATTTCTTTGCATTAACCTGCAGTATGAGTACATTTTTGTACGTATTATCACGAAATCAGAAAAATCTTATATTACAAGGACTGAGCCCTTGTATGATCCTTCCCATCAGCAAGCTTCCCTGTCCTGGAATGAGGACTGATGTAATCCAGCGGAACATCAGGACATCAGATTAGAGATTTCTGCTTACAGTCACAAACGCGTTCGCTAAGAGACGACTTGTTTAAACATCAAATTAATGCAGGAAATTAACCTAATTGAACCTAGACATTACGAACGAATGGCCTGAAATGAACAAATTTAATTACAGCACATTCACATGCCAGCATGCCAACAGGATCTGCATGGAACACATGCTCACACAAACATCACAAAATTACTTTGTAGAGTTGCAGAAAAAAAACCTCTCAGAAAGTCAACATAAGAAACAGGAATTACAACTCTGAAAGAGCTTTATAATGCAGCTATATAGCTCACATGTTCTAACAGACAGTCATAATCAAAGAATAAACTATTACTAATGAGGAGGGTTTGGAAAAGTAGTGTTATGTAATTAATGTATCATCTCTTTTTTTCTCATTTCCAGAAGGTATGTTTGAATTCACAAGAATTCATATCATCAGGGCTTGACATTAACACCCGCCAAATGAGGGTAGATTTCAGCAGCGGCGTGTAATGCAGTCACTCCTACTAGCCACTTTGGTGGTTTGAATTGTAGAAAACAACATATACATTTTTCAATTGTAGTCTTTTAAAAAGCCATCTGAAATAATTAACTAAAGTGCAATGTAGTGTTGTCAAAAATCGATTTTTCGATACTGAAATATCTGAAATGCTTCCAATACTCATTTTTGGCTGAATAGACAGACAAGCTCTTTTCTTGCTTTCTCACTCCCCTCACTCGTTTGCTCCGGATGAATACGAATGTTGAAATGTCGGTGTCTGGATGAAATGTTGATGTTACAGGGCTTAAATTTCAGCGTGGGATTGCGTGTATTGCATATAATTTTACTCATTGTTTTTTGAACGTTCCATCTCCAGCCAAAAGTGTGCACACATAAAGAAGACTCTCAGTACTAAATCGAGTTCTTTATCACTGCTTATAGTGCTTAAACTGTCAAACACACACAAAATGACGTCAAAATGCCAGTCCTGGCGAGTATTTACGTAAACACAGTCAGTTATGTTCTACGTGAGCATAAACAGTTAAGAAAACGCTGTGTAACAGCAGCCTAATATACATGCTGCCCAATTATGAGAGAATATAAAATATATCTATATGGCAGTTTTCCCCATAGTATCGATGTCAAAATTGTGGCAAGTGAAAATGCTGAGTGGCTAGTAACTTTGGAAAACCACTAGCCACAGTGGCTGGTGAGCATATTATATATATAACATACACAATTTTACTGATTTTACTATTTTTGATTAAATAAATGCAGCCTTGGTGAGCATCAGTAACTTTCCAAAAAACAAAGTCTTACCAACCTCAAACTTTTGAATTTTTAAAATGTAAAATATAAAATATATAATAAAAAAATATAAAATATATATTAAAATATAAAATGTTGACAACATTGCTAACAACATTAGTCTATTATATTTTAAAAATTCATTTCATTTCAATTTTCATTTGTGTGTGTGTGTGTGTGTGTGTGTGTGTAAATATTATATTAGTAAATCTTTAGATACAAGTCTGAAAAAGCCACGTCAACTAACCACTAAAAATGAATCATAAATACAGGAAGTTTCAGAAGAAACTTCTATGTTTAAGAGTTTAATGAACACTAATATGTAAATACGCATTTGTTATTAGATAAACAACCCCAAAACGGTTTTTAAAAAAACTCAAAATAAAGCACGCTTATAATAAAATCAAAGTTTGTGTGTAATAAACAACACAACAAATCTCCATAGTCACCTGATGACCCGAGTGTACAACTCACGTAAAACGTGCATGTACTCACCAGGACAGCTCTCCACTCCTCTCTTCCCAGTCTGATACCGTTTTACAGTGAAGTACGGTGAAGTGTGTGCGAGCGTCACTACTCTCCGCCCTGTCTCAAACACACTTCACCAGCATTTCTCTCTGAAATGACACTGGGACACACCCCTTTCCAGCCCACGCTGATCAGATTATAGTCTCTCTGCCTGTGGCTAACATAACCTTCTGCTCACCCTCTCCCTGTCACTCTTTCCCAACATTTTTCACAGTAAAGGCTGCGTTTAAGACTAGAAATCCGAGGACAGTCACTACAGAGGACACCCACGGACAAAACCCTTAAAACCCCTGTTGCCATGGCAGCATAGCATCCCATAACACAACGCACACTGGTTGTCACGCATATAAACGTCATAAACAGAACAAACAAACGAGAACATGCAAGTAAGACACTTTGACATCTAAATACTGCCATCTAATGGCTCCACAAGCGCAAACAGTGACATGTCAACTTTGAAATTTTAAAATCAACATTTCTTGCACAAAAAATTATATAAAAGATCATTGTATAAAGAAAAACATTTCCTATTTTTCCTGACTCCACTTTCTCATTTTGTGGCTCGTTTGCAACTTTTGCCAACATGTAGGATGTAAAATGTCAAATGATGCTTCATACATTTATTGCGTAATAAACAGGTTCTCCTAAACTGTCGTCATATGCAGAATTGAGAAGTCGGATTCATTTAGGTGAATTGATCATACAAATGGTTCATGTTTAATCAAACAGTTTTAAAAGTATCAACTCTGCAGAAGTCCAAGGTGTTTTATACACCATTTTTGTAGTTAAATTCTGGCTTGTTTTTGGCTCATATATAGAAACTGAAGTGTTTTTCATGTTTTATTAGTTGCATATAGCATAGATTTATCTGTTAAGCCCGGAACACACTAAGCCGACGGTCGGTCGTCGTGCAGTTTTTGTGCGTCAGGCGACTAAGTTTTCTCAGTGTGTTTGTTCCACGCCATCTGCCGATCTGACAGGTTGAAACGGCGTCGGGCCGTCGGTGAGAGAGAGAACTCTGATTGGCTGTTCAGTATAGCAAGCGAGTCAGTTCACGAGAATATAAGCAAAAGTTATGAAAGCAAGCAAATAATTCATGACGGCACAGACTGTATTTTGTGTTATAATTTTGCATCATCTTACCTGAGCACTCAAATGCATGAATATTTTCATAATAATATGAGCAGAGTGGAATAAAGAGCCTGATCAGCATGACTGATATTCAGATTATTAGTTTATATACCTGCAGTCTTAGTTTAGCTTTCCCTTTCTGAATGACGAATATAAACAAATCTATCTGCTTAAATAGACAGTGATCTCCTTCATACGCAGGCGCAGAGCGCGCGTGCTAGTTGACAGTCGGTTGAAGTTCTTTCAGTGTGTTCAAGCACATTTTTCCCCCGACGCAGCAGACATGAGGCGACAACAGCACTGCCTTTCGTTGATATCGGGTGTGTCCCGGCCTTTTATTCTCATGCTATCCTAAATAAGATTCTCAAAAAAATTACATCCGACAGTTAAAACCATAATACATTAAATACCTTTATAGTTAGCTGCTGCTGCTTTTTTAAGAGTAGCTTGTCTGTAGTTTAACTACTAAATAAGTAGCTTAGTAAGCTAGCGTTTCAAAGAAGCTTCCCCAGAGCTGCGTCTAATGTTACACAGAACAACAGATGGCTCTTTGTGCAACACTGGCACTGTTAGTCAATAAAAAGACCCATAGTAGTGTACCGTCTATTGTCAAACTATATTAGCAATATATATATATATACCTAGCAATATATTAAAAGTTATAGTATATTCATACACACAGCTCTAATTTGTCATGAAGATATTAACACAAAAACATCATGTTTTTTTGTAAATCTGCTTTGAAATTGTAAGAAGTATTGTGAAAAGTGCTGTATAATTCTTGACTTCTGACTCTCCGAGTTCAAATCTTTCTGAACACACTCAATCAATTCAATGTAATTCTAATCCGGTTATATTTGTTTTTCAGCTCGACGTGGCCTCTCTTAAAAGGAAAATGGCTCACCCTGATTTGTGTCTACCCTTTATCATGGGCCCCGTGTCTCGTTTGGACATGCTGTGGTCGTAGCTGGGGTCTACGAATTTAAAGACGTGTGTGGCCCCGAACTGGACAGTCACGCCGCTGCGCAGCACCGTAGTGTCAGAGATCCGCTGTCCATCCACAAACGTCTCGGCGTCCAAACTGACAGGGGTAACAGTCACCAATCCGTCCGCATGCATCAGGTCACAGTGGTGAGGCAGAATCCCAGGCCCAAACAGCTGAGGTGTAGGAAAAAAAATAGTAATTTTTTAGGTAATTTGTTTTAGGTCTATGGATGCGTTTTTAAATGCCCCCTCCATTCCAAATGTGTAATTTAAGAGTTTTCCTTACCTGTATGCTTCCATCTTCACACCGTTCAGATCCAACCTCAGTGAGGCTGTGCTGTAGTCGGTAGAGTTTAGGTTTATCCCTGGAGTCTGACCCATCTGTAGAGCAGCCACATATCAGTGAGACACACACATTTGCATTTTCTGCATTTTACTCATTCGATTCAAAACTAAGAATGTGCACGTTGGCACAACCCATTAGTGTCACTTCTGTGCTGAAGGCCATGTAATTAGGGATATGCAAAACTACATGTTTCCAAATTCGTCTAGTCAATGGGCAAACTAAACTAACTGTATAATTAGGCTGTTTTCACCCTTGAATGTAAAGACGTAACTCCTCCGAGAGGGTGTTCCTGGGTTGTACAGTATGCTAATTAAAGCACTGCCTCTAAAAATACACTAACGTTCAAAAGTTTGAGGACACCAAGATTTAAAAAAAAAAAAAAGAATACTTTTGGCCTTTGTGTGCATAAGAGCCTTCTAAAAACAGATGACAACAAACTTTTGATTGGTATTGTATATAAATGCGGACCTCACTAATCAACTAGTTAGTCGACCCTCATGACACATCCCTACTAATAATTGTCAGGTACATTAAATGAATACTATGCAAAAACAATTTTTCATTTCTGAAATTGGAACTTGATCCCAATTTTGGAACTTTAGCTAAGAAATAAAGTACTTTTACAGAAAATCTGGGTTATAAATGATGATGGGATGGTAAGGTTTATATTTTTTAATATTATATTAGTATGATGATTGGCAATTAGGAGTTATAAGGAAAATGCAAAGCGAATAGTGAAAGAAGGAAATAAGATTTAAAAACATCATGTATTTTGTATATGTTATATAGCCCAACACAGCTGACGTCAGGTGAAAAGTCTTTATAGAGTAATTTTATGGAGACATTCTGTTGAAAAATTAAAAAGACAGTTCTCTTTTCTTTATAATTACATGCACTTATGAATCGTGCAAAATAAAATCAGGAACATGCATTTTAAAAAAAAAAAAAGTAAAGAGTCAATTAATGTGATGTTTACTTTTAGGCAAGGCATTTTTAACCATGAATACATGGTAAATAATACCCTTAGATATTAAGCAATGTGTGAGCAATGCTGGGAACTTTCTACCAATACAAGGAACAATGTGTTATAAAACTAAACGGTTTACTAGAAAATAACATATCCATTTTCTCTAGTGCCAGCAACCAGACCCCATAACTGCACACATTACTGGGACAAAACAACACACAAATAGGTCCGTTTTCACTTTGCAGAAGTGTTTGTAGTTTCTCTTAGAGAAGTAGAGCTGGGGGAGGGGTGGAGGTGCAGGCAGGTTTGTGTTACCTTCATGATGGCGGTAGTAGTAGGCATAGTGACTCCCTCGCCCTAGGACGGGACGCATGCACAGGAGCCAGGAGCAGACAGAACGGCGGGACACACACGCCAACAACACGCCACAGAGAGAGAGAGAGAGTGAGCGAGAGAGACAGAGAGAGGAAAAGCCAAGGAGTACCAAACGCAGCAAGAAAGAGAAAAAGCAGCATAAGCAAGTGGTCAGTCTGTCTGCAGACACAAACTCCAGAGATGAGTAAATATCTCAATCAATTTCCAAGCCCCAAAATGTGCTTTACACATTTCTACACCGTATCTACACCGGAATTCGGCTGATGAACGTCCCGTTTCTATTTTTGATGCTATGTACAGCTAGGGGTGTAACAGTACATGTATTCATCCCGAACCATCACTGTTCGGTGCATGAGATCAGACAGTCACATGTGATCCATACTCCAATCCAGGAGGCTCACGCGGTAATGCAATGCTGTTTGCTAACCGCCACAACAGGAAAAAGTGCAGAAGAACAGACGATCTAATCATGGATATGCTTACATGTAATCACTCAACCAGCGTTTCGACCATGGAAAGACAGCAATACAACAGCTTGAGAATAATCTCTCACACAGCACTACTTTTACCTCAGGCAAGTCATTTAGTGGTTCCCAGCATGTTAGTACACTAGAGAAAAGAACACTAGAGGAGAGCGTTTCACTAAATATGTGCACTATATTAGCTTATTTATTCATTATATTCACCTGTTAGTAATGTCTTATTTAATATACGTTTAAATAAATTTGCTAGAGAAGTTATGATAGAAGAAAAACAATTTTAGAATTTGATTTAGAAATTAATGTTAACCTGCCTTATGTGCAATTTTGTTTTTTTTGAGTGTTGATTATTCCATCTAAAAATTAATAGCAAATGAATTTAATAGTCTGGGCTCTGACATTACAAACTTTAATATTATAGCAATGTGCAAAAAAAAAAAAGTTTAATATAAAAAAAAACAAGAAAAAAGAGAAATTGTATGTGTAGTTTTCTATTGCTGTACTGAACCAGTCCCGAAGGGTGACTTCAATAACGAGGTACATACCGAATCATCATGATTGTGTACCATTACACCCCTAATATATAATATATATAGCCTGTGTAAAATAAAAATTTCATGCCAATGGATTTCCATTTGAATGCTTTCTTTGTAGGCAGGCTTAAGTTCCTGCAGTCGCGATGTGACATCGCTCGCTTCCAGTGTAGACACGGTGTCATTACACATCAGGAGAGTTTCTGCTCAACTCCTTGCAGTTAAAAAGCATTGGTTATAAACTCGGTGACAGAGTTAGTTGTGGGCCGTAGCAGGGGGAGGAACAGTATGCAAGCAGCAGTTAGACTGAGAGACAGCGTTAGTGAGGATCAGATCTACATGATGTGAATTTAAAAAAAAAAAAAACATCAACTGAACTGAAACTAAGGTGTATTTTAAGGGGTCTCACTAGCTGACTCTCCAGAGACTGAACTCAATTGTTGGACACAGCTCTACTTATGCGTGAATGTCAGTGGGCAATTGGTGGGCTGCTCATCATAGCTGTCACATCAGTGAAACTGAAACTCTAGCGCAGGCTTAGATCAGCACGACTGCTCTGCTACCAGTGAATGACACAAAAAAGCCTTTGTTTCCGCTCTAATTTTCCTCGTAGGTGGATGTGATGTCATTGTGCATGTTTGTGTGTGTCACCTGGGCTCAGTTCAACCAGGTAGGGCAGTTTCTCAGGAGGAATGGATCCATGCTGCCCAATCCTGGTGTCAGGCTTACGTCCTTTCCTTGGAACGAAGTCTGGAGGACGCTTTTTCAGCTGGAATACTAAGGCTTCTGGAAAATGGACAATTTTGATGTAATAGCATATTGAATTCAACAGGGGGCAGTAAAATATGGTGTAAATGAGAGGCTTTTTTATGATCCAATTCTTCAAATGCAATTTTAGCATGTAAAAGCAATAATGCAAATTAGGTTTAAATTAAAACAGCATTTTATATTGTAATACTATTTCACAATATTACTGTTTTTTGCTGTATTTTTTGATCAAATACATGCAGCCTTGATGAGCATAAGAGGATTTTTTCCAAAAACATTTAAAACCTATGAAATACACTATGATTGGGGTCGGCAAGTTAAAAAAAATGCTCAAATTTGACAGAAAATGACGACAGAATAAGAAATGATGTGTGTGGCTGACCTTTATCACTGGTCCAATCTCTGAGGATCTGCAGAGGGCAATCTGTATCATCTAGGATGGTCTCCTTCACTGGTTTATCATTTGCATGAATCACCTGCACAAAGTGAACACACACACACTTTAAGAGTTTAAAAATAACATTTCGTTGCCTAGAGAACTAATAAAGTTCGACTTCTTTGGCAAAGCACACTAATATTTCACAGTTCACACTCCAGGCAGGCAGTAGACACCTGTTTTAGTGACAGATACGCACACACTGCCACGATTTAACAGCAGCTTTATGGACAAGCCTTGTAGGTAATTAAAATTGGCCAGAGTGATGGGAGAAAATATTACGATGACACGCTTCTCTCAGAATCTCTCAATGTGACTGGCCGAGATGGCGGCTGAAAAGAGCAGGAGAACAATGGCGCCAACAGCCCAAGGTTGACGCTTTTGTATCAGCGATGTTTGTCATGCGCTGACAGCGGAGATTAGACCGGCCACTTCAAGCACTTCCTGCTCTCCTCCTCTACACTTCCTCGTCATCCCCAAGTATATCTCTATCTCTTGCTAAACGTGTGAGGCGGGGCACCCTAGAACTGCACAATTCAATTACTCTCAGCTGAAGAAGTGAAGCACATGTCAGCTCCTGGCTTTAATCTAGGAGACAAATCATGGAGTGGCCTGATGAAATATGTTGGATTTGATCACTGGAAGAGGAGGGATTCACTGAGAGAGCCGGACATGGAAGGGACGTTCAAACTGATTAAAAACTCTACAGCAGACTCGCATGGGATGTGCAACCACAGATTTCCGAAGAAACTTCCAAAGATTTCAACAAAAGGTCCATTATTAATGAAATTCAACATATGCCTTAAATGTTAATCAACTACATATTTTGGCTTAACTTTCAGCTACATTTGACACATTTTATAAGGGATGCACCGATATTACAAATTTGGAAGATACAGATAAGCCAATAAATATGCTGTAATATCAAAATTAGACAATTTTGTCAACGTCTGTGAAATTAATTACTTCATACTAAAAATAAAATATTGATAATGAAAATCATAAATAAATTCAATGCATCTGCAATTTTTAAAATCAAATTAAAGACGTTAAAACCTGCAGAACAAACCCATACAATCTCTAAATAAATCACGCATCACATATATAAACATTCTAAATTTTACTTAAATGAAGAATGCTTTTTATGCATAATACGTTACTTTTAATTATAAATGTATCCCAATATTTTTATAAATTCTAAACATATTTTTACTTTAAAACATGCAGGGCTGACATTTAACAATCACATTAGGCCGTATTGTGATTCTTGTTTTCTCAAATTTAAGCCTTCTTATAATGATAATTAAGACTTCTGTTGTGTGTATATATTTATATTATGAAATTGTGAAATTATTACTGTTTTTAAAGATGAACTAAGTGAGCATCTGATGACAGCAAATGTAATCTAAATGTAAAAATAAGGAGAAATGAGCAAGCACCATTTAATTTAATTAATTTCAACATTTAATTAATATTTAATTAATACCGACATATGTGTGTATCGCTTCATTCTACCATTTTGAGCATCCCCTCAGAAAGCTAACGGTGTGTTAAATCTCACCTGGGCGATGCAGTAATCTCTAGGGTTTTCCTTCTCAAGACCGTATTTCTCCAGAGCCTCCGCCACAGCAAAGTCAGCCATATCAGTAGTTGAGAGCAGGATGGTCTTGTAGGGAATGTTGGGCTTCAGACTATCAGCGTAGATTCTCAGAGTCCCTCCTAAAAAAGAAATAGTGTCAAAGAGAATTAAGAACTAAAAGTGTAGATTAGTGGTAGACCGATATAATCGGAGAGGCCAATTATTCAGAAGATACTTGGCTTTTCCAGATTATCAGAATTGGCTGATAATCACGCATTTTAATTTACACCTACCTTGTGTCAGCTTCAAAGGCAGATTGATATATTGGCATGGCCAATTACTTGGCCAATACTTGGCATTTTGAAACCTTTCATCAGCTTAAACACCTACTGACGGCACTGTCAATGTATAATACCGATTTACGCTAACAGAATTAGCAGAAATTATGCTCTCAAAACACCCTCCTATATTCTGAATAATCATTTTGGTTGTGCCCAATGTAGGTTGTAGGATTTTATTAAATGTCACAGCACACACAGTGTGAGAACTCAAACGTCTCCAACACTGGGATCTAAACCCCACAGCGTGCTTGACTAAGCCTCTTTAACCAGTTCACACACTGCTTAACGCTTCCTGGACGGGGGGAATATGAGGAGTAACTGGGAGACTTTCTATGTGTGTCACATTGAGGATTTGCCTCTGGTCTAAACCCTCGGCAGCAGACATACGTTATTATCCTGATTACATAAGCTCGGAAAATCTAAATATCCCTGTCTGTCCCAAACAGAAAGGCTATTTTTGGTGTCGGTGTAAACAGAGATTGAATATAAAGTTTTATGTTGAGGCCTGGAACGGTTTCCCACTTGAAAGTAGGTGGTTCTTTGGCAAAAGGTCCCAACAAGTGCAATGAACCTGCCAGGGTTCTGATTTAGTGCTCTTATTATAAAATTATAGCTTACAGTATCCCTTGGAGACACACTCCTGACATCATAGCCCATTCTGAATGAAAAACAAACGTAAGGACTTTTTTTTTTCCCCGTATAGACCTTGTGCGCCAGAAAAACAAGCGCCTAGCCATCTTTAGAATTTTGTGTCTGAACTTGTGTTTTTGCAGTAGCTCTGTATATTTCTATGGCATTGCTGTCGAAGTGTAATTAACCGATGAAGTGGATTTACTTATTGTGGAGTTAACGACAGATATCATGAGCATGGTAATGTTTGAAGCAGATGTCATAAATTTCAGAAGATCGGTGAGATTTTAAAACAGGCAGTTCATTCATAAATCTGTAAGATCTTACCTACATGCTGTGAAAACACAAACCCGGAAGTCAGAACACAACAAGCGAAGCGCTGAAAATGGGAGGGGCTTCATAAGGTCTATATAGCATTAAAATATATAAGTGCTGTGCAAAGAACATAAATTCAACCTATAATGCACCAAAAACGAAAAGTGCATGATTATGTTATTACACTCATGTTTATGTTGTCAGAAAAACAACACGCTCTGAAAGCAGCTTTCAGTACATTACAAGCGTTTGTAGCTTGTAATTTCAATAATTGGTCATAAGACTTCCACATGCAAATAAGCTCTATCATGATTGGCTAGCCTCTTCATATGCATTCTGCTGAATAATCTGCAATGTAAATACGGGTGTTGGTATGTCACTGTGGATAATGTTTACATATTAGTGCCATACAAACCTGAGTCTGGCCGGCCGTCTCCGCTGCGGAATTCCTGCATCCTCTTCTCCAGCTTCTGCTGTCGTCTCCTCTTCATCACCACCTCAGGGTTCGAAATTGTCCGTGTGAAACTAGTCTCTGGCATATCTTTATATACCTCAGCAGCCAACCTGGAGTTCTCTCTATGAGGAAGAGAGCCATAGACAAAACACCACAGAATGAGAACCAAAAATGTTCTTTTATGAATGCTTAGAACAAGCGAAACAAAAAAAGCTGAGTGGATTTAGTTTTAAAGATGCTCTTGTATGATTTACCCACAAACTGAGTCTTACTAAAATCCCTTTTAATCGACTATTGCCTTTATGTGGCCATCTCTCATACAAGTCAAGTCGTAGTTCTCACCCATCCTCGCGGTTCAGCGTGTGATCGTCTCCATCTGGAATTCTAGAAAAGGCCTCTTTCTCCCTCTTTTTCTCTTTCTTCTTTTCCTTCTTGGATAGTGTTCTTTTGAAGTTCTGGATCACCCCCTCTTTCTCCTTCTCAGGGCCATTTGTCAGTGCTCTCTGATGGAGAGATTGAGAAAGAGAGATGTTGAGAAATACTCCAGCGGGATATCAAGCAATATTAACAATTGTAATATTAATTTATCACATTATTAACTATCATTATAATACAAACTGTTAACTATACTATTTTTCATTTTAATAATTAAATTTTTTATTTAATATTTAAATAATCTTTTGCTTTAAAAATTATTATTAGTTTAAAGACTAATGTTGATTTATGTGGAACAATGTTTTTCTATTGATTTCAGTTCTCAACACAGCTGTGATTTTACAATGCATCATAGAAAACACTCCAGAATATGATACATGGGGATTTCATAATATTGCATTATAAATGAATAAAAAAAGACCAAAGCAAGGATTGCAGAGTTCTTATTCAAGCATGCCGGACAAGTTATTCTACAAGAGAGCGGCCAGACAGATGTCACAACACCACTTCAGCTCCACATAATAAAACCGTTGAGCTGAGAGCAACTAAAAAAACTAATTTTAAGAACTTTTTTTAGTTTGCAGTTAACATAAAAGCAATCCATCCTAAATTATGGACAAGACCAACTATTTGCACGCTGCTGGTTACACTTATCCGCCTTGTTTTGCAACGTGGAAGTTAGTTTTCTTCTGTGAATGTGTGAGAAGATTCATTAGCTGTTATAGATTAACTACAAGAAAAACAAAGTAAACCGTAAAGGTATGTGTGTTACAAACCAATGTGTTTAGGATTAAAAATATAAATTAAAAACAATATAAATACCTGTCTGCAATATTAAGCAGCCTAACGGACTGTTTTATACAGCTAAAACAACTATAAGCAAATGACACAGGAAGCCGTGCACATTCAAGTTATAATTGATCGTATCTGCTCTTATGCTAAAAATAAGGTATATAGCAAAATTCATTCTGATAGTTGCTTGTTTTTCTTTATAAATATCAGTTTTCGTTCGTCTCTTGCAAATTATCTGTAGCAGACAAATGCAAATGTGCTATTCTATGTGAGCAAGGGTTTGTGGTAAATCTAAGGTGACAAAAACATGAATAAAACAGTGGCGCTGGCATCTTCTCATCCTGAGATGTTTCTAAGTTTTAGTGGTAAATAGCTGCCACAAATACTTATGTAAATCATTAAAAGCAGGTTTCAGAGGGTGGAATCCAACTTTAATTCATACTGAGCAATCAAAGAGTGAAAACAGCCTAAAATACAGAAAATTGTTGGGATCTACCACCCACACACCTAAACACGCATTCTTGCACACTCAGACAGTCCTAGCTCTGAGTTTATGTCTCTTTGGGGAGTATTGCTGCACACAACACTAAGAGCCACTGAAGTGAAGAGAGGGAGAGAGAGAGAGAGAGACAGACAGACAGAGTAAAATGGGAAAAAAAGAATTGATCTGCTCCAGTTAAGCGAGGAAATGAAGTGTCTGCTGATGCCTGTGTGTTTGTATGTCCTGAGAGGGTTTTTAACTGACGTGCAATGGGCCGGCTTGCGGAGATGGTGGTTTTAGGGGCCGTCTGAACAGCAGGGGACTAAAAAAGCTGTTCCAACCTAACGAAGAGTAGAAAACTCAACAGGAACAAACAAAGACACCCTAAGTGAATCATTACAAAACTACAGTTCCTGCATTCAAGCAGAACAAACCACAGAATCAGGCTCTGTGAAAGAGTTGTGGTGGTGGGTTTGTTCTCAAAGTTTTGGTCTGGTCCCTTTTCTCATCCACGTTTCCTCACCTTGGGCATGATGTCGTTCTCGTTCTTGAGAACGAATCGGCCCTCTCGATCGTCTTTGTTCCAGTTCAGCTGCACGACCAGTGGTTTCTCATCCAAATCCAGTTTCCTCTCTTCTGTCACAGAGATAAATTATGACAGTCAGAAATTGACCACGCTACAGACTTTAATAAGAGGAAACTAAAAAAAAATGAGGCCTAATGGGTCTTATTCTTTTCTAAAATTATTGCATTTAACTGAATGTGATAAAAAAAAAAAAGTTTAAAAGCTTTTACAGAACTTTGTATAAAATAAAAAAGAATGACAGACTATTTAGGCCAAAGCAGAGGTGTACAGAAATGAAAATTACAATAAAATTTACAAGTGAAATAAACAGTGCTTTATTTGCCCCGTGCATCAACTTTAGAGATTTCTTTCAAAAATATTTCTTAAAAAAAAAAAAAACCCTTACTGAACCCAGACTTTAGAATGATAGCGTATATTTAATGAAAAATTCTTTAGAACTTGTTGCTTCTGAAAGTATTAATTGTCACAAAATGGGGCGTTTTTTTGTGGTCCCATGACTCACCGCCACTGACGTGGACCTCATAGAGGGAGTATTTAGGAGAAGACAGCATCCGCATGTCGGGTCTGAACTTCTCTGCCAGCGTCTCGATCACATCCTGTGTGGTGGCCGTGCTGGACACTCGGATACATTTTGTGGCGAAGTTCCCCGCCACGCGGTCCTGGAAATAAAAGCGCATCACGCCATGGAACTCCAAGTCCTGAAACAAGAAAAAGAATACAACAATTAGTTCATGCCGTTTCAACCCTCATCCCTCTATGCACTTTAAAAGAACATCTACAACATTCAGATTTACATTCAGCCTGCCGCAAAAGTTCATCTCTTGCCCATCTGCGGTTAAATCTAGCAGTAGGCTACATCTGTACCATCTCTGTTGTGTGAAAAGACGAGCAACACTGTGTGGCAACATTAAACTTGTAACCTGCAGCGGAGGCTGATATTTGAGCTGGCCGAGCAGGATGTATCTGGGACGAGAGAACAGCAGCCTTAGGATAACAGCGAAGACGTGCTTGAAGAAGCCTTTGTGACTGTATAATAGAGGAGCAGGCTATCAGCATTCACTGACATTGTCTGATTATACCACAGCAATATGAGCATCAAGAGTGTTTTACACTCATCTCGATGAGCTGTAACACCACACCACACCACATATACGCAACTCAAATCACACTATACGCGGTCGTTTCCGGACACACCCGACCACACGCCTGCTTGTGTGCCACAGTGTCTAACAGATGAGATTTCTGGACCCTCGGGGTCATGGTGCCACACTTATGAACACACTGACAAACAATGCAGACCGCTTTGAAAAATAATAAAATAAAAAAATATTAAAATTGGTCGAGCACAGACATGAGGTGTGCTGTTACCTTTTTTTTTGAACAGTTTTGAACAGACAAGGCCCAGTCAAATTTTCTTCAGGAAATTTTAAAAAGAAATTTGATGATCATTAAACTATAATGAACTCATACAATGGAACTATACTAGGGGTGTGACAAGATCTCGTGCCACGAGATCAAGAGATTAAACGTGACAAGATTTCTTGAGTTAAAAAGCTCACAATATTGCCACGACAGAAAGTGAGGGTGAAATTAGGATACGCCTCCACTGTCGTTTTGCTTTTTATAGACATAAAAAGCCATTTAATTCAACTAGATAACGGTCGTTTCAATTCCATCCAGCATGAGATGCATAGTCGTACATAGTGCAGCAGGAAACAGTTCACTGATCACATGACGAGAGTAACTGACAAGATGACTGACAAGACCATGGCGGAGGATTCGTTGCACAACAGAACCCAAGTTTCGGAGAAATGTCTTGTTGAATGCACGCTCAGCACATGCATAACAGCTAAAGTAAAACGAGAGCACGCATTCAAACATGATTTCAATACCCGGGATTTTCAGAGCGGCTATCTGATACATGCAAATATCTCCTAATATGAAAGCTATCTTAGACTGGGCTGTGTAGTTGTAACCATCTCTTTGCTCGATCATGCTTGAATAAAAATTTGGTCTCTATTTGCACTTTGAATATTGAGAGTGTACTTTGATTATGGTTGCACTTATTGTCATCCATTTTTATTTAAACTGTTTTTATTTCTAAGATCAATTTGTGGAAAGTTCAGTTTCGAGGACAAAAGTTGTAAAGTTGCCTCATAAATCACATACAGTTCTAAGGTTTGAAGAGACTCATTTGAAATTATTCAGGAGAGAAGCCAGTCAGTTGAGTTTGTGGCAAAAGCTTTTACAGTGCTTCAGTATTGTTGTCTGTTACTTCATATAGGCGTTCATACTCATAAAGCAGAAATGAAATGACATTCAATACAAGATGATTAGTTAAAACATTTCAAATGCGCCTGCAGACTATTTTTCTAGTCATGCATTTCGTCATTGAGGACTTCTTAAAATTACTGTGTAAAAATCTTGTTATGTCCCATTTCTTGTGAGTTAAACTTCTCGTCACACACCAAATGACATGAAACAGCCTTTTCAATCCTTTTAACTCCTATAATATAACACTCCTTAGTTAAATCTTCTGCAGTAACTTCAAAGAATTCAAAAGGATTTGATTTGGGGCTGCTGCACCTTTTGACCAACGAATTTCCCTGACTTTTTCCCAAGATCTTTAAAATTGTGGAATTGTTCTTTTGGAATAATATGCACTAATAAACTGAAAAATGAGACCAAGAGCCTTTAACAAGAAAATCCGTTTTTATAGCTCTTTTCCCAATCTCCTATGTAGTCGAGGGAAACAAAGGAAACAAAGGCTCATTTCTGAGCATAATAAATACATGAAACACAGATAAGGGAAACATTTTGGGTTTCTAATTCCTGAAACGTGAATGTGTGTGCGAGAGGTGTGACTTCAAACATCAAGAGAACAAATGCCATGGCAACCAGAACAATGAGTGTCAGGAGAGTCACCATGTGTTTCCTCAAAACACAAAGGGCCATTTCCTGTCAGCTCTAGTGTGTACACCAACATCACCCAGTTTGATTCGATCTGTAACAAAAGGCCTAATAAAGAAATAATCTACTAGCATTACAGTGAATTTACCACAGTTATGGGCCGTTGCTAGACAATCACAATAAAATAAAATAAAACAAAAAAAAATGAATAAAATACACTTTTTCCACCAATCTTTTTTTACAATAATCGCATTTTAGAACCAGAACTGTTCAGTTTACCATGCTGGTCTGTGCTAGACCTCATATAGTTCAATTATCTAGAATGCACAGACACAGGAAGACAGCTCCAAAGGCAGGACAAACTCTTCAGCTTCACACAAGAATGTCTTTGAAGCACGGTAAGAGGGTTTGCTGATGAAAAGGAGACATATGAGTGCTACGGCTCACTGTTTGCCCCCCGCCATCCCACCTTTGACCTTGGAACTCTAAACCCTGCTGGAGAAAACTCATCCCAGCTTTATCATCTTGCATACAGAGGGACGCACAGTCTAAAGCCCTGCACTGTACTGTGTGGAGCTCATAAATCAGTTATGGGGCGGGCAGTGGCCTTTCATCTCTTATCCATTTGAATTTCAGGAATTCCAAAGTGGAGTCAAATCTTCCATCCAGGCTGCTATCATCACGCTCGTCTGCTAAGGACCATAAATATGTCAACTGTCACCGTTTTCGGCATATGGAAAAACACGTGTGGAGCAACTGGAGAAATATCAGAGGTGGAATTTGAAAAATCCCCCAAAACCTTGACGATATCTGATCCATTCAGGGAAACGGGGTCCCTCGATAGAAGTTAAACTCCAGTTTTCACGCATCATGGTTTTCCAGAGGTGGAAACTGCACATTTGATAAACAGTACCCTCTATGCATTGAAAGATCCTTTCAGGCACAGTGTCAAAAATATTACATCTGCAGAAAAGTGCCTATGTATGTAAGAAATGGTGAGATCATACCAGCAGGGGGCGATGACAGGTTATTAAGGTCTACATGCAAATCACCAGACAGTTTGACAACTACTAGCTTATGAGCTCATATGTCTCTCTCAAAGTGGAGAGAAGCATAATAAAACATGTCAGTGGAGAATTTCGGTCAAGCTTGTGGCGACCCGACCTGATGATCACTCCCAGGATAACTCAAAACACATGGGACTGCAGCCACCTCCCAATTCACACACCAGAAAGCATTTTTAAAAGCCTTCATCTTCCCTGAAAGTGGCGTTTAATGACAACGAGACAAGATTTTTCATTTTTAGATTTAAAAATGTGAGTGATATGCATTTACATGAGGTTGCTATGATTTTCTGGCTTGTTTCTAAAGTTGTTATATCTACATGTGGCAGATGCTATAATTCAAAAATACTTCATTCAAGGTATCGTTTATCAGTTTATGCATTCCCTGAAAAAAAAAAAAAACAAAAAAAAAAACGATTTTGGCATTGTTAGTTCCATTCTATACTGCTTTCTGCCCTAAAATGCCTTGTTCAAATCAGCTTGTATAAGCAATAATAATAATAGAGATGCTTGCCTTCGCCAGCAGGTTCCAAAAAATGCTGTGATCAGTACGAAACAATAGTGGAGAATGCAAACAGGCTAATCTGCACACCACACACCGCGTATGACTAAAGATTTCCATGTACCAAACCGACAGTTCTGACAGCCGAGATAGGACTGAGTCAACAGCTTCAGCCTGCATCCATCTGCAGCGTCTACATACAAGAATGGCCTTAAAGACCACAGGGTCAGTGTTCATCTCTGCTCGAGCGCAATTAGCATACTAATAGCCCAGATCTGTTCTTGACCGTCAGGCTCACCGATGTGCAAACAGTCTCCTGCCAATCAATCTTCATAAAGAGAAACAATAACCAATCACTTGTAACACCAGCAACTCTTGGTTGGTTGCTGTAGTGATCCGTTTAAAGGGATAGTTCACCCAAAAATGAAAATTGTCATCATTTACCCACCCTCAATCCAAACCAGTATGAATTTCTTCTGCTGAATGCAAAAGAAAATATTTTGAAGAATGTCGGAAACCAAACAGTTGCTTGGCCCTAGGTCCTATCATACTATGGCAGTCGATGGAGCCCATCAACTGTTTGGTCACCCATTCTTCAAAATATCTTCTTTAGTGTTCGGCAAAGACAGAAATTCATAGGTTTTCAGGTTTGGAACAACTTGACGGTGAGTAAAAGATGACAAAAATTTGGGTGAACTAATTCTTTAACTTCTGCTCCACCAGAACTACCTCAATGAGTTAAAAAAGACTCACAAAAGTAGGGGGTACACAATATATCGGGACCATATTACTGACTTTTTATGCTCAATGTTGATATTCAACCTAAATGTTTATGCTTAATGCAACCTATTTTCAGATTTTAGACTACTTTAGCAGTCATGTAGCACTAACTTAAAACTATACCATAATCTTGCACGTTCCCTTTATCGCTTTAAAAACTCCATTTCTGGAAAAGCGTTCCCCCCTCAATTATAGGAACTTCATCACTATTCAACTTTCTCATGACATCATAAAGTACATAATAACATCAAAATACATTATAATTCTGCGATACCTAAATACACTTTGCATCGCAACATTGAATTTCAAAAGAAAGAAATGGGTAATTTAGAAAAAGTCTTAACCACTAACAAATTAACATACGGCTACCCAGATTGAAATATTAATCCATATTAAGTTTTTTCTTGTCATTGTCTTATGAACGACAGTGTGATCTATGAAGAGGTTTATGCAAACACAACAGCGGCCAATTACATATAGAAGAATTAAATGTGTAGCAGCAAAAACAGGCTGCTAAATTCAAATGAGGGTCAAAAACGGTCATCCAAGTCTTGCGATGCTTTTGGTGCATTATAAGCAGACTTCAAAGGAAAATATAAAATGCTACAACCGGACACAATATGTCCCGTTTAATGTTCCGATAATTAAAACCTAGTAAAGTACTAGAGAGGTCAGTGGGGCCATATTAAGTTGGTTTAAAAATGCAGTTAAGCAGAGAAAGCACATTCCTGTGTATGCACCTTTCACCTCTGACGGAGGCGGATCTCAGGGGAAATCAATGTGTTCAACAGGTCTCTGACCTGGATTAATGCAGTGGTGTGTTCAGAGGGGCGGCGTTAACCCCACGTCAGCAGGACACCTCGCTTGCAGAGACAGAGGGCAAATTTCCACCACATGATTAACCCATACAAACGTTTTGCTGATTTTACCCCCCACAGAAAATGTCTGGGCCCGCAAAATAAACTGGAGAAATAATGTAGTAACAGAGTGCCGAAGTCACTAGATTCAAACTTTTGCTCTTTAACAAAAGAAATTAAGAGATTAAAAAGGAAGCAGCTGATTTTGCTGTCTTAAATCAGATGAGGAAAGACCAAAGCAGAAGTTGAACATCTAATTACATCTGAGTTTACATAAGACAAGCAGCAAAACACTATGTAAACAAACTCTAAAGCCTCATAAATACACATACTGCACAATGAGAGAGAGAGGGGAATGACAGAGAGAGATGCAGAGTGAGATAAGCTAAAGAATGTCAACCCAATAGGATTGAACAGGAAAAACTGGACCGCAGAGAGAGAGGTTTGTCCTCTTCCTTCTCTGACTCTGAGGGAAAGGGGGCTGTCCGATGTCATTTCACACCCCATCTCGTCACGAGAGGTGAAAGTAAGAATTTCAGGCAAAGACGGTTTCAAGGCATGCACCTTAAGTCACAGGAAAAGTGGCGCAAGAATGGACAATGAGAATGCTACTGTATCAACAAAAAAATAAAAAATAAAAATAATATTAAATAAAATAATTTAAGCAATAAAATTAATGTTATATAAAATAAAAAAATATTTTTTGGCAAACAAATAATAATTTACTTTCTCAATTAAAAATGGCTGTCGTTTAAAGGGCAATATGTAAGAATTTTCTTTTTAATGCTAATGTGTGAAGAGCTTGTGACGAAATTTCCCCGATTTCCTTGATTTTTATGTAAAGGACTCGTCACAAGACATTTTTGCCGGGAAAATCAAAGATGTGATGCTGACAAGCTCTACAAAGCCACTCCGTTCTGTGCTGTACTGTAATGTCATGGAAAGAAAAGGGATTAATTCCCAGCGCACAGCACACATTTACTTATTCATCTAAACGTTGCTCTCAGCAGCGTGGACAGCACTGGGATGTTTGTTAAAAGCAGATTGCTGCATTGCTGCAAAGGTATTTCCAACTTCTTTATACTCCCAAATGAAGAACGAAAATGACCTTGAGAATATCGGGACCTTAAATCACATTCACTCTCTTGTCTGAGTCTTGAAATACGTTGCTAGCTGCAGTTCGCTTAACAGCCACCGGTGTCGCTAATAACAAGGGTTTCTGAATTCTACATTGCCCCTTTAATAAGTTACTTTTTATTCTAGGTAAACGAAGACAGAATGTGTGATTCTGGCAAAGCCACCTCAATTTAGTTTACTTGTAACATCTCCACCCACATTCATCTCCTGATAATTAGTCATTTCTATCTATGAAACTATTACAACACTGTTTCTGCTATGGTGTTAAATGATTCACACACCCATAATGCTTCATTCAATTTTGTGGAAGCAGTTTAAACCACAAAGGTCGGGTCAGGGTTTATTCACAAGTCAGTGACAGAGTTGTCAGATAAACAATGAGCCGTGGATGAGGTAAGCATGTGGAAATGCAAAACATGTGACATCATTGGAAGATAAACACAGGACCACAGCCCTAAGCGACAGCTCTATAATCACAGGTTTAAAAGTAGGTTAATCACCAGTGTGCTTTTTAAAACCTAGCCCCTGTGTGCATAAGGAATATCAAAATTGACATTTCTCGAGGAAAATAACCCAATAAAACTACTATTTTTCTTGATACGAAAGAAACAGGCAGAACCTGAGCCTACAAACTGTTAGGGAAGCATAGATTTACCGAGTTCATACTTTGTAAAACTAGTCACTGAAATGGATGTATAGCATAAAAAAATGTATAACTGGTTACTGCTCTCATCCTGTAGCCTGGTATAGAAGATTAATATACAGATTGATACAATTATAATGGTGTGAGTGTGTGGATAACAGACAAACAGACAGAGAGAGTCAGTAAAATGTAGTCTTTTAGTAAAATGTTTGAACTAATAATCACAATAAACAAGAACCAAAGGCAAATGCAAAGGCTAACAACACAAAATGACGAGGTTGAGGTGGACACATCTGCTGGCGAGGCGATGAAAGCATCTGTTCCATTTGACATCAAACCAGTACTGATTAGTTCTCCGAGGAGCCCTAAACAAATGTGACAGAGCTGAGAGCAGGAAATGGAAAGATACTGTTTTGAGAACAGCCATATTTTAAAAATGGACAGAGAATGGGAACAGAGGGTAGAGAGGAGAGGGTGGGTCAGTTGGTATTTGAAGCTGGGTAAAAGAGTGTAAGAACTTCTGTTACTTTCATGTTTTAACTGACACTGCTTGTGTGTTATCATTCTCCAAAGCCCTGAGCCTGTGGGACTGTCCTGATTAAACACTAAACTCTGAGTGAACTTCCCTCTTTGCGCACAGATTTAACTAAAATACCATATTCTAAGACTAAAAGAATCTTCCATATTCTAAAGATGCAAAAACGATTGACTAGTAAAAAAAAAACTAATGTAAAATTATGTTTATATAGTAGTGACTATAGTATTCACTAATGGAAAGACCAAATAGAGCCAATGGTATGCAATAACTAAAGGAAATGCTTAATTTTCCATGTGCACAGTCGTATCTGCACCGCTTTCAAAGTAAAAGTGTAACTGATATAGGCTGGTAAGAGCTTTGCATGTGAACCTCACTCCCCTGATCTCAATGTGTGATCAAGCGTCTTTAGCCTATGTTAGAGCGCCGACTCCCATACCGGTAGACCGGGGTTTGAGCCTGGCTTAAAGCAGGTGATTTGAACAGGAGGGTTTACATTGGTGCCGTGACCCGGATGGGAGTGAGATTTAGGGGGGGTGAGTGTAACGGACGTAGGCCGGTAAGAGCTGTGCGTGTAAAACTCACTCCCCTGAAGAGGCACTCTAGCGACTGACACGAGAGATTGCGGTCTTTAGTCTCCTTGTTAAGAGCTCCCCACTCCCATGCCGGCAGACCCGGGTTCAAGTCCTGCTCAGAGCAGGCGTCTCGAACAGGAGGGGTTGCATAGGCCTACTCCACCACAGATGAGTTAGGACTAAAACTAAGGCAGAAACGATGGAGAATGATGTTTTTTTTATGCCATGTTTACGGTTCTTGGAGCCTTGTTTTGAATTGCTCCTTCTGCACTCTTCATCGACTACTGCACCTAGTGGACTCTTTGATCTCAAAATTCAATTCATGCGCTGTTGCATACGTGAACAAAAACTGGGCTGCATGCGGACTATGCACACAGACGTCCGCAGACCCTACTGATGACAAAAATTATGTCACACAGTTAACTGAAATATACTTTGGGATTATTTATTTCCATCAAGAGGTGCATCAATTTTAGGTCAGGATCTTGTACTGACAATGTAAGACTCTATAAAGTCTTCTTCAGCAAATCCCAAAGACTTTCAATGACATTAAGGTCAGGACTGAGATGTGCCAAACTATGTTTGAAAATGTTTCTTCATGCTCCCTCCCAAACATTCTTTCACAATTTGAGGCTGAATATGGACATTGTCATCCTGGAGTATGGCCATGATGTGCCTTCTTACATGTTTGCTTAAGAAATGAAAAGCTACACATCTTTAGGTTAAAAGAACTGTTGCCAAACATATAACAAGCTAGAAACATAATCACAATAATAATGATCCAATCAAAGACTCTTAAGTACCTTTTTTTTTTTAGCTGGGCAATGTAGTGACTGTACTGGCATCAGCCAATATTTTTACTATTATTTTTTTATCATTATCATATCAGTCTGAATCAACTGATAATTTGAACAATATATTCAATTAATAATTCCAATTTACAAACCTATTAAAGTTTTTTTTTTTAACTTTTTAACTGATTAAAATGTTTTCATATCTCAGAATCCGTGTACATATTTAAAATATTGGCCATGAAACTGGTCATCAGTCCTAATAAACCTAATTATTGCACATCGGTATAGGTAAAAATTGAATAGTGGTGCATCCCTAGTTTCCATGGTACCATGTAAGCATTTCTCCATACAGCTTCTGCCAGAGATGACAAAGCTTTATTGCAAACACAGCAGTTGTAGGACCATAAAGATCTTTTTTTCCATACATGAATATTTATTAAGACATAAACGCATACTAATGTCCCTATACATAACAAAATGACACCGTTAAGTAAGATTATTCAATAAAAAAAGCAATGTTAGATGTGGTGTGAATGAGCAATGATGCTAAAAGCAGCCAAGTAGCTTGTTTAAAATCACCCTGCGTTCAATGTTCTAGAGCTTCAATTACAGACGCAGTAAAAGCATCAACCTTTCTTGAGATTTTTAAACTTCACACTTTACAAGCTCCATCAATTCTTTATGTGTCCAAACATCTTAAAGTAAAATGCTGAGCTACTGGAGACTCTCCGCTCGGTCCAGAGAGGACTGTGAAATTCTGACGGAAACAGACCATGTCCAGCTATAAACAGCCTGCATGCATCCCAGAATAGAAACATATTTAAGCATCCTCATGGTTTGCCCTGCTGGCAGCTGGCAGATCTGGCCAGGAGCTCACGCTGAAGATGCTGTTAACCCCCTGCGGTGGATGGGACGCTCACAGAACAGCGAGCTGCTGATAACAATACCTCTTATACATCACCGTCCTGAGAAAGAAAGCTACAGAACAACTCTAGAAAACTTTGAATTATCCCTTTAGGACCACACGTGATCAGCCTGTATTAAAAAATTAAAACAAAAAAAAAGACAGAAATATGCTATGTGGAATAAAATCAATGTCATGTATAGCTGATTATTAGGTTAAGAATACTGCAGAAGTGTTTTCCACCAAATTTCATTCACAGCAGTAGTGGGGAAAGAATTCATAAATGAGCAGACTCCTGCTGATTGGACCAGCATTCGTTCCGACCAGTGTTCCGGCGGGAAGACTAATCCTGATGCTGTCTGAGCTGCTGTTAGCAGGAGTGTGTGTGCGCCTTCTGACACGCTCCAACGCACACCAGTCACATGACCATGGGGTCCCAAGTTCTATTGTGTTTATCCATGCAAACAAATACATGGTCGCATTCAAAACAATGACAGGTTTTAGGGTTGGATGAGTCGACAAATTTGCGGGTTATTTTATATAATTAGAAATGGTTAGTACAAAAGTACATAATTACAAAAAGGTTTCATACTTCTGTAGTACGGATAGAAAAAGACTACATGCAAGATTATCTGCTCATATCAGCCAAATCAGGAAATATTGATAATAATAAATATGCAAAAAATATTGCCAATTAATATTGATAATAATGAATATTCTGTAACAACAATAATGATTAAAACAACAATATTAAGAAATTAAAGAAAATAATGGCAAAAGAAAACAAAATCCTACAAAGGAAGTGATGTAATTCCTAAAAGCAGTCTCACTCTTGATATCCCAGAGCACCGACATGAGACAAAATCTAATTTTGTGCAAGATAAAGCATGTTTTGTGTACTGGTCAATCCAGCTAAGTGGTAATTAGTTTTGTTTCCTCAGGACATGAAAACGTCAGGCTAACTAACCAATTAATTTGGATAATCTCTGTAAAAAGCAAATCTCTTAATCTATGAAATCAGCCTGACTCAATAGCAGCCCCATGTCCTGACAGCACACCAGAGACCACCTGTTCCTCTGTATATTAAAACACTGTATGCGTGTGCTCCTGCATCAGTGTTAGCCCGGGCTAAAAACTCCAAGACCAATGTCACACTTTCTTGCAGCAGAATAACACATCTGGGTCTCCATCTGTCACTCCAAACTCTAAAAACACACAGACATGCACATACACTGCCTAGGACTTTCCCCCCACAATCTTCTAGATGCACATAACCAGTTCACGCTCGCTCTTCTGGGGTCAGCGTAGAATATAGCATGCGTGTGTGTGCCGTTTTCTATTAACAAAGGATTCAGAGCAACCACATGACTAGTATGACAACACTACATCCAGAAGAGGCCAGGCCTGCTCAGCCAATCGGTTCAGAGCTGGAGGCCTGCTCAGCCAATTGGGATACAGTACTTTTTCCCTTCACCTCATCCAGGTCTAGCTGTTTGAGAAGGGAGTGGCTTCGAGCCAAACACAGCCCTGTTAAATCTGATTAGCAGCTTGTTTGTGTAGCAGGATTAGGCATTCCTCGTGGTCTGGCCCAAGTGTTCCTCGCGGTTCGGTTTAAAGGCTTGAGGACGCGTGCGAAAATAAAGAGTTAACCGAGTTAATAATGCATGGTGACCACACCCTTCCCCCCATTATTTCCAAATGGTAGTCTAATTAAAATCAGAGATTAAGGTACGGCTGTGCTTATCCACCTATACAACAAGGGTAAACTGGCAAAAATTTGGGAATGGACCGTGGACGGCATATTAAAATTTGATGAAAATGAGTGAAAGTAGTAAGGTCAACAGATTCTGTACCTTAATGCCGATCATTCAGTTGATAAAGACTCTTTATCTTGACAAACAGCTTCAAGAAAATTTGGAATTTAAAATAATGAAATTTGGAAATAATGAGTTGTAAATATGACTTGGATCCAAGGACCTTAAAGTAATAGTTCACTTCGTAATTAAAATTTCCTGATAATTTACTCACCCACATGTCATCCAAGACGTTTATGTCTTTCTTTCTTCAGTCAAAAAGAAATTAAGGTTTTTGAGGAAAACATTAAATTTTTTGGTCTCCATATAGTGGACTTCAACGGGTTGGAGGTCCAGTTCCAATGCAGCTTCAAAGGGCTCTACGCAACCCCAGCTGAGGAATGAGGGTTTTATCTAATGAAACAATCTGTCATTTTACTCTTTGATGCACCACGCATTACGTAATGACATTGAAAAAGTCACGCGTGATGTAGGTGGAAGTACCGATCCAGTGTCTAAAAAGTGAATATACAAAGACTAACAGTGTTTACACCAGACGTGACTTACCGTGTCACATCGTGCCACAACAGCTAAAAGCTGTCTACACTGACATGGGGGTGAGTAAATTATCAGGAAGTTTTAATTCTGAAGTGAACTAATCCTTTAAGATAACACATGTGACTTATTTAACTGTATGTCGATCTTTTGCAACCTTGTTTTCCTTTATGTCCATTTAAATTTGCTGTTTACTTTTACTAAGAAAGAAGGTGCTACATTTAAGATAAAGAGCTTAATGAGAGATGCATCTTTAACCAGTGGACATTCACTACTAGTTATCAATTTTTGGAAACAGGGCATCCCTTCCCCCCCAACTGCAAGAATTCAATAATGGCCTCTTGCCCTCGTGTTCAATAAAAACACAATGCTTGCACAGCAATAACTCAGTTCAGCAGGATCTGGATGCAAACCCTATCAGACATTACAACACAAACCTGAATATACACACCAGGGGTGAGCAACATGTAAAATATGATATAGTCAATATTATTTTGTTGACGATAGGCCTGTCATGATTATATAAACCACAAGATTGGGATTTAATTGTATATTAAGTGTAATCTTAATACAGTTAAATTGTTAATCTCAATTATTTATGACAAAGGGCCCATTTGACTCTACTGAGAAGAATATTTTTATAGTTTCCTACTGTTTAAAACTCAAAATGGCTAAAAATGGCAATATTGAGGAGAATACCTGTGAACAGTTTTAGTAAATCAGTTCAAAATAAGCACTGTTTTTATTGTATGTGCTTTGAAATGTTTTAGTATGCAACTAAATATTACTATGCATTGTATTTGTGCATACAAATAAAAGTACCAAAATAGCATTGCACTCATTTACCATGGAAACGATGCGAAAAATTACACTTCCGCCCAAAAGTGTGACATAATAAATGTAAAAATAAAAAGTAAAGATATTTATAATGTTACAAAAGATTTCTATTTCAAATAAACACTGTTCTCCTGACTCGGCATATTAGAATGATTCTTTGCCATTACAAGAATATGGCATTTTAAAATATAGTAACTCTTCCCATGCCAGCTTTTTTTTAGCCGCCAACCACCACAGCAGTTTTTATCATTTTCAACTTTCATGTCACCCAGAATATATTGTTGTAAGAATATCTGAACATGCAATATATAAAAAGAAATAACAGTGCCTCTGCTTTTAAATTTGTCACCGATATCGCAATCATCTCCTTTCAGAGAAACTGAATTTTCTGCAGAGCAAGAATCAAAGCACAAAACTTGCTTGAGTTTGACCACAATAACAGGCTCTGTCAGCTCAAACGTTCAACAAAACCCAATGAGAGTGGATGATATTGAACACATACACCCACGAGGAGCACGACCACCATTAGTCGGTTGAGCTGGAGCCCTCGTTTACGGCGGGGACCCAGCAGCTGTTATCAGTGGGGTGATTTGGAGCCCGTCTAGTAAGCTTACAGTCGTTCCAGTGTGATGGGCTGAGTGCTGACGGCTGCTGACCTAGGGACAGTCTCTCCACGGAGAGGAACAATGAGGTTCTTTCAAGCCGAACACTTGTTGCTTTCTTGCCAAATCCCCCCCGTATGAGTCAACCCCTCCCCGAATCCTCAACGAGATAGAGAGTGGTTTCGGTCTCTCTCAAAAGACAGGGAAAGAAAGAGCTAGAGAGGAGAGAGCAAGAGAGGGAGGAATAGTTGTAAATCCAACTCTTACACATTCCTTTCCCAATACACGCAGCCGACAGTTTGGGAGTGGTTTGTCAAGGGTCACTCTTAACCACACGGGGAAAAAAAAGCGAGACAGACACTCTTAAAAATAAAGATTCCAAAAGGGGGTTTTCGCAGCGATTCCATAGAAGAACCATTCTGGGTTCGCTAAAGAACCTTTCAGTGAACAGTTCTTAAAAGAACCATTTTTTTCTTAGTGTGAAGAACATTTTAGTTATCTAAAGAACCTTTATCCAAGATAAAGAATGAACCGTTCGCACTGTGGAAAGATTCCATGGATGTTGAAGTTTCTTCATGTAACTATTGATGCCAAACAGAACTTTTAAGAGTGCAGGGAAATAAGACACTTAAGGGATATGATTTACCAACAGGAATGTGTGTTGTAGATTTCTGAGCGAGTCAGTCAGGCCTATCCACAGAGCTATTCCTCCTTGGAGACAGCATTCAGCTCTGTGCTGGTTAGCACAGTCATGCAGGATAAATGGCAAGGGGAGAAAAACAAAAGATCTAGTGCATGCTGGGATACTAGAGAGTGGCGCTGATCCTGTGCCCAAGCTCGACGCTTGAATTCAATGAGGGGCACAGAGTCATGACTGAGAGGTGAGAACGAAGCCAAGCTCATTTCTCATGTGTGACTACACAAAGCACACAGGAAACATGGATGAAAGTTCACAGAATGGCCACATCCTTAGGGCCCAGACACCACCCTATGGGTCTGATGAGTGAATCCATGTATTTGCCAGTGGTTTTGCCAGGATTCTGCAAGTATGAGACAAGCGCAACAGTGATGCATATAGACTGATGGTAAAAAGTTGCTTAAATCACTTTGAAACCCTGAACACAGAAGTCTACACCTTCCAAAAGCATCTACTCACTAAGTGACAATGAGTGACTAAACTAGTTTATTAATGGTATAACGGTTTTTAAACTTTAGTTGTTTTTTTTTAAATAATAATAACAACAATAACAATAATATATATTTATATATTTTTTATTATTTATCTATTTATATATTTATATATATTTTCTATTTTAATGTTTTTTTTTTTTAAATAGCATATTTCTGTGATGGCAAAGCTGCATGATCATTACTCCAGTCTTCAGTGTCACATGATCCTTCAGAAATCATTCTAATATGCTGATTTAACGCTCAGAAAACATTTAAATCGACAAATAGGAAGTTTAAAAGAACAGCATTTATTTAATAAAGAAATATTTGGAAGCATTATAAATGTCTTTACTGTCAGTGATCAATATAATGTCATTATTAAATAAAACCAAATATCTTTAAAATAAATAAATAGAACTGACCCCAAAGGTAGTGTATGTTTGACAATTAAAAGAAACGAACCAAAAACAAAAATGAGTTGGGAGCTCTCCGATTACAACACAAAAGGACTCTTTTCCAATTTGCACAACACAATTTCAAGCTCATTTCCATCTGTGTGTCTAAATTCACTGGGTCTCCATAGGAACTGATAAATCCTGAATACCTCTGTGGATTAGGGAATGTTCATGTCAGAACAGGAACTTGAGAAAACAGCAGTACGCAAAAATCAAGCCCCATGATTGCTGCATCAACGCGGAATGTGGCTCTCAATCCATCTCAAATGGCTCTCAATCAACCATAGTAGTGCATGTCAGCTCTACATCTGTATCCAATACAGTCAGCAGCTGTATTGCAAGTTAATATGCCTAATATAATAATAATAATAATAATCATATTTTACATTAATATTATAGCTAATATCATTGTTAATAAAATAAGCTTTATAAATGTATTTAACAAAAAATACTAAAAATACATCTAGCAGAACTACAAATATAGTGGAATTACATTGTAAACCATTCTAGATGTGGTTATTGATACTTTCCAGTATTAAACAAACAAAAACAAACCTCAGCACTGCATGTCATCTTGAATTAAATTTGCACCAAGCTTGTTGAACTGCACTCGAGGATTGCATTATCAATGAAAGGTGCATGCATTGCAACCAACTTTCCTGCATACTGTTTGGAACATCAAAAGCGAGCCAAAAGGTGTGTTCACACTTGCAGTTCGGTTCTCTTGGTCCAGACCAAAGAAAGAAAATGCAACATTTAGTCCAGGTTAGTTTAGCATTCACACTGTCATTTAAATAATAGATACAAAAAAAAAAGGTATTTATGAAATTTTACGACGGAACTGCCAAAACTATGCTGTGCGTGTTGGACTAAATGCGAATAAGAACTCAAAAAGAGCTTATAAAAAGTGTAAAGTCAAAACAGCAGCACAAATTCTTCCGTTGCACACAAACAAAGATCTGCTGAGAGGTGACAGCGTTTTCAGACACTTGTACCAAACTCTAATGGGCAACACAGCTCTTATGACCAGAAAAACCTGCTACGCTTGAGCATTCTGTCCATTTTAGGATCACATAAAGTGACATCACATCTTGTTTTTGGCTTAGATATCCTAGGTCTGTGTTGGGTTCATATTTCAGTAGAACCACACCATTGGGAAGCAGATCGAGACCTACTTTATCAGCAGTCTCGATCAGCTTGTTTGATGCGTACCAGGGTTTAGATGGCAACGGTTCACACATATTTAAATGAACCACACTAACAGAGCAATCGCACCAGAGTTTGTTTTAAACTCTTTTTGTTTTCGAACCAAACCTGCCAAGTGTGAACTCACCCTAAGATGCTTAAGAATGTTGTCTAGATAAGCTAGAGACAGGCAGACCTGTTGGTGCTCTCAGCCTCCACATGTTTCTTCTACCTGAACACCAAACTGAAATCTCTCAATCTGCTGTTACTAAATATTGCCAAGGTTTCATGAAGTTATATAGAAAACAGCTGCAGCATAGCAGGCAAATGGTCTCAGACAGGATAAGTGTAAAAGCTGAGCATCACTCCCCAGGGCCCATCCATCAGGGTGGAGGGTGAAGGGAGCAGGGCAGGTCTCTCGGGATCTCTCCATCACCACACAGCAGGAATAGGCAAGGGAAGAAGGGTCCGCTATCGTCAGCTCTCCACTCTCCCAGGGGAACACTAGCGCCTGGCCCTCATGTCTACGCGTCCTTCAACGGCGAAGAGGGATCGGGCTCCGGCCGTCCTTGGCCTGCCGAGAGTGAGACCCCACATTTAATCAGGATGTCGCAGAGGACAACATCGAGCTGACTTCATATATCCGGTAATGAGTCTCAGGCTACGTCAAGATTAATTCCGGACACATTTGAAAACAACTTTTTCCCCCTCTACATTTTTGGCCTTCCGCCAACATGGGGGCAACATTTTTGTCCTGCGAAGACTGAGCTTTCTGAATACGCCCTCAATTGATTCAACCTCTAAATTTGAAAAAAGTTGTATTATGGACTGTGAAAATGGAGGCATTTGAAATAGTTTAGTCAAGTGACGCATATTGTACCCATTGATATGCTTATTTCAGCACTGTTGTGTCTGTCGTTCATTTTCAAAGAGTCGTTAAAAATAAACGGAATAGCAGTTTGGAGAGCAACCTGGGCACATCATTAAGTGTTGGGATATTTCACTAGTAAAATTATTGTGCAAGAAGATTAGCATGAGATCTTACTGCATGTTACACCATCTTACTGTAAGATGGTGTAAGCGTTTTCGGACATTTCAGTGTGGACGCAACTTTTGGAAAAAACTCATGTGGATGGAGAGTCTTGAAACAAAAATGTTTTTAATGCATCCAGATAAATGTGGATGTAGCCTCAGAGTAAAATAAAAAAATCCTTGCTGTTATGGTTTCCAAGCCCTCCAGGATAAAGTTACATTGCCGAAGGCCTCAGAACTCCAAATGGCTTCTATCAAAACCGAGGAATGCTGTGCTGCGAACAGACAGGTGTGCAGAAGGAAAACAACTTAGGAGGAAGCCCACTCTTGACCTTTTAATCACCAAGAGCAAACCACAATTTCCTCTGCGTGGAGAGTTTTGACTCAGGAGTCCTGAGGCAAGCGGGCAACACCCAAAACTCGGGCTCAAATACCACTACGGAGAAGCCAAAGCTAATATCTGCTTGATCGCATTGAGGCCTTCACAGCAGTTCCCAACTCGAGCATCTACAGCTCAAATGATCGTCCCATGATGGAGAACCTTCATTGTATTCCTGCTAAAAAGTCTTATAACAACAAACAGCATGACAGACAGTTTTTGTGCAGCTCATTCATCATTGGTGACACATTGGACCACAAGTGGTGGTACACGGAGAGCGCATTTCTGTTTACTGGAGGCACTCTGGTGGACGTTGGGCTTTGGGTCGATGTGGTCCCACAGCTGTCAGAAAGCCAAACCAGAGGCATTCCTTCCTCAAGGGCACACTATGGCCTGGAATCCTGTAGTCTTGCATTAGCATCGGCATCAATTTGAAGCCAGGCCAGTTGACCTCTTGTTTAAATACCGCCACATCAGCGGGCACATTAATCCCTCTATCAATGTCTGCTCGCAGGCAAACAACACGCCCGTAATCATGAAGGACATGTGAAACCAGGCCACTACGATCCAGTACTTACAAACAAGAGTGGATTAATGATATGAGAGAAGATCCTACAGGGTTTTTTCGTTCACATCAAGTCAAACTTCTCTAAAACGGGCACAACCGAGACAAGGGAAGCAGCAGACAGCAAACATGTGTTCATCAAGATAAAATGCAGACTTTGCTTGGGGGAGATGGATGCTCATTGCCGGCAAGCGCTTCAGCGGTTCCGATTATCAGATAGTAAGCTCTGATAGTGTAAATAATCTTTAATGTGACCGCAGTCTTTCCTAAACTTCTCAGGTACTTCACTGTTTCACATTTCACTTTCTGGTTACGAACCAGTTCAAATGATGATACATTTTGGGCCGTTTGAATTGTATGAAAACCACCTTTCACGAATCAAGAGTACTGGTACTACTTTGCTGAAATATATTTTTTTTAAAAAAACAGTAAAATCAATTGTTTAAATGCTTTTGTAAATTGTATAAAAACAAAAAGTTTTTAAAAGATAAACTGTATATGAGCATTAGATGACAACCAAAATTATGCAAAAAAATCTGAAAAAAATAATGCACAAATAAACATCCAATAACAACTGAAATTAAAAATAAAGGATAAAATATATATAAAATAAAAAATTAATTAAAAAATAAAATTAGCAAATGTATATTATATTATAAATGTATGGCATATCACTAATAACCAATATGGTACTGACATATCATGCATCCCTAAAAACAAAACAACAAAAGTTCAATAGTACTTTGGGTTAAGACAAAGTTCAATCTGTTCTGATCAATAACAAATGGCTTGAGCTTTTTGTACAACAGGAATGTGAGGCTACACCTGAAACCAAACCCACAAAAAAATCTTCAACGGGACATATTCATTTCTTCTTCCCCAAAGCTTGTGCTGTTTTTTTAGTACGCATGCTTGCTGCATACTACTTCATAAGCTCAGAGCATTTCATTCATATATATGTGGACTGCTTTGTTCTGAATCCACCAGAGGATCCAGGCGGTTTCCTACAGGCAGACTGACAAGGGATTGTGGTTCAGCTGGTTTACCAGGCTCTTGTTGTCCTTTTCCTGTTTGAGACAGGAAGAATAATAGCCAGTGGCGTCATGATGATGAATGTCATACAGCTTTTGCCCCCTACCTTCTGAAATGGACACATGATTGGTTTCCTTGGAAAAATTGCTATTTATTTTGGAGGGAAGTCACTTCAGCATTCCCACAACTTTTGGATTGGATGAGGATTAAAAAATATCATTCACACTCCAAATGATTCACTGACAGATTCAATGAAACCAATTCAAAAGAATGATTTTGTTTACAAATCAGACATCACCGAGGTGTGTGAGTTTTACTCTACCCAAAAGTAATATCATGGTGAAAAAAAATGTAGAGATGAAAAAAAGCATTTTACAGGAATAATACTTTTCCCATGATATTTAAGATTTTCCAGGCATTCTAAAATCCCATGGTTTTCCATGATTGTAGGAACCCTGCACCTGCAATGGATGGGACCACAGGTTACAGAAACAGACATTTTAAATTGCAGATTTCCTAGTAAGGGAAGAACAGTTTAGAAGCCAGAAGCTGGAGCGCCAATTCCAAGCAGCTTATGCAATTGTACAACTAGACTGACATCTTCACTTAAAACTGCTGCTGCAGTGATTTCACATTAACATTACCAGAAGTTAACGCTGTTGATTTTCCTGTAACAGGAAGAGGAAAGCCACACAAAGACATTCAAGCATCCTGCAAAGGTTCATCCATCTTCCAAAAAGGGAACAACTGAACCAAGATCATTTGTGCAAATTATCGACAGGACACCCAAGGTCGGAAGGCCAATCCATACACCCTCAGTGTATGTCCTGCAATACGGAGGAAAGAAACGGAGAATGTTTAGAAAAATCACACCAAACTGATATACCGGCTACACAAGCTAAATTGAATAAATAGTTAATCAAACACAAAATGCATCTTTAACAGCATTCCATCCAGTCAGAGTGCAGAAATAAGAACAAAATTCCTTTGCTTTTCCTTTCCTCCGGGCTGCAGCACTATATCATGCCCCGTTATCGGATATATTTACCTGTTCGTCTGGCAGCTGTCACCTGATAAGCAGAGACAAGCAGCCAAGCCACTGAATAATGCATCGAGCTCCAGCGTTCTACATCTCACCAACAAAAAGGCCCTGCAGCTTCCTCTCTGCTGGGCCGAACCAAGCCAGAGACATGAATCGAGAGAGAGTTAATATGCACCCATCACTTTGTACATTATTAAAAGTGTGTCAAAATCATCTTCCAGTAAGTATTAAAAAAAAAAAAAAAAAAAAAAAAAGAAGAAACAAGGACTTTCAGGTAGCAGTGACTCAGCGGGAATGTCCGTGTCCTCCGTTGCCAGTAATGATTCACTGAGGTAGCGAAAAGAAAAAAGGACTCTCCTCTGTGTTGACATGAAAGGGAAAGCTTGCCTGTGTACGTCTCCTCCGCTGCCATGCTCCACATTTAAAAACCTCTCTCTGGGTTTTCCTGAGTCACATGCGTTTCCTGACCCATGAGTCACATTACATCTTCCCACCCAATTAATCCGATTCTAATCTGACCGACTACATTGGACAAAGTTTAAATAAAAGAGGAAGCATCAGCGCAGAGAGACAGTCTTTACTTTTTCTTGTCTGGAGACACTTCAGAATTCAAGCAGCATCACATTCGCCTTTATCCCGTCAAGAGATCGGCCCTTTCACCTGAAAGCACAGCCTCAAACAGCTGGCAAAGTTATTCCGTATTTCTTGCGCTTCCTCCGAACACCTGACCCTTTCCTAAAACGCTCCCAAGACTAGCATCAAGTCATCTGGAAAACTGCATAATTAACTTGATAATTGGCATCCATTATTTCTTCGCCAGATTAAAGATGAGGAAGGGAATTAAATGGGAAAATCACATTGAGGGAGAGAGAGAGAGAGACTAAGCTCTCAAATGTGTCGCGGTGTCATGTGATGGTACAGCAGAAGAAAATCACTTCGCTAACCTCAATCAAATAATCTGGGAAATAAATCAAATGGGCATGATAAAATATCAAAGCCTCCGCATGCAAGCTCACAGAACAGACCCAGGAAAGAATGAAACAGAAACTATATTTCACAAAACACGCTAGTGCTTAAGGGGGTCGGATACGACGAGCAAGACTCAGCTGTGCAGAAGGACAAGAACCTGCGGACAAATTAAAGCAGGGGTGTGACAAACAGCACCCGACACCAGCTGTGGTCATATTGTTTTAGAGTAGAATCAAGATGATGCTGACTTCGGATGGCCTTCTGTTCACTACTGATGAAACATTAGCGGTCAAGGAGCACTGCTGCTACTGCAGTAGTTGGTATTAACTCTTTCCCTGCCACTGACAAGTTATCTCTATCTTTTATGAGAAAGCGCTTCCCCACCAAAGATAAGCCTTTGCGTGTTTTCACTGTAATAAAGGTAGGGGGCGCTATTACACATCTTCTGAAAGAGTACTGAATCTCCTGATCAAAACAGATGAGAATAAGATGCAGAAACAAGCAATAGCATATGTGATAATAGGCATATGTAATCATCAACATTATTAACCAAAACTGCCTAAGCGGCCGTTCACATATCGCGCCTAAAAACACGTGGAATGCGCGGCCACGTTGCTTCCTCCTTTAGCAACCGCTAGGGAGCTTGTGCAACCATGAATAGCGCTCTCCAAGACCACACAGAAGATTCAATGGATTTCAATCACCGAAAAGCCCTTGTACAAGATTTATTTACGGAGAAGAAAATAAAAACTCCCGCATTGTTTGGATGCACCCCATCCTTCAAATACGTAAAAACCATGGAGAATTTCACAAACTTATCCAACAGCTCCATCTGGACAATGAGAGATTCAAAGCCTATTTCAGAGTTGACAAGGGCCAATTTTTCTTAAAAGATTATCAAACTGGTCCAAGCATCACCAAACAGCTTCTGTCGTGAAACCATCTCTCCTGCTGCATTTGTCTGAGGAAATTAGGCTACTGTTAGGGTAAGGGAAAGGGTGAAACAGATTGGATGGTTCTTGTCACATGTCCTGTGGTGCGCTTGCGGCATTCTGGAAAGTTGAGATGTTTTCATCTCGCGGCACAGGCGCTCCAGGAAAAAACGCTACACTCCTACATTGGAAATAACGAATATGTGCATGCGTCAACTCAGGACGAGCTATAGGACTGTGCAAGCATTAGGGATGTTGATGGACTCGATCTACTCCATCTATGTTGATCATTGTTCTGAATCTGATCCAAATCAGACAAAAAATGCGATTTTCTTAGCTTTTTGCTCACAATGTGTCTTTTTTTAATGACACTTACCCATATTCAAGTGTTCATAAAAAAAAAAAATGCAAGAAGCTTGAAAATATTTTTTGTTGTTGTTGTTTAAAAGTAGGGTCAGTTATTTCTTTTGATATATTGCATGTTCAGATATTCATATAACAAAATATTATAGGGGCCATGACATTTTTGTGAAAATGATCAAAAACACTGGTGGGGAAAGAGTTAAACTTCTGCAATTTTAGTTCATTTCGATCTCATTTCAAGTCACACATAGTATCTGCAACAATTTCACATTTTATGCACTACAGGGAAAATGAAGATTTACATTTGGTAAAACCGAGAACATAACACTTAACGGAAATAGAAGTATTTTATACACAATCTTAGAATGGTGAAAAATCCTCAAATAGCCTGGCTGATATATCACTAATTATTAAGAAGAAAAAAAAAAAACGCAAGATGTGGGAAATGTGAAGATTTTTTCAATGTAGCGTCTATCAATTCCACAGAAATCTGCTGAGCATTCTTCTGAATTCTGCATGCACAGATTGCATCTTGATCACGACATTGCAGTGTGACTGATGTGAATTTTAAGCCAGAGTAAATTCACAGATCACATCTGATTACAACATCAAAAACCTGACACACGTCATTCCAGAAACCATCTAATGTTCCAAACACGCTCTTTAAAAAAAAAAAAACGGTTTCAGGATCAAGTTGCACACATTCTTTCACACCAGCACTGGCACTTATAATCATTAGCCTTTGATGATTTGTAATGATATTCGTGTGTGTATAACTAATTGCTGGCAGTAATACAATGGAGGAAGAAATGACAACAAAAAGCAAAGAGATTCTCTCTGCATTCTCTCTCTGTCATTTTTCTCCTCACAGGATGAGTAGAGGAGCTTATCCCCTCCTCGTACCAGGCCGAGACGGGACTGCTGAGGTATGCGCTGGCTGGGACCTTACAAAACCCAAATTTTTGCTTTCCCAAAAGACCACCACATGCAAAGAGAGCATGGAAGATACAGCCAAAACCTTCAGCCGCTCCAGAAATCGTCTGAGACAACCCTCTGGAATTTGGGAGGGTTAATTTGCACAATGGAAAATACTTTGATCATGCAGAAATAATTTCAGTAGACTCACTGCATCACTTCTTGGCTCTTCCTGTTGACATTTGGGAGTGTGACTGTGAGATTGTGTTGGCAAACTCTCTAGTTTCGCTGCATTGTGACGGACCAATGCATGCGATTTGACACCACTCACGCAATGTTAACAAACAGCTACGCCTTTTTCTGAGAATTCAGTGCACTCTCTTACTGGACACTTCCTTGCGTCACTGTGGAAAAGTACTTGTCATTTAAAGCAAATGGCTGGTTCCTAAACTTCCCTGGTGAGGTTGGGCTGAGAAATGCAATATAAAAAGAATACTTTAGAAAATCTTTCGGTTCACGGTTCAAAATACCCTAAATCTCCCAGCTAAAGAGATCAAACTTGTTCAGCACTTGATAAAACATAATATTCCCAAAAAAAGACCCAAACTGACCATTGACCGCATATGGGCAGAAAAAGCAAACCGTTGATTCAGGTAGAACATCAGAGAGCAAACACCATAATAGGACATTTCTTCTCTACAGTAGCAAGTTATTGTTGGCGATATCATACGCCCGTTTAAGCAAGCTCAGCAGAACCTAGGAGGTCCAAGAGCACAATATGGGCCCATTCTGCAATTTCCCCCCAAAAACAAATGGGCCTCTTAAAGGGATAGTACACACAAAAATAAAAATAATTTAATTGCCCAGATGTCATTCCAAACCCATTTGACTTTCTTTGTAAAAGAAGACATTTTGAAAAACATTGATGCTCCAAATAACATTGGATCCCACTGAATGGACAAAAACTATTTTCAAAACATTAATGTGTGTTCCACAAAAGAAAGTCATACAAGTTTTGGAATGACATGAGTCATATGATCATTTTATTTTTGGGGTGAATTATCCTTTTAAATCTGAAATAAAAAGTAGATACATCCACCAAATCGGTCTCCAAATGGAAAGTGTTGCAAAGCTATTTCAGTTCATTTATTTTTTGTCTGGTTTGTCTCTGAGAAATTAATAGATCTTATATGAATTGTATCATTTCGGACCGTACACACACACACACCCGCTCCTGATGGCAAAAAGACGCTAAATTAAATGACTTAAAATGTGTTCAAAAGTGTTGGGCTCTATGATTTTCACAATAGAATTTTGATAATTAATGTGTATTAAATTAATACTAACAACACAATTTCTGAAAAAAAAAAAACATTTCATAGGGTTCAATTTCATTGAATGTGCTTTTTAATTATTAAAATTAAACCATTAAAACAGAACAAGGAATTTGACATTTAAAAAGTGCTAATATTTGTAAACTTAATAAATTGTTTCATGATTTCAATTAATTAGACATGCTTTTTGATTACCAACATTTATTTCAACCATTAAAAAAGAAAAAATGGAAAGGCGGATGTAACATTTACACAAAGATCACGATACAGCAGGTTTGTCGTTCTGCTCTCATGTCGGTAGAACCGCGGGCCGTTTCTATAAGAGCTCAGGAGATCCAACAGCACCAGCTCAATTTGATAGAAAAGGGCTGAAAGTGGGCCAGAGGGAACAAGAGGAACATTCACCATGACTAAGGAAGTGTCAAGTCTGAGTTGATTTACGCACAGACCGCCCATCTCACCTCACTGAGGTTACTGGCAATGGCAGGTGGGCGATTTAAAGTCCTGAGATTGAGGGATCTCTTTGTGTAAATGGGTGACTTAAAAGCTAACAGAAACTGTTAAACTCCGTATTTTCAAATCTCCAGCTGGAATAACCATTAAGCAAACCCATGAAGTCAGAGCTAAACTCTTTAAATCCAGTCCCATGCTGAGCGCCTACTGTTACAAAAAGCATCTAAAATAAGCCTTCAACTGCATGCGTTCGATCCGTGTAAATGAGATGTGCAAAAACAGCACGAGAAATGATGCAATGGCCAAAGATGTCTATCCGTGTATGGTTGTAGCAGCAGTGCTTTGAAGGGGCTGAATAACTATGGTTTTACTATGCAAAAATCAGATCAAATTCATCATTAGGCCTGGGCGATAAAACGGTATCAGTATTTGATGACGGTAAAGACAGTCAATGCATTCACTAATAAGTCTGTATGTTCCGCGTGTCTCTGCGTGAGTGAGTGCTGTTTCGTCTGCAATACAAACTCAAACACACGTGAGGCACACGGTGTTTTCAGCATCTGCCTCTCAATACATGAAGACACAAACTTCATCTCCAGAGCTGCTTCCGAGAGTCATTTCACAAGATTTTTAGGGTTTCATTTGTGAAAAAACACCATCAAATACATGCTGAATCTGACAAAACGTCAAAATAAAAGTCTTGAAGAAATAATAACTGAAATATTTCATTATTGTATACTAAAATGTAATTCTTAAAGTGGTATTTATTTAAAAAAAATTAAACTAAAAATCATTCAAACCAGATATTTTTCCCATTTCAATTTATACAGTTCTGTTGTGCTGCATCTTATTTGAAAAAGAAAAACAAAATGTTTTGTTGTAAATTTTACATTTTAAATTACATTTTAAAAGATTGATTAAATTGTTAAAGTTTTATTAACTGATTTAAACAATTTTTGTTGACAAATTTGTATTAAATCATAAAACAGAGAATCCAGAAAAAATAAATTGGAAAACAGAATTTAGGGAAAAATAACATGGATTTCATGAGGCCCCTAATTAAAAGGTAGCTACTCTATGGAGTTTAATTGTGTAAAAACACGTTATGTTTACATTCATCCTAAAGTTCTACCAAATATGTGGAAAATGAATCCTTCCTAATGAATGGTAAATGAACATTGTTAAACATCAATACTGTATTTTAAGTAAAAAACAAATAAATAAATAAATGTGATAATATTTTTGGACATATTACCCAGCAAAAAACAAGAGATGCATTAAATTGATCAAAAAGATTTTGAAAGAATGATCAGTTTCCAGAAAATATTAAGCAGCACACCTGTTTTCAACATTGATAAAAAATATTTCTTGAGCAGCAAATCAGCCTATTAGAATTGCTTCTGAAGGATCATGTGACACTGAAGACTGGAGTAATGATGTTGAAAATTCAGCTTTGATCACAGGAATAAATTACATTTTTAAAACAATTTATAATAACTTTTATTTTAATATGTATTAATATTTTACAATATTACTGTATTTTTGATTTTTTTAAAAACCTCTTGGTGAACAAGAGATTTTTTCAAAAACATTTTAAAAAAAAATCTTAAACATTAGTGTAAACTAGTCTCTTGGATGAATACTCGACCATCATGACTCATCCCAACTCTAAAAAAGCAGATAAAATGAATAAGCCATCCTCTCAATCTTCATCTCAATAACAAAGAAAACCTATTGTCACTTGGAGTCGAGAGGGACCAATTAGGACCTTCTGAAGCTGCGCCCTGACAGCCTTCTAAATGTAAAGTGCCAGCCAGTCTTTTTTTAAAAGTCTTGCCTTGGCTAAATAAATAAATGATAAATAATAATCCTCCTTCCCACTAGCAGCTCGTGTTCACAGGCTGACATTAATGCCAGAGTCTCCATGCGGACGCAGCAGGAGTTTGTAGTGACTGTAATTTTCCTTGTCAGTGAGAACATCCTCTGAGCCCTGGTGGCTTTAATTAGTGGAGCAACACTGGCAGACGAAGACGCCCAAGAGACAAGACACCTGAGACCACCACGAGTCCAGTCGGCCACGTTTTATCAGTGTCAACAAGCACATCTGGGGGGGGGGGTGAAGGACCAGAGTCCGGTTCAAACATGGGTGTCAATGAGATTAACAGATTAATACCAGTTCTCTTTCGCAAATTAGCCCGGATTGTTATGTCATTTGCAGACCACATGAACCATACGACAGATGTCTGTTTTCCAAACAGCTTTTCAATGAACCAAACTCTGACGTCAAACAAAAAGTGTGAAAACACTCTAAAATGGTCGGTTGCCTTTCAAACAGCACTTATTTCTTCAGTGCTGAATCTGATCTAGTTGACTGTTGGTTTACTAGGAATGAACTTTGTTTTTTCCAGCTTTATGGTCTCACACAGCTCATTACAGATGAAGTAATGCTGCCGACGTGTGAGGAAAAGGCACTCAGCACTGACAAAAATAGAGAAATATGGAGATAAAAAAAAGAGGAAGATGATAAGATGAAGATCTGCACATAGTTCAGCAGATGCAGGAATAATTCTAAACACCATTTAGAACAACATATCTGAAAAAGCAATCCATTAGCACCTGCATGTCAAATTGAACTATAAACTAAACTACTGCGAGCTCAGCATTTCACTGCATGTAGTTCTCCCAGCTTGATGAAGACAATATTTACAAATTATATCAGATGAGCATGAAGGCAATCATCTCACAATGGCTCTCTAAACTAAAGCAAACTCGCACTCCAGACATTCAGGAACAGTCCAATAATGTGCTACTTTGACCCTGCTGGGAGGAAAACCATGCAATGGTCAGTTAAAAGATTAATCCACTTACAAATAAAACCATCAAGGTGATCACAACAACCCAAAAAGTTGCAGTTTAACTACAAGGTATGAAAGACTCCTCTCTGAGCTTTAGTGTTTGGTTAATGATCATTAGAGGAACATTTCAAACTAGAGTTTCTCTAAAATAACTATAGCATATCAGTTTAAGGTTTCATTAATTATTTAATAAAGCATCACCTATTTGACCTACAGCGTCAGAAGCCATTTTAAAACATGAAATCTATTATATTACCACAAAATCTGTGCATAAATAGTGTTATTTACACGAGCAACAGATTTGTGTTTTATACAAACCACCACAAAACACTGTTAAAACTCTCCTGTGTCACTCTTATGCAATGATATTCATAATTTTGTCATGCTTAAGCCATTAGCAGGACAAGAACAGTTTACGTGTGGGAAAGAAAAAAAAAAAAAAAAACAAAGACCAAGGCTACCTTTAGCAAACGTCCTGGCAGTTTCTTCGACATGAACATTTGAGCATATCTATTCACATTCTGACATCAAAAACAAAAATTCAAATCTCAAGTAAAAGTTTTTTTTGTTGTAGTAAAGTTATAGAACAAGCCGGTTCTCAATACACGGTTCATACACATTTTTACCAATAAATTGCCATGATTATTGAGGCATATATTCATGATCTATCTTTCCATGAAACGTCCATGTACACATATAAAATTATAAAAATCCATGTTGAAATTTACCACGGTATATCTTAATTGAAATTAAGCAATGCAAGTACAAAAGCTACAACTTTGCCAGATGTTCCTCCTTGCAGAGAACAATGTCACGTGAAGGATCTTTCGAACATCAAGTACTGGAATTTAACTAAAATGACCAATTAAGCACATATTCTATTATACAGTTATATGTGAAACTAATTTTCATGAGTTTTCAAAAGACATCTGGGTTCATTTAATTTTAAAATTCCATGACTTTTCCAGGTTTTTCATGACAGTACGAACCCCGTCAATATTAATGTTCAATAACTGTCCACAATTGACCCTTCGCCAGGGGTTTGATTGACAGGCGATCTAACCAATCATAACGCAGAATCCGTCATTTTGTCTGACAAAGCAGTCAGGGGAGTTAGTAGATTAACGTTGGCAAGCTTGAAAAATGGTGTGTACCCGCATCTTTCTGTGGTTGAAACAACATTCCTTCTGATGTTCATGCACGATGCGCGGCGAGAGATCGGCATGGCTTGTCGGACGTAGCAACAGTAACTAAAGGGTGCAGGTCTTTGCGAACTCTCAATTATTACATGTCTAAGCAGAAAAATGGTGATAAATCTACAGTAACGGCTGTAACGTGAAATGATAGTTGGTCCATATCCTGTTTTTTATAGTTCTTAAAAAGCTAACATACTGCACATTCCTAGAAGCTTACAAAAACCGGCACCTGCTGATGTATACAATCCATACCAGCAATGAAGCAAGGCCGAAAAGGTTGTTTTATGAAGCACAGCAAAGACGAACCGTAACCTCAAAATTCGTGTTTTAATGCTTTAAATGGAAAAGGTGAAACAGAAAAAACCCTGACGTTCAAACTGATATGCAAAGGTGTGAAAAAAGATCAATTTAAAAAACAGAAGATGATGAATCATGGAATTATGCTCGCTCTCCAAATCCCTGGTTAATAACAGGGGTGAGGCTGAGTTCATTTGTTAATCATCTGCACAAATGCACAGAGCAATGAGACGGCTCGGTCGGGTCAGCCTGCGGGTCAGGATATGTATGGCGTACAGGAACAACATCAAGGTCTCTCGCTCACTCTCTCTCTCTCTCTCGGCATGTAGAATTTGCTTTTTCCCTAGAGCACTTCTGTGAGGTCTTAGCCAGTAGCTGCAATAGTTTGTGTGAATCACTGTGGATTGTGAAGCCAGGACTCTTCCCTGAAGGTTATTAGACTGAAGCACAGCATTCATTTTCATATCTGTACAAGAATGAAAGTATCGAGTCAATTTACAAGACTGATGCAAAACCAAAAGTAGCAATCTCTGAGGCTACAATACTATAAAAGCGCATTTAAACAAATTTAAAAATGATATTTGCAAACTTTAAATACAAACACAACACTGATTAAATGTACAAGGTTTCTAACGAATCTATATATCGATATCTATATCTTTTTTTTTTAAATTATATATAATTTTTTTTTTTTTTTTCTTCACACCTCTATGACCATTTAGGGACTGTTTTGGTTACCTATAAATTAGAAAGCGAATGAATAATAAAGTGAAAATGAACAAGAAATGGTTAACTACAATGAACTGTTTATTGTAATATCTCTGATAAAGAGGTTTTCCCATGCAGAACGGCAGCTGCCAGGCCACAAGCCCCGAATCAATCATGGGTGGGCCATGACGGCAGCAGGAGACCACAGGGATGTGTTCTTTCTGTCATGCCTGTAACCCAGGTCAAATAACGACTCCTTAATTCAGCAATTCCTGCAAGACAAGCCAAAGTGCTCAGCAGGACGAGAGGGGGAAAAAAAATAATGAAAGGATATACTTAAGGAACGAGAGGCTGTTCTTCATTGCCGAGGCTCGACTATGAAAATGACATTAATGGACTTTCACAAGGTTTTTCTGCTGATATATTGCAATGTACTTGCTGAAATAACATGTACGTCATCAGAGGTTTAGCTGAGGCAGATGCTCTGCAGAACTGAGTCAGACTGAAGCTGGGTCGGTCAAGGGCAAGATGGAGGCCACAAGGGGCCGAGCATGCAAAGGAAAGGACGTGTCTGCAGAACGCAGTAGGTCAGCTCTGAGGATGACATGAGCATGCTTCTGCTGACAAAAAAACAACCATGAATACCTATAAGGTTTGGGTTGGCTTAGGTCATTTACACAATTGTGAAAACTGACAGATCATTTGGATGATAGGAATAGGACTGCGTATTTGAAACAAAACAAAACAAAACAAAAAAACACCATACACATTCACAATTTTCAAATGAACAAATATTCATTTGAATGATATCTATATCAATTCATAAAACCCTGACAATAAGCAACTAACAGGTATAGTCAGTTCCTTTTTAGTGAATCAAAGACAGATTGCAACCAGTGTAGTCACAGACCAGTCGATCCTTTGAATAAATCATTCATGAAGACTCATGAACACAGAAGTCACTTGTTTATAATTCAATTGGTGACTTAAGAAATAATCCTTTCAATTAATCATTCAAAAACACTCAAACACACAAGTTTGAATCACAAACAAGTGACTTTTATGAGCCATATCATTCAAAAAGTCTCAAACTCAGAAGTTAACATTTGAATCAAGAACAAATGATTTCAAATGAATCAGTCAAAAAGACTCAGTTACCGTTTGGTTGATTAAATCAGTAAATTTACAATGCTAGATGCTTTGTATAATTCAGCATTAGCTGATTGGGACTTTCTTTCACATAAAAGCAAAATAGACGCATCTAAAATATGCCCCAATGAAATGGAAACAATATTGAAATCAAATTGAATGGGAACCATTGAATCAAATTGGCAATCTGCGAATCAGAATCAAATAGTAGTGCAGACGTCCTTAATATGACCAACCAAATGTTTTGTTGTGGTCACGGCTGGTTAGGACACTGCGTTAAGGTGAAATCTTGAATGAGACGGTTAAACCAATTTAGAAACGATAAGACTCTCAATCTATTTAAGGGTCTTATCTTCAAGTGGTGCTGATCTCCAACTAGGCCTACAGCTCTGAAGAAATTCCAGCACAAGCAAAAGATCTTGCTTATCATTTAGAGATTAGCATAACATCTGCCACCTCTCGCAGAGAGCGCCGCTATCATGACTCACTATCACTGAACTGAGACAGTTTGTGAACTACACTAACCAGAAGTTCTCTCTGTAACAGCATGGATTTTTGTGGCCTAATAAAGCCGAGATAAATCTGTCAGACCCCAAGACATTTCCAACCACGCCTCTCAACAGAGCTGGATTTACAGGTCTCCGGAATCAAAACACCAAACTCCTCATAACCGTAAAAACAACATCTCCTTACACATGACGACAATGTCTAGTCCTACTTCACGAGGCTCATCCGGGGCGGACGTGGTTAACAAACCTAAACAGCTGGTGTGGTCCATTTGATGGGCCGCAGTGGACTTTTAAAAGAACAAAAACACATATATATGAAGTCTATCCACATGGTTTTGCTACAAGCACTGCCCATCACCCTTCAACATCCTGACAAATGAAGCACAGCTCTGCCAGATATTCACTAGAGGAAGAGCCAGCCCATTTGCTGAGAGACCATTAACCACAGCAGCTTGTAATGCCATTAGCTCAGTGTGCTTTGTTAAACAAAGAGACATCCTCACCCAGGTTATAGGAGACAGATTCACAGCTGTGCTGGACCGCTGCCCCCGAGATGATTTGGCAAAAAGAGCAAATGATAGACAACAGGTTTCAACTGATCACTTAAGATGTCAGCATAATGACAGTCCGATATTTATGGAAGCTTGTTTCCTCCACTAAATAAGAAAGGTAATCGCTACTTTTTCTCTCAAAATTTTGACTTTTTTCCACCTCACTATTGCGAGTTTACATCTCTTAATTCTGACTTCTTTTCTCAGAATTGACCTTTCGCAAACAGTTTGATTGACATGAGATCTAACCAATCATAACCCGAATCTCCCACTTTATCTGACAAAGTGGTCAGAGGAGTTAGTCGATTAAGGTTGGTGAACTTGAAAAATTGTGTATTCACGTCTTTCCGTGCTTGAAACAACATTCCTTCTGATGTTCATTCATGTTTATTTGATGCTATAAATGAACTAGTATGAAGAGATGATCGGTTCACGAGCCACTTGAAGGAGCTGCAGCGATCTGTGTTGACACATTAAAGAGACGCTATACACTATTTATTGTTGAAACTTTACAATATTTTAAATATGAAACCGTTTCATAAGTGGTCAGTGCCCTCTTTGCACCACAATGTATTTTTCACTTCGTGAGAACATGATGTGTGGCGTGAGAGCACATGGATTGTCGGGCATAGCAACAGTAACTAAAGGGGGCGGGTCTCTGCGAAGGGTCAATTGTGAGATATAAACTCACAATTGCGAGAGAAATAAATTGGACCTTATCACTTGCCATTGCAAGTTTATATAGCACAATTCTGAGAAAAAAAAAGTCAGAATTGAGTGTTTATATTAATTCTGACTTGTTTATATATAATTAATATAAACTCGTAATGGCGAGTTATAAAGTCCAATTCTAAGAAAAAAAAAAACTGCCTTTATTCTCAGAATTGAGTATATTTCTCGCAATTATAACTTCATAACTTTCAATTCTGAGTTTTTAATCTTGTAATTCTAAATTTTTTTCTCAATTATACTTTTTCATTTATTATTAAGTGGTGGAAACAAGCTTCCATAGATATTAGAAGACATCCAAAACTGCATCTAAACACATCTTAAATTTAGTTATTCTATAAACCAACATTTCAAAAACTGCTTCAAATTATGCAAAATGTGAGTTTAATCATTTTAATAAAACAATTTAAAATATTATAAAACACTAGTGTAGACTATAGTTTACTAAGAACTGTCAGTCCAAAAGTAAAACAGTCTTTGCACACCAAGGCTGCATATATTTGATCAAAAATACAGTAAAAACATTAATGTGAAAGCGGTTAGAAATTAAAATATCTGTAATAAACTTAAATGAACTTCTATTTGAATAGATTTAAAACGCAATTTATTTCTGTGATGTCAATGCTGAATTCATTTCTTTCAACAACAACAACAACAACAAAAAAATCTACATTAAAAGTTCAAGTTGCACTGTGTTCTTCCTTATCTTTTTATTCTTCCTCCTCATCTGGACTTGTTTTGAAAAGGTCCTGCCTTGTAGTTGTAATTTTGGGGAAATGAAGGTCTGCTCTTTATTTGTTTAAGAACTGGCTCACCTGCCTGAACTCCCCAGCGGCCATTTGTGTTCACTGAGGTGATCAAAATACAGAGGAAAAAAGTGGGAAACGTAAAGGCTATCAGTTTTGGTGTCGCTGTCACGGCATAAGCAGACAGACACAGACCTCCACCTCGCTCTTTTTGCACCGTGTTTTTAAAATCAAGGTTGCAAAGTGTGAATTTCAAAAGGCACAAAGGAGACTTTGATCTCAGTTACTACAAAGTCAAAAAGGAAAGAGAAAGAAAAAACACATTCACCAATGGCTTGTTTTGGAAATTTTTCCATACAGTGCTTTAATACCCTGCGCTTTCTCAAAGACAACCTCTTGACACGCTCTAGTTAACGGAGACCAAGACGGCAGAAAGCGCATCCTGTTAGTTTTCTTTATTTTAGAAAAATACAACGTTTTGTTGTTATTGGGAGTTTAAAAAAAATAAGAGTAGAGTTTTGAATGATGTATTCCTCTTATCTGTATGACCAGTAATGGTGCCAGCAAAGCTATTTATAATGTTACAAAAGATTTCTAATTCAAATGAACACTGTTCTTTTGAACTTTAAATCATCATGAAAACAACGATGAACAAATGCACCACAGTTCCCATAAAAAAATATTAGCAGCAGAACCGTTGTCAATATTGAAAATAATAAGAAATATTTAAGCGGCAAATCAGTATATTAGAATGATTTCTGAAGGATCATGTGACACTGAAGACTGGAGTAATGATGCTGAAAATTCAGCTTTGATCACAGGAATACATCATTTTAAAATTTAGAAATCAGTTATTTCAATTTGTAATATTACTGTTTTTACTATATTTCAATCAAATAAATAAATTCTGAAGTATAGATTTGTCTTAAAATAGGGTTGATTTTGATTTCATGCTCATTTTTAGGAAAAAAACTTGGTGGTGTAGAGTTGAGTTTCTTTTCCAGACAATTACCTATCCGGATATTGGCCTCATACAGAAATGTGTAGTTTTGGAGAAGTCCCAAAACTACTTGAACTGGCATGGCGTCTCCAGAGTAAAAACAACAACAATTATGAAGCAGTTTTTAAAGAACTCCGTCTCAAAGCCGATGACAGTCTTTCCGATAAAGGGCCTGTTCCACATGAGTACCGTAATGAATGCCAGATGCAAGTTGTCATCTCTTGAGGATTCATGCCCTTCGTCACACACCCGCCCCTCCCATCACTGAGAGCTCAGTAGGAGTAGAACAGCTGAGCGAAAGCGTCTCCTTTCAGAGTAAATATTTGCTGAGGGTGATCAATGCATGACTACATAGAGAGAACTGTGTCAAATTATGTCAGAAACTTCCTGCCAGTACACTTAAGAGAAACCAAAACACCAAACCTATTAATAATAACCCATGAATCAAAAGATACAGTACAGAAACAATTTTAATAGCTTACACCTTTATTTTAACATGAAACGCATGCATGTTCAATAACACTTAAGAGTTTGCTCTTTTATTTTCAGCCTGCATTCGTGGAGTTACAAGATATGAAACAGAGAGGCTAGGTGTTATTTATTACCCCAGCAACTGCAATGTCACAAATCAAGCACGGCAAATACTTAACTGCGATGACGGGTGCGTTAATAAATGGGAGGACCAAGGTTAGGCCACGGCATTACAGTAGTAGCATTGTAACAGGAGCGATCACGAGGGTGCCGCTCCATTTACTGTCTCCTGAGCTGGAGTAATTTACCTCGGTCCTGAAATCTTCCCACAAGGCCACTGGGCCTGATGAGAACTGCCCCTTCAGCTCAGACTGGCAGTAAATTGAGGGGAGGAAATAGTCCTGGGCAGTTAAATAAAATCCAGTGGTTAAGTGGAAGAAGATTTAAATGCTCTACCGATCACAGAGTGGGAGGGATTTTTTTCCCCTTGACACTCGCAATTCAGCCATGAGTCATGGAAGGTTACAAGGATTTCTCCCTTCATCGCGGACACACCGTGTCATTACAGCTGAAAAAACACAAACCTGTGGTGCGACGGGACAAGGGATAATCAGACAAGAAAATGACACACTCCGGAATACAGTCAACGTGAAATCATGGGCGTTACGTCATGTAAACGCAGTCATAAAGCGAGGTGTAGCTGTCTAGATGGCACTAACCTTTAAACAAAAGGTCACATATACTTTTTATCGTAATGTCTTTTATAAAAACAAAAAAAAAAAACTACACGTCATCATATGAACATGTGGATTTATTAACTTTAAATACACAAAACTTGCTTTCACTTAAAGTAATGAAAACTTGCAATTCAGTGAGTCTCAGTGATCTCTCTGATAAATTCAGCGAAGGATTCATCGGACTGATTCAAACCAGTTTATGAGATAAAGAGTAAATATTTTAGAGGATTTGAACAAACCCTTAAGGATCATGTGACACTGAAGCCTGGAGTAATGGATTCTGAAAATTCAGCTTTGCCTTCTGAGGAATAAATTCCATTTTAAAATATATTCAAATAGAAAACATTTTAAATCGGAATAATATTTTGCAATATTACTGCTGTAACTGCATTTTGATCAAATAAATGCAGCCTTGGTGATCATGAGACTTTTCAAATTTCACATTAAATCTTATGAAAGCCAACATTTTGAATGGTACAGTGTGTATGAAACATAACTGGCTAATATAAATAAGCAGAAAAGTTGATTTAAAGCCTTAGAAAATTACATTCTGCTCTTTAGATTTATCGTTAGAATACAATGCATTGATGAATCATGCATAAATAAGACATCCTTAATGACAATGATAACTTTCAGTTCAGTAAGTGAGACTGATTTACTGACAACTCAGATGGATTCAGTGAAGGATTCATGAGATTGATTCAAACCAGTTTGCGAGTCTTTTTGAAGATTAATTTTAAACATTAAAAAGGTTTAATACTTAGATGGGGATTTCATCAAACTCTTAACTCTAAGTACAAGCCATAGTAATAGTGCTAGCCTTAGCAATTACTAAAAAGCATTAGCCTGCCCCACAAAATTCTCTCCCAAAATACCAACTAGAGAGGCCCATGCCAAAGAATGTTGCCATCTATCTAAATGGTGCACAGCGAGAACAACAGGGCCTGACAGAAACCAGTGATTGTTTTTCACAGGACAACATTCAGTTCGGTCTAATAGCCCCAGCAAATGACAGCCAACTGGGACAAACACTCTCTATTCCTAACTGTATAGACAAGTCAGGGACAAAACGTGCTTTCTAAACCGTCCCTCGCTGGTGGAATACATCCCGATTTCAGGGGTCTGGGTGGTTTCTAGGTCATTGCTTACTGGTTCAAGTCAAAAGAGCCCACCCACAAGTTTACAGATTTGGCTTGTGTTCCTCATTCAATGCAAGTCTATATTTGTTTGAGATGCATTATTATCCAATCAAGTGCAAAGTGAAAGTCTGATCGCTTAGATGAGACATAAAACTCTTCTCTTCAATAAACTTCATGATTCGAGGTATCAATCAATCCTTTGCAGAAACAGGGAGGAAAGAGTTATACGTCTGAGTTTAAAGGAATAATATAGAAGTGTTTCTTGAGCAGCAAATCAGTATATGAACATTATTTCTGAAGGATCATGTGACACTGAAGCCTGGAGTAATGATGCTGAAAATTCAGCTTTGCATCACAGGAATAAATTACGTTTTATAATATATTAAAAAAGAAAATAGTTATTTAAAACTAATAATATTCCATAATATTAATGTATTTACTTTTAATCAAACAAATGAAGGCTTGGTGAGCATAAAAGACTAAACATTGTGTTTCACAGAAAAAAAAAAAGAGTTCCACTTGACTATTCCTTTAACATTTATGATTATGGATTTTGAAAACAAAAATTATTTTTGCATTTTGGAAAACCTGCGAAGGTTAAGTTCAGTGTGTGTGGTTCTGTGTGATCATGTGTGCATGTGTGAGTGCATGCAAACAACAGTATCGGGTTGAACTAGTGACAAACACACACACACACCAAGGCCTCTAAATTATGCAACAGCGCACAGTCCAATTACATCTGCCTTAAGCGGACTTGTACGGTAGGGAAAAAATTGCTGACGCATCCAATTATGCCTGATTAATTCACAATTCATCAGGAAGCAATGATTATCGTTCAGATCGCATCCATATTTTCATTTCGAAGACTTGCTTTAGCAACATTAACACTCAGTATGTGACTGAACAGTGAAGCTTTGCAAAGAGGTGAAACTCTAACCTCGTTTAAACTTTCATTACGGCCACACACCGGGGCGATGAGCTGCTCCTACAGTGAATGGATGCGATGACTAAACAGGGGAATTCAAGCCATACAACGAGGGTGTGCCTGCCGTTCACTTTAAATAGTTAATAAACAAACAACACTGTTCGTAAATGCCTCTCGTAAGTCAAACCAATCCTACAGCACCTTCCCTGCTTGTCAGTGGAAGCCAGACTGCTCGTTCCATATGGAAGTGATTTTTTCAAGCAGGATTTCCCCAAGGTTCACGCCAAGCACTACGCCACCCACCAGAACCAGACAGCGTACAGAGGACCATCAGATACAGAGCCGAACGCACCCCCACAACCGCAAAACCACCCAGATGGACCGCAAAACCTCGTCTGTCCCTGCATCTGCAGCCCGAGATGATGCTTGTAACATCCGTACGTGCGATTTCAGATTGGGCAGAGCAGGTTTCATAAACAGAAACAGATGAAGTGAAGACATCTGTGCAGGGAGGAGCTGCCTTTCATGTCAAAAGACGTTCTCTGGGGTCGAAATCGCTGTCTAGTTCAATAAACATCTGAGGGGCGGTGTTGTACTTGGAAACTCTCTCCTGCAGAGGTCATCTCCCATACATGCATTGTCTACTTGTTACAATATTATTGCTCTTGGTAGGTAATGTCCCCCCAGCTCGGGGCCCTGACGGGGGTGGAGAGCTACAACGGAAAGGCCCGGACAACTGCCAAACAAAGCACTTGCTCCGCTTAGGTACGGCTGATACAATGCAGAGAAAAAGATTTGCAAATTCAAGCTGGATTTAACATTCAAAAAAAAAGTTAATGCACTAAAACACAGACTAAAGCGAAGATCGTTTATTGGCCATGAATTGGTCTGCACAGAACAAACGCAGGAAATTAAGACAGAACTGATCAAAAGGATTGTCCTCATTATTAACCAGCCAATAATAGACTTTACGTCACAGCCTGACAAAAGCTCAATCTGCTACTTACTCTTCCCAGTCGGTTGTAGACAGTGTTGGAAGAACTTTTGGAGAGAAGTACTTTTTAAAATTGTATATTTATTTAAAAACTTGCATAACACACTAAAACAACTACACTAAACGACTAACGACTTCATTTCACAGAGCGGTTTAAATGAAAAACACAATTATGCTTTTAAGTCAGACCTCCAGAACGTTTCAAATTACATGAAAATATTGTAACGCATTAAATGTTAAAGGGTTAGTTCACCCAAAAATGAAATTTCTGTCATTAATTACTCACCCTCATGTCATCCCAAACCCTTAAGACCTTCGTTCATCTTCAGAACACAGATATTTTTGATGAAATCCGAAGGTTTCTAAACCACACATAGGCAGCAACGTCACTGCACCTTTTGAGGTCCAGAAAAGTAGTAAAGACATGGTTAAAATAGTCATAATGTTATGAAGCGACGAGAACAAAACAAAAATAATGGTGCTATTTTGCGTATGACAACAGTTCAAATTGTTAAATAAAGTCATTATTTAATAAAGTATTCTCGTCGCTTCATAACATTAAGGCTGAACCACTGTGGTAAATGACAGAAATTTCATTTTTGGGTTAACTAACCCTTTAACATTTAAAGGCGTTACGTGGAAATTCTGGTGAACTAACCCTTTAAAATAGACGAATAAATAAAATAAAAAAATAAAAATCACACAGTTAGGGCTGTAGGATATGGGGAAAATTTTAAAAATATTTGTAATATTTGTTATATATATATATATATATATATATATTTTTTTTTTTTTTTTAATAATATTATTATTATTATATTATTATTATTATTAATACTACTACTACTACTAATAATAATAATAATAATATTCATTCAATCATTGTAACAGTGTAATATTTCAAAATCAAATTGGATTATTTAAGAAAAATATTATAATAATTATTTCATTTTAAACTCCATCTGTAAAATTACAATACTAATATTTCATTCTCATTAAAAATTTGGGAAGATGGTCGATGCATGTTGCATTCCCATACACATGCTATAAGTGACCCAAACAAAGCACATGCAGAAATGAGCTCATATTGAGCAACATTTGCTGTGAAATGAGCCGCTCTGAGACACTGAATCATGACTGGATCATGAGCAGCTCAAGTGTAAAACAACACATTTTGATTAATCAGCTTCACACAGCCCTACATATATTAGTTGTCACTGGAAACTTGCGTCACAAAAAGTTAGTACATTTTTCCTCAGTGAGATCTTGAATGCATTTAAGAGCCAAATGAGTACATTTGGGAAACAGAACATCCTCTTCTAAGCCCTGTGGTTCTTCCACGCTAGTCTGGACCATCAGTCATTAGACGTTTCCTGGGCTGTGATTTAGCTGAGCACTTTCAGACAGCAAGTAGCTGACGGGTCTGTCCCCGTTCTCCGTCCCATGAGAGCAGGAGGCCTTTCTGCTGTGGTTGAACCCTCATTCCAGTGTTATCTTAAGGCCAGCACACACACACTCACAGGATGGCTGTGCTTATCTCCTCTGTCCAACACAAACAGAGAGCTGACGCTGTGGTCATTTTCCCTCAACCCCTCTCAGCAGCCGAGCTCGGCCCTCATAATTCAGCAGAGATTACGAGTTCCAAGGGGTTTTTTACTCATATGCATGGTTAGACTTGCATTACATGTTTGTATGCACTAATTTCAATCCTGTAAAATACAGTGAAATGGATTTAAATACAATAAATGCTTTACTACAGAGCAATACTACAAACTGATTCTTAGCCAAAAGCATCCTTAAATTAGGCAATACATTTAATAAAATGTATTGAATATTTAATAAAAATCTGCAAGTCAAAATCCTGAACTTATAATATTAATGTAAAAATTCTTGCACAAAACTTTCAAAACTCGTTTTAGTAAATGCACCCATCCGCTGCTGAACGAGCTCATATAGGACCAGCGATCAAAATTGCACAACAATGGCCATTTTCAGTGCAACACGCATTACAACAACAGTGATATCATTCGGTATGATACGGCCTGATTGTGTGAAGTGATAATTCAGCCACTGCGCCGTACCATGAACCCTTGAACGAGCTGTAAGGATGTCATAGCCACACATTCTATGATGCAACATTCCTCAGTCCAACCAAATGTAAAGCTCTATTGTGCTGAACTAAGGAACACTATACGTCACAGTTTCCAAGATAATATACAATCATGGTCGTACGGGGAGCACGAAAGAACCAACACAATGGGTAGTGAATGAACACCCTATTTTGACCGAGTGATGATGTTTAGGCTTAATGAGTTTGACCTAAGGCTGGAACTAACGATTATTTTTTTCTTGATAATCTATTGCTTATTTACTGAATAGTCGATTTATCCTTCAGATAATTCACCAATAAATAATAACTGTAACTAATATATGTATGAACTTTTAGCTAAAAGTACACCATTTATGACAAAAGATAAGGTTTACACAGTGTAGGCCTAATTGACTCTTGGCTAGCAGTTTGATTGACAGGCGATCTGACCAATCATAACCCTGAATCCGCCATTTTGTCAGACAAAGCAGTCAGGGGAGTTAGTAGATTAACGTTGGTGAATTTGAACTTGAAAAATTGTGTGTACTCACGTCTTTGAAACAACATTCCTTCTGATGTTCATTCATGTTTATTTGATGCTATAAATGAACTAGTATGAAGAGATGATCGGTTCACGAGGAGCTACAGCGATCTCTCACGACACATTAAAGAGACTATACGCTATTTATTGATTAAACTTCTTTAAAAATTACAATATTTTAAATATGAAACCGTTTAATACGTTGTCAGTGTCCTCTTTGCTCCGCAATGTATTTTTCACTCCGTGAGAACATGATGTGTGGCGTGAGAGCGCATGGATTGTCGGGCATATGTTAATTTAGCTGTGATCAAACAGCTAAAGTCGCAACCACATTCTAACTAACCATATCGACAGTATCAAACATAGCGGTGTCTATAAAACTGCGTAGTTTTACAACGACTGACAACGCGCTAAATAAAGGAGTCCAATTGAGGTGCAAATTCATCCATTAGATATTTTAAATAAGCAACTACAGCATTAAATGTTTTGTAACCGGTTTGAGCTGGGTGCCTCGCATCCACTGCAGTTCGTATAAAACTGAATGCTGTGTGAACGCAGGCATATTGAGCACAAAATATGAGACTGACAACCATATCCAAAAACTCACGCCACCATCTCAGCGTTTAGAGGTAGGAGAAACCCTGGATATTTTCATTTATGAAGCTCCTGGGTAGAAGTTGTGCTGCTGTGGTATGCCATTTCAGTTTTACAGAGCGTGCAACGAAACATTACATGGAAATCGACTCATTTACATAATTATTTTTGACCACACAGAAAATAAAACTGGTGCCGTTTGTCACTGAATGAGTTGAAAGAGTGGAAAATTCCAGAAAAATAAAAATGGGCCAATGTGAGCCTCAAACATGGAATTTTCACTTGCTCAGTTATGAGAGTCCTTAATTATGAGAGAAAAAGGCTTATTCCCATCAACCTACTTATTTGACATTACAGCTAATCCCACCAACATTCAATTTTACTTTAATTATATTTGGATTAAATTTTAATCTGTATAAAAATATCTCCAAGGACATGGCAGCACAGTGAGCACACAATATTATGAAATCATATATTGAGACACGGCTTACATTGGTAACCGCACCTGTTTATTGTTATTTTTTTTAAATGTTTTTTTTAATGAAATAAAATAAAAATATTTAAAAAATTAAATTAAATATTATAAAATAAAAAAATACAAATAATAAAATAAAATTTGGTACATAACTGCACCATGTCACCACAACAGTACTTTCTGTAACTGTTAGTATTGAAAAAAAAAATGCTGTAAACAAGAACAGGCCTCATGAACGGTCAAGAGTACTTGGACAAGGCGTTCCAGCCTGCTCGCCAACTGAAAGTGTTTCACACTCATGGGAGGACACATGCATAGTGTAACAACAAAAGATGCATTCCAAAATGTGCAACACGCCACAAAATATTTGGCCAAGCTTTGAGGAACATTTGCACTTTAGAAACAGACTTCAGGCGGGTGTGATGGGTCAAATTTCTCAACCAAGCACTCAAAGCAATATCAGAGATTTCCTCTCATCATTTGCAACAAAGAAAAAAATAAGTATATTCATGCCTAAAATTAGGATGCAGCGAGTTTTGTAAATACAAGCAGAGAATTAACTGAAATAAACAGGTTTGCCTGTGGCTGTAAATTGATGAGAAAGCATGTTGGAAATAACAGCACAAACAGACAAGTCAACATCTCTGAAAAGCCGTCTGATCCTGTGAGGTCACCTGTATGCGACTACGCGCACGCGCACACACACACAAAGCCAGCGGGTCTGCGCACAAAGGGTGTTTGTTGGAGGGAACGATGGCCAATCAGGTCAGCCCTGGAGCGGCCACTGACTGACCATCGGGGCCTCCCGAGAGATTAATAGAGACTGACAGGCCAAGGCCAGGGCTGGGATCAGCCCTCCCATTCTCAGGACATCCATCGAGCCTAACGACAGCCATTCAGCGCTGTGACAATAAGGCGTTTGTGTGTGCCCAAACCACCTCACAAAAATAACAGGATCAAAGTCACTGGGTGGATGAAGGAAATCTAGACGCCTTGATGTTGGGTTATGTGGATAGGTGATGCATTATATTCATCAACTACTATAAAATCAACATACTGCCTCTGAATTGCTACTTGTAGTCCATTTTATATCCGAAAAGATATGAAAGGCACGAATTCATGTTTTAACGTGCTTTCTTAAGAAATTAGGCCTGAATTTGGGAAATTATCTAAATCAATAGCTATGTTTCTATCCACCTATTTGTGTGAATTTTGGGATATCACATTAAAAAAAAAAACATGCTGGATGGAAACACCAAGACGCAACTCACGTGACTTCACCAGAAGCCATAAGGATGTGATTGGATAACAGGGACGAACCAGCGGACCAATTTCATTGCTCAGCATCTCAAATGTTGGTTCGCTCATTCTGAAATGCCTGAAAAAAGCTTCTCATCAAAATTGTTGGGTATAATTACCTCCCAGACCAGTCTCACACGACTACGTTGCCAAACACCAGGCATCCGCTTCTGAACTCAAGATAACTTGACAGTGTTTATGGCGTTTCAAGTTATTTATGATGTACAAATAAAGAGCCACAGTGGCTTCCCTGATTGCAGCAACTTCCATTTTTATTACAGATATTTTGTGTTAATTTGCCAGGAAGAGGTGATTTTGTTTTTTGGAACACATGGGATGGAAATGGCGCTTTATTTCGCTAATATTTTATGCAATATCCCAATTCAGCAAATCTGCGATTTTGGATGGAAACAGCAAATATAATCAAAGTCTAATTCCATTGTAAGTTATAAAACAAGCATTTCATAGTTAAAAACTTACTTTTTGCTTCATTTTTCCATTATATTCTTATAATGTTCATCTATTATGAAAAACAAAGCAGTTAAATTTCGCTATCATCATTATATTTTGAAAACCTAGGATGCATGCACAGTATATCATCTTGATTTGCTTACTAAATTTGTTGCACACCACTTTAAAATTTAAATTAACCATACCTAAAAACAATGGAACTAGTACTGATATTTTATATAAACAGTAACTTTAGTGTGAGTACGGAAAAATTAAAAAGTACTCATTTATCAAACATCAAACTAGCTTCAAAGTTGGCACCCATAGTGATTCTCTGTTGACAACCTCTCATGCTGAACTTGCACAACAGAGCCGATTAGCCGTTTTCAGCACGTAGCTGGGAAATGAAAAGCTGTCCTGAAGGAGGGAGGGTGAAGCACATGTGTGTGCGAATGGAATGCAGGCGCTGTACGAGGAGGAAAAGCATGAGAGTGGAATACAATGATTCCGATAGGAACCCCACCCTCTGCACCACGTGAGGTCACTTGTTATGATTCAACACGCAGCCTTTGCACACGAGCTCAGTCAACGGCTGCAGGTTCAGAGAAAAACACCAGCCACGGTCGACAAAAAGCTCAATAAAACCTGAACCCGTCACTTACTGTAGCTTCTGCGGGAAATCACACATTTATAAACCCTGATTTCTTCATAAAAAAATTGTGAATAATAAATGAATGCCAAATGACTTTAGAACGGATCAGAACTTGCAGTATATCTAGGGAATTGCTAAACATGGATATTTTAACAACCTCGTGAAATCTCGTAGCTTTTAGTCCATGTCTGTTAGAGAATTCCTAAAAGTTGACAAAAAGACAAGTCTATTAATTCTCTACCAGCAAAATTGACCAAAATATTAAAGGATTAGTTCACTTTCAAATGAAAATTACCCAAAGCTTTACTCACCCTCAAGCCATCCTAGGTGTTTCTATGACTTTCTATTAAACACAATCTGAGATGTATTTATTTCCTGACACATCCGAACTTTATAACGGCAGTAAGTACAAGTACGAGCTGAAGAAAGTGTCTCCATCCACATCCACCCAACATTAACATATTCTAAACGGCTCTGGGGGGTTAATAAAGGCCTATAAAATCTAAAATAAAATCTATATTTAACAAGTTATGAAGTAAAATATCTAGCTTCCACCAGAACGTCTTCCATATTCAAATTACGAAAAAAATTGAAGTCAATTGAAGAAAAAAACTGGAGTCACGTCAGTTCCGTAAACTGAAAAGGAAAGGTGTAGGATGTAGCGTAAGCATTTTGAACTGCTAGGGTTTTACACTTTCTTCGTAAGTAGAATATGGAAGGCGGTCTGGAGGAAGTTGGATAATTTACTTCATAATCAAAGATTGGATGCGTCAGGATATTTATTAATATTTCTCAAATTGTATTCATCAGAAAGAAGAAAGTCATATACACCTAGGATGGCTTGAGGGCGAGTAAAGCTTGGGGTAATTTTCATTTGAAAGTGAACTAATCTTTTAAAACACATTTAAATGCTTTACTTCCTTTCCCATTCATCAATTGTTTGCAAACGAACTTGATTTTAAAAGCATCTTCATAGCTTCCATTCATGGTCAAATGTGTTTTTTTTAATGTTGCCATTTAAACTAAATGTTATTGGCAGTTCTAGAAAAAAAATGTCTCGCCCCTACTTTCCTGTTTTAACAGAAAATACACCAACACGGGGAAAAAAACAGCTCTGACCACTTTGAGAGTTTTTGTGTTGAGATAAGAAGCAGTTCAAAGACAAAAATAAAAGACAGAAAAAGCACAGATATTCTTAATAATGTACCCAAAAGTGCATTATAATCCCTTCAGATTAGGGAACTATGGATTAGGATTTTTAAATTACTGCTGAGGGAAACCTTGTGAGTTTTACACACACAAAAATAAAATAATAATTTGCATGCAGACTCAGATTGTGCACATTTAAAGGCACAAATATCACCATGGAGATGATTTCCCAGAAAGCCACATGCTGTTGAGGTGACAAGCCTCATAATTTCCAATATCACATTTTCATAGCCAACAAAAAGTTGCATCTTTTAGCTCACGCACCTCATTAAACACAAAGACTTGAGTCTCCGATGCCATGAGAAATCAGAATTAAAGTTCATATAAATACTGCAGCATGAAATTATAATCCACCAGCAAGCAGCACTGTGTCCTAATGCAGAGCTTGTTCTGCAAAGAGGTCACAACTAATGTTCTCTAACATTACTGAGCTTAAAATTACACAAGATGAAGGTTTGTACACAACAACACTATTATGCTTACAAACACTATAGCCACTGCTTCCATTAAAAGTTATTTATCAGCAATTGCGCATTAAAAAAATACTGTATACAACTCAACAAGTGTAAATAGTGACCACATTAGCACCGGTATTATAAGCGAAATACTTTACGTTACATTTATTCATTTGGCAGACGCTTTTATCCAAAGCGACTTACAAGGGGAGCAATTAGGGGTTAGGTGTCTTGCTCAAGGGCACCTTAGTCATGGTATCGAAGGTGGAGAGAGTGCTGTTCATTCACAATCCCCACCTTCAATTCCTGCCGGCGTGGGAATCGAACCAGCAACCTTCAGGTTACAAGCCCGACTCCCTCACCATTAGGCTCCCTCACAACTACCCTTACAAATACAATCAGTTAATGATAAAGCAAGAGGGAGAGCAAGTCTGTATACACAAATATTTTCTCACGTCCACAAATGACACTGAACCATCACCTGCTGGGAAAGGCCAATCAGGTTAAGCGAAGATAATACTAGCATGTGTAACCTGATTTGATTACCGTTTCACATCACCTTTACCCTGAGCTACACATTCTTAGTAAAATATGCTGACTGCGTCACAATCCTACTCAACCAAACTCTTTAAAAAGGTATAACCTCTGGGACACTTATCCAATTTTGATGCACAAGAGACTGATGGATATTTGTTTATGCTTAATTTTCTGATAAACAACATGCAGAACTGATATTTAATCATTTCTGCTTTTAGATACACTAACATCTAAATCATTCAGCATTAGCTTCTGAACAGCCTGCTTTACTTTACTCTACTTTAGGGTAGTCACAGTACAAAAGTTTCAGAAGTCAGTACAGATACAAGTAAAATTTCGTAGTTCTCGGTACCACAGCAAAAACTGGTGAATTAATGTAGTAATGGACGGTGTGATGCATTAACGGTCGTGTCGGGTGTAGAGCCGGTGTTAATTGTAACACCCATTTACATTGTGTTTACACTTTGTTGGTTATAATGAAAGGACTCACTAGCATGCAGCTTGCGTCGATCAAAACATTGTGCGCTTTGAACGGTGTTGAGGATTCTGACAACAGCCCAAAGTATACTCTTTTTTACTCGTACGCTAGCGCAATCGAACACACGTGTTCCAATTCAATTCACATTTATTTGTACAGGGCTTTTTATAATACACATTTCAAAGCAGCTTTCCAGAAAAATGGATGTTACATTACAATTTAATCGATTATCAGAGACGACTGCGTCAAAGTGATGTCCATATCAAAAATATACAGTATTAAAATAAAAGTTAGCTAACATCACGTATTCATTCAGCCAGAAAAAATGATCTCATTAAAACAATTATTGCCAGATGTGTTCAATGATTACAATATACAGAAAATTTGGCAGTGATGTTAGCCTTATTTTTTCCCAGAAGTTATGACCAATAAAAATGTCATTGTATTCCTTTAAAATAAAGTTGTGGCTATCTTGTGAATGTGGGCATCTGTTGTTGTCGGAGTATTTGGTTGTTCCGTCTCTTTAGTTTCGTTTTCTTCTGAGAAACAATGGCCCGGCCGATGTTGCCATCTTATGGAACAAATGATTAACGCAAAACAAATTCAATGCACATGTACAAAATACAGTTAGCGTGTACTATTCTAGTGACGACATTCGCATCACGTGCACTTTACGTGGACCCTCGCGTACACGTAAAAACCGAAGCATACTTTTGTGCTTAACTTAATAGCACCGCTTGCAGGCTACTGCATTCACGAGCTCAACAGATATGACTGCGATTGCTTACAATGCTTAAAAACACTCTGTAAAAGGAAAACCTCAATGTTCAGAGAGCACTCAAACAAACACAAGCATTTGAAAGCAGCATCTATCAGCAGCCAGGTACCGAATATACTTGACACGGTACGTTTGACAACCCAACTGTGCATATGCAACAAAGAATTAATTTAACCAGTTTTATTGGCACAGCACATCTGCCCAAAACTCTTAATTTAATTAATGCTGCTTAAAAATAAGTAATCTGGAATCTAAAGCCGGAAGCATACAGTAATACGCCACAACATCCTGTTCATGTTATGTCTAAATTTAGAGGTGAACCCTACATTAAAGAATTGTTAATATCAATTTTAAAAAGTGTGGGTCAATCTCTAGCAACGACAAAACTAGCTTTGCTAGCTAAATCATTTCCATAATCTTTTTTCGCCTTTTCAACAATGGAATGGGGATCTAACACTTGCCATTGCGGATGTCACAGAGCCAGTGTGAGACACATGGGAATGGAATCACAAGACTTCCTTAGGGTGGGGACAGTGAGGGTCATGCAACGGTTTCTGATGGACACGATACAGATGCAAATACAGGAAATGATGGCATGCATCAAAACCATTCGTTTCAAATGCATCTTCTCTTAATCTTTCATAAGATTTTTTGAGCTTTATGAAAAGTGTCATCTTTTAATCATCTTAAGTAACTTCTTAATTATCATATAAAAAGCGATGTTACATTTCCGTTTAATCACTTAGTAAGTGCTTCATCCAAAGCAAAGTACAAACGAGCAACATCGCAAGGAATTTTTAATAAATGGAGGAAGCTAGCAGACTTTATCAAGTCTATCCATCCATACATATTTTAACATGAAAAGTTGTGCATAACAGGAAGATGCCACATGCAAAACAATCCCTACTACAATCCCAGAAAACCAAGCTGATAAATTATGCATGCAATAAATGACTAAGCAAGTTAAACACACTTGCTTATTTATTTAATGTATAACAAGGTACTTTTTATGTCTGGCCAGAATCTCCAAACATAAACTGTAAACGCAATCCCAAATGACTGTGATATTAAAACCGGCAATGAAAGAACAGCTGAGTCCCTCTTTACATGAATGCAAAAGCTGCTCCTCCTTAAAACTTAAGAGTATCCAACTGGACAAGCATACATTTTTCATTTTGTAATGAATAGTAACTAATGTAATGCATCTATTGTGCTGAGCTAATATGCTTTAAAATGAGGCGATGTTAAGAGAGATGGACTGACAATCAGAATCTGTCCATTTAATGTCTGATTTACACCATCATTTGTGTCTCCAAAAAAATAAACCCTTCAATTATACCATTGCACATTCTACAGTAAACTACAATGTTTCACAGGTAAAGTAACCTACTTATTTAATGGGTTGTTTACATAAATTACTCCTTACATAACAGGAACTCATTCTCAAGTGAGAAATGCAAAGCATTTTACACTTAACATCTCTAGCCACAGCCCAAAGAGAAGAGATAAAAATAAATATGCAACCATTTAGACTGCAAAACAACACTGCATACAGTATGTCATTGCATAACCAATACTAATAATTATTATTATTATTATTATTATTATCATCAGAAAATGCATATATATATATATATATATTCATATGTAGATATTCATATATATTATATATATATATATATATATATATATATATATATATATGAATATCTACATCTGAATAATTACAATACTTTCATTATATTTATGCTTTGAAAATCTAAGATCTGCACATTTGTTATTTGAAAAAATAATCAGTACTGGCTGTAAAACAATTATAATACTAGGCGATTGTACATTGTACCAGTGAATAAAATATGACAATAGAAGCAGGCTTGCAAATCGGCTGTCACAACTGGTTGGAGGACTAGACGATTACGTCATCATCTCGCTCTTCAACACTCCTGCTGATCTTAGGAGTTTGAGCTCTTAAAGGGGGTTCTCGGAGGGCTTCTGTTATGCATTGTCCACTTCTTCTTAATCACCCTCAACAGACCAAAACAAACCTAATCTAGGCTTTTATTATGTCACATCAGCAGGTGTTCCGGGGGCTCAATATCACTTATGCATGAATTATTAAGGGCCAAAGAATATTCTCAGAGCCTATGGGGGTTTCCAGTAAATCGGCAGGAGACCCCCGACCTGATGCTTTACCCCCCAACCCCCTTCATTCAATGCATTCATGCACTGCCCGCCTAAAAACACTAATTCCCTACCAAAAGTGGCTTGCAATCCGATGCATCTGCAGGTGCCAAAGTCCATGCATGTACGCAAGAAAACCAAAACGTGTTAAACACTCCATTGATCGCGCGATTGTTTGCTGGATGCATCTAAAATACGCTGATCTAATATTTACGCATGCATTCTCATGCACCAGAGTGACAACATGCATGACATTCACTGACGCTTGCGTTTTAAATATCTGAAAACACACACGGTGCAAACAAATGCATTTCAGGTTATATTATTTATACGACTAGTTTCTGACCGCTATGTTGACCACCGACACATCTACAGACATGTGTTTATTGCATTCACGTACCATCTACAACCTCAATCACTATTATGCAGCTGCTCTGATCTAATCTGACAGTTTTACATGCAGTTCTGCTACAAACTGCAAGCATCGATTTTATCCCGGAAAATGACCGGCTTGTGCACGGATAGAAACGTTTTTATGCACACAGGCCAATGTAATGTTGAACAGCAACAGGGAGCCAGCTAAAAGTGTATTCATACCACTATGTATGCTTTACTTCACCTTCATAATAGGCATAAGCTGCCTCAAATGACTCAAAAATACAATTAATAAGTCATAATAAACCTTCTATCGCCATTTAGTCATTAAAAAAGATTATCTAGTAGAGATCAAGCGCACGTTTCTTCACTATCAGTCTCTCGCGCTGGGGGAGTGAATCTCGCGGCACGGACAGCCAGGAGCTCGTGCGGCCTGTGCTCGCTCGCGGCTCCGCGGACTCACCTCAGTCGGTTGGCTGATCTCAAACAGGTCGAGCCGGTTGGCGTTCCAGTGGTTGATGATGTCGGCGAGTTTCCGCCGCTCCTCCTCTCGGCTCCCCGTCATTTTCAAATCCCGACTAATTCTAGTCAAGCCGGAGAGAGAGAAACAATTTGCCCTTTTCCTCGATGGTTCGGTTTTATCCACTCAAACGGGCTTCTAATCCGACGACCTGAAATAAAAGTAAATCTGTTGCACCCAGAATCTGGGCTTTCAAACGCGGTTTCTGTGGTGAGTGTCGCTCTTTCCCGCAGTCGCCGGTTAATGCACCTCAGCCCTATCGTCAACCGCTTCTACTGTTTCCGCGTTCCCTGCTCTCGTTTGTCTTATCGCGCTCCGTGCGCGCTCCCTATGGCAAAGCTGTGGGACTGACTGACTGGAGCTGTGCGCGCGCCCCCATACTCCACACAAAATTCACGCTGACGGGTACGCGCATAGAAACAAATAGTGCCAGGCACTTACTTTTCTCTCCATTCAAAGTACTTTATTGTGTTCCCGGATGTCGTTTGGTTAAATAAATATATATATATATATATATATATATATATATATATATTATATTTAGTTTTATTTTAATCTTAAAAAAAATAAAATAAATAAATATATATATATAATATAATATATATTTATATTTATATATATATATTTTTTTTTTATATATATATATATATATTTTTTTTTATTTTATTTTTTTTTTTTTTTTTTTAAGGATTAAAATAAAAATAAAAAACTATAGATAGATGCATTTGGAGGTCACAATGCTGCTCAGTCAAACAGTGTATAGTAGACCTCACATGGCCAGCTGTGCACATCTGCAAAGCAATCAGCTCAATAAAGCAGGATGATCCACCATATAAAACTAATTCATTATGAATCTGTTACATCATCATAGACTCTGTTCCTTTGCGTATTCAAAAAGTACTTATTTTAATACAATACACTAACACTGAAGTTTGCAAAGATTTTTTTCTAAATTAGTGGTGCTTTCCAAGATTTTTAGAATAATTTAGAATAATATAAGAATATAAGATTTTTTCAAACCCCTTGTCCCAAAGTATTAAACATTATGTAACTCATCCCGAACCATGTGGCTAGTCTGAGTGACTTACCTACTAACATTCTTCAGATGATGTGAAATACTTTGGTTAGTAAACTAAATGAGGGTAACATGTTAACACAGCACAATGACCGAAACGAAAAAGCATCTCTCATTTACATTGTGTCTGGTCTCAGTTTTACAGTGCTGTAAGATTCTGTCTAGTGCTGCACTTTGGTGGTCTGGAGAGCCAGACATCAATTGTCCATTTGAAGGGCAAATTAAAGAGAAGATAGAGTGGCGAATAAATCATCATTTGCTATCTAACTGATATGTGCTTGTGAGTCAGCTTTCTTCACCTCAATCTATTTCATATTGACGCAGATCCTGGGGCAGAAACTGACAAAGCACAAATGGACAGATCTTATTAAAAGAGCTGTAAGTGATTCTTCTGAATATAACACACGACTACTTGACAAATATATCACTGAACTATGAGTCCTGGGAAATCAGTATAGATAGACTGTAAATAATCAGAAAACTAGCCTCTCTCCATAGATTATTTTAAGTTTTCAGGCAAAATATACATCCATTCTAATGTAATATTTGCAATTTATATAGAGAGATGGAATATTAAATAATTATATAAATAATTCAAATAAATGAATTGCCGTTGAACGCATTGATAAAACTGAAACATTTGTTAGTGCATCTTATACATATTGTCGCTCAAGAAACACACTGTAAAAAAGAATTTTTGGTTTAACTTTAAAAAAAAAAACTTAAAATTTTGAGTTCATTGAAATAAAAACATCGAGTTAATACAATGAAAACTGTTGGTTTAATCAACAGTAACTCATTATGTTATCTGAACCATGTTAAATATTTAAGTTGATTTGACTAAAGAAAAAAATGTTGTGATAACAAATCATGAAAATAACTTTTTACAGTGCAGTTACACTTATAATTTCATAAGAAAAAGGTTTCCTCTGTTGCTCACATCCTTACATCCAGTAAATAATTTCCCTGCCTCTATATTATGCGGTGATCTGCAGTGGTGAGGTCATAAGCAAATCACAGTGTCTCAAGCTTCAATATCTGTGGTAGAAACAGGAAGTTGTGAGAGGCAAAGCAATATGGTTTCCTGCTGCGGTTTGTAGAGCCTCTTTTTAACACCGGTTTTATTTTATCTCCCTCTTCCACTGCACACACTTACTTTAAAGCTGAGGTTTAAGACTGAACTTTGAACTCAGAAATGTTCTTACAGACATCTGAAAGCACTTAGAGGATCCTTATATCTGCTACCTTCTTCTGCGATAAGAATAGGTATTATACCGTTCAGAAACGAAAGCTCATGATCTGTGCTCTTGCAATAAAAGCAGAGGAATGTTCATGCTGCAGGGTGGAGGGGGAAGGAAGGTGCAAGAAGGGCAACATCCTGCATCCTGATCCCTCCTGCTGCCTCGCATATATTATCTCATTACATTCATGTACACAATTAAGCATCACTGACATCAGAAAGACGATACTGTATGTTGTCATGTCAGCTCTCTAATTGGAAGTGATATATTCATAAGGATATTTTACACACGGGATAAAATTGTAGTATATTTTAGCATATTATTATATTAATATAGTGGCCAAAAATTATGTCCAACCTAGGAAAATGGACATCTTTATTTAAATGTTATTAAAAAAAATTTTAATCATATTACATAATTGTGCTTAGAGTCAATTGTGATAAAACATGCCAAATTGTGCAGACATAATTTTTGCCTGTTGTGTCATACAAAAAAAATATGAATAATGCATAGAACCAATGAAGTATGAACAACGGATTATGTTAGTAAATGTATGCTTTTTGCAAAATGAATGCTATGCATTTTGTTTTGCATAGTAAAATAAAATGTCCAGCTGTAGTTTGCAAAATAATTTTGTCAAATAAATACCATAACCAAGTTTTGTTGTTCCTTAATGTTTAAGTTTGATCATTTAATCGAACTTGTAAAGGTCATAAAACACAAGTATCCCCTCCGGACATCACTTTTGGCCACTGTGCTTTACATATTATACATTTGTATATTGAGCAAAACCATAAATATAAGAATACTAATAAAGCTTTGCTCGATCTACATTTTTCACCTACTGAATATTTCACTGAAGTAAAACTGTGCTAATGCTGTTGCATGTTGATATTACTGTAAATGTGTGGTGCTTTTCTTACTTGCAAACCCAGGCAAAATACAATGTTCAGAAAAGTTACTCTTTAGGGACAAAAATTGAAAGCAGCTGTTACTAAATATGACACACCCTGAGCTTTTCCGGAATATCATCCATGATTTAACTCCATCTCTTTTTATATCAGCTTGCACACAATGGTAATGCATCACATTTCCACATTAAATATTTCATGGGACCGGAAAAACATATTGTGCATTTTAAGTAAAAATACTAAGAGCATAAATGCATTCATCTGTTTTAAAGGGATAGTTCACCCCAAAATGAAAATTTTGCAATCGACTCACCCTCTAATGTGCCAAACCTGAATGAGTTTCTTGAAATCTGAACACTAAAGAAGATTTTTTGAAGAATGTTGGTAACCAGAATCGTATTTTTCTTCTTACTATGGTGCCGTCAACTGTCTTGTTACCAACATTCTTCAAAATATCTTCTTTTGTGTTCAACAGACCAAAGAAACTCATACAGGTTTGGAACAACTTGACATAAATGATGACAAAATTTCATTTTTGCATGAACTATCCCTTTAACTGTGAAAAAAAAAAATCTTTATGATTTTATGCTTTTGTTCCCTTAATTTTTAAAGATAAAACTATATAGCAGAAGTAGTTCACCAGTATTTCCAGATAATTATTAAGGTTAATAGGCATTTGAACATTCAAAAGTTTGACGGATGATCATCCAACATTGAACTGTGTTTGCTGAGCAGCACCTCAACTTGTGTTGCTCAGCAAAACTCTTTATTGACATAACTGTCTGTTACCACATGTCTGCAAGCCTGTGGTCAGAGGGCCGCTTTTTCTATCATGGGAGATGAACTGCATTCGGAATTTCTTACATTTGCACATAACGGGCTAAAGAACACAAAACATGCCATTAATGTAGTCAACAGGGCTGGGTAGGTTACTTTTAAAATCTATTTCACTACAGATTACAAAATACATGCTTTAAAAAGTAATTTTTAACGTATTTCATTACATTACCCAAGTTTAGTAACTTAATCTAAATACTTTAGAATACTAATAAGTGTGGAACAAACAGAAAAAAGGTAATTGCAAGTTTTTATCTCACAATTCTGACTTTTCCCCTCAGAATTGTGTGATATAAAGTTGCAATTGCGAGTTATAATGTCAGAATTATGAGATATAAACTCGCAATATTGAGAAAAGTCAGAATTATGGCATTTAACTCACATACTACATTCACAATTGCAAGAAAAAAAGTCAGTATTGCAAGTTCATATCTCCCAATTCTGACTTTATAACTTGCAATTGTGAGTTTAAATCTCGCAATTCTGAGAAAAAGAAGTCAGAATTGTGAAATGCAAACTCTCAATTGTGAGGGGAAAAAACAAATTGTGAGAAAAAGATGCAGTGATCTTTTTTACAATTATAAAATGACTCACAAACAACTATCACAAAACATGAAAACTGTCGAAAACATGAAACTTAACTCTTTTTCAGACTGTCAGAGTCAGAGAATCACCAATTGCTGTTTAAATGACATTAAAATTCAAAGTAATCACTTTGGTAATCTAAAATACTTTTCAGATGTAATTGTAATCTGATTTTTTAAAAATGTAACTGTAATGAAATACAGTTACTCAAATTTTGTATTTTAAATACGTAACTAAGTTACTTGTATTTCGTTACTCCCCAACCCTGGTAGTCAATGTGAAATGTTGTCAACCCATTTTACATCCATATTGTGACAATTTTGAAGGAAACAGAATGTTCATATCATAATGACTCATTTAAAATAACACCAGACATCTGTATTTTACCTCCAGGTGCTCCAAGTTACACATGACTTACCCAGAGCCAAAAGTGTTGAAATGGACAACACAATAAGAAACATCTCTGCTTTGTCTCACTGATCCTCCAAGCCCATCTGTAAGTCATTGAATTCAAACCCAATGAGACTACCCACCATCTTCTACTCACGTACATCACATTTTCACTCTCACATAAGGTGACAGACATCAAGCTCTATTTTGAGGCCTAAGAAAAAGACAGATCTGGAATAAAACTTCATTCATATTTGGTGTCCATGCAGTGGAGTCAAAGCTTACGTTGTATTTAACAGTGTGGAGGAATGTGATGAAGCATTTGACACTGTCAGCATATTCGGCAGAACTATAATTACAAGTTCATCCTGCTTTAGTTGGCAGAGTGCAATATTTGTGCAGTTTTATGACAAATTATTTGGCTGTTGTAAACTATGTGTAAAGCTTTGTACATTTTGTCATTTAACAGACAAGACTTAAGCTAGTCTTGGACTAAAATGCATTTTTGAGCTGTTTTAACTGAATGTAACTTGCCCTTAAAATATGTCAGAGTCATTGTTTTGTTTCAAGATGCCATAATTGAAATAAGGGCTTATCCTGGCTTAATCTAAGCCCTGTCTGTGAAACAGGGCTATAATGTGATATGCCTCAACATAACAATATCTAACCACCCATTTTTACAAGATAATTTGATTGCTACATGTTGCAAAAACGCACAAAAAATACAGCCAGCAGCAATCAACAGCACATTACTAAGTGAAATGGAAAATAACAAAGCACTTTTTTGGACTATACAACTCAACAATAGTAACCCAGCTAACAGGGAACGTTCTCAAAACGTTCTGGCAAGGTTCTCTCAAAGTTATGATCAAATTCTTCCAGTAAAGTTAATTTAATGATCAAGTTATCTAGTTATGAGTTATGTGGCTTTTAATAATGTTAGCACAAAAATGTTATTTATACATTTTATTCTGGAACGTTTTAGTTGGACATGTTTTTGAAACATTCCAGAATGTTCACAGAACAATCAAAAGTAACGTTCCCATAAAGAGCTTTCAGAAATAAATCTTATATTTGTTAGCTGCGAACACACATACACAACATGCCAATTTACAGCGAAATATAAACCCACAATCAAACCAGTTTCACAGTTTTAGCAGCGAGGAATCAGATCAAACTTACTCTGATTTGACCCCCGTCGTAAAGCATGCTGGGTGACATGCAGCGCCACAATACTGTTTTGTTTCTAACAGAATTCACCTTCATTTTTAGGAGTGGCTCACAAGGCCTGTTGGGAAAACATGCAGTTTACACAGCTGTCCCACACATCCTAATGATGATGAATATTTCCATCACACTGGAAACTGGTTTCATTTGTGTTCCTTTTAGTGCTCTTAAAGGCCAAATCCAACATTAGCAATATTCAATAATCACACTCAAACAAAATACATTATTTTGGGGGGAAATTACAGCTAGAATGTGGCCGTTTACTGATCATTCTGTTTCTATTTTCTTTATTTTCCAAATATATCAACACAAAGACGATAAGAACTAAAACTATCTAGGTAAATTCAGCATGGCAGAATGTTCAACAATTAATATAAGGTTACCATGCATAATATAATATAATATAATATAATATAATATAATATAATATAACATAATATATTGTAATATAATATAATAGAACATAATATAATATAATGTAATATAATTTAATATAATATAATATAACATAATATAATATAATATAACATAACATAACATAACATAATATAATATAATATAATATAATATAATATAACATAATATATTATAATATAATTTAATATAATATAATATAATATAATGTAATATAATATAATGTAATATAATTTAATATAATATAATATAATATAATGCGTCATTGCATTAAATATTTATACTTTATAAAACAGCAAAACAGCTCAAATGTTATTAAAATTACTGAAAAAATTCATACATAAAATGTTTTTACCTGAAATCTTGATGTTGGAATAAAGAAGCTCATGTACATGTCATTCAAACCGTTTAGCCAAAAAAAAAAAAAAAAAAAAAAAGTCGCATTTGCTGTGTAAATGCTGCTGATTTAAAAGCCATGGACTCATGTGTCAGTTCCGTGGTAGTGCCCGATCAAAATTTCAAGGCTGATTGAATGTAAAAACCTTCAGTGTTGAGGTAAGGTAGCACAGACTTCCTAAGCTAACAACCAAATGGTCGCCAAATTGGAGCAGCGCTCCAGTAACTGACACAAATTGCCAGCTCTTGGCCTGTGATATAGTGTTCTGCCGGCACAGCTGTGTTTGATATTAGTGTGGCTTTACAGTGAGACAGCAGAGGCCTCGGCGCCCACAGAGCCAGAGGAAGTCTTCAGGGGAAGAGTCTGCTCTCTACAGCTCCTTTTCAACCCACTTATTTAGTGCAGATAGAGGCGGTGGGCAGTCGCCTCCAGTCCCTGAGGATGCGCTCTGGCACGGAATGCCGTTTCCGTGGCGATGGCTTGGCAATGGGGAAAGCTTCACCTCATTGAGCCTCGGTTCTTGTCAAGTGGCAGACGTCTCCGCATCTGCTTAGCCGTCTACACAAAAACAGAGAACCCTGCTAGTGCGCTTTTATGAGAGGCTGCTCCACGCTGATATAATTCAGTTTACATGGGACAAACAATAAGTCCCTCTATCTTACATTCAACTGATGTCAGTTGAATCGGTCTGAAGAGGACCAGTAGAACCATAAAACATGATGGGGGACGATTCATGAGCAAGTGAATGAGAAATGCCTTGAAGTTGCACCTGTTAATTGCATTTACCATAGCAACCGGTGCAACTTTTGCATCTGTGGTGTTTAAGAGAGAATTACCACCCACACACACACACACACACACTCAAGCACAGCTGAAAAAAATCCATCTAGCAAACCAGGGTTTACATTTTAGCATCTGATTAGTTTACTGAAACAGCCACAAACATTAAGGTTTCACTCATTTGGCATATTGAATTCCTATTTCAGGCTTTTCGATCTGAGACAGGATAATTTTGAGCTAATTTGTCTGGAGTGGAAGTCGAAAAAGTGCAGTATGTTGCATGCCAAAAGAATTTGTTTCTCACTGAAAGTTTTAAATGAAGTAATGACCATCTAGACATAGGGGGAATCTCACATTTAGAATGCATGACTGAAGATTGAAGAAAGAGTTCAGCCAAAACTTTTCATTTTGTCACCATTAATTCAGCCAAGCAGGGCTTGATGCTTTCAAGCTTCAAAAATTATACAAAAGCACCATTTCATAAAAGTGGTCAGCATGACTAATGCACTGTATTCTAAGTCATGTGATGGATTTGTGTGAACACACCAGATTTTATTCTTAATTTAGCCCTGTTTACGCAATTTCTGTCATCAATTGCTCACCCTCGGAATACAAATTAAGATAATGAGTCAGGGTTCGGACGTGGAACACGGGAGCCTGTACTACGTCAACTGTGTATGACAACAGTTCAAATTGTTAAATAAAGTCGTTATTGTTTTGTTTTTGCGCACAAAAAGTATTCTCGTCGCTTCATAACATTATGGTTGAACCACTGCGGTCACATTGACTAATCTAACAGTGTCTTTACTACTTCTCTGGACCTTGAATGTGGTAATTACGTTGCTTTCAATGGGAGATAAAAAAAACCTCTCGGATTTCATCAAAAATATCTTAATTTGTGTTCCGAAGATGAACATAAGTCTTACGGGTTTGGAACCACATGAGGGGGAGTATTTCTTTTTGGGTGAACTAACCCTTGAAGATGCGTTTTGTTCGATCGGATCACAAGTCGACGAGGCAGACACATTGCCGTTTACCACGTCTGTCCTGATTTCTTTGAGGGAAGGATCTGTGGACGTGTTTTTTCCAGATCTACCGATCTAAGGTACAAAATAAGCTTGTTAAATTTACATATGAACGTGACCAGAGAAGAAAAAACATATGGAGAGCAACAGGAGAGTAGGTGGTCTTTCAAATGCATTCAACCACATGAGCATCTATAATACGAAAACAATCCATTTTTCGACGAATGCGTTTTAGACTATCTCTGCAAGTGGTCGAAAGTTGATCAAAACTTTTTAGACCCCGTTTACGCCTTTATTTAGCATCGTCCACTTGTGATAACTGAATTATTGAATCAGTGAGTTGAACTCGAGCATCAAATGAGTCCAATTCATAAATGAATTATTCACACTGATTTTGTGAACTGGATGAACCAATTCATTGAAAAGATATGATTCAAATAAATAATTAAGTCATTCACAAATGAGAGATTGCTACTTCTTTCACAAACTCTCAAAAAGAGACAGCAGATTTTCAAACAATAAGAACTTCAAGGAACACATGACCAGAAAATGAAAATTCTGTCATCATTTACTCACCTTCATTTCATTCCAAACCTTTTTGACATTCGTTCTTCTGTGGAACATAAATATATTGAAAAACATTAGCGTTCAAAGAACATTCATTATATGCAAAAAAAACAAACAGATACTGAGGCATTTGTGAAAATACAGTATTCATTCCTGTTCGTTCGACAGAAGAAAGTCATACCGTAAATGATGACAGAATATTCATTTTTGGGTATCACTTTAAGAGAAAGTGTGATATATTTATAACTGTAATGGGGCATCCCACTGACAATTCCATGCAATTATTCACAACTCTTTGTTTTTTGCATCAGAGGTCGAAGGCTGGTAGATTAACTAAATCTTTTACAAACCCTCAAATTCCTCTGTCACTGAGCCGCCCTGGAATGTAGCGTTTGTATTTTGTCTTCATGGCCTCATGGTCCACAAACGCTGTCCTGACTGATAAAAAAAATGTACATTTTTTATTTTTGTGGAAAACAGAATTCTGAAAATAATCATGGACAAAGATATACAGCGATCAAAATTAACAACAGGAAGTAGGCAAGATAAAATTTGAATTATTTATTACCTGTGGGATCAGAACTGTTAATCAATACATTACAAAACATCATTATAAAAGCAATAACACATTACATGCTGTGAATATAAATTCTGTGCATGATAAAATATTCAGGGTAAAAGAGAGATACTTTTAGAAGATGCTAATGGTAGTGCTTAGAATTTTTGCTTCAATAATAGGTTCCCACCGGCTGTTACTTCTCTTTACAGTCTGCAGACAAAAGAAAGCTTGAGGAACACAAATTTCCCACAGTTCCTTTTCCCAATAGCTGCAGCGAGCGTCGACTGTAATTTGTCAGCCCAATTAAAAGGCCATTTTGGGAAGTAAGAAGGTGCAGAAAGCCACACTCTTTTCTCTACACCAAGCTGAAATAAAGCTGTCAGGACTGTGTGCTGTGAAGAGGAGCATAAGAAAAAGGGGGAAATGAATAATTCATGCTAGTTTTTTGTCACAGTTAAACTCCTTTTCTGTCTTATTTCTTTCTTCCTGACCTTGACACCACTCATTCAGCAGAAAATCCTGTATTTAACGCCTCGCACATGATCGCTAATGTCTTCTGTCTGTGTCATTCATGCAGGCCCCCTATCTGACTCAATTCTGAATCACACATGAACAGAAACAGCCATTGTAACTTTGTCTCATCATCACTATCACAGGTACGATAAGACAATGTTTGAGACAATGGGTTTCGCATCTAAGCAGATGAGAGATATTCATTCATTCGAATGAATGCTCATAGAATTTCATTCATAATTTGGAACCGAAAGAATAACATTAGAATTAAATTACACTATTTGAGGCCTTTTGATATGTTCCAAATTATAATTGAAATAGCAATGCATTCGTTTTCTTTAGGAAACCTAAAGGCAGGGGTAAATCTACACTTAAAATGACCTCCATTTGAGTCTCTAAGGATACAGACAGCTTTTATAGCCCATGTTAATTCATTTCTGCGGTCAGTTCCACCTCACGTACAGTAAAGTAGGATTCGTTCGACAATTGGATGATTCTGTAAATCATTATTTCCACATGCGCTATCAAGGCATGGTCACATGTGTTAGTCGTAATGCATCACAAGTAACGCGATTTTTGTAATCAGATACTTTTTTCAAGTATCTAGTACACTGTAAAAAATTACCGTGATTTTAACAGTAAAAGACCGTGAAAATGCTACGGTGAAAAACTGTTAAATGGTTAACAGAAAGAGTCCGTACTATATATGGTGAACTAATAAATCTAACCGTACATTTAATGTGATTTTACAGTTAAATTTACAGTTTTTGGAAGTGAAAAAGAACAGGTCATTGTATAATTTACAGTAAAAAAAAACATAAATTGACTTTCCCAGAATTCCCTGCTTTACTCATCAAATTTGATGTATTTTTGTTGAAAAAACTGTTTCCTCTTAGCTTTTTCTAACCAGTTATGTACATTAGGGTTTTATGACACATCTAATGTTGTGAAATTAAAGTTAATTAATGCATTTTTTATATTTACATTTTAATGTCATGTGTGTTACCATGACAGTGTTCAGTATTTGTGTGAATGCAGCTTCTATATATTAGTATTTACCTTCACAAATCAGTGTAAAAACTGCTTGTGATGAACTTTGGTTTATCATGTGACTCTCATCACTGCTGTGTTTGATGGTTGTCATGTGTATTATAAAGATACAAAACAGATATTCTTCAATAGGTTGGCAAATTAACATTATATCAGTTAATGAAACACGGTATTTTACTGTAAATTTAAATCTGATCCGTATTTTTTACAGTAAATTTCTGACAACCACAGTTGCTGTTTTTACCATAAATTTAACAGAATTTACAGTGTACAGTACGATTACTTTTAAATTTACAACAAAATATCTGAGTTACTTTTACAAATAAGTAACGAACATTTTCCAATTTATTGACTGACACCTCTCCAATCCCCATATTGAGCGAAATTGGGAGTAAGAGTCAGAGGCGTTATGTGCGCGGTGTGAACATCATGGTTATTGTTCTACGCTAAATATGAGTGTTTACTCATCTCACTAGCACAAAAACAGATTCATAATTCCTCAAAATGAATAAAAACAGTGAACTCAGAATATTACTCAAACCTGCAATAATTAAACAGAGCAAAGAGGACATCGACGAGACAGAGCAAGTTACGTGATATGAAACAAAGTCTCAGCTTTCAAATTCTGTCATTTTTACAGTAAAATTCAAACCCCGTTTTGTTGCTCTTTAATGTGGTGTGACAGATCGCTGGAGCACCTCAGTTCAAGTGGCATGTGAATCGATCTGTCTTCCTATTTATTACCAGCCATTACCAGCACAAAATAGGCTAAACTAAAAATGAATGAACATCAGAAGGTATGTTCAAAAATATCGTACAGCTTACCGAAATGTAATCGTTCAATGAGTGTTTTAACTGTGTAAAGAAACAGCTTGTGACCAATATGTCAAGTAAAACCAATAAATGACCATATAAGATATTAGTTGGCTAGAAAAACCTCTAAAGAGGATAATTTTGATAAATACTTGCACTATATTACACATTTATCATATTTTGACACTTACATCATAAAAAATATTAGCTATAACAGTAGGCCTATTATAAAATCACATTGTATTAAATGTATAAGAATGAGTTATTAATTTTAACCTTTAATAATAATACTAGCTGACAGGTTTCCCTCTGTGTTCAAAGCATTAGTTGAGAGTGATTTGTTTCCTTGAGGAGAATTAACCAGTATTTACTTAAATAATACTTAACTAAAATTAACTAATAAAATAGCTTGATTTGTGGACAGACCAATTTCGAGGCTTGAAATCTGATTTATCTCAACAAATAGAAACCCTCAACCTCTCCCTTCCTGTCTTTCTCTCATTTTGGAAGATGAGGTTAGGGGAAAACAGGGAGGACTGGTGGTGAAGCACACACATGTCATCGTGAGCCGTTTCAATTTTGCTAAATAAAGACATTTTTGTTGGGTGTCAGCATCTCTGTGCCATTGTGCATTGTGCTGGGACCAGCAACAGAAAATGCCCTCCAGATCTACATCCACATCAGCAAACAGCAAACAATGGGCACCCTGCGAATGACTCACGCCTGTCATCGGTAGCTATCAGCAGGAAAAACCCGTCTGGCCTGCTGAATCACACACATACAAAGGAAAACAAATGAGGTTGTGTGGATCATGGAAACCTGGTGGCAAATGTCAGAATGCAGCGAGCGCCAGCGCCTCCTAGCATTAGAATCACATCCTGCACTCCTCTACTCTATTTACAGTACATGCTTTCGGATGTCTCAGGCTACGACTCCAGCAGGAAGTTTCTGAATCAGTACAGTAAAGATCTCTTTTAAGTCAACAGGAAATAAAACAGATTTCTGGATGGATTTTTTTTTTCTCATGAAATATTTACTAGAAATACACCACATTACAGTTGTAAAATTAGTTACACATTGACTTTAAAGGGTTGGTTCACCTAAAAATGAAAATCCTGTCATTAATTACTCACCCTCATGTACACCCGTAAGACCTTCGTTCATCTTCAGAACACAAATTAAGATATTTTTGATGAAATCCAGTGAGTCTCTATTGACAGCAAGATAATGAACTCTTTCAGATGCCCAGAAAGACACTAAAACATATTTAAAACAGGTCATGTGAGTACAGTGGTTCAACCTTAATATTATAAAGTGACGAGAATACTTTTTCAAGTCAAAGTTAAAGTCTACTTTATTTTCAATTCTGCCATATATACAGCACAGACATACAGTGAATTGAAATTTCGTTACTCTCAGACCCTAGATACATACAGGTAACATTAACAATAACAACAACAACAACAACAAAAAAACAAAATAACGACTTTTCAACAATATCTAGTAGTGGTACACTGCTTTGAAGCTTTACGAATCTATTGTTTCGAATCAGTGGTTTGGAGCGCCAAAGTCATGTGATTTCAGTAAACGAGGCTTCGTTACGTCATAAGTGTTTCGAAATTTCAATGGTTCACGTGATTTTGGCAGTTTGATATGCGAACCGAATCACTGATTCGAAACAAAAGATTCGTAAATCTTCATGAAGCAGTGTTTTGAAATCGGCCATCACTAGATATTGTTGAAAAGTCGTTATTCAGTTTTTCCGGCGCACAAAAAGTATTCTCATTGCTTTATAATATTAAGGTTGAAGCACTTTACTCACATGAACTGTTTTAAATATGTTTTAGTGTCTTTCTGGGCATCTGAAAGTGTTATTATTGTCTTGCTGTCAATAGAGACTCACTGAACTATTGGATCTTAATTCTGAAGATGAATGAAGGTCTTACGGGTGTAGAACGACATGAGGGTGAGGAATTAATGACAGGATTTTCATTTTTGAGTGAACGAACCCTTTAATATCTCAGTTGTCTTTACTCCAGCAATCTCATGCCGCCTAATTTTCAAAAGAGATCTAAATCAGTCTCAAACTTTGCTCAGTTATGTCAACACCCCAAAGTTTTCAGATTTTTTTTTAAATTTATACTGTCAATAATAGTGTGTATTTTTATTTCTCCAAAGGAATTTTAGAAGAAACATCTGAGATAACTTGATACGTAGACGAAATATACTTTAACTCCATTAAGTTTGACGAGCTGTGAATGAGCTGCAACTTTTGAGCAATAAAAATTCCTCCAGGTGAGCAAGTGTATTCTCCTTGACGTGGTTGCAGATTTATATATTTGTATTTCAGTCTCTCGGTTGATCGGCCCATGGAGAGTGTTTTAACTTCCCGGAGGATAAGACGGCTACACTGCGGCATGAATGTCTGGCATTCCTTAAGGGATTTGTACAAGAACAGGAGGCTTGAGAAAGGGGGGAAACGCAGACAAACTCCCACAGAGGCACTGCAAAGTTAGAGAGTGTGTAGACAATATCTCCCTCAGGTACTTTAACCTCGTCTGATATCTCGTCTTGAGCATATTATTCAACAATTTTATTTAACACTACACACATGTTTTCAGTTCATGCATTCCCAGGGAATCATACATATGACCTTGTCTTTGTCATTATCTAAATATATGAAAGTCATTACATTTTATAACAAATGCAGTTGACTCTTCGCAAAGACCCGCCCCATTTAGTTACTGTTGCTTTGTCCGACAAGCCATGCGCTCTCATGCCACACATCATGTTCTCAAGCAGTGAAAAATGCAAAGAGGACACTGACAACGCGTCGACAGACATATGAAACAGTTTTATATCTAATATATTGTAATTTTTAAAAGAAGTTAAAACAATAAATAGCGTATAGTGTCTCTTTAATGTGTCGTGACAGATCGCTGTAGCTCCTTCAAGCGGCTCGTGAACCGATCATCTCTTCATACTAGTTCATTTATAGCATCAAATAAACATGAATGAACATCAGAAGGAATGTTGTTTCAAAGACGCGAGTACACACAATTTTTCAAGTTCACCAACATTAATCTACTAACTCCCCTGAGTGCTTTGTCTGACAAAATGGCGGATTCAGAGTTATGATTGGTTAGATTGCCTGTCAATCAAACTGTTTGTGAAGGGTCAATTGACAACCTAATTGTTGTTTATTATAAAGAAAAAAGCACAAGCTCACGTTTAACGCCAAACTTTTAAAGTTTGTTAGGGCTGAAATGATCAAGCAATAGAAATACTGTTCAAAATTAATTATTTGGATACTTTCTCTGTGTTATTGGAACATGTTCATATAGTAGTTATTGTGATAAATGTGGTTACTCTGCTAGGGCACCTGTGTGAGCCTTAGGGGAACTGACTTCCACTAGAAATCACCAAAAACATCCCTCTACATAAAGGTCCTCTGCCCAAGATGTGTTAAACACTGACCTCTAGTGGTAGAACTGGTAAACGCCACATCCAGAACGTCTTTGGGTGTTAGAATAGTATACATACTACTTTTATGATTCGGTAGAATATAGTATGCATATCATGTTAAAGCCATTTAACGAAGCAATTGTCATTTTTATAAAGCTATGTAAGAGAGGGGGCAGGAAGTCTGTCAGTCAGTTCAATTAACACTAACAGACGCAGGAACTGAGAGGCAGAAGGCCCGTGTTTATGCCTGCAAGAGTTCCATGCTTGTGCTGTGTGTACATGGTTAGGTGCTATCATTAGACCACAAACAAAAGGGCACACGTTGACGAGTGTTGTTACTGTTAACTAAAACTATTAAAGAATATTTTGTGTTTATTGAATGAAACAAAATATAAATATTAGATGAAAAACGTTGGGTTTAGTCACCCAAAAATTAATCTTTCCAAACCCATAAAGTCTTTCCAAACCCATATCATGCTCAAGTAATCCAAAAAATAATTTTGGATAAATTTTATTTACAAAATATTAATATCCAACGCGCGTTCACGAGGACGCATGCGTGTCTTGTTGAATCGAGAGCAAACTCGCGCGTCAACACAACACTCATGCGCACGTGTTCGGAAGAGCGCCAACACGTGTGTATTGACGTGAGAGGAGTCGTTTTTACACGAAAGGGCCTTGGTTATTAATATTTTGTAAATAAAGTGGTAAATGTATAAGAATGTGTGTGTGTGTGTGTGTGTGTGTGTGTGTGTGTGTGTGCAAACAAAGCTCTCGCGTCGCTTCATAAAACTGAAGTTAAAACAATGGAGTCACATAAAGAGGTAGTTGCCTATGGAGGACCAGGAGTGACACATAAAAATAAAACGAAGAATCAATTAATTAATTTAATAATTCACACATAAAAATGTATATAAATAAATCACTTTTATATAGGCAAATAAATAGATATATTTAAAGTTGTTTATTTAATTCCTGTTTTTAAACGTAGATTAATAGAACAATAAAAAATACATTTGTAAATCATTTTAAATCGCTTTTTAATCGCTTTTTAAAAAAGGATTTGCCAAATCCTTTTCTTTATCCATTTGTCAATCGAGTGCTAAAATGCCATTGGACAGTACACACGTGGGAGCAACCAATCAGCTTTCGCCTCAATTTGAAGAGCCGACCCTCTCTAGAAGAGTTTGAGCATCGCGATCATGCAAAATGTCAGGCGAATCTGAACGTGTTCGGAGAGGTTATAATGGTTTTCGTCGGACTGTCCTTAGCGACACAACAATACATCCTGCTGTCTCTTCTGCCGGTACATCCAACGACTGGTGTTGTTCGAGAACGCTTGGAAGCTCAACCATAGCGTGAGGGCCGCGGAGTCGCTGAATGACCTCAAACTGAACCCAAATCCTTCCATTTATTGTACAACCACAATTATCTGCGGCGTTAGCCGCGTCTTCCCTCAACTGAAAAACTCTTTTACATATAAAATGATAATCGAGAGGAGAATTTCTTTCGCAAAAATCAGCTAAAGCTAACAAATCATCTACAATACTTCTAAAAACACATTTAGCTTCGCTTGACATTTTGCGTGATCGAACTCTTCTAGAGAGGGTCGGCTCTTCAAATTGAGGCGAAAGCTGATTGGTTGCTCCCACGTGCGTACTGTCCAATGGCATTTTTGGCACTCGATTGACAAATGGATAAAGAAAAGCGTTTGGCAAATCCTTTTTTAAAAAGCGATTTAAAAAGCCATTTAAAATGATTTACAAATGTATTTTTTTATTGTTCTATTAATCTACGTTTAAAAACAGGAATTAAATAAACAACTTTAAATATGTCTATTTATTTATACATTAAAAAAAGATTTTTTTAATTTATTGTTTTATTGGTCTATTAAACTACATTTAAAAACAGGAATTAAATAAACAACTTTAAATATGTATATTTATTTGCCTATATAAAAGTGATTTATTTATATACATTTTTATGTGTTAATTATTAAATGAATTAATTGATTCTTCGTTTTATTTTTATGTGGCACTCCTGGTCCTCCATAGTTGCCTAGGCTGTTAATGGAGTGGCAAAAGCTTTCAGATTTCATTTAACAACTGAAATTAATCATTTTCCTGTTTTCACTGTAAAGCTGCTTTAAAACATTATCTATTGTATAAAATTGCTGTGTAAAACAAAGGTAAATAAAGATTTAGCTACATATCAGCTACATATTTAGACCAATAAAAGACTGTGTTACTGTTAACTATCTATAGCACAGGTTAAATGGTCCTGAAAGAGTCACACTTGTCTTCCTCAAACCTGAATTTCATCTAGTGGAAATGTTTGCTACTGCACCCAAACAAAATCTTACTGAAAGCTCACTTTTTGAGACTTTCGCATACTAAATTGTGTATCCCACCATTGCTTTTTTTTCAGCTGCATGGTGTGATAAAGCCCAAGGCAAACAGGAGGTTGTTGGTTTGATTCTCACAAAGGGTGAGCAAATGAACCATTGTGCTCCTGAGCAAGACAGTAACCTCACTTAACCTTCTTACTGTGTACTGTAAGCGACTAGATAAAGTGACAATTGCAGTGGAAAATATGTATAAGAGACAAACACATCCAATTGTCTTTCTTAACGTTTTATTTCCTTGCAGTCATTTGAGTTGCTGCAGAGTGTGGAACAAAGAAGGGATGACTTCCTCCTACAGTTATATCTCTCTAACGTTCACGGTCAAAGTCTCTGTCCAATTGTAATTTGCTTTAGGATCATGTTTACCACATTCTATACCTTGGGTGTGCTCTTTTCTTGTCACATACATCTTTTCTTTAGGTCTCAATACCCTAAACAACATCTTATTTTTTATTATCCATCATGCAAACATAACACAATGACTCCAGAAGCATAATAGCATAGTAATGAAAAGCATACGTATTAATAAAATGAAATTTTCGGTAACACTTTGACAATTTGACAGTGTCATTGTTACAAATGTTACATGTAGTTACGGTCGTAATAACTATAAATGATGAATAATCACATGCAATTATCAATCTAAATCAAACCAAACCCAATCCTAAACCTATAGTAAGTACATGTAGTTACTTAATATTACTCAAATAAAATACTACTTAAATAAAGTGTAGCCAAATTTTCTTCTACACCCCTTACTGTAAATGATACGGCCTCTAATAAATTCTGAGGAAAGGAGTGAAACGCAGAGATAAAGCTGGGTGGAGTCATTGATGTGTAATTGCGACTTTCACCTCCCAGCTGTCAAGAAGTGATTGCATCGGTTTATAACATCACATGCATCACAAAACCTAATCCAGCTGCTAAAACACTATCTGAGTGGTGACTGTAAAAGGTGTGTCTGCAAAGTCATGTCACAATAAAAATGAATAAAAATCCTTGTGGCTATCATAGTCAATAAATCAAAGTCTTGCGAAGACTAAGCCATGCATGTGTAGTTAGGGTCAATATTTACAAAAGTACATTAAAAATGCATTAATAAAATAAATACATTTGGTGTAGCTTTTGATGTTTAGTTATGATACATGTTCTGAACATGCAACTAACATATTGAAATTCTACGTGTGCAAAGATGATTGATAACCAAGATCATTTAAATAAAGATACAGAGTGATTATTATATCCGACATATGTATTCCTGATAAACTATCAGACTTGCTCTATTTTTACTATTTAGGTCATGGTAAGTAACCCTTATACTCATTGGAAATAATAAAATCATGTCAAGTCATCAAAATAATCCTTATTATAGTTCACCCAAAAATGTAAATGTAATGTAAATAATGACAGAATTTTCACTTTTGGGTGAACTAACCCTTTAATATATAGTCACATACTTGTGCATTGCATTTTAGTTTTATACATATAATACATTTTAATGTGGAAGGGAAATAAGTAAGCTGAACTTTTGATGCTCTAGTTGAGTTGTATTTCTGTTTAACAAATATTTTCATTTTTTTTTCACAAAATGGACTGCATTTTGTTTTAGCAGGCAAAAACAGAGAATTGGCTTAAAAAAATATTGGTTTAATGAAAAAAAAACGTGTCCTTATTATTTTATTATAAGAATAAAAGCAGTAAAACATGTGAGGCAGTGCTATATTGTGGATTTACACTCTTAGAGGAAAAGGTTCAATGGAACCTTAAAAAGTGCTTCATATGGAACCTTTTTTGGGGTTCTCATCATGCGGTCATTTTATGGATTTTGTCTTAATTCATTTTTAATTTCAATTAAATTTATAATTAAAAAGCTTGTAAACATATGTTATCACTAGATAAAAATGGAAATAACCCATTAAAACATTAAAATATGGAGTCGTTTAAGATATTTCTCTTTATGTAGAACCTTTTTGTCATAATGGGTTCTTTAAAATTGAGTAGGGATCTTTATAGAAGAAGAGTGTGGAGAAAGATAAAGCTGCACACTATGGCAAGCCGTTTTGACTTTTATTCATTTTCAGGATATGAACTTGTGATATCAACAATTTCATTTTCACTAGTAACAACGTTAATTCTTGATATCAACAATTTAATTTCCACTAGTATAAACTATATTTCTTGATATCAAGAATTGTATTTTTACTAGTGAAATCTCGTCATAGGCTGCCATTCAAATTCTGAAAAATGAATTCCTTATATCAATATAATTTCTGATATCTAAAACGGCTTTCTTACTAGTAACAATCACATTCATGATATCAGAAATTAACATTTTTACTAGTAAGAATTGTATTCCTGAAATGTGAAACTGGAATTTCAAATAGAAAGAAATGAATTCTTGACATCAACAATTGAATTTGAATGGCAGCCTATGGCGAGATTTCACAAGTAAAAATACAAATCTTGATATCAAGAATTATAGTTTATACTAGTGGAAATTGAATTGTTGATATCAAGAATTAACGTTGTTACTGGTGGAAATCTAATTCCTGATATCAAGAATTAACATTTTAACTAGTGAAAATGCAATTGTTGTTATGACAAGTTCATATCCTGAAAATGAATAAAATTCAAAACGGCTTGCCATAGCACACCACGTATCATGCCTATCAACAGCCTTTAGCCGTCAATACATTCACAATATAGCATGACCTCTAGTGACTTCGTCACTCTCAGAAAAAAGGTATAAAATCCGTACCTTTTCAAAAAGTACTAATATGTATCATTTAGGTACTAAAATGTTTCTTTAAGGTACTAATATACTCCCTTTAGAGGTAAATAAGTTACAAATGTGTACCTTTTCAAAGGTACTGCTTCAGTTACCGCATTTGTACCTTTTTTTTTTGAGAGTAAACAGTCCAACATCATTTTTTATTATAGCAACAAAAGTTCAAGGTTTGTATATAAATAAAGAATACAACCTCATATATAAATAAATAGGATTTTAATTGCACAAAACATATGGGTGTGCATGGAGTAAACTATGCAATTAAAGGCTTTGGCAATCTAAACCAATAACATGGTTTATGTTGTTTTTGAAAGTCTGTTCATTGTGTTGTCATGGTAAATGACCTCAAGAAAGCATGAGGAAGTGGTTTAGCTGACTTCTGGTTAAAGATCTGGGCTGGTAACTGAAAGGTCGCAGGTTCAAACTATCCATTGGTTTACACTTAATCGGTTTAAACACTTTACAATAAGGTTTCATTTGTTAACATTAGTTAACTTGTACATTAGTAATGAACAGTACTTCTAAAGAATCCATTCATCTTGGTTCATGTGAATCTCAGCATTTATTAATATTACTATATTCAAGACCAAAAGTTGCATCTGTTGACATTAGTTAAAGCATGTGAACTAATGTGAACATGAACAATTTTATTAACTACATTATCAACAGTTAGTAAATGCTGTAAATATAGTTTGCTCATTGTTATTTCATGTTACAGTAGTTAATGCATTAATGTTAACTAATGATATTATTGTAAAGTATTACCAGTTTTAAATTCCTAAAATTAGTTCATACCAAGGTTTTGGCACTTGCACTCAAAAAATATTTCTGTCTAAACATAAGTTTTATGTAATTTAATTACATAGCAATTTTCCATCCATTTGGATTACATAGTTTTAACATAAACAAACTAATAAACTTAATGTGATTCATATTTTTCAGTCATATGTAAATGAAATAGATAAGATTTATGTAACAGTTCACAGAAAAATGCCCAGGTTAATTAACACTGTTGGTCATGTGTGTGCGCACTACTGAGTTAAAGTACCGTTGAAGCAGTGTCAGAGTTAATGAGATCATTAAGTGATGATTGAGCATTAATGATGAACACCTGCTGTTAACAAGCAGAATCACTGAAGGACAGAGAAACACAAGAACTACAACTGACTTCAGTCACAGCCTTTGATGAAATCAACTGAAGATAAAAGACATTTAATCTCTGACTATTCATATACTCAACTATTACATAAATCTTACCTATTTCATTTACATATGACTGACAAATATGAATCACATTAAGTTTATTAGTTTGTTTATGTTAAAACTATGTAATCCAAATGGATGGAAAATTGCTATGTAATTAAATTCCATAAAACTTATGTTTAGACTGAAATATTTTTTTGAGTGTGTGTGAACAAACACACAGACACAATCATGGACATGATTGAAAAAAATAGTCACACTTGTACTCTTCGCGGTCAAAAATAAATTGGAAACGAATATTCGAAGCAAATTTCATCTAGTGGAAACGTTTGGTACTGCGCCCAAACAAAATCCCACTGAAAGCTCATTTTTTGAGATATCAACCTCAAATTTGGAACACAACTTAATATTCATGGATTTCCCCAGAGCAAAACATGTTTTGGAAAATATATAGGCCTATTTTATATAAAAATTGACAATAGTATTTTTGTGCATTTTCCATAATAATAAACTTTTATTATTATTTTTAACTTTTTTCTTCACTTAAAGTTTTTTCATCTGCGTCATCTGATCATCTTCTTTAAAAAGAGACCAAACAAGCATTCAAGATTTATGACAGTTTAAGCTGGAAATTTCATGCTCAAAAAGTGGTTACTAGATAATAAATGCATTATAACTACTGCATAAATATAATTTAGTACCATAAAATTCCTTAAAAAAAATTTTTTTTGATAAAAAAATATTATCTAACTAAAATATAATACATTCATTTCATTGAAATAAACAAACTGTCATCTTTAACCCCCATAAAAGGTGCAACGTCGCCAGTTAAACAGTCTCTTGTTTGCAGATTCAGAGAGGACAAACTATGCAATAAAATCTGTCATTTAATTATATTACTGTTGAAATGTAGCACATGTCTTGGGTGACGTGACAACATTTATATCAGAATACACGTGAAATGTCAAAACAATAAAGCAATCGTCACACTGCCATGATAAAAAGTTTGAGTGGCAAGTTCTAGTCTCTTTTTATATTTTTTTATATCTTAGATCAATGTTTTGAGAACAGGAACATGTGTGCTTTTCCAACCTAAAATCCCTTGGGAAAAAAGCCAGTGCTAAAACAGTTTTTGTAACTGATAAGAGATCAGCAGTTTGTCTTTCAATGACCCCATCTTTAGTCATCTAAACTCTTGATGCTTTTATGACTGCATTACAATGAACTTTGTCCTGCATGTTCAGCGTCACTATATTAGTTCAGTGCGAATTTCAAATCAGTTTAGAAACGGTTTAGTTTCAATAGGACACATTAACTGACGCAATTGAAGCATTCGTAGGATTTCAAAATGAAAAAACTTACGAGCCGAACCACCAAAAATGTCCTTGTGGTTTCTTTTGGATTTTTGTTCTTATTCACAGCATATGGAGGACTGCAGAGTTTACAGGTAACAAATATAAATCAGAGATCATAGATTCCATATTCCTCTTTAGTACGTTGCTTTGGACTGCATTTGATTTTGTTGACATTTCTCATAATCAAATTGATCTCTAAATTCTTAGCATGATGATTGATGACAGCATAGGTTATAAAAAAAACGGTAATACTTTACAATAAGGTTTCATTAGTTATTTACTTTAGTTAACATGAACTAAGAATGAACAATACTTCAACAGCATTGATCAATCTTAGTTCATTTCAACATTTACTGATATGTTATTAAAATTAAATGTATTTGTTAACAGTAGTTAAAGCACTGTGAACTAACATGAACTAACATGACTAACATTAATAAAGATTAATAAACACTGTAACAAAACTATTGTGTATCGTTCATGTTAGTTAACTAATGTTAACAAATGATACCTCATTGTAAAAATAATATAAAATAACTAAAATTTGACCTAAATATGTACTCATAAATAGAACTGAAATATGATTAATTATAGGTATAGTTCATTGTTTTAACACATCCATTTACTATAGAGAGGAAGTTTGGGTGGGAAATAAGATTCAAAATGGTGAAATTATAGATAGCATTTTTATCTTTAAAATAATTGGAGAGGACAGAACAATACGCTATTGCTTTATTGCTCATAAATGAGTGTATCACTGTATTGATTTGTGGGTGTATTTATATTGGCATATTTGTATGTTACAGAGCAGTCTCAATGCGGAGGAAGGAATGGGCGTTATATCGCTCAGTGTCATCTATGGAGCCATTATTTTGTCCTCAATGTTTCTGCCTCCAATAATGATCAAAAATCTGGGGTGTAAATGGACCATCGTCATTTCTATGGGTTGCTATGTGGCATATTCCTTTGGAAACCTTGCGCCAGGCTGGTGCGTGCATTTCTCCGCCTTTTGTACTTGCTGATTTGTTGAACAATAGAAACAAATTGATGCACTGATTAAAAGCATCATAAAATGGAAGCTAGCACAAAATATAAGAAAAAAACTATTTAATTTATACTGTTCAGAAGTTTGGGGTCAGTATGATTTTGATTGTTTATGAAAAAAGTATCTCACTCAAAAAGATGATCAATTCAAGATTTGCACATTTCGATTAATATTAAAATTCCATTAAACTGAATTGAATAATCCTTACATATTTTTACATAAGGATTATTCAGTTCAATTTGATGGAATTTTAATATTAATTCAAGCATAGATCTTTAAAAAAAAGAAGCTTAAATGTGTTGTCATGGTGAAGTGATTAGAAATACAGTAAATCAGTAATATTCTGAAATATTATCACAATTTAAAATAGCTGTTTTCTATTTGAATTAATTTTAAAATGTAATTTATTCCTGTGATCAAAGCTGAATTTTCAGCATCATTACTCCAGTCTTCAGTGTCACATGATCCTTCAGAAATCATTTTAATATGCTGATTTGCTGCTCAAGAAACATTTATTATTATTATCAATGTTGAAAACAGTTGTGCCGCTTAATATTTTTGTATAAACCGTGATACATATTAATACACTTCAAAAAATAAGATATTAATAATTCAAAAGAACAGCACTTATTCAAAGTAGATTATAAATGTCTTTACTGTCATTTTTGATCAATTTAACAAATCCTTACTGAATAAAACTATTAATTTCTGAAAAAATAAATAAACAAATCTTACTAAACATTTAGAAGTTAAAGGTTCCGTTAGTTCAGTTTGGTTAGAAAAAAATCTCGTTACTGAAAAGTCTCTGAAATGATTTTGTTTCTGCAGGGCAAGTCTCATGACCACCTCTGCCATTCTGGGAATGGGAGGTTCACCTCTGTGGTCTGCAAAATGCACCTATCTCACAATAAGTGGAAACAGACATAGTCAGAAAGTCAACAAGAAAGGCCAAGATCTCATTAACCAATATTTTGGGATCTTTTTCTTCATTTTTCAATCTTCTGCGGTATGGGGAAACCTCATGTCATCTCTCATATTTGGCCAGGACTCTAACATAGGTACAGCTGAATTAAATACTTTGCCAGCGTCTCTGTATTTTGGTGACTGTACATGCACTGAGCGTTTATCTGTTTCTAGTCGAAGTCCCTGAGGAGAACCTGAAGTTCTGTGGTGTGGCAACATGCTTCGACAATTTCACCATCATTGGAAACTCAACCCGTCCAGCAAAACACTTAGTGAACACACTACTAGGCTGCTACATTGGTAGGTCATATTTGTGTATGACTGAAACATCAGATGTTTTGTGTATGCTTGTTGCAATATGACTTTTGAATGAAATTGTCATTTATATTATCCCCTGACAAATATGACAAAATATCTAGCTTAGATTATCTATCACTTTGTGTAGGCAACTAGAACTAGTCAGAACACATTAGAAACTACACAGCATCTATCAGAACCCCTTTGCATTGTGGTGCCATCTTTTGCATGGGCAAGCACCACCAAAAAATATACAAATTTAGTTTTCTTTACTTCTATAAAGGTCCAGTAAGGCTGTCTAACCTAGTGTTTTCTTGGTCTATGCAGGTGTGGGGGTTTTGGCCATGATTTTTGTTGCAGCATTCTTGGACGACATCGACCGAGATATGGCCAGAGAGTTTCGGAAGACCAAGGGCAACGTATCATTTTGCAGCACCTTTCTGGCTACCTTCAAGCTCTTGAGAGATCCCAGATTGTTGCTGCTCATCCCATTGACCATGTACAGCGGGTTCGAGCAAAGTTTCCTCTCTGGCGAATACACAAAGGTACTTGACCAAATACATGGAGCAGGGTCAAAAATGAAAGGGGGCTTGGACAAAAATGCGCCCAAAATTATAGATATGGGGGCAAAAATTGTCCCTGTATGCGTTCTTGTAATTAATATGAAATATTATGATATTATAACATATGATAGAGTTAAGCAAATGGATGCTCGACACAGAACTTCAGTGACCCGCTCTGCTGAAATCACTTTCCGGGAGCCAGAGGGTTTAGATGGAAAAATTTTATATTTAAAACATTAATATCTCATAGCATTATTTTGAGTAACACTATATTTTAAGGTGTTACACGTTACTGTGCTTACTATAGTAATAGCAGTAAATTATGCATAATTTCAAGTAACTAACTCTAAATTAAACCCTTACCATAACTCTACAGTATACTTCATTACATAAATGCATTTATGGCACAGTCTGTGTAAATACATCTACAGTAAATGCCACTTCAGACGCAAAGATGGATTTTATTTATACTCATTTTTTTTGATTGAGCTTGATCGCGTCTTATCCTAATTTAATTTATTGTTTAAACATTTACAGAATTTGGCATAAAAGATGACGAAGATGAGAAATGAGGTAGCAAAGTTCAGTTCATTTCGTAATGTGTTTATGATCCTCTTCCCCTGCAGAACTATGTGACTTGTGCGTTAGGAATACATTACGTTGGCTTTGTGATGATCTGCTTCGGTGCCGCTAACTCTCTGTGCTCATTTGCATTTGGGAGACTGGCTGAATACACTGGAAGAATCGCCCTCTTTTGCTTGGGTAATACATGAACAGGTCGACATATGGTTTAAGGTTAAACATGGTCTCTAGAATTTATGCTCATTCTGTCTTACTACACTTTCACAGCTGCACTGACAAACCTGGGCTGTTTTTTGGGTCTTTTGTACTGGGAGCCTCATCCAGACCAGCTGCCTGTGTTCTTTGTGTTTCCGGCCCTCTGGGGATTGGCAGACGCTGTGTGGCAAACACAAACCAATGGTGAGTGCTTCATACAACATAGTTTCCTATACAGTCAAATTATTGTTATGAATATTAAAGGAAAAGTTCACCAAAACATTTACTCACCCTCCAGCCATCCTAGGTGTATATGACTTTCTTCTTTCAGCCAAACACTATCAGAGTTATATTAAAGGGTTAGTTCACCCAAAAATGAAAATTCTGTCATTCCTCACCCTCATGTCGTTCTACACCCGTCAGACCTTCGTTCATCTTCAGAACACAAATCCGATGGCTTAGTGAGGCCTGCATTGAGAGGAAGATAATTAACCCCTTCAAATGCCCAGAAAGGCACCGATTCGAAACAAAAGCTCGCGTAGCTTCATAAGATTAATCAGAATCAGAATCAGAATCAGAAATACTTTATTGATCCCCGAAGGGAAACTCTTTGTCACAGCAGCAGCTCGTCTTTAAATCAGTGCACACAGGGAGTACTAACAAAGGAAAAATAAATACTATACACTATAATAAAACAGGTTAGAAAAAATAAATAAATAAATAAATAAATTAAGTAAGTATAAAATAAGTATAAATAAATAAAAATAAAATATAAGATAAAATAAGTAAATAAGTGTGAAGTACAATGGTTATCGGTTGAGAATGATAGTACGGTATAATAAGGAAAAACTGGAATATTGCACCGGGTAATAACCCAGTATATTGCACAATCATTTCAAGTACTGCCGAGATGTTATGATCAATGTCCAGTAACTAGGGTCATACAGACTCACACTTAGAGGAAGGAGTTAAAGAGTTTGATGCCCACAGGCAGGAATGACTTCCTGTGGCGCTCTGTGGTGCTTTTTGGGGGGATGAGGATGAATTGTTTGCCCAGTATGTTATGGAGTGGGTGGGAGACACTGTCCAAGATGGCATTTAGTTTGGCCAGCATCCTCCTCTCTGACACCACCGCCAGAGAGTCCAGTTCCACCCCAACAATGTCACTGGCCTTACGGATTAGTTTGTTGAGTTTGTTGGCGTCCGCTACCTTTAACCCGCTGCCCCAGCATGCAACAGCATACAGGATAGCACTGGCCACTACAGACTCATAAAACATCTTCAGCATAGTCCGGCAGATGTTGAAGGACCTCAGCCTCCTCAGAAAATAGAGGCGGCTCTGGCCCTTCCTATACAGAGATTGAGTGTTCTTAGCCCAGTCCAGTTTATTGTCTATGTGCACTCCCAGGTATTTGTAGTCCTCTACAATATCCACACTGACCCCCTGGATGGAAACCGAGGTCACAGGTGTCCTCTTGGCCCTCCGTAGATCCACAACCAGCTCATTAAGGTTGAAGCACTGTACTCTCATGAACTGTTTTAAATATGTTTTAGTATCTTTCTGGGCATCTGAAAGTGTTCATTGTCTTGCTGCCAATAGAGACTCAGTGAACCATTGGATTTGATCAAAAATATCTTAATTTGTGTTCTGAAGATGAACAAAGGACTTACGGGTGTAGAACGACAAGAGGGTCAGTAATTAATGACAGCAGTTTCATTTTTGGGTGAACTAACCCTTTAATAATATCCTGGCTCTTCCCAGATTTGTAATGGCATTGAACAGAGCCCGAGTTTTTGAAGCTCCAAAAGCGCATCCATCCATCATAAAAGTAATCCATGCGCCTCCAGTGGGTTAATAGATGCCTTCTGAAGCGAAGCAAATATATTTGTTAGAAAAATATCCATATTAAAAACTTTATGAACTATAATGACTTCCGGCAACAACCATATGTGCGTTCAAGAGAGAGTCGAGTTCTGGTGGAAGGGTGATATCTGACCCGACGTAGGATGTAGCTCCTCTTCTCTTATATCGAAATCCTAACAACATTTTTCTTTAAAACTCAATTTAGGCTTCTAATTTGTGAGCGGTATTTTGCTCTATCTTCTGCACTTCCGTGTTCCTCAATTCTTGCCTAAGCTTACGCTACGTCCTACATCAGAGGTCAGAGGTCATCCTTGGGCCTAAACTGCATATGGCCATTGCCGTTTATAAAGTTGTAAAGAGCCAGGACATTATTTAATATAACTCAGATTGTGTTTGGCTGAAAGAAGAGAGTAGAGGCTAGAGGGTGAGTACATTTTTGGAACGTTTTCTTTTTTGGATGAACTATTCCTTTAAGTCGATAGTTTGGACTCTACAGTCGACAGACAGTTGTAAAAAGCCTAAACTGAGGCTAATGAACCCGAAGGATTATTACTAGGTGGATTTTGTGATTAATATCAATAAATGTAATTCTATATTGATCATTGGTTTATTTCTGTCCATGCCACACAACACAAAGCAGGTGAACCTGATTTCACCAAGTACAACATGTTCCTGGATCAACATCTTTGTGATTCCAATCATCCAACCAGATTTGAGGGGAAAGTTTACAGTTTATGTCAAGTCTAGGCTTAAAACCAGGGTTAGGTGCTTCTACATCAGTTATTCATCAAACATTTCCTCTTGAGTTTAGGGAGAAGTTATGGGTAGGGTTTTAGGTTTAAGGGTAGGGATATGGTTAGGACAAAATTTTCAGAAAGTAATGTTGTTCCATGCAGGGTCAACAATTTTTATATATATATATATATATATATATATATATATATATATATAATTTTATTTAATTTATTTAAAATAATAATTGATTATTTTTACTATTATAATTACTTAACAAAATAAAATCTTCCACAGATGTTTGAAATGTTTGACATCTGTTGTGTTGCATTTTATTGTATTTAAATTTACATTATGCTATTAATTTATAAAGATATTTTATAGTTATTATACTGTATTTTATTTCTTTGCAGCACTTTATGGCATTCTCTTTGCTGAGAACAAAGAAGCGGCTTTTGCCAACTACCGCATGTGGGAGTCGCTTGGTTTTGTGATAGCTTTTGCTTACAGCACATACATCTGCCTGTCCACCAAGATCTACATTGCTTTGTCTGTTCTGGCCCTTACCATGGTAACTTACTTTTACGTTGAGTACAACGAGCACAAGAATCCAACTCCACCAGTGTCTACTGAAGACTACTATAAACCAGAAAAGGATAAACACAAAGAGTTAAACGAAAAACATATTATTTCCCAGACAAAATTGTAAATAGATTTCTGCCTCAGTATGTAAAATGTTGATTTTTCTTGTTGTCTCTCAGAGATTATTTTTACAGTATTTTTGCAAAGTGTTTAGAAAGATTCTAGTTTTGATGTAGCATATAAATATATCTATTAATCAAACTGTACAAAGGCAAATGAATGAATTTATATGAACTTAAATACTTTTTTCTTTTAATATGTTTTGGTTTACCTCATATTTACAGTAAGCATGACAGATATACTCATATGTTAAATATCATCAGAAAGCAAACTTGTTTCACTCATTTTGGGATTGATGTCTATGTGGAGTAAATCAGCTGTTTTTTTCTTTCTAATAAAACCTGACTGTACACCAGCATCTCTGTGCCGAGTAAAAGATCAAGTTTTTTTTTGTTGTGTCACACATGCCAAATCTACATGAATGAAAATCATAGGATAAGATCCAGATATAAAATGTGTAACTAAGACCATAAAAAAGAAATCATGTATACAATTATTTAATTATCTTACTACAATGATATATAATATTCTTTTCAGACAGTACATTAATTCCTCAACATCACTGAAGTGGCAAAAACACAATACAGCATATTGTGCAAATATTACCATAAGATTAAAATTAGAAGTAAAGAATTCTTTTTTTTTTTGGCACATGCATAAGAAGTTCTCATTCAAGATAATCTTTACAGCTTTTATCAGCAAAGTTCAAGAGGATCTTCGTGAGATACTCGTATAGATAGTCTGAGTGCGTCATCGTGAAAAACAAAGTATCATTTGCAGATTAAACTGTTCCTGAAGCTCAAATGGTGTTGCAAAATTTATATTCGTTATAGCATTGGCTATTAAAAGCAAAAAATGTGAAGTGAAACAATGTAACAATGAATCAAAATAAAGTAAAGTTGACACTGAATGACATTCCGTGCATCTGAGTTGTAATACAGGCAATAACTAAGGGAACTAAATCTCTGAATGATGGTAAATATGTGACTAAGACATTCACAACTTCACAAGAAGTATTTTTATGGCAGCTCATAAAAAAAAAAGTTTAAAATTAAACACTTTAAAACACGTGATTGGACACCAGATAATATACAGATATGAATATGATCTATTCTTATTTTCTTTAAGCAGTATTTTACATGACATTCTACATCCAATTTTAGTTATGACAGGAGTTAATTGATTCCCCAATATAATAACAGCTGGACTATCAAATTTGCTCTGACTCTGCAGCCTGCTGCTATGAAGGCTACAGTGTAACTCACTGTATTCAGTTGTGCTTATGGTAAATATAAACTAATGCTATATAACATATTATGGTTTATAGTATATCGCCTGTGCACATAACCGATAATTTTATAGATCAAATCACTAATGCAGCTTCAGTGTTTTGATTTGTAACCAGTAGATGGCAGCATTCTCACTGTTAGTAAAGTCTGAGGCTGCATCCGAAAACCAGGCTGCTGACTTCCTGCCTCGCTGCCTTATTAGGCACTGACTTGTAAGGCAGCGTAACAGTTTACTAATCTAAAGCAAATTAGCGCAGGCTTTGGTGAGAACTAAACAAATATTTCATTACTACAGTAGTAATTTCTTATCAAATATTATTCAGAAATTATATCAAAAGTGAAAAATGTTGGTCAAAAACGAACATTTACGCACAAACTGACCAGCAAACGCAAATTTCGGGCGCCATCTTTATTTTTCTAGCGCAACTGTCTCAGAATGTAAAGCACAGGATTGTGGGATGTCAAAGACAGCAAAGGAAACATCTAACATTATACTGCCTTCAAGAAATACGAAATGAAGCTAACACTGAATTCGGACGTGCCTTAATTCCTACCTTGAAATGTGTCCTCAGAAGGCAGCAGTTTTCGAAACTCTGTCAGGCCTGTTATTTAGATTTCTATAGGTGTATTTTGATTTCCAGTAGGTGGCAGTGTTTTCTTCGTGTCTGTTATGGTCGGAAGTTAACTTATAAAATGTGTTAAATATGGTTACCTATTCCATTTAACATTTTAGTATTTATAAATACTATATTCTAAATGCTAAATATTATATACTGTAATACTATAACCTTCCCGAGACTGTTTTAGGCGGATAAATCATCAATCAATCAAAAATATATTTGGTTTAATCACCGTTTAACGCTGAATCACGTTAGGGTGACGTCACCTGCTCTGACCTCGCAACATAACACTGGCGTCAGCAGCTCACATGGCGCGCTTTTATTCAAAGGTTTCCTAGCAACGAAAGATGACCAGAGCAGAGGACACAAAAGGAGCCACAACCTGTCTGACAGGAGCTGTGGAGGATCTCCCAGGCAACAAAGCTCGGTCAGGTAAGAGTGATTTATATACTCTAGGTAAAACTAAAACTGAGGTAAATTATATGAATAGAGGTTAAAAAAGATTTTATTTTCACTCCGGGCAGAATTGAAAATGTTTTGTTTGTTTTTTTTGTAATGGGAGTACTATGACTTGACTGTACATGCACGATAATATTCAAGTATGAATCACTTCTGTTAAGTGTGTCACCTACTTCATGCATTCTCCAGACTGCCATAAATGGAAGATACCGTATATGACTGTATTAATCAGGAATTTGTACACACATACATGTATATTGAACACACACACATTTGCTGCTCAAGAAACATTTATTATTACATATTATTTCTACAATTTATAAGATTCTTTGATGTGTAGAAACTTCAAATGAACAGCATTTATCTGAAGCTAGACAGCTTTTGAAACACTATACACTACTGTTCAAAAGTTTGGGGGGTCAGTGAGTTTTTGGAAAGAAGTTGAAGAAATTAATAATTTTATTCAGCAAGGATGCAAAATTGGTCAAAAGTGACAAGACATTTGTAATGTTACAAAAGATTTAATTATGTAATGACGCTGAAAATTCAGCTTTGCCATCACAAGAATAAATTGCATTTTAAAATATATTCAAATAGAAAACAGTTATTTTAAATTGTAAAAAATATTTCACAATATTACGGTTTTTGCTGTATTTTGGATCAAATAAATGCAGCCTTGGTGAGCAAAAGATTGTTTTTTTTTTTTTTTTAAACATTAAAAAATCTTTATATCTATATATATATATATATATATATATATATATATATATATATATACACATATACACACACACATATATAGGCTAGATATATACATATATATGTGTGTGTGTGTAGCCTATATATGTGTATGTATGTATATATATATATATATATATATATATATATATGTGTGTGTGTGTGTGTGTAGCCTATATATGTGTATGTATATATATATATATATATATATATATATGTGTGTGTGTGTGTGTAGCCTATATATGTGTATGTATGTATGTATATATATATATATATATATATATATATATATATATATATACACACATATATAGGCTAGATATATACATATATATTTATATATATATATATATATATATGTGTGTAGCCTATATATGTGTATGTATGTATGTATGTATATATATATATATATATATATATATATATATATGAGCAATTAAGAAGCTGTTTACATTATTTTCCAAAATTGGAGGATTAAATGAGATTTCCCCCATTCCCCAGAATTCAGAGAATTGTCTGATTTCTTGGAGGTACTGGCATCTTCTCCATGGCCGAAAAGGATTGTGGTTTTGCTCCTCTGGTGTTCCGACTGCATGGAGGAGCTCCGCAGGTGGTACGTGAGGTGCTGCTGGAGCGTGGATGGGAGGAGTATGATGAAGAGGAGCAGGAGGAAGGAGACTGGAACCTCTACTGGAGAACCTCTGGCTTCCGAACCTCAGACTACAAAAACATCCTGCCCTGGCAGAGACTGAACCACCATTCCAAAATGACCCACATCACGCGCAAGGACTATCTAGCACGGCATTTGAGAAGAATGAAGAGCGCTTTCGGCACAGCCCTGTATGACTTCAGCCCTGCTGCTTTCATATTGCCAAACGAATACACAAAGTTACTAGGGGTGTATACTAAGAATCGCACGAATGATGGAGGGAAATCTTGTCACTGGATTTGCAAGCCCGTTGATCTTTCGAGAGGAAGAGGTATATTTCTGTTTAAAAATATCAAGGACTTGGTCTACGACTCTTCGGTAATCGTACAGAGGTACATCAGCAACCCCCTTCTCATTTCAGGCTACAAGTTTGACCTGCGCATTTACGTTTGTGTAAAGAGCTTCTGTCCTCTTGTAATTTACATGCACCAGGAAGGCCTAGTGCGTTTCGCAACAGAAAAGTACACCCTTTCTTCTTTAGACAACCTATACTCTCACCTGACAAACACCAGCATCAATAAGTTCGGATTGTGCTACGCCATGGACAAAGAGCGAGTTGGCCGAGGATGCAAGTGGACCATGAGCAAATTCCGCTGCTTTCTTCACAAACAAGATGTTAACGAACGTCTCCTTTGGCACAGGATCAGCAATATCGTCACGTTGACTCTGCTCACAGCCGTTCCTTGCATTCCCTCCAATCCCAACTGTCTGGAACTGTTGGGGTTTGACATCCTCATCGACGCCAGCTTCAAACCGTGGCTTCTAGAGGTCAACCACAGTCCGGCACTTTCATTAGACTGCCCTGCTGATGTAACTGTCAAGAAAGGGCTCATCAATGATATAATTGACCTGATGAATTACAGGATGACTGACAGTTTCAGACAGAAAGGATACCTCAGAAACAGATATACAAGATCAGGTAGCCGGTGTTTACAGCCAAAAATCCATCAAGAGTTTTTGCTGCCCAAAACTTTGCATGCTACTCCATCAGACAAGAGAAGCTGGAATCAGTTTATCTCAACCTCTTCAAGTCCTCAGGACACTGTGTTGTGTTCTGTAAATGATTGTGCTAGAAATAACACCAGGTGTGCTTCTTGCCTCATTCACCCCAATTCAAAATACAGAATGTCCATTGGACATGAATTGACTCCTGAGAAGTTTGAGAAAATTAACGTCGAGGTGGAATCGGATGACCTAAAACTCACAACGCTTAACAGTATGAGGCAATCACACAAAAATACACCATCTTCAATATGTAAGTTACCTTCTCTTCACATGCATAAGCTCAAGTCCCCAACCGTCCCATGGAACCGCAGGACTCAAGACAGAGATGTCCCTCCTTGTCGTGTTGGAGACTTCATACTGACATTTCCCTTTAATGAGGCTACGTGGAAAGCCTCTCAGGACCAAGTGGATGTTAAGGCTATTGTGAATGAGGTCCGTAAACTCACGAACAGACTGGCATCTTCCTTTAATGAAAAAAAGAGGACAAAGGTGGACAGCAGTCAGAGTTGTAATGCTGTCAGGGACAAATTTGAGTCTCTGCTTTGGGGGCCAAAAGATCCACCTCTTCTCAGCGAATGCTTCTCCTCAAATTCAGAAATCAAGTAAAATGGTTGAAGTAGGCCTGATTTTTTTTTTCTAAATCTCTTACACAACACAAAAGGAGGGAAGTGGGGAAAGCATGCACACACACACACACACACACACATAATATATAATAATTGCTTTTTCTAATTTAGTCTGAAATTTCCTTTTGCCATAAACATCTTTGACATGTTAGCAATCGTTACCAATGTCAATTAAACTAACTGTTTTCTATTTTAACTCTTTAAAATGAAATTTATAATTTTTCTGACCCAGACTTTTGAACAGTAGTGAATATTGTATGTATACATTTTCAAACACGAAACACATCCTCAGATTTAATGCTTAGGCTTAATTTGCGATATTGGACGGATTACATGTAAACACAGTCAAAAACGCTGATGCATTTTTTTTAACATCAATGAAATCTAAGTTAGCTTAAAACCCTCTCTATATTCTTCATGTACCAATTTCTGTTGAACAGAACAATATAGTGACCAAATCAGAAAGTTAATCAGTGATATCTGATTAAAATGATATATTTTTAAATAATAATGTATGGCTTCTTGTAAATAAAATGAGCCCTTTCATGAATAGGCGTCACTACATGAGACAGCTATTCAAAAAGCAATTTTCTTGCATATGCATGGGTTTTGATGGCATAGTTGCACATCAACCATTACAGTAGAATCTAATGCATCGTCTTATACATTGCCACCAAGTGGCAAGCAGTTGTATGTGGAATTTATTTTCTACAAACAAAGATGGCTGACCGCCAGTCAGAAATGCCAAGTTGCTCTGAAAGATCCATCCATTCCTTCTATCCTAGGAGACTCTTGCAGGTAAAAAAAAGAAAAAAGTAATGGGAGTAATGACTAGGGAGTCATGTCATATTGTTAAATTTTCTAAGTATTGATTTTAGATTGGGAGGAAATTCTAATTAATCTTTCCACTAAACTGAGATGGTACTCACTGCAGAACACGAGATCCAGGGGGCGAGGATCCAGATCCAACTCCTCCCATTTTACATATCACTAAACCTACCCTTCTCCGCTCCATGGATCTGAACCTACCCATCTCCACCCTCTGGATCTGGATCCAACTCCTCCCACTTTACATATCCCTAAACCTACCCGTCTCCACCCTCTGGATCTGGATCCAACTCCTCCCACTTTACATATCCCTAAACCTACCTGTCTTCACCCTGTGGATCTGGATCCAACTCCTCCCACTTTACATATCCCTAAACCTACCCGTCTTCACCCTCTGGATCTGGATCCAACTCCTCCCACTTTACATATGCCTAAACCTACCGATCGCCACCCCCTGGATCTGGATTCAACTCCTCCCACTTTACATATCCCTAAACCTACCCGTCTCCACCCCCTGGATCTGGATTCAACTCCTTCCACTTTACATATCCCTAAACCTACCCGTCTCCACCCCCTGGATCTGGATTCAACTCCTTCCACTTTACATATGCCTAAACCTACCGATCGCCACCCCCTGGATCTGGATCCAACTCCTTCCACTTTACATATCCCTAAACCTACCGATCGCCACCCCCTGGATCTGGATCCAACTCCTTCCACTTTACATATCCCTAAACCTACCCGTCGCCGCCCCCTGGATCTGGATTCAACTCCTCCCACTTTACATATCCCTAAACCTATCCGTCTCCGCCCTCTGGATCTGGATTCAACTCCTCCCACTTTACATATCCCTAAACCTACCCGTCTCTGCCCCCTGGATCTAGATTCAACTCCTCCCACTTTACATATCTCTAAACTTACCCGTCTCCGCCCCCTGGATCTGGATCCAACTCCTCCCACTTTACATATCCCTAAACCTACCCGTCTCCGCCTTCTGGATCTGGATCCAACTCCTCCCACTTTACATATCTCTAAACCTTCCCGTCTCCGCCCCCTGGATCTTGTGTTGTGCTACTGACTAAATTGGACATTGTGCGTCACTAGCTATATTTCAGCTACAATTCATACGATTACTGTGACTGCTGTTCTTGAAAATACTTGTCTGCCGTAACTTTTTTTGGCTGTAAACAAATGTATTTGCGTTTTTATAGTGTAAGTTGCAGTTACATCAAAAGTAATTTGATTATGTAATGCGTTAATTTACTCATTACATCAAAAAATAATCTGTTTACTTAATGCACATTGCTTGTAATGTATTACTTTACTCGTTACGTCAAAAAGTAATCTGATTACATAATGCATTTTACTTGTAACGTAGCGTTACTCCCCAACAATGCTCATTTCAGATGAGATTGAAAACACCTGTTCGCTAGTTTCTCCACAGTCTGAAAACATCAATAGATCAATGTAGATTTCAGTCTGAGATTTTCACATAGAGGAGAGCTACGGTACAAATTTGTAGTTTTTGAACATAATCAGAATTATCAGTTAATAAGGATAAAACAACATACTCTGGTAGACTGGAGGGACCGTGAGCGTTTTCTACATAGCCTGAGTTTCCACAGAGTTGTACATTCACCGGTTGTAGAGATCTTTGATGGAATCAAGTCCTCATGTTATGATATCAAAGACTTGCAAAGTTCTCCATCTGCTGGTCGAACGGGAACAAACTCAATTGCATTTGCAATAATTGAACCTGTATTATATTTTTTGTATATATTTTAGTTTTCACATGATTTTATATCATTTTATTCACTGGTTTGTTAAATATACACATTATTACTGCATTATGTTTAATAAAGTATCTCTTCAGTTATAAACAAAAACGCATACTGTCCACTCAAGTGGACATCTGAAAATCTGTTTTAAAAAAAATGTAAATAAATAAATCAAAGTTGAAAACTTGTTTTTCATGCCCTAAGAGCAATAAAAACAGAGGAAAATATCCTGATTGAGGCTGCCATAATTCATGCATGAAAGGGTTAGGACCAAAATGACATAAAGAAGACATTTTTAGTGAACTCAATCAAAAATAATTTTTCGCTCAACTGTTCATTAAAGATATTTATCCCAGCTCTCCGTTACTATTTTAGGAATGTTCCTCTTCTGAAACTAGAGTGTTGCGATCAAGTACAATGTCACGACTAGGTCAGAGGGTCAGAAGTCTTCACCTGAATACAGTATTAGATGTGTTCATGCTGAGAGGAACTCTTAGCAACACAAGACACTTGCTGACAGCACATGTTAAAACAAGCAAGCTTAGTTCATCTGATTGCCATTTACAATTTATATGTTCAGGTCAAAGAGTTTAGATGATTCATATATATAAAAAATAAATACAAAAATAAAATGAAAATGTTTCACTTTTTGTCCATAATGACGCATTCATTGTTCTTAATTCGAACTCTCCCAGATGAGAACTTTGTCTCTTGCCTCCCATTCGTATAGACAGTTTTAACGGTTCCGTCCGGGTACATCCTCCGCTTGTACTGTGAAGTATGGATCTCTCTCTGCCCATTAGTAAACTCCACCATCTTTTCACCATGTCTGTGGAAGCAGTGAAGGGAGTAAATAAAAAAGAAAGAAAGAAAACAAACAAGAAAGACAGACATTAATCTTACTGTGATATCTTGACGATAGTTCCATCTGGAAAAACGCTTTCCTCTCGACCATCGGAATGGAGAATCTTGACGGTGCCATCCGGGAAGGATATTTCCTTTGTGCCATCAGGATGGTGATTTTCTAGGGAAATTTAACATTTAAACAGACAGTTAAAACTATATTGAAATTTTGAAATAACATTCACTCAGAAACTGCTTGTAAATTCTACAAATAATTAAAAGAAACTGCAAGAAAATAATAATTCACACTGTGCCGACAGACGCAGACCTACGCCGACGATCACCAGATTACAGTACATAATTTCTCAGACATTCCACAACCCGAAAAAAGGTGATTTAACATGGAAACATTAAAAATAAGTGCCGACCAATGGCATCAGACACAGGCATTTAACAAAATCCGGACAAAAGTGTCTGTTGCCATCGGTTAGCATTTGTTGGAGCAGTGTGAATTGGAAAGACTGAAATAGTAATTTTTTGTAATACGTATTCCAATAGTCTTTATTTACAACTTTGGAAAATCTTTTTTTTGTGTGTGTGAATGTCAACAAAAGAACATCTGTTTTTTTCTAACCTCTTTGGTTGTTTGGAAAATGTACAACCTCCAAACCAGATGGATAGGTTGAGTGTGTTGTTTGAGCATCACAATAGTAGTATATCTAAACATAAAAAGATAAAATTGAAAACCAAGAAATTTAAAAGAGTTTAATTGTTAACTTAAATGGCACAACCAAACAATCAATTGAAAATTAACAAAAACTGGCTGAATGTAGTGCATTTAAAGCATTAACAAAAAATCCAATTGCGGTGCTTAAAACTTAGTGACAAAATAAACTAAAACTAATACAAAAATACAAATGAAATAAACAAAATTTTTTATCAGCATTAAAATGAATGGAAATCATTCTAAAACTGGAAACCAAAATGAAAATTGTGAAATTGTGAAAACTGTGAAAACCCTGATCTGAAGACTTGTCTGAAAAATACAAATGTAGGAACACAGACAAAAGGCGTGAATTAGGAGACACAGAAATCAAAAGCATAAGCCTGTAAGAACATGTTAATGGTGGATGACCACAAAATTATTAGTCAGTTTTGAAATGTTGCAATACAGCAGCAGTAACTGTGGGAACAGACATCATAAGACGTCCTTACAGAGTAGTGCAGGCATGTCATCAGAACCTGACAGACTAATTCGCCACTGGTTCTTTCCAGATTTTCCTATGGGGTTTTTCTATTTGTGTGTAAAATAAAGCCTAAACAAAGCATAACTTTACTACTTTGACGTTTTGTTCTACAACGTAAACTACACACAGCCATAACGAAAAAACGCAAACTTTGAGTGTTTTTGAAAACATACATTTTTAATAAGTAACTAGACAAGACAGTTTGGGGTGTGAGTGTGTACATTGTACAAAAAACGTCAAAGTATCGTCAAGTTATGTTTACCACAGGCTTTATTTTACACACAAATTGAAAAACCCCATATGAAAATCTCAAAGGAAGGACTTCCGGGCTCTGAGGTCATATCTGCACCACTCTTTTCTCTAAGGGTCTCGTGAGACTCACCACAGTCCCATCAGCCAGATTGCGTTTAACATCTCCATTGAAGAAGGTTACTGTGACCGACTTGTCAACACCAATTTCTTTCTTCGTTCCATTGCGAAATGTAATCACACGACATCCGTTCAAAAAAAGGCGTTCTACCTAAGAGAAATAGAACATTTTGAAAAAGAGTTGGAAGATGTGTGTAATTCACATTTCTAATTGCAAAACACACTTCTTACCCTTCCGTCTGGATAGTGAGTTTCCTCACGTACTTTGTCTTTTCTGGCCTGCATGGATGCCATTTGTGCATCATTGCAGTCAGTATGATGATAAAACAAACTTTCCTGTGAACAAAAGTATCATGATGATACTATGATGCATTGAACATTTCATAATTGAAACTGGGTCTGAGTCTATTCTCTCATAATGAGTGATACATGCGATAAATACTCTTCAAGTGTGTGTCATAGACTCATTACTTCATGCTCTAATTCTGAGTGTACTGATGTTTACTGACTGAATAGGGTGAACTATCTCTTTAAGAGAAAAATAAATACCTTTCCGCCTTGTGTAATCATGTTATTGTTCTGTGGACTGTCAGTGGAAAGTGCACGATTCTTTCCTTTTGAAAAACATAACACGCAAGATATAGCAAGTCGAACACAGTACATCTACGTAGAGACAAGTTGTATTTTAGTTCATAGGAGCAAACATACTTACTCAAAGACTCGGCTGTGTATTCGGTTATCCTGTTAACTTTGGTAACAGAGCGTCCATTTGCCTGTCCATTAAAGAACAAGAGCCAAGAAGAACTTGAAAAAGACACTGACATCAAATGCTTTAAATATAAGTACTGCATTTTTGTAATTGACCCTTCGCGAACAGTTTGATTGACAGGTGATCTGACCAATCATAACCCCGAATCTGCCATTTTGTCTGACAAAGCAGTCAGGGGAGTTAGTAGATTAACGTTGGTGAACTTGAACTTGAAAAATTGTGTGTACTCACATCTTTGAAACAACATTCCTTCTGATGTTCGTTCATGTTTATTTGATGCTATAAATGAACTAGTATGAAGAGATGATCGGTTCACGAGCCGCTTGAAGGAGTGACAGCGATCTGTCACGACACATTAAAGAGACACTATACGCTATTTATTGTTTAAACTTCTTTAAAAAAATATGATATATTAAATATGAAACTGTTTCATAACGGTTTCATACGTGTTGTCAGTGTCCTCTTTGCTCCAGGATGTATTTTTCACTGCGTGAGAACATGATGTGTGGTGTGAGAGTGCATGGCTTGTCAGACAAAGCAACAGTAACTAAAGGGGGTGGATCTTTGCGAAGGGTCAATTATCGAGTAAAATATTTAAAATATAAAAAGGAAATATATTCATTTATATAAATCAAACGAAATCTGATTTTTTTTTGCTGCATATCTGTATGCTATTTATTCTCTATAATAGCTCTTTGTGTTCATAAATTATGTACAGGGCAAACAATTACAAAATAAAATCAGGATTTAACACTTGCACTGTATGAAATGGAGATGCGTAGATGCATTGCACGAGCATGAATTAATTATAAAGAGCTGAGTCAATTATCTGACACTAGGCTTTGAGAGCCACCATGAATTATTTCTGAAGAGCTTAAAGGGCACTTGAGAACATATTACACACCTCAACAGGTTTATTGGAATTGAGTTTAGCTCAACTAGTTGTATGGGTCCTAGCAAATGACTAAAAATAATACAGGAGATATTTACTTTAAAATAATATTTTAATAATTGATTGTTTATATCAAGGCCAGTTTTTGTTTGATAATGCACATTAATACTAACATCACTCTGTTGTGTCTTATGGAGGGTGGGTTTGTTAAAGGCTGGAGTTGAGCTCCTAACACGAGGGTTCTTCTGTGTCTCCTCTCTGCTTTTTTCAAACTGAAACACAACATGTTATTCACTGAGGCATATAAACAGATATTTGTTTTTTTTTTGTTTTGAGTAAAGGTCATAACCTACAGAGAAATATTGCCCTCCTCCATGTTTAAATATTTAGGCAAATGAGATAACATTTTAAATATCAAAATATTTTTCTCAGAGCCTGTATGTCATGTAACACTTTATTTCAATAGTTCCATAACAGACATTCTACTGACTATAAGTAACTTTGCAATATACAACTGTCAACTACATATCAATTCTACTAACCCTATATCTAACCTGACAGTCTAATACTCTAATGAAAGTTAGTTGGCATGTAGTTGCAAATGAATGAGTTAGTTGACATGTAGTTGCAAATGAATGAGTTAGTTGGCATGTAGTTGCAAATGAATGAGTTAGTTGATATGTAGTTGCAAATTAATGAGTTTGTTGACATGTAGTTGCAAATGAATGAGTTAGTTGACATGTAGTTGCAAATGAATGAGTTAGTTGACACGTAGTTGCAAATGAATGAGTTAGTTGGCATGTAGTTGCAAATGAATGAGTTAGTTGACATGTAGTTGCAAATGAATGAGTTAGTTGACATGTAGTTGCAAGTTAGTTGACATGTACTTACAAATGAATGAGTTAGTTGACATGTAGTTGCAAATGAATGAGTTAGTTGACATGTAGTTGCAAATGAATGAGTTAGTTGGCATGTAGTTGCAAATGAATGAGTTAGTTGACATGTAGTTGCAAATGAATGAGTTTGTTGACATGTAGTTGCAAGTTAGTTGACATGTACTTACAAATGAATGAGTTAGTTGACATGTAGTTGCAAATGAATGAGTTAGTTGACATGTAGTTGCAAATGAATGAGTTAGTTGGCATGTAGTTGCAAATGAATGAGTTAGTTGACATGTAGTTGCAAATGAATGAGTTAGTTGACATGTAGTTGCAAATGAATGAGTTAGTTGACATGTAGTTGCAAATGAATGAGTTAGTTGACATGTAGTTGCAAATTAATGAGTTTGTTGACATGTAGTTGCAAATGAATGAGTTAGTTGACATGTAGTTGCAAATGAATGAGTTAGTTGACATGTAGTTGCAAATGAATGAGTTAGTTGACATGTAGTTGCAAATGAATGAGTTAGTTGGCATGTAGTTGCAAATGAATGAGTTAGTTGACATGTAGTTGCAAATTAATGAGTTTGTTGACATGTAGTTGCAAATGAATGAGTTAGTTGACATGTAGTTGCAAATGAATGAGTTAGTTGACATGTAGTTGCAAATGAATGAGTTAGTTGACACGTAGTTGCAAATTAATGAGTTTGTTGACATGTAGTTGCAAGTTAGTTGACATGTACTTACAAATGAATGAGTTAGTTGACATGTAGTTGCAAATGAATGAGTTAGTTGGCATGTAGTTGCAAATGAATGAGTTAGTTGACATGTAGTTGCAAATGAATGAGTTAGTTGACATGTAGTTGCAAATTAATAAGTTAGTTGTTATGTAGTTGCTTATAGTTAAACTTATAGTAAGCTTATAGTTTGCTTATAGTAGAATGTCTAAAGTGGACTATTTAAAAAGTGTACCCATTTGTTCATTCAAAAACATCATTTTCATTTTGCCCTGGTTTCCATTTAATACATCTAAACATTCTTAAAATAATAAATATGCTTGAGAGTAAAATTGCCAAATATACCAAGGCACTTATAATAAGACAAAACTATATTTCAATAAATAAAAATAAACTTTAAAGGGAAAGCAAGTTAACAATATTGGGAAAAAATTGTATAAACCTCTTTAAATTTAGTTCGATTTTGCTGAAAACAAAACAATGTCTTATTTTATTAATATGTATATTTTAAATGCATTTACATATGCTTATATTTTTAGTGATAACAATAAAAAATATAGTAAAAAGTTTTTTTTTCTGTTTAAATATAAATATTTAATATGTGGATCATCATTGAATGAGGTTTGAATTTACTCTCACTGTGCTGTATGATCCAGCCTGAGGAGCAGAGAAACCAGCGCTCTGGTGCGATCTCTTGTTCACATTAAGCCTGCTGTGAAGCTCCTGGTTCTCTCGGGTGAGGGCTTCCACACGGCTCTTGAGGAGACTGTGGGCCTGTGTCCAGTGAGACTCCCTCTCCATCAGCTGCTGCTTCAGAGATGAGATCTGCTGTCTCAGATCCTACAGTAAATACACAATGGTTTAAACATGATATGAAGTACTTTCTGAATCCGTATTGCTATTAAAACCTTGTAAGGATCCTGGAAAAACAGTGCACTTTTAAAAATAAAGGTTCTTTTTTGGCATCAATGGCTCCATGAAGAACCTTCAACATTTATGGGTTCTTTCCATTGCATGAAAGTCTCTTTATAGTGGAAAAAGTTCTTTAGAGTAAGGAAAAAATGGTTTTCCTTTTTAAAAACTATTTACTGAAAGGTTCTTTGGGGAACCCAAAATGATGGTTCTATGAAATGGATGTGAAAACCCCCTTTGTGAACTTCTATTTTAAAGTTGTGATTCACACATGGAGATGTGATGTGAAAAAATAGGAAACTTTGGTCTAAAATGTCTTGTTGTGTCTACCTGAGGTCCATGAAGTTCTTTCTTAAGCCTGAGCAAAAGTCTGCAGGCATCCTCGCCATTAAAACCATGCTCTTCCACCTCCGATCTACTCAGGAATTCATACATATTCAGGAAAAGGTTAAATCAGAGATAGAAACTTAGGTTTCAGAGCTAGAGTTTGAATCAATTCAAATAGTCAATCTTTCTACAAAACCTGATTGAAGTATGTGGTTTCTCTTGCTCCATGCCATGTGTGATGTCTTCTGGAGTAACTTTGACTTTTGGAAATGTCTTTGTGAGAGGTTCAGGAGCAGAAGGTGGTCTAAAATCACTGCTGGTCCCTCTTTCTTCTATTTTCTTGAAGTGGTTAGCCATTGACCCCTCTAAGCTCTTGAGCTCAGAATCACTGCTGAAGCTTGAAGAACTAGACGTAGGAGTTGAACTGCGATGTTCTTCATTGAATCGAGTCTCACTCGGGGCATCACTTGCATAGTCGCAATCCGACAGATCCAGACTCTGATCTTTGTGATCCGTGTGCCTTGAAAGATGATGAGGAAACGGACCGTGAGGCTGAGAATTGGGTCCTTCTTCGCTGCTAGTGCTGTCATTAGATTCACTAAGAGCCAGCGACTCCATCACCTCATCGGATAAATTGACTTCCTTAGACGTATGTCCACTTTGATGGTAGTTTTTGGCAAGACATATTTTCTCATTAACTTTGACAATGTGGTCATTAATTTTTCTAAAGCCAACACTCCTACTTTGTGCCTGAGCAGATCCACTCTGCTTACTTCCATTGGTTTTACTATAATTCCTCATGATTCCTTCATTCTTCTTACTTTTAAGTGAAACTGCATTGTTAGCAGTCAAAGCTTTGACTTTCCTTTTACTGTCTGATGAATAATCATCCTCTTGAACAGTAACGGTCCTCTTTAGAGAGTCTTCCAGGCCAGATCTTTGGTCACTGAGGTTTCCTACACCCTTCAGTGCAGGACTGCTCCTATTCGGCAACTCTTCAGTGGGCTGTACCGACTGCTGACTGGACTTCAAGTTCATTGTTTGTGGACTAATAGAGCATCTCCTCTTTAGACTTTGTGAGCAGTCCTTACCCTTTGAAATTCTAGATGCTCCTTCTCCTTTACGAAGGAAATTCCTCTTCTCTGCTCCTCTGATTTGTGTAGCCTGTAAAACAGAGATGATAATACTTAGAACGCACTTAAACTGCAGGAGAGTTAGTTTTTAAATGCCGCTCATACCTGATTCTCGTATTGGAGAACAGCTTGGTCTGTTTTTAGATGTTCTTCAACAAACTCTTCAAATGTTTTTTGCTCTTCTCTCAGTCCTGGTCGAATAGGCCTGTGTTTAAATGATAGTTCTTTTTAAATTATACAACTTTCATACTATAAATGTTGCAAATGTCTTCTATCATACACTACTGTTCAAAAGTTGTGTTTTATGTTTTTGAAAGAAGTCCCTTATGCTCACCAAGGCTGCATTTATTTGGTCAAAAACACGGTAAAAACATCAATATTGTGAAATATTATTACAAATTAAAATAAATGTTTCCTATTGAAAATATTTTAAAATGTAATTTATTCCTGTGATGCAAAGCTGAATATTCAGCATCATTATTCCAATCTTCAGTGTCACATGATCCTACAGAAATCATTCTAATACACTGATTTGCTGCTCAAGAAACATTTATTATTATCAATGAAATCAGTTGTGCTGATTAATACTTTTGCAGAAACAATGATAATGTTTTTTCAGGGTAATTTAATGAATATAAAGTTCAAAAGAACTATATTTAATTAAAATAGAAACCTTTTTTACTTTTGTTCAATTGAATGCATCAATGCCGAATAAAATCTCTTTAAAAATCGTAAAAAAAACTACTTTAAAATACTCACTCACCCCAAACTTTTGAACAATAGTGTATATGAAAGCAATTAGCCTCTCAAGTGTGAAAAATAAGAACAGCAATATGATAATAAATACCAATAAACAGTTAAATAATCATTAAAAAAATTCATTAGTCATGAGGCAGTTATATTATTGTATAATTTTATGTATAATGTAGGTCACTTGTACATTTCAGCATTGTACAACAACTTCAAAAGTGGCTCATCCAGTCAGAATTTAGAGTGTTAACTATGTTATATAAATATTTTTTTGCATACATACCTTTCCTCTGGGTTTGGTGGGAGACCTTGCCTCAATCCGAAAGGACTAAGAGGACAGTCTTCCTCTGCAGGTTCTGAAGACTCCTCTTTAATTGGAGACAAGCATCTGAGCTCTGCTGATGGTGCAACATATACAACGCAAATTAAGAACTCACTAAATATTATGACTCAACTTATTGGCATAGTTTTGTGTATGACAAGTCATGTAACCTGAACTTAGAGAAACAAATGTAATGTAATTCATCTTTCCAACATTATGCAAGATAAAGTCTTGGAAATAAACATCTGCACTGTTAGGAATAGTGAACGGATTTCTATGTAAAAATATGAGGTGTGGCAAATCTTTTAAACTGGTCATGTTCTTTTGCTATAAAAGGCAATAGCTGCCCTTCAGCTGTTTTTTTTCACATATCTGCTCTAGCTTGTCTGGACAAGCCACTAAATAGTCCTAATGTACAGTTTAAGCATAGGTGTTTAGAATATCAGTAACCATCACATTTTTTCATGTCCATTTGTTATAACTTGCACGGTGAAGTCAACACGCCTACTATTGTGCGGTCTAAATATGCTCAGTTCTTATGAGATATGATCTTTGCAAATAGATTTGACTGTATCAAAGTCAAATAGATTTGACTTTGTCTTCTTTAGCTGACTTTTTTAACCGTTCATTTGCTTTGTCCATTGTGTCCACCTTCCTGACACTTGATCTCTATCAAGGCAAGCTCACAGAGTGTTCTATTAACGATTTCAACTTCAGTTGTCTTCAATGACGGTGCTTTTTTGTCTTTTTCAAAGCAATGCGTGACATCAGGTATTTAGCTTCTCAACAGGTAGAGACTTGAACGCTCAGGCAGAGGAAGTGCTTTGCCTTCAAGTCTGAGCAGCTTTAAAATGCTCTGCTTTGGGAGAACAGCCGTCCAAAGGTGTGGTGTCTACACGGGTTAGCAATCGGTTCGGAACAGAGATCTGTAATCGATGGAGGATTCAAACTACACTGATATGGACAACTCTGACCAAAAGTGTCAGGAGAACATCGACAAAAACAGAGAGCTGTATATTTTTTACTCTTCTGTGGTAGCTCTGGAGTTTATCTTGGGTTTCCTGCTGAACACCACCGTTATTCACCTCTTCATCTTCAAGCTCAAGTTCTGGAAATCTAAAACCATTGACATTTTCCTGTTCAATCTGGTCTTGGCTGACATTTTGTTGCTGATTGGACTGCCCGTAAAGGCGTATAACTTTCAGCAATGCAGTGAAAATAAGGTAGTGTGCAAAGTACAGCTCTTTCTGCAGTTTCTCAACCGAGGAGCCAGCATCGCCTTCCTGACGGTCATCTCCATTTACCGGTATTTTAGCGTAGTCCATCCTGGGAGGAGGAAAGTCATAAGGAATTTGAAACGATCGCCTCAGATTTCTATATTTATCTGGGTGCTACTGACAATTTTGACTATTCCGGCCATGTTGCAAAGTTTTATCAGATGCAAAAGCAGTGAAAATTATGAGGAATTCAATTATGTCGTTCTACTGAGGGAAATTGTGTTTTTTACCCAGATTCTGATCCCCTTTTTTGTTCTTGTGTACTGCTCAATACGGATTATCAATAGACTCAAACAGAAGTCGGTGGGCGACAAGACTAAGCTCCGGAAAGCGATGTTCCTCGTCACTTCGGTGGTTTTCGTCTTTGCTGTCTGCTTCTTGCCGTATGCCATTACAAGAGCGGTGCAGCTAAAGAAAAATGGGCTTGTGATGAAAGAGGAGAAAGATACTGTCGTTAAAGTGTACGATGGGCTTATTTGTCTCTCTTATCTGAACTGTCTGCTGGATCCAATCCTGTACTGCTTGAGCAGCAGTAAATTTAAGAAATTATACATGTCAATATATCTCCCCTTTTTGCTGGAGAATGAACAACCAGAGAATTCAGACGACACTGCTGATGAGTGAACTAAGCATGCCAGCTGAAAAAGAAGAATCTTTGAAAAGTCTGTCTGAGGGAAACTCAGTGAGCTATTTGCAATTGCATTGTGTCTAATACATTTTGAATAGTTGACACATATGTCCGAAACTTATTTATTTTTTTAAATGTTTTTTTTTTTTTTTTTTTAATCAGTCTGGATTTTAGTTTAAAATTTATAAGAATGTATACATAGCAAAAGTGTATACAGTATTTTATGCACTGGGACCATTTTTAATAACCCTTTTGCCTTTACTAGTTCGGATAATTGTGACAGATGAATTTTAGATGAACAAATAGTCCATGTATTCTCATAATGCATTCTTCTTATGACCTCATATTACTTTACTACTTAACAATAAATAAAATATTAGGTCATGAAAGCTTAATGCATAAAAATGACAAAACAATTAGCCATATCCTGTTTTAAATGAAGTAGCATGTCACACTGATGCATCTCTAGTTTAATATTTTAACAGTTTAATCTTCTGTTTACATTACGTGTCTTGCACATATTGGACATTCTGATGTGGGTGATGTTGATTTGTAAATGTGACTCATGGTTTGTTGTCACAGGCAGTTGTCTGGTTTCTCTTTAACTGGAAAGTTAGGTCTTATTTTATATAAGGTGGCTTTAACTACTTGCATCAAAAAATATTGTATTGAAAAATACTTTTGCTGATATTGATGGGTTGGGTCAACAGTGTAATTATGCATGTAATTACATGAAAGTATTTTAAGTACGATGTAAAAACATGTATGAACACAATACGTACAATGTATCAAATGATTAATTTAAATGTAAATGCATAGGCCGTAAGTTATGATTCAAGAGACTTCTCTGTCAGGCACAGAAGAAGATATGTTTTTAATGTCAAGATTGTTTTACTTGCATTTCATGATACATTTTTTTTCCCGCATGTATTATTATTGTTTTGGTAATTGATATGTAGAGAATGTAGTATCTCAAACTGAATTTTATTACAACACTATTGTAAATGTACATTTTTCAGAAGACCATAAAGATAAAAAGGACTTCTCGATTCCTACCATTGCTGTTATTAGTTGCCAGAACCTCTGACTCATTCTCAGCCTGGCCAGAATATGAGATTTTGGTTGAGCTTTCCTTGAAGGCATCGAAATTCTCAGGAAGGTTGAGGGGATCAGCTACTGAAGAGCTTGGAGGTGTCTGGGCTTGCCAGTGCGCTAAGAATGTGGGAGATAAAATCAGTCCTGAAAGAAAAAAGGAAAGCTCTAGTGGTTATTTATAATTTGCATTTGTAGTGCTGATGGCTTGGTAAAGCTGAAAAAGAGGGTTGTAATGCAAATGTCACAGGTATAATAACAGATTAAAATTGTCATTTGCATACCTTTCTGTAAGTACAATTTGAAAGCTACAACATTTCAGAAATGTAAACCTTAAGAATGATGATATTTTCAGTAACCAGATAACCATCATAAACAACTTTGTTATGTGTTGGAGAGTTTGTCCAGTCATACCTGGACTGATGAGAGAGAGCAGTGCGTTCTGTTCCTTTAAGACCCTCTGCAACTGCTTCACCTGACGCTGAAGAAGAAGCTCATTTTGGACTGGATTCTGTTCAGATAGAGATATGATTTTGGTATTCAAAATGTCAAGGTTCTATACTCTATAATCTTCATCGAGCTAATAGAGTCACTTACAGGAAGTGTAACTATTCCACATTTCTTAAAATATATATATAATTATTAGTATTAAGCTCTGATGGAGATGTATTTGTACTTTTAGGCTTTATTAAATTTACAATTATTTAAAGTCACAATGAAATCAAAATGGACAATTCCTATTTTTATGGAATATTGCAGTATTATTATATATGATTCATACACGCATATCACATGAGATCGACCAATAGCAAACCATAACCATCCAATCAATTCCTCATGGACAAAATCAAGTCCCGTCCAACTTTTTTTTTCTTGTTTGAGAAGTCGTTTCACTCAGATATGAAAGTGCTGCAGGGATGGCGTCAAAACTCGGAAGACTAATTCGCCACTGGTACCCTCGAGATCTTTCTATGGGATTTTATTATTGGGTTTTTTCAATTTATGAGTGAAATAATGTCCGTGGTAAACATAACTTGACGATGCTTGGACGTTTAGCTCTACAATGTAAAATACACACACCCATATCGAAAACATGAATTTGAAATCTGTTATGTTTATTTAAAAAAAAAAAAAAAACATGTTTCTAATAAGTGTGTGTAGAGCAAAATGTTCAAGTATCGTCAAGTTATGTTGACCACAGGCTTTATTTCACTTGTAAATTTAATAACAGCATTATAAAACTCCATAGGAAAATCTTAAGGGAACCACTATCGAATTCTTCTGGGTTTGGATGCCATCCCTGCTCTACTTTATAGGGAAGAAAAGACTATTGCTACTTCCGTTTCATGCCAAATTTAATGTAAGAAACCTTTCAATGTCAACAGAAGAATTGAACAATCGAACCACATACTGGAAGCTTAAATTTCACAGTATTTTGACCAAATTCACCAAAAAAAACAATTAAATTCCTATTAATTTCTTTTTGTCAGAAAAATAATGTGTCCTGTCTATAATTGGCACAAAATAAAACACAAAACAAATGAGTAATAATCTATTTTGATGGTCCACTTTAGACATTTAACTAACTATAAGTAACTTTGGAACTACATGCCAACTAGCAGTCATTAGAGTAATAGTAGACTGTCTGCTTAATATACCTTACACTTTATTTTATGTCCACCAACAGACATTCTACTGACTATAAATAACTGCAACTACATTTCAACTTATTCTACTAACCCTAAACCTAACCTGACCTCAACTAATACTCTAATGAGAGGTAATTGACATGTAGTTGCAAAGTTACTTATAGTTAGTAGAATGTCTAAAGTGTTTAAAATCAAGGTATACACATTAAAAAAAAATGTTTGTGATTTTATGAAACGATTTACAAAAAGATTAAATAAAATTGCTGCAAAATGCAGTACTATTACTGTACCTTACAAATAAAAAATACAAATCTCAAAGATTTCATTGTGCAGAAAATGTGTGTAACATTACTGTGTTTTCAGAGGGAACATTTAATATTAGAACATCTTTTCTGTTTACCTGTGATTTCTTTTTGTAACAATGCCATCTAAAGGTAAGACATTAGATTTCTGTCTAAACGTGGCTTCATCTTACATCCCTGCAAATTCCAACCTGCACATTATTTACTGAGACTCTAAAGGCCACATTCAGCATTAAGCATGTTCATCTCATTAAAGAAACAATAAAAATGTTAATACCAAAAGTCTTGAGACTAACCTCCTGAGGGGATCTTTGAGATGTTATATGTTGGCCAGGTTGGCAGGCAGATCTGCCCATTTCAGATATCCGCAGTTCCTCAAACGCCTCCTGACTCACCGACATAGATGGAAAACTGTGTTCAGATTCAGTCATTGGAGGTAGCTGGTTTTCTTCATGATGCTGGACAAGAGAGCTGACAGATTGAAGGATTCCCAAACTGTCTGTCTTTGGACTCAAACTGGTTTCTACCACAGTTCGCTTTTGGGGTATTTCTGCAGACATTGCCCTCAAGTTTGACTGTAGAACTTTTGGGAAAGATATTTGATCATTGATATGAAATCAATATCATTTATAGTATTAGTTATGGACAAACAAATCAAGTAAACAAAAAACAAAATCAATATAATTCCAACAAAATATCATGCTTTGAACAACTGAATGCAACTCCATGTATACAAAACTGAAGCAAATAACAAATCAAATGAATAATACAACTTAATCGGTGCAACTTAACATCAACAAAACTACAACTCACCTTGATCAATTCTTTAATCTGGTATAAGCATCTACATGTGTGGACTTGTGGAGCCATGCACTCCCTACAGCCGACAAGTTTCAACTGTGGTACAGTAGTTATAGTAACTGTAAACAGTGGACGTTGATACCAGATTAAAATGACAAACCTTGATTGCTTTCTACAGTTTTGCTGCGGAAAACAAGCTAAAAAAAAATTTAAATTAATTTTTTTTTTTCATTACACCATTGTTTGACTTGTTAGCTTATTTTGATGTCAATCCCTCAATTGTCCCTTCAGCTCAAATCTTGATTACACTATTTTTTTCATCATCGTTGCTTGGCTCAATGTTCACAATTGCAAAATTAGGCTGTTCTGTTTGTGTATTGAGTTGGATGGCTCCTAGTCTCTCAGTTGATAATTAACTTGTTGACTTGTGACACTGATGAGAATTTTCTTTTTAGGCAGATTGAGTTGAAATGTATTTAATTTCATAATGTTAAATCTGTAATAAAATATTGAAATTAAATGCTTTATTTACTTTGCTGGGTCTTAAGAAACAATCTTGTAGTTTTCTTTAATCAGTTGCTTTATAATTGATGACTTGTTCCACCTATCCTTTTGTCTACACTTTAGTCTATACTTTTTACTTTTTCTCATTTTCAATGCAATTTTAATACCAAACCATCTTAATGTGAAATAAAACCAATGATGTTAATCAAATAAAAAAAGTCCAGCTCTGATAAATCATGTGACCAGGTGGTTCAAACACTCTGATCGACAAACATGATTTGACCTGGTCCCTGTCCTTGTAAGGACAATGATTGACTGATGAGTGACGGCCCTATGATGTTTGTTGTACTGACATGCTTAAAAGATTGAAAACTTCTCAAAGTCCCTGCCTGTCAATGTCCCAGCATGAAGGTTCACAAAGCAGTTCTTTTATTAGGTCTATTCCTTTTTACAGGTAAGCCAACAGATATTTATTCATAGCGCCTTACTTATTAGGCTATTTCTGCTACCTATAAATGAGTTAAACTACTAGCATTCATTTATCTGTATTTCATTAATATGATCGTGTTACCTTCAGGTTTCCTCAGGGGCCAGACCCAAAGCACAGGTAAGAAAATCCAGTCATCTGCAAATGTACAGCAAATGAGTTCTTTCAATTCATGTTTTGAGACAAAGAATTGTTTCAGATATTTATATTTTAGAAATAGCCTGTAATACAGTTGGTAAGGGCTTTTGTTTAGGATAGTTTTGCTTTATTGGTTTAACTGAATTTAGGTGGATATCATAGTCCACAGAACTTATTAGTCTTACTTCTTCAACATCGATAAACGTGTTTGTGACAAAGTTCAACTTTCTCTTTTTGCCACCCTTTCTTACATTCTACAGATGTTCTGGAAGCATATATTAAAACGGATGGGGCCTGGATAGTGAAATTGCCTAAAAGTCAATACACTGTGAAAACAGTGGAAGAATGTGCCGTCAAGTGCAACAAAGAGACTTCCTTTACATGCAGGTACAAGTCAGACCATAACAATAACTCTCAAAATATATTGTGTAGCGCTAGTATAGACTGATCTGATGCTAACAGGCAATGACACACACTTTATTATGTGTATTTATGTGCCTTGCAGATCCTTTTTGTACATCGAAAAAGATCAGGATTGTGTAACATTACCTGCCAACTCAAAAACTGATCAGATACTGCGAAGAATGAGTGCTACTCTCTATGAGAAAAAGGGTACGATTTTATAGCCATATTTATTTCATCACTTTACAGATCTGAAAGTTTAAAAGCAGATGATGTTATGAATTACCTTCAGCATGCATTGCTCTCGTTTAAATTAGCTTAAAGTACATTATGAATTATAAAAGACTGGTCATGCTTTTTCTTGTTTTTTCAAAAGTCTACCTGAGTTAATATATAATCCAGATTCACCCAAGTGTTTGGGTCCATGTCAGTAAACAAAGTAAAGAGGATTATCTGAAAATCTATCATCCACTGGGGGATTTCTCCTTGTAAATGTATCAAGTACTATCTAGGTTAAACAATGAGAAATGTTTTAGTTGGTTGTGGCTTGAAATATACCTGATGGATGTTCTTTTAAAAAGCATTCTTTAGATCAATGGCTCTCAACTGGTTTTGCTTTTGGACCCAGATTTTACATTTAATGTAATGTAGTGATTCAACTAAAAATGGTCACAAACTGCATAAGACCATCAATGTAGAAAATTATTGTAAATTATTATAACACTGAATAAACAGCATAAGTGTGATTTACTTGGTTAACAATTGGCTATTTGCATGGAACAAACACTGGGCTAAAATACTGTAGAGCTTGTTTCACCAAATGTTGAAATTAATAGATTGGCTATGGGGAACATTTTGCCCTAAAAAGCCATTCTTTTGCCATCTTAACTAAAGTTATGCACACTTATTTGGATCACATTTCAGTATTAGCATTTAGCATTTTTGTGTCACAAACCTAGTGAGAACCTCTGCCTTTGTCAGCCATAGCAATGTACAGTAACTACCAATAAGGAAATGAATTCATCATCATCAGTACTATATCAACATCAAATGACATGAGAGAGTACTAACTTGTACTAGCTACAATGAATATGTTTTAAGCATGTTGTAGTGAATGGATTGAATTCCTTCATACAGAGTACTTACTGGAATGTGTGTATGGGATTGGCATGGACTACAGAGGGACAAAATCCAAGACAAAGTCAGGAAAAACATGTCAGCGATGGGAGGGAAGTTTCCCCCATGTGCCAAAGTATGTGTCTTAATTTGAGTTTTCATTCATGATGCTGTAAAAGAGAAAACAGCAAATACAGAAACTACAGTGGTTAAGCCAGCTAACTAACCTCAATAGTTTCTTCCCACAGCATATCGCCAAAGACACATCCAAAAGCTGACTTGGAGTCCAATTTTTGTCGAAACCCAGATGGAGACAAGGGGGGTCCCTGGTGCTACACCACAGATCCAGAGAAACGATGGGAGCACTGCGATATCCAAAACTGCACAGGTACATTTAGAAAAGAAACTGCTCAATATTGGTGTGCTATCATACTAATGTATCTCATGCTAAAGTTAACCTCACTATGCCCTACTCACCCTGAACTGGTATCACTACCACTTTATCCTTTATCCATCAACATCTTTAAATCCAAAATGTTTTGGATTTCAACTTGTGTACAGTCTCTTTGTGCAGCATTTGATAAAACTGGATACAAAACCCTGGGAATATAACAACAATGATAATTAGCCTAGGCTTTAAAATGAATCGAGAAGATGTGCCACCCAAATCATGTAATCATAAAGGAGAAAATTAGTTGCTTGAAATGTTCATGTGTACAAAAACAGCCTTGTGGAAAAGACTTTCGTGAAGGGATTCAGTTGCAGGCTTTCATTTGGAGCAACCATTTGAAGGCATGTATAAGAGTGCAAAAACTCATTTTAGAATTTGTCCCATAAATCAAAACCATAACTATTTAATATCTCCAGAGGAATGTATGCAGTGCAGTGGAGAAAACTACAGAGGCAAGATCTCCACCACTATCAGTGGATTTACCTGCCAACGCTGGGACTCTCAAAAACCCCAAAACCACGGCTACATCCCTTCAGCGTGAGACATCATTTATAGCGCAAAGAGGATATGGTCTATTGTAAATATTTTGACTATGGTCTGTCTTTTGTAGTCTTCCTGATAAGTACTTGGAAGAGAACTATTGCAGGAACCCTGATGGAGAACCCAGACCCTGGTGCTTCACCACCAGTCCATCCAAACGTTGGGAATCCTGCTCCATTCCACGATGCAGTAAGCAATGTTCTTGTCAATCTGAGAAACAAAGTTTTGTGTAAAATGATTAGTTCATCATTAACTGGTCACTGTTTTCTTTTAAGCAACTGAGCCACCCACAATTGTACCAGAGCTCACCTGTGCAAGTGGAGAAGGTAGCTCCTACAGGGGCACAATTGCGGTGACAGTCTCAGGAAAAACTTGCCAGGACTGGGAATCCCAAACTCCCCACAAGCATTCCAGAACTTCAGAGAACTACCCATGCAAGTAAGCATCAACATGATGGTTTTGATGAACTGGTTTTGAGAGATATTCGGGTTTTGATCAATTATCCAAGGGTGTCAAGCCCTACACGTTGAGGACCACATTTGCTCAGAGCAGCAAATCAAGATGTTCAAGATTACTTAAAAATTACAAGCAAGTGTTTGATCAGGGTTGGAAATAATCTGTAGGACAAGGCCCTGCAGGAGCTCCAACCCCATTTTAGCACACACGAACCAGCTAATAAAGGTCTTCAGGGTTACTAGAAACCTCCAAGTGTGTCAGAGCTAAAATTCTGCAGGACAGGGTCCTCCAGGAGCAGGATTTAACAAAATTGAACCAGAAGAACCATAATAGACACTTCTTCAAAGTCTTAATTATCCTTTAGGGCAAAGCTATGAAATTTTACTTGCCCCAGTATGCCAAACATACAGAATAGTGACTGCACATGGAATGCAACTAAATTTTGTTTCCATCCCAGAGGCCTTGATAAAAACTACTGCAGAAACCCAGATAATGAAAGAAGTCCATGGTGTTACACCACAGATCCCGAGACCCGCTGGGAGTACTGCAGTGTTCCTAGTTGTGGAGATCAACCTAGACCTGGTCTGTTTTGAAGGAGTCATTACAAAACCATATCACATTAAATCTAGATTATGGTGTCCTTTCCTTGTTATGTTACTTCATATGTCCCTAGAACTGGTGAAAGAGCCATGTATAACATAAATATGTGATTCCCAGAGGAGCCGGTGATCCCTCAGGGTGAGGCATGTTACGAAGGTGATGGAACCTCCTACCGTGGTGCCATGTCAGAGACCATCAGTGGAAAGAAATGCCAGTTCTGGACATCCATGGAACCTCATCGACATAGCAAAACACCTCAGAATTTCCCAAAAGCGTAAGACACTACACTGAAACTTAAACTGTTGCATCTTGAACTGTTGCAACTTTTGACTCGATTGATTTCCCCTCTGGCTCCTGCCATGATTTCGCCAATCATGCAGAGATCTGAGAAGGAACCTGTGCAGGAATCCAGATGGTGACAAAGCCCCTTGGTGCTACACCACAGATCCTACAGTTCGGTGGGAGTATTGCAACATCGAGCGGTGTGACAGCAGGCCTAGCTCAGGGGAGCCTCCTACCAGTCCATCACAGACTGCGGATTCTACAGCTGCTTCTTCGGAAATAGGTTTATCCACCTACAAGCTAACAAATTATATCAAATGTCAAGAGAACTATAGTATTACCTAAGGGAGGGTGTGAGTTACAATGTGCTTTTGTTTTCTTTTTACAAGATTGTAAGGTTGGCAACGGAGCAAGTTATCGGGGTCCCACATCCACTACTTTAACGGGAGTGACCTGCCAAGCATGGAGTTCTATGACCCCCCATCAGCATTCCACTTTTACCCCTGAAACACATCCAGACAAGGGTCTAGAGTCAAATGTAGGTCTATGTAGAATTTCGAGCATTTTTGAGGGCACTTTTTGAGACATTTTAACAGTTTTTACTTTATTACGCTATTAGAAATGCAGAAACCCAGACAGTGATGTGAATGGACCTTGGTGCTATACAACAGATCGAAATAAGAAGTGGGATTACTGTCAGATCCCAGACTGTGGTAACTGTTCTTAATTTCCCACTTGGAAATACTTGACTCGAATGGCAAGGAAATTCCCAAATGCTAATTGTTGTTATCCAGGCTCATATATCAAATATCCTTGCTATGTAAGACACATGACATGCATCTTCCTTTCTAATAAGATGGCCTGAAATGCGGACAACCATCAGAAAAACCTAAGCGGTGCTTTGGGCGGATCGTTGGGGGATGTATATCCAAAGCACACTCCTGGCCTTGGCAGATCAGTCTTAGGAGCAGGTATATAAACAAGCCACCCTCCTCTATCTCTGTACTTCTTTCCAGGATGAAATTGTAGTGATTAAGTCACATTTTCTGTCATACCAGAAGCAAAATTCATTTCTGTGGTGGAACGCTAATTGATGCACAATGGGTCCTAACTGCAGCCCACTGCCTAGAGAGGTAAGTGCCTTTTTTAATTGTTTGAGGAGACAAAAATGCAAACAAAGTGCAGAAATTTTGTGATCTCTGCCAATGGTTAGAAGTACAAAAGCGCAGTGGTTCTCACTCCACCTCTGGGGATCCACAACACTACATTTTAATTGTCTGTGGACCCCCTTGAACTGGAGTTGACAATCATGCACTGCACTAGCATATAGATGACCTCAAAGCCCCAAAGAGACATGGAATATAAACCACTCTTTAGTAGGGTATTTATTCAAAAAACAGTTTAATATGCACGTTCTACTATGCAGGTCTTACAGTCCATCTGCCTACAAGATCTTCCTTGGAATTCATACAGAACGTGCAAATGAAGCATCCAAACAGGAGCGAGATGTTTCTAAGATTATTAAGGGGCCAGCTGGAACTGACATTGCTCTTCTCAAGTTGGACAGGTTAGAGTCTTCTGTTGATGTGTGCAGCTGTTGCCATTGCAATTCAAACAACGCTCTGAATCTGGTATTTAATGTTTCAGATGTTTACACTTTCTCATCTCCCAGTTTAAAATGCAGATAAAAGTATGAGTAAGTGAATCAACAGTTGATTCTCCAACACCGACTCAACCACTGGCACAAGATTTAGATGGAATTTTCTGTACATTGGAGTAATTGGGCAGATGGAGTCACTATCTTTGCAATTCCATCTGGTGACACTAGTTGCACAATAATTCTCTCTTAAATCTTATTTAATCTCCCCGTTTTGTGTTAAATGCAGTTCTAGCTTTTAAAACGGTAAACTCATTTTAATGACATTAAGAAGCCAAACTCATGATTTTGTCTGATTTTAGGCCTGCATTAATAAACGATAAGGTATTGCCTGCTTGCCTACCAGAAAAGGACTACATTGTACCAAGCAATACTGAATGCTATGTTACAGGCTGGGGGGAAACACAGGGTAGGTCACTTTAACAAGTAGGTATTGCAAAATGGATTCTTTATTAAATATCTTTACTGTTTTACTCAATAAACATGATTGATTTAAGATTTCACAGTGTTCATAGCTTCAAGACCTTCTGTTTCCTAGGAACCGGTGGAGAAGGTTTCCTGAAAGAAACCGGCTTCCCTGTAATTGAGAACAAAGTCTGCAACCGTGCATCTTTTCTGAATGGCCGCGTGAAGGAGCATGAGATGTGTGCTGGAAACATTGAAGGTGGAACTGATAGTTGCCAGGTAAGGGAGCTTGTTCTACTTAGGTTCTCTAGATTCAGTCTCCTCACTTGCTCTGATTTAAACCCTAGTGAGTCACCATTTTTAGCAATAATTTTGAATACAAACAGACTTGTAAAGTGCCTTGATTCGCAAGGAAGTATTTCATGTATTTTTCACTGAAAAGCATACTAAAAGAATACTTTTCAACAGTTTTATTCAACACTGAAATATACTGTTAGAAAAGAGGGTAACACTTTGTTACATAACTGTAACAATAACGTTAAATACATATATATAATATAATTAGAATATCATCAAAAAGTGAAATTTGTATATTCTAATTTTCTGAGATACTGAATTTGGGATTTTCCTTAGTCGTCAATTACAATCATCAAAATTAAATGAAATAAACGTTTGAAATATATCAGTCTGTGTGTAATGAATGAATATAATATACAAGTTTCACTTTTTGAATGCAATTAGTGAAATAAATCAACTTTTTGATGATATTCTAATTATATGACCAGCACCTGTATGCATAATTTCAAGCAAACGTAAACCAAACCCTATTCCTAACCCTTCCCTATATTAAGTACATGTTGTTAATTACATTCGTGAAGCTGCTTTGAAACGATTTGTATGGTAAATTGTGCGTTTTAAGGAATGGTTCACCCAAAAATGTAATATTTCACTATAATCATTTACTCACCTTCATGTTGTTCCAACCCTTTATAACTTTCTTTCACAAATGAGATTTGAGACCTAGAGCAGAGGGAAAGATTTTAAGTGAATAACATCTTAAATTGTGATGTGTTCTTCACACTTGTTCAGGGTGACAGCGGTGGACCTCTTGTCTGCTACGCTCAGAACACCTTCGTCCTTCAGGGAGTGACATCATGGGGTCTTGGCTGTGCTAATGCCATGAAACCTGGAGTGTATACCCGCGTCTCCAAGTTTGTCGACTGGATAGAACGCAGTATGAAAGAAAACTGAGAATTTGTCAGATTAGTCAAAGGATGAAATTTAAGTGAACAACTGACAATGAAATAATGAAAATGTATTGATGCATAAGCTGTTTTTTAAAGACCATATTCAGAAGTTCAGTTTTACAAACTGTCAAGCCCACAGTCAGTCTGTACGGTTAGATGCATATGCCGGATGTGCTCCAATTTGAGGGAGTCCCCAGTGAATGTTTTATTATAGAACTCGTCAAAGCGCTAAAAATGTAATCAGATCGGATTTAATAAATACGTTTTAATACATTAAAGCGACGGTAAACATCTTTGGAGAAAGTCTCTTTATTTGTGCTCCACCATACAAACAGTTTTGCTGTTACAGTAACAATATTCAAACCCTAGTAAAAGTGACAGAACAAATAAGTACAATAACATTCACTATTATCATGAATAATTTAATCCAACATTTTAAAATATATATAAAGATTATTAAAGGGAGTTATTTTACTTTTTTTTAAATAAACATTTGTCATTTTTTTTTTTTAAAAAGTAAAACTATCATATATAAATACAGTAAATACAGTCAATGATAAATCATAAGTTTGGGAACAATAATTACATCCGGGTCTTCACAGTTTGGAAAATAATTGGTCCTTTGATTAGATCGCTGCATATTTTTTATAACTTTCTCATCTTGATTACTAAATCAAATTCATATTATATTGTTCATTACCTTTTGGAATGACAAAACTTATTGATTAATGAGAAATGGATGTCAGTTTTGATTAAATCCTCAAAGGAGAAGGGATAAGCTGCATCACATAATAAAGTTAAGGAGGTTGCTGTATTCGGTCTCAGACTTCTGTAACTTCTTTCTTTGAGGTCACATCAGAAGGCAGCAAATTCTGCAGCTGTTGACTCTTCAGATGCTTTTCTTTGTTTCTGCACACACAGTTCACATTTGTGAAGAAAGTTTCAAGGTGACAAATGTTACCATGGTGAAGGGAGTAAAACCTCACCTGTTTGGACATTCAATGTCTTCGATGGTTTCTGGAAGAGGCACACCTTTGGTTTCAGGTAACAGAAGAACCAGTCCACCAGCCACAGACGCAAGAGCACCTGTGAGTGAGAACATTTACTTCACCAACGTTACACTGAAACTAGAACATGCTCAACATCACCTTACTATAGCCGAGGGTGTCATGGATTCATTTTTGAGGGGGTACTAGTTAAAGTCATGCTAAGATGTGACCAATGGTAACCATGAAACGTACTTCTGACACTAAAGTATCCTCTATCTTTTGGAGTTCCTTAGTTAACAAATTTCATAGCTTTAATGGTCTGGTCCGTCTCAGTTTCAGCTTGCTGCTTGTTTGTAGTTAAGGTTGTAGAGAGTTGTTGCTTGACTTCTTCAATCTTTCCAGCAAGTTTAATGAACTGACTCTCATGACTGGATGAATTGGCCTTTAATTCTTTGTTGAGTTCAATTACAGCTCTTTCTTGTTTGGTCATGAAATCATGCAACTGGTCCCAGTTACCTTGTGCTTGTGCACTGAGGTGACCCATCTCTCTTCCAGGCGTTGGGAGAGTTCCAGGCAATTCATACTGTACGCCTGAAAATGGAGGAGAAGGGGAAGTAGTAATGGCTGATGATGAGGTTTTGTGTGGAGGAGTACATAATTGCATAGGTTCGGGATTTTTCATCTCCTGTGGAAAAACCTACTGGTGGAAATGCAAACTGCACATGGGCTCCTGGCTGTGCAAGACGCCTGAACTGAGAGGGCATATGAAAAAAAAGGTAGGAACATAGGATTCCTGAGGGGTTTGACTGTGCACAGCTGGCCAATTGGGAGTGGACACATCCGGAACCTCCATCTCAACAAAGGTTGAATGTGAGGAAAGCCGCTCTGCCATGATTATGTAAAGAGTAATTTAACAAAAATATAAAAGAAAAATATTGTAATTGATTGTATGGGTCAGTAAATGTGCAATTGAAAAACAATGTAAATTGCATACAAGTGTATTTTCACATTTCATACAATTCACAGCATTAAAGCAATTATCCCGCAAGTAAATTAAAAAAAATGTGAACAGCAAATTATACAATCATTAGTCCTAGTTCACCAGTTACAACAATTGATATGCAATGCAGTCACAATGTTTCAATTAAGTTTGTTCTTCACTACAATTCCATACAGAATAAGGGTGACACCAAAAAATTAGAAAGTTTAGTTTTCAGGTTAAAAAATTAACAGGTTTGGTAAATTCAAAAGACTTCCACACTTCAATTCCAAAATTCAAAGTTTCCCCTCAAATGACTTTTCGAATACAACAGTTCAGTTAACAAATTCAAAAAGTCAATATAAATTCAGACTTATTCACACTTAATTATTCAATAGTCCCTGTTCGGGCGCCACTTATGTAACGTTGGTACCCTAACTCCAAGAAATTACATTAAATTAATTAATCCATTGAAATAAATATCCACTAATTCGGGCGCCAGGCAGACTTAAATCCACCACAAAACAAAAAACAACTTCTTTTGACCTAGGATAGCGCAAACCAACAATTACACACAAACAAACATAAATGCACTATAGTGAAATGAAGTCAATATCCACACAAAAAGTTGTTATATCAAATTGTAATGTGCAGTATCAAAAAAGGGGAACAAGTTCACAGAAAGTCAACAATGCACAGACACAAATAGTCTGATGGTGTGGTGTAATGTATAATTCAATGAATAATAGTCCATGTTTAAAAAAAAATTCGTTTAACCAGCACAAAAGTACAAAAATAACAAGGCTAACCAAAACACCGTTCAATAATCATAGAAAAAACAACCAACCATTCAAAATAAAACAATTGCCTCAAGAGAAAAAAACTAAACAAATAAAACAAGCTTTCGAAATAAAGTATGTGTGTGTGTGTGTGTGTGTGGGATTGGGGCGGAAAGCTTTGGAAAGTTTGCAGCGGTTAGTAATAAGTACCTGAGGCGAGTCGGTAATTTGGCAGCTTTACATCCCTGCCCGCCCTGCAGTCGACGTTGGAGAGAAATTACAGTCGTGCGGCAACTAATCCTTGTTTCAAATGCTGACGTAGTATGCCAGCGCTCCAATCCAGCAACGCTCTGCAATCGTCAGAAGTATAGGACCAAACGCGCTCACCAGACTCTCCCCGCAGCACCAGGAATCGATCGCGCACTGCAATCCACGCCAGGACAGCAAAGTTTGTCCTCTTCGGAACAGCATTTCAGTACGCCAAAACAGGCGTGCACTGGGTTTGAACGGCCCGCGACTCGACAGCTTCTTTTTTTTTTTTTTTTTTTTTTTTTTTTCTGCACTCTCAAGTCACTGACACCTTCCACCACTCCTTCCACTTCCCCTTTTATTTAGTCATTTCCGCTCACACCTTTCCCTTAATTGACTCGTGTCAATAAAACAATGAAGTGCGATTCAACCTGAAATCGTCACAACCCTTTTAATAGTAGTTCTTAAAACAAATCGTTATCTTATTTTGATGTCAATCCCTCAATTGTCCCTTCACCTCAAATCTTGATTACACTATTTTTTCATCATGGTTGCTTGGCTCAATGTTCACAATTGCAAAATTAGGCTGTTCTGTTTGTGTATTGAGTTGGATGGCTCCTAGTCTCTCAGTTGATAATTAATTTGTTGATTTATAACACTGATGAGAATTTTCTTTTTAGGCAGATTGAATTGAAATGTATTTAATTTTATAATTTTAAATCTGTAATAAAATATTGAAATTAAATGCTTTATTTACTTTGCTGGGTCTTAAGAAACAATCTTGTAGTTTTCTTTAATCAGTTGCTTTATAATTGATGACTTGTTCCACCTATACTTTAGTCTATACTTTTTACTTTTTCTCATTTTCAATGCAATTTTAATACCAAACCATCTTAATGTGAAATAAAACCAATGATTTTAATCAAATAAAAAAAGTCCAGCTCTGATAAATCATGTGACCAGGTGGTTCAAACACTCTGATCGACAAACACGATTTGACCTGGTCCCTGTCCTTGTAAGGACAATGATTGACTGATGAGTGACGGCCCTATGATGTTTGTTGTACTGACATACTTAAAAGATTGAAAACTTCTCAAAGTCCCTGCCTGTCAATGTCCCAGCATGAAGGTTCACAAAGCAGTTCTTTTATTAGGTCTATTCCTTTTTACAGGTAAGCCAACAGATATTTATTCATAGCGCCTTACTTATTAGGCTATTTCTGCTACCTATAAATGAACAAAAAATAAAATGAAATGAGTTAAACTAATAGCATTCATTTATCTGTATTTCATTGATATGATCGTGTTACCTTCAGGTTTCCTCAGAGGCCAGACCCAAAGCACAGGTAAGAAAATCCAGTCATCTGCAAATGTACAGCAAATGAGTTCTTTCAATTCATGTTTTGAGACAAAGAATTGTTTCAGATATTTATATTTTAGAAAAAGCCTGTAATACAGTTAAGGGCTTTTGTTTAGGATAGTTTTGCTTTGTTGGTTTAACTGAATTTAGGTGGATATTATAGTCCACAGAACTTATTAGTCTTACTTCTTCAACATCGATAAACGTGTCATAAAGGAGAAAATTAGTTGCATGAAATGTCCATGAGTACAAAAACAGCCTTGTGGAAAAGACTTTCGTGAAGGGATTCAGTTGCAGGCTTTCATCTGGAGCAACCATTTGAAGACATGTACAAGAGTGCAAAAACTCAGTTTAGAATTTGTCCCATAAATCAAAACCATAACTATTTAATATCTCCAGAGGAATGTATGCAGTGCAGTGGAGAAAACTACAGAGGCAAGATCTCCACCACTATCAGTGGATTTACCTGCCAACGCTGGGACTCTCAAAAACCCCAAAACCACGGCTACATCCCTTCAGCGTGAGACATCATTTATAGCGCAAAGAGGATATGGTCTATTGTACATATTTTGACTATGGTCTGTCTTTTGTAGTCTTCCTGATAAGTACTTGGAAGAGAACTATTGCAGGAACCCTGATGGAGAGCCCAGACCCTGGTGCTTCACCACCAGTCCATCCAAACGTTGGGAATCCTGCTCCATTCCACGATGCAGTAAGCAATGTTCTTGTCAATCTGAGAAACAAAGTTTTGTGTAAAATGATTAGTTCATCATTAACTGGTCACTGTTTTCTTTTAAGCAACTGAGCCACCCACAATTGTACCAGAGCTTACCTGTGCAAGTGGAGAAGGTAGCTCCTACAGGGGCACAATTGCGGTGACAGTCTCAGGAAAAACTTGCCAGGACTGGGAATCCCAAACTCCCCACAAGCATTCCAGAACTTCAGAGAACTACCCATGCAAGTAAGCATCAACATGATGGTTTTGATGAACTGGTTTTGAGAGATATTCGGGTTTTGATCAATTATCCAAGGGTGTCAAGCCCTACACGTTGAGGACCACATTTGCTCAGAGCAGCAAATCAAGATGTTCAAGATTACTTAATTACAAGCAAGTGTTTGATCAGGGTTGGAAATAATCTGTAGGACAAGGCCCTGCAGGAGCTCCAACCCCATTTTAGCACACACGAACCAGCTAATAAAGGTCTTCAGGGTTACTAGAAACCTCCAAGTGTGTCAGAGCTAAAATTCTGCAGGACAGGGTCCTCCAGGAGCAGGATTTGACAAAATTGAACCAGAAGAACCATAATAGACACTTCTTCAAAGTCTTAATTATCCTTTAGGGCAAAGCTATGAAATTTTACTTGCCCCAGTATGCCAAACATACAGAATAGTGACTGCACATGGAATGCAACTAAATTTTGTTTCCATCCCAGAGGCCTTGATAAAAACTACTGCAGAAACCCAGATAATGAAAGAAGTCCATGGTGTTACACCACAGATCCCGAGACCCGCTGGGAGTACTGCAGTGTTCCTAGTTGTGGAGATCAACCTAGACCTGGTCTGTTTTGAAGGAGTCATTACAAAACCATATCACATTAAATCTAGATTATGGTGTCCTTTCTTTGTTATGTTACTTCATATGTCCCTAGAACTGGTGAAAGAGCCATGTATAACATAAATATGTGATTCCCAGAGGAGCCAGTGATCCCTCAGAGTGAGGCATGTTACGAAGGTGATCAAGTTTCAGATATTTATATTTTAGAAATAGTCTAATACAGTTGGTAAGGGCTTTTGTTTAGGATAGTTTTGCTTTATTGGTTTAACTGAATTTAGGTGGATATCATAGTCCACAGAACTTATTAGTCTTACTTCTTCAACATCGATAAACGTGTTTGTGACGAAGTTCAACTTTCTCTTTTTGCCACCCTTTCTTTCATTCTACAGATGTTCTGGAAGCATATATTAAAACGGATGGGGCCTGGATAGTGAAATTGCCTAAAAGTCAATACACTGTGAAAACAGTGGAAGAATGTGCCATCAAGTGCAACAAAGAGACTTCCTTTACATGCAGGTACAAGTCAGACCATAACAATAACTCTCAAAATATATTGTGATGCGCTAGTATAGACTGATCTGATGCTAACAGGCAATGACACACACTTTATTATGTGTATTTATGTGCCTTGCAGATCCTTTTTGTACATCGAAAAAGATCAGGATTGTGTAACATTACCTGCCAACTCAAAAACTGATCAGATACTGCGAAGAATGAGTGCTACTCTCTATGAGAAAAAGGGTACGATTTTATAGCCATATTTATTTCATCACTTTACAGATCTGAAAGTTTAAAAGCAGATGATGTTATGAATTACCTTCAGCATGCATTGCTCTCGTTTAAATTAGCTTAAAGTACATTATGAATTATAAAAGACTGGTCACGCTTTTTCTTGTTTTTTCAAAAGTCTACCTGAGTTAATATATAATCCAGATTCACCCAAGTGTTTGGGTCCATGTCAGTAAACAAAGTAAAGAGGATTATCTGAAAATCTATCATCCACTGGGGGATTTCTCCTTGTAAATGTATCAAGTACTATCTAGGTTAAACAATGAGAAATGTTTTAGTTGGTTGTGGCTTGAAATATACCTGATGGATGTTGTTTTAAAAAGCATTCTTTAGATCAATGGCTCTCAACTGGTTTTGCTTTTGGACCCAGATTTTACATTTAATATAATGAGGTTATTCAACTAAAAATGGTCACAAACTGCATAAGACCATCAATGTAGAAAATTATTGTAAATTATTATAACACTGAATAAACAGCATAAGTGTGATTTACTTGGTTAACAATTGGCTATTTGCATGGAACAAACACTGGGCTAAAATACTGTAGAGCTTGTTTCACCAAATGTTGAAATTAATAGATTGGCTATGGGGAACATTTTGCCCTAAAAAGCCATTCTTTTGCCATCTTAACTAAAGTTATGCACACTTATTTGGATCACATTTCAGTATTAGCATTTAGCATTTTTGTGTCACAAACCTAGTGAGAACCTCTGCCTTTGTGAGCCATAGCAATGTACAGTAACTACCAATAAGGAAATGAATACATCATCATCAGTACTATATCAACATCAAATGACATGAGAGAGTACTAACTTGTACTAGCTACAATGAATATGTTTTAAGCATGTTGTAGTGAATGGATTGAATTCCTTCATACAGAGTACTTACTGGAATGTGTGTATGGGATTGGCATGGACTACAGAGGGACAAAATCCAAGACAAAGTCAGGAAAAACATGTCAGCGATGGGAGGGAAGTTTCCCCCATGTGCCAAAGTATGTGTCTTAATTTGAGTTTTCATTCATGATGCTGTAAAAGAGAAAACAGCAAATACAGAAACTACAGTGGTTAAGCCAGCTAACTAACCTCAATAGTTTCTTCCCACAGCATATTGGAGTCCAATTTTTGTCGAAACCCAGATGGAGACAAGGGGGGTCCCTGGTGCTACACCACAGATCCAGAGAAACGATGGGAGCACTGCGATATCCAAAACTGCACAGGTACATTTAGAAAAGAAACTGCTCAATATTGGTGTGCTATCATACTAATGTATCTCATGCTAAAGTTAACCTCACTATGCCCTACTCACCCTGAACTGGTATCACTACCACTTTATCCTTTATCCATCAACATCTTTAAATCCAAAATGTTTTGGATTTCAACTTGTGTACAGTCTCTTTGTGCAGCATTTGATAAAACTGGATACAAAACCCTGGGAATATAACAACAATGATAATTAGCCTAGGCTTTAAAATGAATCGAGAAGATGTGCCACCCAAATCATGTAATCATAAAGGAGAAAATTAGTTGCTTGAAATGTTCATGTGTACAAAAACAGCCTTGTGGAAAAGACTTTCGTGAAGGGATTCAGTTGCAGGCTTTCATTTGGAGCAACCATTTGAAGACATGTACAAGAGTGCAAAAACTCAGTTTAGAATTTGTCCCATAAATCAAAACCATAACTATTTAATATCTCCAGAGGAATGTATGCAGTGCAGTGGAGAAAACTACAGAGGCAAGATCTCCACCACTATCAGTGGATTTACCTGCCAACGCTGGGACTCTCAAAAACCCCAAAACCACGGCTACATCCCTTCAGCGTGAGACATCATTTATAGCGCAAAGAGGATATGGTCTATTGTACATATTTTGACTATGGTCTGTCTTTTGTAGTCTTCCTGATAAGTACTTGGAAGAGAACTATTGCAGGAACCCTGATGGAGAGCCCAGACCCTGGTGCTTCACCACCAGTCCATCCAAACGTTGGGAATCCTGCTCCATTCCACGATGCAGTAAGCAATGTTCTTGTCAATCTGAGAAACAAAGTTTTGTGTAAAATGATTAGTTCATCATTAACTGGTCACTGTTTTCTTTTAAGCAACTGAGCCACCCACAATTGTACCAGAGCTTACCTGTGCAAGTGGAGAAGGTAGCTCCTACAGGGGCACAATTGCGGTGACAGTCTCAGGAAAAACTTGCCAGGACTGGGAATCCCAAACTCCCCACAAGCATTCCAGAACTTCAGAGAACTACCCATGCAAGTAAGCATCAACATGATGGTTTTGATGAACTGGTTTTGAGAGATATTCGGGTTTTGATCAATTATCCAAGGGTGTCAAGCCCTACACGTTGAGGACCACATTTGCTCAGAGCAGCAAATCAAGATGTTCAAGATTACTTAAAAATTACAAGCAAGTGTTTGATCAGGGTTGGAAATAATCTGTAGGACAAGGCCCTGCAGGAGCTCCAACCCCATTTTAGCACACACGAACCAGCTAATAAAGGTCTTCAGGGTTACTAGAAACCTCCAAGTGTGTCAGAGCTAAAATTCTGCAGGACAGGGTCCTCCAGGAGCAGGATTTAACAAAATTGAACCAGAAGAACCATAATAGACACTTCTTCAAAGTCTTAATTATCCTTTAGGGCAAAGCTATGAAATTTTACTTGCCCCAGTATGCCAAACATACAGAATAGTGACTGCACATGGAATGCAACTAAATTTTGTTTCCATCCCAGAGGCCTTGATAAAAACTACTGCAGAAACCCAGATAATGAAAGAAGTCCATGGTGTTACACCACAGATCCCGAGACCCGCTGGGAGTATTGCAGTGTTCCTAGTTGTGGAGATCAACCTAGACCTGGTCTGTTTTGAAGGAGTCATTACAAAACCATATCACATTAAATCTAGATTATGGTGTCCTTTCCTTGTTATGTTACTTCATATGTCCCTAGAACTGGTGAAAGAGCCATGTATAACATAAATATGTGATTCCCAGAGGAGCCGGTGATCCCTCAGGGTGAGGCATGTTACGAAGGTGATGGAACCTCCTACCGTGGTGCCATGTCAGAGACCATCAGTGGAAAGAAATGCCAGTTCTGGACATCCATGGAACCTCATCGACATAGCAAAACACCTCAGAATTTCCCAAAAGCGTAAGACACTACACTGAAACTTAAACTGTTGCATCTTGAACTGTTGCAACTTTTGACTCGACTGATTTCCCCTCTGGCTCCTGCCATGATTTCGCCAATCATGCAGAGATCTGAGAAGGAACCTGTGCAGGAATCCAGATGGTGACAAAGCCCCTTGGTGCTACACCACAGATCCTACAGTTCGGTGGGAGTATTGCAACATCGAGCGGTGTGACAGCAGGCCTAGCTCAGGGGAGCCTCCTACCAGTCCATCACAGACTGCGGATTCTACAGCTGCTTCTTCAGAAATAGGTTTATCCACCTACAAGCTAACAAATTATATCAAATGTCAAGAGAACTATAGTATTACCTAAGGGAGGGTGTGAGTTACAATGTGCTTTTGTTTTCTTTTTACAAGATTGTAAGGTTGGCAACGGAGCAAGTTATCGGGGTCCCACATCCACTACTTTAACGGGAGTGACCTGCCAAGCATGGAGTTCTATGACCCCCCATCAGCATTCCACTTTTACCCCTGAAACACATCCAGACAAGGGTCTAGAGTCAAATGTAGGTCTATGTAGAATTTCGAGCATTTTTGAGGGCACTTTTTGAGACATTTTAACAGTTTTTACTTTATTACGCTATTAGAAATGCAGAAACCCAGACAGTGATGTGAATGGACCTTGGTGCTATACAACAGATCGAAATAAGAAGTGGGATTACTGTCAGATCCCAGACTGTGGTAACTGTTCTTAATTTCCCACTTGGAAATACTTGACTCGAATGGCAAGGAAATTCCCAAATGCTAATTGTTGTTATCCAGGCTCATATATCAAATATCCTTGCTATGTAAGACACATGACATGCATCTTCCTTTCTAATAAGATGGCCTGAAATGCGGACAACCATCAGAAAAACCTAAGCGGTGCTTTGGGCGGATCGTTGGAGGATGTATATCCAAAGCACACTCCTGGCCTTGGCAGATCAGTCTTAGGAGCAGGTATATAAACAAGCCACCCTCCTCTATCTCTGTACTTCTTTCCAGGATGAAATTGTAGTGATTAACTCACATTTTCTGTCATACCAGAAGCAAAATTCATTTCTGTGGTGGAACGCTAATTGATGCACAATGGGTCCTAACTGCAGCCCACTGCCTAGAGAGGTAAGTGCCTTTTTTAATTGTTTGAGGAGACAAAAATGCAAACAAAGTGCAGAAATTTTGTGATCTCTGCCAATGGTTAGAAGTACAAAAGCGCAGTGGTTCTCACTCCACCTCTGGGGATCCACAACACTACATTTTAATTGTCTGTGGACCCCCTTGAACTGGAGTTGACAATCATGCACTGCACTAGCATATAGATGACCTCAAAGCCCCAAAGAGACATGGAATATAAACCACTCTTTAATAGGGTCTTTATTCAAAAAACAGTTTAATATGCACGTTCTACTATGCAGGTCTTACAGTCCATCTGCCTACAAGATCTTCCTTGGAATTCATACAGAACGTGCAAATGAAGCATCCAAACAGGAGCGAGATGTTTCTAAGATTATTAAGGGGCCAGCTGGAACTGACATTGCTCTTCTCAAGTTGGACAGGTTAGAGTCTTCTGTTGATGTGTGCAGCTGTTGCCATTGCAATTCAAACAACGCTCTGAATCTGGTATTTAATGTTTCAGATGTTTACACTTTCTCATCTCCCAGTTTAAAATGCAGATAAAAGTATGAGTAAGTGAATCAACAGTTGATTCCCCAACACCGACTCAACCACTGGCACAAGATTTAGATGGAATTTTCTGTACATTGGAGTAATTGGGCAGATGGAGTCACTATCTTTGCAATTCCATCTGGTGACACTAGTGGCACAATAATTCTCTCTTAAATCTTATTTAATCTCCCCGTTTTGTGTCAAATGCAGTTCTAGCTTTTAAAACGGTAAACTCATTTTAATGACATTAAGAAGCCAAACTCATGATTTTGTCTGATTTTAGGCCTGCATTAATAAACGATAAGGTATTGCCTGCTTGCCTACCAGAAAAGGACTACATTGTACCAAGCAATACTGAATGCTATGTTACAGGCTGGGGGGAAACACAGGGTAGGTCACTTTAACAAGTAGGTATTGCAAAATGGATTCTTTATTAAATATCTTTACTGTTTTACTCAATAAACATGATTGATTTAAGATTTCACAGTGTTCATAGCTTCAAGACCTTCTGTTTCCTAGGAACCGGTGGAGAAGGTTTCCTGAAAGAAACCGGCTTCCCTGTAATTGAGAACAAAGTCTGCAACCGTGCATCTTTTCTGAATGGCCGCGTGAAGGAGCATGAGATGTGTGCTGGAAACATTGAAGGTGGAACTGATAGTTGCCAGGTAAGGGAGCTTGTTCTACTTAGGTTCTCTAGATTCAGTCTCCTCACTTGCTCTGATTTAAACCCTAGTGAGTCACCATTTTTAGCAATAATTTTGAATACAAACAGACTTGTAAAGTGCCTTGATTCGCAAGGAAGTATTTCATGTATTTTTCACTGAAAAGCATACTAAAAGAATACTTTTCAACACACAGTTTTATTCAACACTGAAATATACTGTTAGAAAAGAGGGTAACACTTTATTGTTACATAACTGTAACAATAACGGTAAATACATATATATTATATATCATATAATTAGAATATCATCAAAACATTGATTTATTTCACTAATTCCATTCAAAAAGTGAAACTTGTATATTCTAATTTTCTTAGATACTAAATTTGGGATTTTCCTTAGTCGTCAATTATAATCATCAAAATTAAATGAAATAAACGTTTGAAATATATCAGTCTGTGTGTAATGAATGAATATAATATACAAGTTTCACTTTTTGAATGCAATTAGTGAAATAAATCAACTTTTTGATGATATTCTAATTATATGACCAGCACCTGTATGCATAATTTCAAGCAAACGTAAACCAAACCCTATTCCTAACCCTTCCCTATATTAAGTACATGTTGTTAATTACATTCGTGAAGCTGCTTTGAAACGATTTGTATGGTAAATTGTGCGTTTAAAGGAATATTTCACCCAAAAATGTAATATTTTACTATAATCATTTACTCACCTTCATGTTGTTCCAACCCTTTATAACTTTCTTTCACAAATGAGATTTGAGACCTAGAGCAGAGGGAAAGATTTTAAGTGAATAACAACTTAAATTGTGATGTGTTCTTCACACTTATTCAGGGTGACAGCGGTGGACCTCTTGTCTGCTACGCTCAGAACACCTTCGTCCTTCAGGGAGTGACATCATGGGGTCTTGGCTGTGCTAATGCCATGAAACCTGGAGTGTATACCCGCGTCTCCAAGTTTGTCGACTGGATAGAACGCAGTATGAAAGAAAACTGAGAATTTGTCAGATTAGTCAAGGGATGAAATTTAAGTGAACAACTGACAATGAAATAATGAAAATGTATTGATGCATAAGCTGTTTTAAAGACCATATTCAGAAGTTCAGTTTTACAAACTGTCAAGCTCACAGTCAGTCTGTACGGTTAGATGCATATGCCGGATGTGCTCCAATTTGAGGGAGTCCCCAGTGAATATGTTTTATAGAACTCTTGAAAGCGCTAAAAATGTAATCAGATCGGATTTAAATAATAAGTTTTACTACATTAAAGTGACGGTAAACATCTTTGGAGAAAGTCTCTTTATTTGTGCTCCACCATACAAACAGTTTTGCTGTTACAGTAACAATATTCAAACCCTAGTAAAAGTGACAGAACAAATAAGTACAATAACATTCACTATTATCATGAATAATTTAATCCAACATTTTAAAATATATATAAAGATTATTAAAGGGAGTTATTTTACATTTTTCTTAAATAAACATTTTTGTAATTTAAAAAAATGTAAAACTATCATATATATATATATATATATATATATATATATCCATACATATACATATATATATAAATACAGTAAATACAGTCAATGATAAATCATAAGTTTGGGAACAATAATTACATCTGGGTCTTCACAGTTTCGAAAATAATTGGTCCTTTGATTAGATTGCTGCATATTTTTTTATAACTTTCTCATCTTGATTACTAAATCAAATTCATATTATATTGTTCATTACCTTTTGGAATGACAAAACTCATTGATTAATGAGAAATGGATGTCAGTTTGTATAATTTTGATTAAATCCTCAAACGAGAAGGGATAAGCAGCATCACATAATAATAAAGTTAAGGAGGTTGCTGTATTCGGTCTCAGATTTCTGTAACTTCTTTCTTTGAGGTCACATCAGAAGGCAGCAAATTCTGCAGCTGTTGACTCTTCAGATGCTTTTCTTTGTTTCTGCACACACAGTTCACATTTGTGAAGAAAGATTCAAGGTGACAAATGTTACCATGGTGAAGGGAGTAAAACCTCACCTGTTTGGACATTCAATGTCTTCGATGGTTTCTGGAAGAGGCACACCTTTGGTTTCAGGTAACAGAAGAACCAGTCCACCAGCCACAAACGCAAGAGCACCTGTGAGTGAGAACATTTACTTCACCAACGTTACACTGAAACTAGAACATGCTCAACATCACCTTACTATAGCCGAGGGTGTGATGGATTCATTTTTGAGGGGGTACTAGTGAAAGTCATGCTAAGATGTGACCAATGGTAAACCCTTTTAATAGTAGTTCTTAATACAAATCGTTGTGTTACAGTTTCTGCGTAGCATTCTAAGGGGACACGGGTTCCAACTCTGCAATAATACATAATTTGCTTTATAATAAATAAAACATTTGACTGGAACTGTTTGTCCAAGGGGGGTCAAGGTTTGTCTGGTCAGCATGACCCTACTAGCCCCTGGTGGTAAATGCTGTAACTACACCGTACAGGGGGCAAAAACGATATTATATATGTTTTGTTGGAACCCAGTTTTTTAGTAGGTCTGTTAAAAGCCTGAAATTTACTTAGATTTCCCCTGCAGCCTTTAAAGGGATAGTTAATCCAAAAATGAAAATTCTGAAAAATCATTTAGTCGCCCTAAAGTTGTTCTAAACCTGAATGAGTTTCTTTGTTAAATACAAAAGAAGATATTTTGAAGAATGTTGGTGATGAAACAATTTCGGATCCCCTTTGACTTCCATGTTTGTTTTTTCTTCTTTTTTTTCATATTATGGAACAGAACAACAAAACTCATACAAGTTTAGAACAACATGAGGGCGAGTAAATGATGACAGAATTGTCGATTTTGGGTGAACTATCCCTTTAATGTCTCACCTCAATAGTTTCTAGTGAAGTGTTTGGTGTGTGTTCTTGTGGTGCAATCAGCCAATCAGCTGTCAGGATGTCATTTTCCTGCATCTTGAGAGTAATTAGTTACATTTGGCGCTCTACCTGCCGACACAAACAACTCAGTTTGATTCTATGTGAAATGAACTTCTGCTTTTGTACCGAAAATGATAAGAGGTAGTTCTAGCCAGATGACAGCAAGCCTGTAGAGCAGGAACGGCGCTATAATCCCTCCAATGTCACACATTGTGGAGCAGACCGATACACCCAGATTTCTGAAGACAAATAACATCAAATACAGTAGCATTACTGACCAAGAAATTATGGTTAGACTTTATTTTAAGGTGTCAGTATTACAGTGTAATTATACATTTAAGTACTGTGTAATGACAATTAACTACATGTTAGGATGAGGGTTTGGTTTAGGGTTAATTGCATGTAATCAAGCATGATTTCTAGTTATTATTATAGTAAATACATGTAACATATGTAACAATGACACTGTAAAATATAGCGTTACCGAAATTATATATACTGATTCTTCATGTTATATACTACCTGCAATGCATAATGAAAGACACATGTGGTCCCTCTGCAATATAACTCACCTGATAACAGTGGGATATAGTTCAGTATTCACAAACACTACCATTTCAAAAGCCATAGTAATGCCCAGCCTTCCAACACAAGCAACAGCACTTTTTAACCAGAACATATCTGTAGAGGAAACAAAATTCTAATTAAAGGAGTGGTATAATACGATTTTTACAAGATGTAAAATAAGTCTCTGGTGTCCTGAGTGTGTATGTGAAGTTTTAGCTCAAAATATCCAACATATAATTTTTATAGCATGTTAAATTTGTCACTTTTTGAAGGTTTTTGTGTGTGTCCCTTTAAATGCAAATTAGCGGCTGCTCCTAAGCAGAAGGCGGGGTTTGAAGAGCTAGTGTTATCACATAGTGTTAGCAGCGCTGATAACCTCAGAATGTAACAGGACGTTTCTACATGGTTGGTTGCTTAATTCATGTAGCTGATGTGGAATATCTTAAAGTCATTGATTAGCATATTCTGTCATGATAATCTATAAACTGTCGTAAAATGCCTACAGAGGCAGAGAATATATGCTGCATGAAGAAATTTAATTACTGTTAAAACTTATGTTGGCATCTTGCTTTTATAACATGCTATCGTATTTGTGTTGTGTACTTACATTATTGCAATAATATGGCCTCAGCCCTTTGTTGTGTGTTCTCGAGGCGGGGTTTATTTAAATTTTAGGGTTAGTGATGTCACCAACCCAGGAAGAAGCTTGTTGTAGTCCTTACCAGCCATTTGTTGTAGTTCTTAAACAGAGAATTCTTTAAAAGGAAATAACTCCCTTTGTATTGAACTATGAGTGTCGTAACTTTGCAGATGTTGTTTGTGCTGTAACAGCAACATTACACACTAACTAAAGGTAAAAAAAGTTAAATCACAATGAACCACCCCTTTAAGCATACATATAATCGCCATTTTTCAGTCAACTTTAATTACAACCTCAAATGGCAACTCACTCTCCGGGATGAATGCTGTGATTAAGCAAGCCGCCCCTGCCAAGATATTCGCAGAAGCAAATGGAAGCCGCCGTCCAATCCGCTCAATAGTGAGGAGGATGAGGAAAGCTGCTGGCAATTCCACGATTCCAGATATGAGGAAGTCCACATACACGTTTCCTCCGAGGATTCCCAGCCTCATAATGAGACCCTGGTAAACCACAGCACTGGTGAACCTGTGATGGCCACAGAGATACAACAAGAGGTTACAGATAAATGTTCACCTCAGTGGACTTAATGTGGTGTTAAATGTTTAGTGTCGGACATACCAGTTGAAACTCAGGATGAATGTGTATGTTCTCAATTTGGAAGTCTTGAACAAGTCCATGAAAGAAGCACTTGAGACAGGCTCTGTGTTTTCAACCTTTAGTGTCTGATGGATGAATTTGGATATTTAGGAGACATTTGAGCATTTGGTATTAAATTTATGCTCTTCATCAATGTTGTATATTTTGTACCTCAATATTCTTGGACAGCGTTCTCTTGTTCTCTTTGGCCATCATTTTTATGATCTCCAGTGCTTCTGTTCTCTTGTTTTGGCTGAGGAGCCATCTTGGTGATTCGGGGATAAACCTGAAAAAGTGTATTTAAATAATGCAATATGGCGACATTTATCTAACAGTGTAACGCAAAAATATTTAACTACATGTACAGTGGGTACAGAAAGTATTCAGACCCTCTTAAATTTTTCACTCTTTGTTATATTGCAGCCATTTGCTAAAATCATTCAAGTTCATTTTTTTCCTCATTAATGGACACACAGCACCCCATATTGACAGAAAAACACAGAATTCTTGACATTTTTGCAGATTTATTAAAAAAGAACTGAAATATCACATGGTCCTAAGTATTCAGACCCTTTGCTCAGGATTTAGTAGAAGCACCCTTTTGATCTAATATAGCCATGAGTCTTTTTGGGAAAGATGCAACAAGTTTTTCACACCTGGATTTGGGGATCCTCTCCCATTCCTCCTTGCAGATCCTCTCCAGTTCTGTCAGGTTGGATGGTAAACGTTAGTGGACAGCCATTTTTAGAGATGCTCAATTGGGTTTAAGTCAGAGCTCTGGCTGGGCCATTCAAGAACAGTCACAGAGTTGTTGTGAAGCCACTCCTTTGTTATTTTAGCTGTGTGCTTAGGGTCATTGTCTTGTTGGAAGGTAAACCTTCAGCCCAGTCTGAGGTCCTCTGGAGCACTCTGGAGAAGGTTTTCGTCCAGGATATCCCTATACTTGGCCGCATTCATCTTTCACTCGATTGCAACCAGTCGTCCTGTCCCTGCAGCTGAAAAACACCCCCACAGCATGATGCTGCCACCACCATGCTTCACTGTTGGGACTGTATTGGACAGGTGATGAGCAGTGCCTGGTTTTCTCCACACATACCGCTTAGAATTAAGGCCAAAAAGTTCTATCTTGGTCTCATCAGACCAGAGAATCTTATTTATCACCATCTTGGAGTCCTTCAGGTTTTTTTTTTAGCAAACTCCATGCAGGCTTTCATGTGTCTTGCACTGAGGAGAGGCTTCCTGGCCAGCACTTGGAAGGGTTCTGGTCGTCACAAACGTCTTCCATTTAAGGATTATGGAGGCCACTGTACTCTTAGGAACCTTAAGTGCAGCAGAATTTTTTTGTAACCTTGGCCAGATCTGTGCCTTGCCACAATTCTGTCTCGGAGCTCTTCAGGCAGTTCCTTTGACCTCATGATTCTCATTTGCTCTGACATGCACTGTGAGCTGTAAGGTCTTGAGACAGGTGTGTGGCTTTCCTAATCAAACACAGCTGGACTCAAATGAAGGTGTAGAACCATCTCAAGGATGATCAGAAGAAATGGACAGCACCTGAGTTAAATATATGAGTGTCACAGCAAAGGGTCTGAATACTTAGGACTATGTGATATTTCAGTTTTTCTTTTTTAACAAATCTGTACAAATGTCAAGAATTCTGTGTTTTTCTGTCAATATGGGGTGCCGTGCGTACATTAATGAGGAAAAAAATGAACTTAAATGATTTTAGCAAATGGCTGCAATATAACAAAGAGTGAAAAATTTAAGGGGGTCTGAATACTTTCCGTACCCACTGTAAATACAGTATCCTAAATGAAAACCCTGCTCAGGATTGTTCTTTGCATTCATCTAGAAACCAGATGTAGTTACATATAGTTTAGAGAGAATATGAATTATGATAATGTAAAAATGTTACAGTATTATGTTCATCTGTTCAAGAGTGTATCATTTGGAAAATTGCATTTGAATTACATGACCAAATACTCGAAAAATGACATTTTCAGATGAAAATTCACGTCGAATAGATACACTACCATTTAAAAACCTTAAAAAAGGTAAGAATTTTTAAAAAATACTTTAGAAAGAAGTCTCATTCTCACCAAGGCTGCCTTTATATGATCATAAAATACATTGAAAACAGTAATATTGTGAAATTTTAAAATAAACTGTTTTTTTAAATTATTTTAATATATTGTAAAAGCATCATTAGTCCTCAGTGTCACATGATCCTACAGAAATAATTTTAATATGCTGATGTGCTTCTCAAAAAATATTTATTATTACCAATATTGAAAACAGTTGTGCTGCTTAATATTTTTGTGGAAACCATAATAAAATTTGATGAATAGAAAGTTCAAAAGAACAGCATTTATTTAAAATATAAATCACATAATAAATGTCTTTACAGTCACTTTTAATAATTTTAATATAAATAAAAGGATTAAATTCTTTCCCAAAAAATATTACTGACTTTTAAACGTTTTGAATGTTACCTGAACATTTGAATGCTAGTGTATCTTAAAGATAAGTGCTATAAAAAGTTCTGGGTAAAATACAACAGTATTTGTATCGTAACTTATATTTAATCTGGAATATTCATTTAAATTTTATAAGAAAAAGACAGAAAACTAATTTTATCAAGATGGGCTGGTGAAGATTATAATATTGATTCCAACACAATCAAGCTAAAAAATCTGGAAAACACAATCAAGTGCAGCCATAATGCACCCATGTCCAGGCTCTTACCAATAGTAAGTCAGGAAGCAGATGTAGGGAATGGTGAAGACCACCTGTAGCCAGCGCCAGTTCGTTATGAAGTAAGCCAGGAGAGGAAGGATGAGAATGCCCAGGCTGAAGATCATCTGATAGGTCACTCCCACCGTTCTTCTGTACTCCACCCCCACCAGCTCTGTGACTGCAGACAGGAAAAATGAGGCATAGCGTAAGAGGATATCAAGAATCCCAATACTGAGGTAAATATTTAATTCAAGAACACTGCAGACTGACTGATCCGATCACTGTTAGACCTTAACTATGAAAGTACAATTAGCTGTAAACAGAAACATAGTTCATGATTAAATAACTGAATTTTTTTTTTACTTAGCACGTATCCAGCCATCCATCCGCCCTTCACTCCAAACCCAAAGAACGCTCTGAACACCAGCAGGGCGATGTAATTTGGAGACGTGGCCACCAGAATCCCTGTAACTGCGATGAAGAAGTTGGTCATGAGGAAACTCTTCATTCTGCCATATCTGAAAGGAAAAACAAGAACAAAACAATTAGATGAAACATTCATGTTGCCATGCCAATATAAAATTATTCTTTTGGTTTTCATTTTGTAGACTGCTTGATAAAGGGTCAAAGTTTTGGGGTCGGTAAGACATTTTAATGTTTGTAAAAGAAGTCTCTTATGCTCACCGAGGCTGCCTTTATTAGTTAAAAAATACATTAAAACAAATTGTGAAATATTATTACAATTCTTTTTATTCCTGTGATGCAAAGCTGAATGTTCAGCATCATTACTCCAGTCTTCAGTGTCACATGATCCTTCAGAAATCATTCTAATATGATGATTTACTAGTCAAGAAACATTTCATCTCATTATTAATGTTGTTCCGCTTTTTTGTGTGTGTGTGGAAACTGATACATTTGTTTTTGCAGGATTTGTTTATCAAAAGTTTGTGAAAAATGTTTTTCTTAAATTTTTTGTAACGTTATCAACGTCTTTAATGTCACATTTGATCAATTTAATGCATCATTGCAGGGTAAAATATTAATTTCTTTAAAAACAAAACTTACTGAACCAAACTTTTGAACGGTAGTTTATGAATCTTGATTGCACTGAATAAAAAAATAAATAAATTCATCTTATTTTCCTCTAAAAATCCTTGAAACACAAATTTACTTGACAAGCAACAAACCATATTATATTAAAGGCCAGTTCACACCAAGAACTATAAAGATAACTTTAAAAATAATAACTATATTAGCACCAACGGACGATATCGTTCTGTTTACTCCAAGCATGTGCAGCAGTTTTGTCGTCTGCCGCTTTAAATACTCGAGCTCCTAAAGCAGGATGATTCTGATTGGCTGTTAATGTTTTATCGTTAATCAGCTGGAGAAAAATTTGTGATTCCAACGATATCGTTCCTCTGTGCCATGTCGTTGTAGTTGTGTGGATTGTGGCGATTTTTAGAACTACATCTTTTCTTAAGACTTTCAGAGAATATGTCTTCAAACGAGTGCATTTACGACAGATTTTCCCCCACATTTTAAATATAAACAAGCCAAAATCAAGTGAAAGAATCTGTAACGTTAAGACAATACAATTTATACAAGCTACGAAACTAGTTTAGATATCTTATGCAGCTTAATTATGTTGTTTACCAAGAAAATGCATCTTGTTTAAGGAGCTTTAGATATATTTGATCAAAGTCAAAGAAGACTAATTAAAAACCCCAAATGGACCCATGTCGTGATGAAAATGAAAAGAAGAAATAGAAAAAAAGGACGTCTCGGCCATACTTGTCTGCCATGTATCCAATTGCAATGCTGCCCACTAAGAAACCCACACTGAGGGTTGCCTGGAACATGTCAACGTACCAGGCGTCTGAACACACTAGATCAAACTGCAAGACACAGGTCTCATTAGACATTTTGTTCTTTTCATTCACACAATTATTACCAAAAGAAAGTCTTGTTTTGTGATCGCACAACTCACCTCAGTGACGAACGACTGTCTTCCTTCATAGTCGTACTCCCAGCCATCTGTACAGCCCGTCATAGATAGCGTAGAGAGCTGGGCTTGGACAAAGTCACTTTCTGGATTGTCACAGGTAAGACCGGTGGCGTTCCAGTCCATGTCGATTCTCTCACACTGACTGTACGTCACCCCTGCGGAGCTGTTCATCAGGGGTACAGTGGCCCTGCGTGCATCTTGAAGGCTCCAGCCGCATCTCTCCCGAATCTCACTGATGCCCGGGTCACGGCACCAATGCTCCGGGGTGAAGCCCTGGAACACAATCCCCACATAGACGAAAGAAAACGGTATGGAGACCAAACAGAAAATGAAAAAAATTCGCATTTGGCACCGACCGAATGAGCCGGACTCCTCTAAGATGTCTTCGAAAGTGGTCATGGTCAAAGCACGCCTGGCGCTGGAGGAGTCCGCAGCTTTAGAAAGAGGTCTGCTAAGCTGAGACAGAGTATTTACCCACAGCTGTTGACCAAAAGTCCAGAGGAGGTTGAAACTTGATATATTCATGCTGTGACTGACCAATTACATGCTGAGATATGACGGGGCCCACAAAGTTACAATTTAACCCCAGTGACATCTGAAGCCTGTTGTGTAATTTGTCACTGTATAATTTCTGTTCAGCAAGTGTTAATACAGAGCCAAAGATTACTTACTGAACTATTACTAATTTAAATAAACCCTGAAACCCTATTTTATTTCCCCCTATTTCCAATGAGAAAAGACACTTTTTTTCACTTAAAGCAATCTTATTTAGCTAATTACCTTGTTTATAGTCAACTAAAACCATTTAAAAAAAAAATTTGTTTAAATATGGCTAAATATTTGATGAAAAACTAAACAAATATTAGAAATGTTGCAGTGGCAACTGAGTGAAAAAAGTTCAAGCTGAAGCACTGAAATTTCCTTAAACTGGAAAAAAAAAAAACTAAACTAAACTATAAAATTGTGATAAAAATTCAAATTAAACTTAAATAGTGAAATAAAAATAAAATAATAGAAAAGACAAAAGCACACAACAAAAATTACAAAAAATTAAAAATAAAAATTTAAATATAAACATTAATTTAAATAAAATACAGTATATCTTAATATTAGAAATGTTGCAATGGCAATTAACTGAAAAGTTTAAGTGAAATTAAATTAAGCTCAAGCACTAAACTAAACAAAATAAATAAATAAACCCAAATAGTAATGCAATATATATTTTAATAATAGTAATGCTAATATTTTATATATATATATATATATATATATATATAAACGCATAACAAAATATCTATTGATGGCCGATTTCAAAACACTGCTTCAAAGCTTTACGAATCAATCATTCGAATTTGAATCATTCGTTTTGAAATCGCCCATCAAAAATATCTTAATTTGTGTTCCAAAGAGGAACGAAGGTCTTAGGGCTCTAGAACCACATGAGGGCGAGCAATTAATGACATTTTCATTTTTGGGTGAACCTTTAACCCAAAAGTTCAAATGAAAACTGAAAATCTAAAACTAAGATATTAATAAACTATAATCACAAATAGTGTTAAAATTAAATTGGACCAAATTCACACAGACACCATCATGTTACATTTAGCTCTGTGAATTGCTTGAGCGAGAATCTGCCCTCAGACTAGTTCAAGTAGCGATATGATAAACCACAATAACTCCCAGTAAGAATGCATGCCGTGGTGCTGATAGTTTTATTGAAACAATGCCATAATATCTCAGCATAAACTATTTAAATCCAAAAACAAGATGCTATAAAACATGACAAATACAGTCTGTGAAGAGCTAAAGCTTCTAACAGGAAAAAAAAAACTTTTGAAGGACTCTTGAAGTATTTCAGAGAATTGTCTCATACAATATCCCAAACAGCAGTCGCAGACATTTTTTTACTAAGGAGAGGGGGAACCTGTGACGACCAATAGTTATCGAGTGTACCGTCCACCTTCTGCCCTAAAAGACAGAAAAAAAAAAGTCCACCAAAGTGCAAAGTACTTAAAGAGACACCCAGGCATGCTTCACCTCAGTCTGATGTACCGTTTCAGGAGCAGTGGGTTATAACAGATATACAGAACTGATGTGGTTTTATTTGGCAAACATATATGTGGGTAATACTCTGATGGATGGTAATACAAGCCTATGAGACAAACTATTAGAGCCTGAGTGGAAAACACTGTACACATGCTGTCAAACAGGACCAATGTCCTGTTGTATCTTCACTGCCATGTGAGAAGAACGTATTTGGTAAATCATTTCTGAAGAGCTGACAGCAACCGTACAACACAACTTATGCAAATTTAAGTTAGTCAGCAGGACATGTTTTAAGTTGAGCTGAAATAACATATTCAGCAAATACAGGGTGTTGTATTCAGTTAATGTGACTTGCAACAAAACTATTCATGCTAACGGAAAAAGTGCTTTGTAAGGCTTTCTGCTGCTTGCAGTACATGTGACTTCTTTCATAGGCAGTGATTTCTTCTGTATCAAGCGTAAATTGAAATAATGAAAAAAAAAAAACTATTAAACAATAGTTGACACTTTCACAATAAAGTTCAATTTAACATTAATTAGTGCATTAGATTTCACAAACTAACAATGAACAATACTTTCACAGAATTATTAATCCAAGATAATGCTACAAATACTTTTGTAATGCTAGTGTTAATTTATACAAACTTAATGTTAGTTTTATGAATAAACATAAATAACATAAGATTTATAGATGAATGTGGATTAATGCAGTCTGTAAAAAAAAATTGTTCAGTTAGTAGTTCATACGAAGCCAAGGGGAAATGGTGATTATAAAAAATAATATTTCAATGCTTTTCCCCCCAAGAAACTTTGCGTTCTCTCGCAAAACATCTCTTACAAAAATATTGCGTTTCCCTGAGAAACTGCTCGCAAAAGCACAGGTTTTCCTGTGACCTCCTTACTTTCATTTTCATCATAAAAGTTTTGCGAGCGAACACAAACTTTCTTGTCTGAACGCAAAAGCATTGAATATAATTTTTCCTCCCTCCTCATTTTTTTTTACCATCACCATGTCACTTTAGAGGCTCCGTAAGTTCATGGTATCTGACATATTTATTAATGTTAATGAATTCAACCTCATTGTAAAGTGTTACGCAAATATAATAATTAAGTGAATTCAACAATAATGCAGATAAACACCACACTGCGATTTCAATAATTTACGAGACGTTTTTCTTTTAAATGCGATGAGAAATTAGAAGCCTGCTGCAGCCTTACATGCAATGTCATTCCTTCATGGCACTAAATCTCTGTATGTTGTCTGTGTTCTAGTAGGATAAGTAGAACATGCTTTTTTGGCAGAACAAGGGGGCAAAAGCATTGCACAAAACACCCAACGACAAATGGATGTTACGGTTTAGATGAATGCCGCTAAAGCGCGAAGGTGAACGCCGATGTGGAACGCAAGTGCGAAGCGTGATATTCGAAGGTTTGTGATTTAAATATGAAGTTGGCGAAGCGAATCAATCTCCATTCGGTGCTACATGGCTCAAGATATGCGAAATACTGCTTCATATCGTAGTTTAGAAAAGGTCTTTGACTGTACCTGCCACAATCAATCATAATCACTTCAGAAAACAGTGTATTTTACCAGTGAGCTGGTGAATTAACAAAAAAAAAAATATATATATAGTACCCAAAAATCTTTAAATAACAATAAAAAAATCTATATAGTCCATTTCTGTAAGTTTGTGGGAGACCGAATTTACATACGATGCTGTACATAATTCATCTTAATCATTGGAAAAAGAACATACAAACAAATGACAAAACCCTTTTTTGTCAGGAAGGCATTGAGTCAATTTAGTGGACGAATCGACCAACTTGCTCTTAAAAGCCGTCTCGAAAACCGCTCAGAGATTTCCCTTTAGAAAACCAAAAATGGAGCAACTAAACATTTAAAGCGTGGTGGCAGAGACATTCAAAAGTTCAGTTCGGCCGTCTGACGTCCTCAGACTTTAAGTAGATCCTCGTCGCTGTCATCAGGGTCTGGTTGGGGTTTCCTCTGGTTTCTATCGCTGTATCTGCTCTTACTTCTGCTCCGTGTGTCCACCAGGAGCCCCACCAAATCCTCATCGCTCTCTGCTTTCAGCAAAGCTGATGGCAGCCGTGAGGAAGTGGACGATGAAGGGGCAATTCGGACCCCTGGGACTGTGAGCACCTCGTCCTCGCTGTCCTGCTCATCCAGGGAGAAGGAACGCAGGGCGTCTGCGCTGACGGGTTTGGTGGTGATGTGACCGTTCTCTTGAGGCTCTCGAGTGGGCGTCCCGGTCTCCTCCATCAACCATTCCATCTCATCTTCACATCCATCCTCATCTGTGTTCACCTAAAGAGAGAGAGGAACGAAGACAAGAAGAGTTATGCACATACTCAATCTGTTCTCATTTTGAAACTTTTTTAAAAAATTATAAAACGTTACCCTGGAGTACTTGTAAGACACTGGATTTCCTTTCTTGAAGCAGCTTGAAACTTTCTGCATTACAAGTTGCCTAAAAATATATAAATAAATTTTAAGCAGCTCAAGTAAAAATATATACAGGTGCTGGTCATATAATTAGAATATCATGAAAAAGTTGATTTATTTCACTAATTCCATTCAAAAAGTGAAACTTGTATATTATATTCATTCATTACACACAGACTGATGTTAAAAAATGTTACCAAGCTGTATATATAATTATCACACATTAATTTAAGTTCCATTTACCTCCTATCTCGTTTGTGCAGCAAGAGAACAAGCAAACAGATTGTGAGCACAACCAACAGCAGGCTAAGCACCGCCCCTAAAGCCTGACTCCGCCCAGACAATCCGGTATGCTCCTCCCCTCCATCAGTACTGTGTGGGTCCATGGACCTGGATGCACTGTTGGAGAACCAATGAACTTTACTCAAACTTCCTTTGCTAACACATCTCTGTGGCAGAACTGTCTGGAAATTTGTTTCGGCTTTATGATACTCACAAAAAATCACAAACGGTGGAGGTGTGCCAAACAAACAGATACTGGCAGCCATCCGTCTCCAGTAAGAATTCTGGGATACCCTCTCCTGCTGTTGGGCTGCAGTGGAACAGGATGGCGGAGGACACGGTTTTGGTTTTGTCTCGCCCACATTCGGATTCAGACGGTATCAAGACATCAAGGTTTCCACCTGACAACATACAACATGCGACATGCGACAGAACAGTTACCACACTACAGAAATAATCCCCCCTCTCAAAGTAAACTGTGTTCACAGAAAAATTAACATTCAAAATAAGTAACCTAAACTAATAATAATATATTATAAACACATAGTAGAGCTGCACAATTCTGGATAAAAAGAGAATCACGATTTTTTGGTTTCAAATAAACATGTAATTTACTAGAGGTTCTGACGAAATGTATATTGCTCGACTCCAATTGACCCTTCGCAAACAGTTTGATTGACAGGCGATCTAACCAATGATAACGCCGAATCCGCTATCTTATCCGCCAAAGCCGTCAGGGAGTAGCCTATAGTAGATTAACACTGTTTAACTTGAAATAGTGTGCGTACTCACGTCTTTCCGTGGTTGAAACAAAATTCCTTCTAATGTTCATTCATGTTTATTTGATGCTATAAATGAACTAGTATGAAGAGATGATCGATTCACGAGCCGCTTGAAGGACCCGTCACGACACATTAAGGAGCCACTGTACGGTATTTAGTGTTTAAACTGCTTTAAAAAATTACAATATTTTAAATATGAAACCGTTTCATGCGTTGTCAGTGTCCTCTTTACTCCGCAATGTATTTTTCGCTCTGTGAGAACATGATGTGTGGCGTGAGAGTGCATGGATTGTCGGGCATAGCAACATGGGGCGGGTTTTGTGAAGGGTCAATTCATAGTACAAAATAAATTAAACTGATCAAAAATTCACTCAGAGCGAATAGCTACTGCTAACTGTAGCCTAATAAATCTATAAAATATATTTTAAACAAAATATTTTTGCCATTTTGTGGTGTTACAAACCAAATATTATACATTTAAAAAAAACAACAACAAAAAAACTACAGAAATATTTGGAAATTTTTGTGTTTTTCCACACAGAATTTATACACAAAAATAAAAGGAGAAAATAAACCCCACTTTGCCTTTTATTTTTCCCAACATTAAAAAACATTGTAATTCCCCATATGGTTCCTTATAAAAATTCCTCTCACCTTTGATATAATACTTGGCTTTGCTGGAAGAGCCAATTTTTCTGCGGTAACTGTCATCAATCTTGACCTGACAGATATTGGCACCCAGGCACTTGGAAATGGAGCTATCTGTGATGCCTGACAGCTGGATGTGGTAGATATAGCGATCTCCATTGGAACGGATGTCTCCTGTGGCGTTGTGGAAACTGGGGACAGATAAAACACTGTTTATCTCATTCAAATAACTAGATGTAGTGTGGTGTATATATCTGAACGTGCAATATATCAAAAAGAAAGAATAGAGCTTTTAAACAAACAAACAACCAAACAAAAAAACTATTTTATTCTAGCTACATGCTAGCTAGACTACATCTGGATTGGATTCAGAATGATGATCAAAACACAGATGGAGTAGATCGAGTCCATCAACAGCCCCAAAGCTCATCCTGGGTTGACATTTCATTCAGTAACATCAGGCAGTTTTGATTTTTATGCCGTTTAATGTTGGTGATAGTGTTATTTTACATGCACATATATGCTATAGCTTGTTTCTGCATAATCTTCGCATGCGTTTTGTTCTAGAGATACTGTACTCGCTCAGGGGATGTGTGATAGCGCCCCCTAGCATATCTCAGTGAAAACATGGACAGCGAGAACCTCACGTCAATGGCGGGGAAGCATTTTCTCATAAAAGACGAGATAACTCAATGGCGGCGAAAGAGTCAAAGCAGGAGAATTGAGAGAGAGCGAGAGATACTCACCGGTAATAAAGCGCTCCCAGGCTGAACATGGCTCCTGTCTCAGGAATTTTGATGGTTCCATTGACCATCTCGACTTCCTCCTGCTTTACAGCACATGCAGATCGAGTCTCCCACTCCACCCAGAACTCACATGTTTTATCCTTCCTAAAACACACAAAGGCAAATATATGAATCCCTGCCTGAGAAGTACTGCAGTAAAATCTTGTAAAATTATAATAAACTACAGACCAGCTTCTCAATGGAAACTTTATAAATGTATATATCTATGTTTTTTCACGTTTTGTCAACCTCTCTCACATGACATCACAGTAACAGCAAACCACAACCATCCAATCAATTCTCGATGAACAGAACCTATATTTTACTTGTTTAAGGAAGCTGTTTTATTCAGATATGCGTCACAATAGGTAAGACTATAGCAACTTCAAATTCATGCCAAGTTACAGTGGTGCTCAGAATTATTGGCACCCTTGGTAAATATGAACAAAGAAGCATGTAAAAATAAATTTGCATTGTTAATTCTTTTAATCTTTTATATATATTTTATAGATTCTTATATATATATATATATATATATATATACATATATATAAAAACACATAAATCTAACCATTCATTGAAGTAAAAGAATTGAAAATGTAGGGAAGATCTCTTCATGAAATGAATGTTTTTCTCCAAAACACGCTGGCCACAATTATTGGCACCCTTTTATTCAATACTTTTTATAACCTCCTTTTGCCAAGATATCCGCTCTGAGTCTTCCCCTATAATGCCTGATGAGTTTGGAGATCACCTGACATGAGATCAGAGACCATTCATTCATTCAGAATCTCTACAGATCCTTCAGATTCCCAGATCCATGTTGGTGCTTCTTCTCTTCAGTTCACTCCACTCGTTTTCTCTAGGGTTCAGGTCAGGACTGGGACGGCCATGGCAGAAGCTTCATTTTGTGCTCAGTGACACATTTTTCTGTTGGTTTTGATGTTTGTTTTGGATCATTGTCCTGATGGACGATCCAACCACAGCCCATTATCGGATTTCTAGCAGAAGCGGTCAGGTTTTGATTTTTTATCTGTTAGATTCTATTAGATAGAATCCATGATACCATGTATCTGAACAAGATGTCCAGGACCTCCAGCAGACAAATAGGTCCACAACATTAAAGAACCAGCAGTATATTTAACTCTGGTCATGGGGTACTTTTTATCCCTGTGGAGGGTTTGCGGCCAAAAAACTCTTTTTTTTAGTTTTATCTGACCATATAAGCCGATCCTGTTTGAAGTTCCAGTCTTGTCTGACAGCTGAATATGCGGGAGATTGTTTCTGGATGAGAGCAGAAGATTTTTCTTGAAACCATCCCCAACAACTTGTGGGGATGTAGGTGCTGTTTGATTTTTTTTTTTTGGCTTCCTGACACTCAACTAATCTTTGTAATTCTCCAGCTGTGATCCTTGGAGAGTCTTTGTCCACTCAAAGTCTCCTCCTTACTGTGCATTAGGACGATATAGACACACGTGCTCTTCCAGGCAGATTTGTGACATCTTTAGTTGATTGGAACTTCTTAATCACTGCCCTGACAGTGGAAATGAGGATTTTCAATGCTTTAGCTATTTTCTTACAGTCACTTTCTTTTTTGTGAAGCTCAACAATCTTTTGCTGCACATCAGAACTATATTCTTTGGTTTAACCCATTGTGATGAACGATTACGGGAATTTGGCCTTTGTGTTTCCTCATGATTTTACTCCTGCGGAACAGGAAGTCATGGCTGGACAATTTCATGTTCATGATCACCCTGGTGTGCTAAAAAATGTAAATATAAATGGGAATATAATTCTGAGATATTTTATTTAGGAAAAAATTCTAGGGGTGCCAATAAACTGTGGCCAACATGTTTTGGAGAAAAACATTTATTTCATTAAGCGATTTTCCCTACATTTTCAATTCTTTTACTTCAATGAAAGATTAGATTTATGTGTTTTTTTTATATAAAAGATTAAAAGAATTAACAATGCAGATCTATTTTTACATGCTTCTTTGTTCATATTTACCAAGGGTGCCAATAATTCTGAGCACCACTGTCCTCATAACTTACTTGAATAGTAATTTGGGATGACCCATTGTGCTGCCACACTTCAGCTGTATGATTGTTCTGGCTGGTTGATTGTTTCCACACACCTCGTCACCCATGGAATAATTGACCAGGATCTTTCCATCTAAAGAAAGTACATGCTGATGAGAAACCAACGAAACCGTAATTACGTCAGGGAAGGTTTAAAAGCACTTACCAATTAACTCCATGGTCTGCGTGTGCACTCGACCCAGGGTCTCGGTCTTCCCGCTGGCACGTCTGCGACACACGGCGGCTTCCGCAGCACAACCTGGCTGGCCGCCATGGATGGACTGGCACAGATTGAAGTAGTACCTGTGGGTTTCATACATACTGATCAGATGCAGGTGCAATATTTCACCATTGTTTCATTACTGATTACATAAATTTTGTCCAAGTTCCACTGATTTAAATGCGTCATACAAAAAGTGAATACTCCAGAAATGTGTGTTCGCGGATAAAAATAAAATGCATGCACAGATATTGAAATTTGGGCTGATACTAATAGCTGGTAATTAATTTTTTAATTGGAATGGCTGCAAAAATTATAGGTCAATATAATTTTTTAAAAAAGAAAAAAACATTTTGTATGTACATTCAGCATTTTTTTCCATCTTACTTATAAATTTGTGTAATATATTTTTATATTGGATATACTTTCAGCCCCTCTGCATTCTAGATACTGTACCATAATCGGTCATTAAAATTAAAATAAATAAATAATCATTTATTAATCATTTTAGGATATGTTCATTTATAAATGTGTATATTTAGGTTAAATTGAACTTATTTATATATTGTTATTTTTTATTATTGTTACTACTACCAACAATTTTATACTTTTGTTATTTTGGTGGAAAGGGTTAGTGTTAATTAACTAAGCTTTTTGTTAAAACTTTGGAAAAGTTTGTTTCGATAGTAAAAAATATTCAATCACTATTAGAAATAAATTATTTTATGTAAAAATCAGACAAAATAAAATGGAAAAAAGGGGGCGGTATGATTTTATATTTTTCTAATATCGGCCTAATCAAACCAACGTAACTAATGGCCTTCACGTTACAATTGTGCTAACATTGGCCATTACTGATATTCCAAACAATACATTGTACATTCAACAACAACCACAACAACAAACAACAACAACAACTGTGAGACTCACGAATCTTCCCCGTTGCTAAATTTCCACGGCTCTGTAAGAGAGGAGAGGGTGCGCAGGTCGTAAGTCTGGTGTTGTCCTGCCAGCTTGCACTCCATCTTTTTGGGTGGGCACACCACATTCGTTCGCCACTGGAAGGTGGCAGAACACCCAAGGGTTTCGCTCATTAGCTGGGGTTTTCCATGGCCCGCCGCTGGGTCACACGAGAACAAAATGGCTGACTGACGTTTCCCTCTTAGTGCTGTGAAATATATACACACACAAATAAAAATACGTTAATATACCTTAAGTTAAGTACAGACAGAAACATTTCTTATTCAAATCTTAAAATTTTTTTTTTTTTTTTTTTTTAAAAGGTACACTATGTAACTTTTAGCCCTCTAGTGGTTCAAAAACGAAACTGCATGCATGTTGCAGAAGAACATTGTTTTGGTTGTACTTGCAGATGAATAAATAATGCTTTACAATGAACTCTGTTAGGCCCCGATCACACAGAACGCGCACCGCACTGCCTTTGTTGTTGATTTTATAAAAAAAGGAGCAGTGTGAAAGTGAAAGTTGTGATGTATTGTCAAGTATAGTGACCTATACTTATGACCTTAGCAGAAACTTAAAAAAAAAAAGTATGTTACAAGCAAAAGGCTCCATCTTTTCAGTGTCCAAAGAGCTTTAAACATTCGTCAGTACGACAGAAAGCCCGTCTTTCCATTAATTCGATTGGACAATAGTAAAAAACGCAAATGACGTTGGGACACTTTTCTGCTCAGAGTTGCTTTTTTTCAACTTTGGCACTCCAAGCGCTCCTGCAAAAGCACAAGGCGGTTAAAACGCGCAGAACGCTCATTGCCAATAGAAAACAATTCAAAAAAGGCGCCTCTCACCACAAAAAATGTGCTCTCTCTAATCGGGGCATTAGAGAGCTACATATGGCAATTTATCTGTTTAATAAAACACCTTATTCACCTGTTACAAATAATAATAACGCATTCTCAGCGTCACTTTTACAACATTTCAAAACCCTCAGGTCTCTCCATCTCTGAAAAGCCAAGCTAATGTTGATTCTTGTTTTATTACAAGCTCTGTCACGTTGTCTTTTCACAAGCAGAAGCTCCTCTGGTCGGTGTTTGTTTAAAATGGGTGATTTCCCAGAGATTTGAGATTTAGCGCGTTCCACGTCAAACTTTCTCACTCGCTGTAACTGAAGGGGTGGATTCTGGAATCCACTGCCGCTTCAATATATATATATATTTTGAGCGATTTATCACGAAATTATCTTTCTAAATTGAATTATTTAGAATGACTAACTTCAACTTATGTTAAAGCCTTTAATTTCCTTTTCATTTTCAAACACTAGAAAATAATGATGTATATTGTCTGTAGAAAAGTACAACTTATCAGTATGTTTTGGGAAAGTTTCCTGTTCAGTGCAGAGCTCAGATCAACTTCAACCTTGAAGAAGCTGTGAATCATGTGTATCTTTGTATGTGCGCTTAGTGTTCAGTGCAGGTCTGTTATGGGTACTAGTGGACAACTGGGACTGAGACGTGCCGACACCTTATCCTGACCTAGAAGGACATTCTGTGCCTAAGTTCTTGGTCTGTTCATCAGCATCATAATGGAAGGAGATATGCTTCTGACTATCTGTCCATGTGTGGAAAATTACCAGTTTTGTCTGGTTTTCTTAACCAATCAGAATCTTAGTAATGACGTAGTTAGTGGACTCTGTTAGAGTATAATTGTTCTGGAAATGTGAATGTACGGGAGAGAGTGAGGAGAAAGGAGAGAGAGAGCGGCCTACGAACTTCTTGTGAGACTTGAAGCTGCTTCTGCTGATGAAACTGCAAACTATTCTTTATTAAAATTTTCTTCAATTTATTTTTTTAAACTCTGACTCCGGGTCTTCATTTATCATATCTGGTCTTTTGGGTCTTTAACTGTAAAATCCCCTACATAACACTCCCACATTATACAAGTAGCCAGAGCAACTTTTCTCAATTTAAGGATATGACAAGACATGAAAACCATGCGGTTACATTGATGTTCAAAATTAACACAATTTAAATAGCGAGTGATTAATTGTGATCAACAAAAAAGTGATTTTTAAGTAATGTTCATATTATGTGCTCCCAAGTTGTGAACCTAATTAAATTAGGTTTTAAAATATTACTTATTTAAATAAAACCTAATGTAATTATACAATTATTTACATTTTTTAAATTATTTATGTATTGTATATTATTTAAAGTAATTTTGTTTTAGTTTATTTACAGATTTTTTCTTTCCTCTTTTTACATAAATAAATATTGCTTGTCCAGTTGCATTATACAAAAAAAAACAAAACAAAAAAAAAAACATGTATTTTATGAGGTTTTCATTTGTCAGGGATTCGTACCATCAGAGCAGAATCCCCATTTCTGATCTTTGTCATAGTTCCTTGTAGTGGCACACCACTTCTTTCCATCAGTCCTGCCCTCATTTGTGCACTCAGTATAAGATTTGTTCCTATAGTTAAAGGGGAAAGTGCACGCTTCATCTCCATCTGTAACTGAAAGACAATAAACACACATTTTAATCATTTAGGGAAAAGTGGATTCCTCCATCTTAGATTTTGAGCTTGCTTGATTGCAATGCATCCTTTACTATGAAACATGCAGTGTTGACACAATTTGGAAAAAACTAGGCACCACAAATATTACTTTCTGGAACAGACTCTCTGCCAAAAGTCCACCTGTTATGCCTTAAAATACTGTATAGTTCACTAGGTTTGTAGAGTGATTCAATGTGTCTGTCTTACCTTGAGGACAGGTGTCTCCTCCACTATACTGCATGATCACGGCCTGATCTTCTCTCTTATAGTCTAGGTTCATGATTTTGCTGCTCCCGTATGAAGCCGCAGAGTCAGTGGAGATCAGACATACTGCGCTGTCTTTACATTTCGTATCTGCCACAGTCCCACACAAATTGATTTTAAAGGAGTCAGAGCTTCTAGGAACCTAAAAGACACACAATAAACATTATACTTCTGTCTTTACTTTTTCAAATGAATGCTGTTCTTTTGAACTTTTCAGTCCCTCCAGAAAAACGCGATTATGCGATCGCTTGACTTCATGCATAATCAGCCAATTTTTATGTGGGGGTTGCATTTTTTTCAAATACGCCGGACGTTCGCCGCATAAATTGCCGATTTCAGCAAGCAAAATATGCGGGGCTAGCATGATTTCACAATCCCTGTATTTTCGTTGCAAAAAAGTCACATATATCTTAGCAGAAAGTTGAAAAATGTTGCGTTTACTTCACTCAAGTAAAGCGCCATTATTTTCCCCCTATTGCCATGAGAACCTTATAAAGTGACGTAATTACGCGACGTGAACATCATCTGCAAACACCGCGGTGAAACCGTGATGACATTCTCATTTGCCAACAAAAATAAGCGCACACATGGTGTGTCACATGACAGCGGGGGCAAATTATTTTGCACTCCGTGCAACTGCGTGTTGGACCACAGACGGAAGTCGACGCTGTATATTAGTAGTATGTAAAATAATTTACGTTGCAGTAAGAGATTCCACTTTGTGCGTTGAAAGCACTTAATTTAACAGAAGATGTCTGTTTTGTATAGCTACCTCTGTAAAACAGGAAGCACACATTTTATTTTTTTATATTTTATTAATTCATTTTTACAGAAGTTGTTGAATATTCCTTTTGTAAAGCTACAGAACATGTTTGACTCAATGTTTTGTAAGTTTGAGCCATGTGTTAATGAAGGTCTGAAATAAAACAGAATGAGAACTTAAATATTCTGTGATTTAGTATGCTTGAAGTAATAAGAAATGACTCTTTACAGTAGTCTAGTGAGAACAGGGTGTTGGTGAATCACCTTTTTTTCCTCTTTTGCATCAAACCGCAGTTTTTGCAAGTTCCCGCATTTTCATCGCATAAAATTGCAAAAATATCCCGCATATTCCATCACATTTTTTAAGGAAACGTGCCGCATAATCAAGGATTTTTGCCCGCAACAATCAGAAAAAAAATCTGCGTTTTTCTGGAGGGACTGACTTTTTATTCATTAAAGCATATTGAAAAAAAAATTATTAGTTTCCACTAACATATGAAGCAGCACAACCAACAGTTTTAACAGTGATAATAATAAGAAATGTTTCTTGAGCAGCAATTTAGCATATTAGAATGATTTCTTCAGTCATGTGACTGAAGACTGGAGTAATGATGCTGAATTCAGCTTTGCCATTACAGGAATTGATTACATTTTAAAATGTATTCAAATAGAAAACTTGAACAACTGTGATCTTGGTGAGCAAAAGAGACTTTGCTCATAAAAATTACTATTCAAAAGTTTGGTGTCTGTAAGATTTGTTAGTGTAGACATTTAAATTTTTCAGTCTTCATTTTCAGGGAAAAGTCTTCATCTCTTATTTACCTGAACGGGCCCTGACAGCGGTGAGAGGTCAAAGGTGTAACGCAGTTGGGAGACGGTCAGCTTGCAGCCCTTTGCCGTGACGGTCTCCGGGCAAACTACAGGAGTGGCCCACTCGAACACATACATACAGTCCTGTGCCCGGATCATGCGGGGAGAACCCTGTTCGTGGAAAAACACTTGCACTCATTTACAACAGAAATGACTGACAAAATTATTGAACCAACAATCCACTCGACAATTTAAGACTCCAACTAAGGTTGATCTCTTACCAGCTCTGCCCCCTTCTGGCAGGTGAAAATAATCTTGGAGGAGTAGTTGGAAGTGTGGTCAGAAGGGCAGACGGTCGTGCTGTTAAAGGTGATCTCCACCTCGTTGGTGTTGCCGTTATAGCGAGGAGGGGAGGTGATTCGGCCAATGTCCTGTACAGAAAGGAAAAGCCCTCAGTGAATTTCCAACACATCAATATAAACTTTAGACGCAATACCAACCATTGGTACCTCTGTGTCAGTAGTGAAAAATACTTCATGAGATTTTTCATATTAATCTTGACTCTATTTGAGTAAAGGCAAAACCGATAGTATGAACTTTCTTCATCTAAAGTCTACGTATTTTAAGACGGCCTCTGTAACATATTGGTTATTAATTAAACTAACGATACTATATTACTTTAATGTAAATGTGTCTAATTAAAGGGTTAGTTCACCCAAAAATGAAATTTCTGTCATTAATTCCTCACCCTCATGTCGTTTCAAACCTGTAAGACCTTCATACATCTTCGGAAGATATTTTTTAGGGCTGCACGATTTATCACACGATATGAAAACGAACATTGAACTTGAACGCAATTATTGTTTAAATGCGATTCTTAGTGCGATTATGAAATCGCAAAGGTTGGGATTATTTTTATATCTGCGAGTTTGAGTTGCTTATAATGTGCATTTGAAAAAGTAACGCGAGTCAAACATCTTTCCAGACATGAGAAGCATTTATTAACATCTTGTCCAACAAAAGGCTATATTTAATAACATGTTTTTACTCCAAACTCACTTCATATCGATCGACAGTTGAGGATTCTTCTGTCAGATGATGTGATTTCTTACACAGAATAAGGCAGTCGTGTGTTTATTAGTCATGTTTAATCATCTGTTTATTCAGTAACAGCGATATGACATGTTTTTTTCTCCTGCAGGCCATATTTTGAGTTCCTGCACAAGAGCGCCCTCTGGCTTTCAGATGGAGAAGCTTTTACTACTGATCACAGAGCCGTACAGCTCCGACAAGCTGCACATTAAATAATCGCAGCCTTTGCCAAATCACGTGTGATTTAATTGCGATTAATCGCGCAGCCCTAATATTTTTTGATGAAGTCCAAGAGGTTTTTGATCCTCCCATAGAAAGCAATGCAAATATCACATTCAAGGTCCATTAAGGTAGTAAAGACATGGTTAAAATAGTTCACATGACTGCAGTGGTTCAACCTTAATGTTATGATAATACTTTTACGAGAATACTTTTTCTGCGCAAAAACAAAAACTACGATTTTATTCTACAATTTCTTCTCTACCCTGTCAGTCTCCTATGCAGTTGACATGGTGAACACAGTGCAGCGCTTCTGGGTTCTACGTCAGAACGCCCACTCATTATTGGCCGGTTCCTGCGTCAACATCACATACACACATCATGATGTTCATATGTACAGCGTCGGCCAATACTGAGTGGGCATTCGGACCTAACTGACAGGATAGAGAACAAATTGTTCAAATAAAGTCATTTTTGTGCACAACGTATTCTCTTCACTTCATAACATTACGGTTGAACCACTGTAGTCACACTGATTATTTTAACCATGTCTTTACTACTTTTCTGGACCTCAAAAGGTGCAATTGCTGCCTATGTGTGGCTCAAAAACCCTCTGATTTCATCAAAAATATCTTAATTTGTGTTCTGAAGATCAACGAAGGTCTTATGGGTTTGGGACGACATGAGGTTGAGTAATTTATGACAGAAATTTCATTTTTGGGTGAACTAACCCTTGAACTGGAGCAGCTCTAAATGTGTGCGATAGATGAAATACGACAGAGCTTGTACACATACGTTTTAACAGGGATAATTGGGCATTAAAATGACTTAAGATATCCATTTGCTAAATGAATTAAGTCAAGTGATATGATGATTCATATTCTTTCGGTTTCTTTACCCAATATTTAAAAAAATATATATTAAAATTATTTAAATAATATAAAAATTATTTATTTAAATATTAATTAAATTAAATTAAATAATTAAATTATGAATGCACTGAAGATACAGGTATCAGTACTCGGTACCAATCTGTAATCTGAGTACAAAAAATGAAAGTATCTCTATGGGACTCATTCAGGAAAAAGTGGTATCGGTGTTTGCCAACTATCCAGCATCTTAAACAAGCAAGGAAAATGGAATTCACTGCTCAAGCGTTTACTCACAATTGGATCTCCATCAACAGGGTCCATGCACACCGCGGCCCCTGGAGGACAGTTGACTCTTGGGATGGGGTTGAGGGGCTGGCAGATGTTGATGTAGAAGTCAGGAGACTTCACCCTGTCTACATCTTCATTGATAGCTGTGTAGTAACCAGTGAGATGGATCAGAGGACTCAGGTCAATCTGGTTGGTTCCATTCCAAACAGAGCATTTCACCTGCAGAAAAGATGCACCAATTATGTTGCAGGTTCAAATGAAGTGAGGTTTAGAAGATTGAAAGCTAAAAGACTTCCTATTACCTGTTGTTCGCAGAGAAGAGGGGTGTGCCAGGAGAAGAAGTGAGTACAAGTGGTGTCGTCCGAATACACCAGAACGGGATCATTCGTGCCTCCTCCCTCAGACTTGCAGACGAAGCTGAAGACACTCTTGTGTTTGAGGGAAGTGTCAGCGGCACACGTGTCTCCATCCTCATAGGTGAGCTCCACCACCTGATCCTTATAAACCAGCTTCCTTGTGGCTTTTCCGCCACTTATGGCCGACTGAGTGTCCTTGATGCATACAGCTGCAGCAAAACAAAAAAAGACATCTTAACATTACCATCCTATAACTACCTGGTGAGAAAGCCCTTATCAACTGCAAAGTTCAACTTAAAAATAACCAGGAGATATTTTTTACACAGTTTTTCGCTTAATGAAGAGTACAAAGGGAAGCACACCTGTTCCAGGTGCGCATCCAGCGTTGGCTACTTCTCCACACACGTTCAGTCTGAACATCTTCCTATGGTCCAAGGGATCATAGACCGTATGGCCACCTGTTCGACTGAGGGCGTTAAGGTCAAAGAGATGACCTGTGGAGACCAAACACACAGTACACCTTAAATTGATTCAGGGACAAAAAATAAATGCAGTATACTAGAGCTTTCATTTGAGCAATGTGTGTAAACATTTCCTCTATCTAAGCTATTTGTACGTAACAGACACATGCACCTATGAGACATTGTTATAAGCAGACAGGAAGTGTCTGAAGAGCTGTTTTGGTTCTGAGTGGTCATGTGAGTAATTGCGTATTCTGCGTGACGGAAGCTCAAGTGGGCGACCCACCTGTAGCTGGATTTGTGACTTTACAGTCTCCATGCTCAGTGCTGTTGAGAGGACAGGCTGCAGCAGTGAACCACACAAAGGTATACACACAGTTCTCCAGAGCCGTGATCAGAGTGGGTTTAGAGTCCTGCAGACAGACAGCAAGTCAGAGAGACAGAGTGTTATTATACCCACTCTACCATAGTACAGTATGTCAGAGATGTACACAGAATAATACCGAACAATAGCACAAGCGCAAATGCAATACTGATTTTATACAGTTCAAGTTAATATTATGTTATTTTAGACACACAAGTGCCTTTTTTTGCTCAGTTTTGCCAACGAAAATATTACATATAAGCCAGAGCAAAACAGAGCAAAAACATTAAAGGTATAGTTCACCAAAAATGTCATCATTTACTCACCCTAATGGTCGTTGTAGCCTAAAAGTTTGTGTAATAAATTCTATGTTGAATCAAATAAAATATTTCTTTCTAAAGCTACTTTTTGTAATGTCTATTTAATATTTGATGCTTTTACCATTTAACACAATAATGACTTTAAATAATCTTTTGCGCTTATTTCTCAGCCAAATTTGATGTGCGATTAATTTGTGATCGCTTTATCATTTAAATAATTAGACTGGAAAAAAAAATCACTTGATAGCCCTAATATACATATATATACACATATATATATATACACACACATATACATATATATACATACATACATACATATATACATATATACATATATGTATATAAAAATATTAGTATACATTAATCATATTAATACACAGACCACTTTGTCAGGGTCGCATCTGAAGCGAATAATGGTGGTCCGTTTCCTCTTGCCATCAGGACAGGCTTGTCCGTTTGTGTACTTTAGAATCAGGATGTTTTTATCCCACTGTGGTCCCTCCTCCGCCTCCCCCAGATTCACATACTCGTCGCCGTTCTTTAGACAGGCCGCAGCGCTAGATGGGCAGCTCCACAACCCTGCGACAAATACCAGTTATTAAAACTATGCTGACTGGTCAATATGCTCCAGCTGTGCTGCTGTTACTCACCGGTCTGAGGCACCAGAGACTTGCACACATTGATATAGTAACGCTGCCTTTGATTATTTGTTATATTGCTTTTTTCTGGCAAGATCATCCAATTAGATTTGTGCAGGGCCAGAGAGGACAGATCGTAGGAGTGGCCATTGCCATCACTGCCAAAGAGAGAGGAATTTATAGATGATTTAGACAGTTGTATTGTATGTTAGACGCAAATACATTAGCAAGAAAGTTTCTCTCACTTGTAAGAGCAGGTTGTTGTTTTGAAGGAAGGGCAGGCCAAAGCTGTGTGCCAATCAAACAGATATGTACAGTCTGCAGTCTCCTTTATGAACTCTGGCTTACCCTGATAAACAAACCAAAAAATTCATTTAGGAAATTCATTTAACATTTAAATAAACTTGGTCATTGGCTGCAAGGAACACACAGGATTCTTGCTGTGGTCGCAGGAGAAGAGAATAGCCGTGGATCTCTCGTAGATCTTGTGGCACGTTTCCCCATTTGTGTAGTTAATCATGATAATCCCATCATCAAATGTGAGGTTTTGATTGGCTACCCCTGCAAAGGAGCATGGGAAAGATTAAATGTGAAAAAAATCACCTACTAGCTCAGAGAAAGAAATAAACTCACCTGCTATCCTGTGTGTTTGGCCCTCGACCTGACAGGAAGACACATTGTTGCTGGAACCGTGAGGGCAGACCGAGGTTGAAATGGGACCGCACACTGCAAAGTGATACTCATAACCCAAACCCTTCACTTCATAGTCCTTTCCGGCCAGTGGTGTGAGATTGTACTCATAACCGCTCTTGGGGTCCTGGACTTTACAGTTTTCACCTGAATAGAACAGGAAATACATTGAGTTAAAGCAAAAGTGTTTGTTCACGGTCCTGCGATGGAATTGTCTGTTCATCTTACCCTGCACTCTTTTGATTGGGCAAGCTTCCGAGGTTCTCCAGATGAAAACATACTCGCAGCCGTCTTTGCGATCAAACATGGGTGCACCCTTTTAACAGAGGTATGAACAATGTGTTAACAGCTTCACCATAAAAAACTTAAATACATGGGACACTTTGCAGAAATAGAGTACAAAATGTGTGTAAATCTGTGTAGTATTTTTCATGTTTTTATAAGAAGTCTCTTATGCTCACCAAGGCTGAATTTATTTGATAAAAATTCAGAAAATAAACAGTGATATTGTGAAATATTATAAGAATTTAAATCAAATTTGATGAATAAAACACTTCCTGTGATGAATAGAAGGCTCAAAATAACAGCATTTGCTGTCACTTTTAATCAATTTAATCCTTCCATGCTGATTAAAAGTATGAAAAGTTCTTTCAAAGAAAGGTTACAGAAGGGTTACACAATTTGCTTAAATTAAGTTAAAAAAAAAAAAAATGAATATGGAATTAGATTTTTGCTTGCAACTAAATACTAATAAATTTTTGGTCATTAAAATATTTTAACAATAATCTATCGTTTTCATTCAAAAGCATATGAAATGACTTAAATTAATTAACAACGTAGTGAGACACCAATTTGTTCCTTTTTTGTGCAAAGCACCATGAATAAAAACCTATTTGGACTTGAGAGAGAAACGTGCACTTGCTTACAGGACTGTCATCACACTGGAAGATGATTCGGGTGGAGTAACGTCCTGAACGGCACTTGTCCCCATTCAGATAAACAATACTGATGGAGCCATCTGGTGCGGTCTGCAGGCTGGACTGCACGTATCCCAGATTCACATTCTTGCCGTTGATCTGGCCACATGCGCCAATCGCTCCAGCTGCCAACAACACAAGTCTATCAGTTTATTGCGTGGTCATTCAGACCAGAACTAGTGGGCCAACACTTGTTTGTCAGTTACAAACAAACCAATCAATCACAAAATACCCCGAACCAAGCTAGAAACAGGAAGACACTTCAAAGAGTCCACATCCGTAGACACTCACCAGGGCAGCCCTGGACACGGGGCAGCGGTTTACACACGTTGATGTAAAACTTTTGATAGCGGGCCTGATCCGAGGTGTCCAGAGGAACGTAATACTTTTCATCCAGGCTGAGGTCACCCAAGTCATACTCTCTACCTTGTAAATCTGGAAATGCAAGGGGAAACAGCTTGAGTTTGCTGAGAATAGAGGTGCAGAAATGACACACCTCAGATTTAAAATCATAATGGACAACTGTTAGTTTTTATGTTCCAGTGTTTGATGAATGATTGTTTGAATGATGTGCACAGATAATTCATTTTTTTTTGTGCCCTCATAATCTTTAATCAGAATAACTTCCCCTCCCTCCTGCAACAACATCTCTTCTCTTCACTGATGATGCGTTTACTGACGCGAGGGCGGGACAACCCGTCACTCACATAAGATCCACCAATAGCAAACCACAACCATCCCATCAATTCCTTATGGACAAAATTAAGTCCCACCCGATATTTTTTCTCATTCGAAAAGCCATTTCTCTTGGACATACACTGCCCGAGCAAAAAAAAAAAAAAGCTGTTTGGATTCTAATAGGCAAATATATAATAATCTATGAATGGATCGTTATTACAGTTATTCTGTTTGGCAACATTTTTTAACCCTAACAGATGGAGTGTGTAACAACAATTTCAGAAAATGTATCACTATCATATTCCAGGATGACAATGCAAATATTCACAATGGTTAAAATTATGAAAGAATGGATCAGAGAGCATGAAGGATCATTTTCACACATGAATTGGCACCTCTTGAGTCCTGACCTTAACCTCAGTTTAAGCCTTTGGGATGTGCTGGAGTAGAGTTTACAGAGTGCTCACCTCTTGCATTGACAATACATAGAAAATTAACACACCTTAATTAAAATCAAAATGAATGGAAATAACATCACATTTACTTCCACCAAGAGGTGCATCAATTTTTGGTCAAGATCTTGTATTGACAATGCAAAAGGTGAGCACTCTGTAAAGTCTTCTTCAGCACATCCCAAAGACTTTCAATGAATTTAAGGTCCGGACTCAAGAGGTGCCAATTGATGAGTGAAAATCTTCATGCTCCCTCCCAAACATTCTTTTACAATTTGAGCCTGATGAATCTTGACATTGTCATCCTGGAATATGGCCAAGATGTGTCTTCCTACATGGTTGTTTATGACATGAAAAGCTACACATTCCATCTTTTATGATTGTTATTGTCAAACATATAATATGCTAGAAACAGAATGATCATTGTAATAATGATCCATTCACAGACTCTTAAGTATTTGCTAAATAAAATCCCTAACAGCGATTTTTTTTTTGTCCGGGAAGTGTACATCACAATAGGAAAGACGCGTACAAGTTCTATTTCATGTCGACTTTGAGAGCATGTTTTTGGTAAGTAAATGAAGCATGGGAAACTTACCAGTGACTTGGCAATCCACAGGAGCAGGCTGGCAGGCTAGCGCAGTAGAAAGCTCAAAGAACACATTGTGGGTTACATGAGTACTCGTGCCCAGCTCTTCCTGTATAAGCCTCAGGGAAGCTGGGGTGGCCTTTTGGTCACACACAAAATTAATGATGAAGGTGTTTTCGGTACCTACAGTAGAGATGGGACACAGGGTAAAAGTGGGTTCAGTCCGGGGTGGAACTGTTTTGAAGTGCTACAATGTAACCTTAAACTCTCTATAATACTTGATTCTGATTGGTCGATCTCGAAAAGACATTTATATTGTTACAAAGGTTTTATATTTCAAATAAATGCTGCCATTTTGAACTTTCTATTAATTAAGAAATCCTGAAAAAAAGTTCCATATTTTACACAAATATTTAGCAGCTGTTTCTTGATCAGCAAATTAGAATGATTTTTGAAGGTTAACATGATATAAAAAAAGTTATTTTAAATTGTAATGATATTTCACAACATTACTGTTTTAGATCAAATAAATGCAGCCTTTGTGAGCAGAAGAGACTTTCAAAAAAAAAAAAATTTACTGAACCAAAACTTTTGAACGATAAAGGTACATGACATGATAATCATACAATAAAAAGGAATTAAAAGAAATTAAAAGACAACCTCATCTATGAGCCATTTAATTGAGTACTTTTAAACTAAAAGTGCAGGTCATCAAAGTGATCTTTGCACTGGCTACGCACCTGTCGGTATGTCCATTGCCCCTTTGTATGTAAGAGTGAGAGCGCCATCAGTGGAGAACCGGAGAGACTGTTCCACCCCGACCTGACTCACAGGCTTCTCATCTTCCAGCTCACAGCCAGCCACAGGTTTATTTTCGACAGTTCCGCACTCTTTTACAGAACCACAAATGTTCACCTACAGTAGACAGCAGGAGGTACATTACTTTTGGTTCCGATTTGGTATAATTGCACTAGACGTATTTCATACGAGGGCATAAAGAAATTGGAGACAAACTCAAAATAGTAGGACTGCACAGCATAATTGTGCTGAAAAAGTCCAGCAGTATCAAATTTAGAACAACATGATATCTTTTTCTCTTAAATTTTAGTACCTGACCCAGACAACAAAGTGCACTACGTATATAACATTCATTTTTCTTTCTCGTAAAGGTAACAATGCGTAGGCATATAAACTACACAATATCATTTAAATGTTTGGGGCCCATAAGATTTTTTTTATTGCTTATAAAAGAAGTCTCCTATGCTCACCAATGCTGCATTTATTTGATCAAAAATACAGTAAAAACAATAAAATTGTGAAATATTATTTGAAATAACTGATTTATATTTTTATATATTTTAAAATGTAATTTATTCCTGTGATGCAAAGCTGAATTTCCAGCATCATTACTCCAGTGTCACATGATTCTTCAGAAATCATTCTAATATGCTAATTTGGAGCATAAGAAACATTCTTTTTAGTATCAAAGTTAACATTTAACGTAATATTTTTGTGGAAAGTATACATTTTTAGTATTCTTTTGTAAACGTTTTTACAGTCACTTTAATCCTTCAATTTAATGCATCCTTGCAGAACAAAAGTATTAATTTAATTAATTTTTTTTAAATAAAATAAATCTTACTGACCCCAAACTTTTGAATGGTAGTAGAAATTAAATAATAGTGAATACTTGACAATGAGTTGCTGAATCTACTGAGAGCCTTCATTTCATTAGTCATCCAAGGCTGACATCCAAGGCTGCTATTTGTTGCCTGAGGTCACTGTTTAGTATCGATTTTAGTGTAGCTACAACTCTACTCAAGAGCATTTGAAAGATTTTAAAGCGCTTCATACAACAAAGTCTTTTCCATGAGCCTTGACGTGGTATCCGCTTGCAGAGGCCAGCGGCTGAAGGTTAAACTCAAAACCAGTGTTGGGATCTTTCACGGAGCATGTCTGTAGACAAAAAAAAAAAAAAATAAGAAACAAAATCTTCTTGATTACTTCAAAGTCCCAAATTATGTGCCAAAATAAAGGTTGACCTGGTTGGTGTCCTCAACAGTTGAGATGGCACAGGCTGCTTCTGTGTCCCAAACAAAGTCAACAATACACTTCTGGTTCACTACAAAGCGAGGGCCAGATGGCTGAAAAGAAAGAGCAAAGAAAAATATACTGTTATCATATTGTTGTTGCCATTGATTTATAATTAAATAAGCCTTATTTGCAGCAATAAAAACAAGTAAAAGATCAGGAATGACTCTCACTGTCCCAGATGAGCAGACGAAGTGTATACGTGTTGTGTATGTGGTCGTCACTCCATCTGCTTCGCACAGTGAACCATTGGTGTACTCCAACATCAGCTGGTCCTGCTCCACGATCACCGGCCCTTTCTTAGCAATGCCCAAGTTCCTGACATCTACCTTCTCAGACAGGCCTTCCTGCTCAATTAACATGTACACACACGTTTGTAGTCAGTCGCAGTTTTATTTCACCATGTCCATTCTCCTCTAATGTTCACAGTCAGTCTACTAACCTCGTCGATCTCGAATTTCATCTCACAGACAGATGCTTTCCTGTCACAGCCAGGCACGGCTTTAAGAGGTCCACATACATTGATGTAGTACTTCCTCGGGCCAGTCGGGTCAGACGTCTGCATGGCCTGCCAGTTCCTACCACCATTAGATACTGACAAACTGCGGAAGGGAAGGAAACAATTGATTCCTTTTTCGAGCCATTGTTGTTAACACAGTCGGAGCAAGTGCTGGTAGGAAAGCTAGACACCGTCAAACATGCATAGACAAGCATTTATCTAGAAATCATATCTAAATGTCTCCAGTATGACATGGAAGGTCACAACCATGAAGAGGAAGAGTTAAAATAAAATATTAAAAATAAATGATGGTCTCGTGGGTAGCGCACGAACACATGGCACTGATGCGCTTCGGACGACCCGAGTTCCGAGTCCCGGCTCGCAGTCTTTTCGCGACCCCCCTCCCTCTCTCTCCCACTTTGCTTCCTGTCTGAATACTGTCCAATCGCAATAGGCAAACACGCCAAAATATAAATCTTAAAAATAATAAATAATACATATACACACATATATACACACATATATATATATACATACATATATAAATAAAACTAAAAAATAAATTAAAACAAAATAAATATCAAAGTAAGCGGTGTTGAAAAAAAAATGTCTTAAAAAAAAAAATATATATATAGTATATATAAAAATATATATAAATAGTTTTATATATAAAACTAAAAAATAAATTAAAACAAAATAAAAATCAAAGTAAGCTGTGTTGAAAAAAATGTCTTAAAAATATATATATATATATATTATATGTAAAAAATATATAGAAATAGTTTTATATATAAAACTAAAAAATAAATTAAAACAAAATAAAAATCAAAGTAAGCTGTGTTGATCATTCCTATTACATTTTGTATGAAAAAATTGCTTTCAAAATAAGTAAACTACTAATAAATTCACAGTACAAAATAAATTACATTTCCGAAAAAGCACACCTACTGGTGAAATGGATGCATGCTATCTGTAGTCTAAAGCTACAAAAAATATTGGCATTATTTTTCCCAAATATTAAAAGGAGCATAGAAAACAAAATTGAGAAATTAAACAAAATGCATTTTAAACAAAATATTTTTGCCACATGCATGTCGTCACAACCAGAGTTTTAAAAAAATATATTTAGTAAATAAACGAGTGATGGAAATTAACTAATAAAATGTTATTTTTTTAAGATTATTTTTAATAGATTTTTTTATAGTAATTTAAATGACTCAGGACATCTCTATGCCAAAATGTAATTATTTCCAGTAATTTGTCCATCTAAAAATATCAATGCCTATATTAGTTTAATATACAGAGTCAAGCCATTCAAAAGTTGAAAGTGTGGAACTATCAAAACATGCTATCAACACTGTTTGTTTAATCATCCCCACCAGGAACATTGGCTCAACCAATGAGATGAGTTTGGGATGGGACTATCTGCTGGGGCTCAATCAATGGAAAATGGGGAAGTATTCAGGTAACCAATTATTTTTTTTTAATCAGTTTGGTGACACTAGAGCAAAAAATGTCATAGTAATACTTAATATTTCTCTAGAACATGAGTCTTTGTGGAAGGTGAGCTAACCTGGACAGGTCATACTGGTGCAGAGTTTCGGGGTCCGTCACGACACACTCGTGTGGTCTCTCTGGACAGGCGAAGGAAGTGTACCATTTAAAGTTATAAGTGTATTCATCCTCTTCCTGCAGGAAAAAGGTTCATAAATGAAGGATACTTTTTGTTTGAACACAAGACAAAAGCCTTAAGGCCCTGATATACATCAAGAGTAATCGAAGAACAAACAGGCGTGACAACATTTTGAAATCAGGCCGAAACGAAATTCGTTTGGAGAGTTTGAAAAAGCATGCCAAAATGAACTTTCTGGGAAAGTTTACTTCAGCTCGTCTTCACCGAGCGCTTACACAGACACACATGGGATTCATTCGTTCTCATGCGTTGATCATTGTAGCCAATCACAGACATATATGTTGAGCGCATGAACACAATGGCCCATCAGAGGTGTTTACGAATCTGCTCAACAGTACGAATATATCAAGGCCTTTATAGGAATAATGTCTGAAGGGGTGGCCAATTCTAAGCCCGAGACAAAAAATGCTTAACACACATCCCTTTTTGCTAGAGTAGCATTACTTGAGGTGAGGCTAAAAATATTTAATGTTTGAGAACAGTCAGCACAATCGCAACAAAGGAGCAGGTGCGATACCTGAAACTCTGGTTTGCCTGGACCAGCCTCTCTGTCACAGAGGAAGGAAATGTGTGTGGAGCGTTGCGTGTGCTGGTTGTTGTTGTACTGAGAGCCATTTCTGTAGGTCAACTGGATCATGCCATCATAGTAAGAAAGCCTGGAGTTGAAATTGCCGAGATTCCAAGAGCTTGTGCCGCTGCAGATATCAAACAAAAAATGGTTCGGTTCACCCACAGTAAAATCTTATTGGTTTAAAAAACTCGCTCTACATAGGTACATGTTAAACATCAAATATGTTGCAATTGGCTGAGATTCCGTTGCTTCATATTTCATTTCAATTGAGGACAGAAGAAACCAAAGTGAACTTACCTCTGGTCAACTTGACAAGCCCCTGCTGTTTCTGGACACTGTGCGGCCTTAACATTGCCACACACGTTAATGAAGTAGTCATACTTTTCCATGGACATGTTATAATATCCTCCATTAAGTTTATGAAGAGGGGACAAATCAAACGAAATTCCTGCAAATAAACAGAAACACTATTAAAAACAGCCATTTTAAGCAGCTAAAAGAGGACAAATAAACTCCATAACCTTTAACCACTAAGTGACAATTCCCCACTATAATAAAGCAGGATCATTTTTGCAACAGATATTTTGATAAATGATAAAAACTATTGATCAGAAAACATTTTTGTAAAATAAAATTGTTGACATAAAATATGTGAGTGTGTATGTGTGTGTATATGTATACATACACATATACTGTATATAATATAGTAAATTGTATATACAGTATATACACACACACAATATAATGTTGAATTAGATTTTATTTCTGTATTTTCCGTTTTCATTTTAATTACAGTTAAAGTGTTAGAAATTTTGCTAAACTAAATGTAAATGAGAAATGTTAATATTTAATTTTATTTTATTTAAAGTCACACTTCATGGTTTTAGTTTCAGTAATTATAATAACCATGCATTTTAACTCAAATTAAAACTATTTAAAATAGGTTTTGGTAATTGAAATAAAGCTGAAATAAAATAAAAATATATATCAAAACTATACAACTTTTCAACTTACTTAACATTTCTAACATTTTAAGTTGAAGAAGCATTAAAATGACCAAAAACTAAAACTGAAATACAAATAAATGAAATATGTATTAGAAATATATATATATATATATATATATATATATATATATATATATATATATATGTGTGTGTGTATATGTGTGTATATATATATATATATTTTTTTTTTTTAAAAAAGCACATAAAATTACTAAAATGAAAATAGAAAAATAAAAGCTAATTTAACATATTAATAAGTACTGTTACAGGTGTACAGTACCTGCTTGTGGGTCTTCAACCTTGCAGTCGTTCCCTTCTGTTTTGGAGAGGACGCAGGCCGAAGCGGTGAACCACTCAAACTCATAGATACAGCCGTCACTGGACACGCTCCTCAGGACTGGAGCGCTCTCAACATCTCCAGGCTTACACTTCAGAGTGATGATCGTTCTCATCTTCATGTTCTCTCTACATACATCTCCATCAGTGTAAATCAGTCTGATGTCATCTCCTTCCGTCGCCTTTTGCGGAGAAGACAGGAATTTTCCCAAGTTCATTGTTTTCCCATTTTCTAAGAAAAGAAAAATTGGGTAAGAACGATCATCATGGAGTATGATAAAACTGAAAACATTTTATATTTATCCAAGAAGGAGAGGATCTCTTATGGCGCACTGACCGACTGCACATATTGCTGCGTCCTCAGGGCAAGAGCTGGCCGGCCCATCCTGGATGATTTTATGACAAACATTGATATAAAAACGCTTCTTATCAGACTCCGCTGCCTTGGCATCCACAGCCTCCCAGTTTTGAGATCCTTCTGATTCTGAGAAAACAAACATTTCCAATTAGTCACATAAGGTGGTGGTACAATTACTTTTTGAGATGCTTACAGAAACATTCACATTTTAGTGAATGGATTTCAAACTACCAGCCTGAGATCATTTTATATGGCTCATAAAATGCTCATGATTTATAATTTAATTCAGCTTGCAAATAAGTACTTCCACTTACTATATACACTACTTTATGGTTTTTCAGTGTGTTACAATGACTTATCATTTGACTTATCATTTGACTTGGAAATAATAAATAAAATAAAATAAATAAATAAATAAATAAATAATAAAATATAAAATAAATTATTACTTTTTAGTACTTTTATTCAGTAAGGATGCATTAAATTGACCAAAATTAGTAAAGACATTTATACTACATTAAAAGACATTATTTCAAATAAATTATTCTATTCATTTGAACTCTCTATTCATCAAAAAAAAAAAAAAAAAAAGGATCATGGTTTCTCATATTAAGAAGCACAACTATTTTTAACACTAAAGAGAAGAAATATTTCTTGAGCATCAAATCAGCATATTAGAAGGATTTCCAAAAGACAAGTCTAGAATAATGGTGGGTGAAAATTCAGCTTTGCCATAAAATTTATTCAAAATTCAAATTTGGTTATTTTAATTTATCAAAATATTTCACAATAGTTCTGGTTTAAATATCTATTTTTAAATAAATGCCGCTTTGGTGAGAATGAGACTTCTTTTAAAAACATGAGAAAAATCTTACCAACCCTAAATTTTTGAAGAGTAGAGTATTTATTTACTTGCTTTTAAACAACCAAAAATAAAATAAAATATAAAAAAATCAAAGCCACAGTTTTCATGATCGATCATTGCTGTCATTTCCCAGTAATCTCATCTCTACCTGGGTAGCGTGTTAAAGGTGACAGATCATAACGCTTCTTTTGGTCTGTGACTCGACACAGCAAGTCTTCCTTCTCCTTCACACAAGCGTATGCGGTTTGCCAGTCAAAGTAATACGTGCAGTCAGACTCTCCAGTAAACTCCGGCACGCCATTGCCTGAAAACCACAAGCCTACTGTGAGCAGAACATTTTGAAAGCAAAACATTGGATATGAAGCAAGGTCATCTAGGTCACGTTGTAGCAGTTCCTTCCTTTTTGGTTCTCAGCCATTCAAACTTCCTCAAAAATGTGGTCTCATTGGCACTTGACTTTATAAGTCACTATGACGCGAGTCATCGTGTCACTCACCAGCAGTTGCATTGCACTCAAAGTTAATAATAGTCATGCGCTGGAATCCCGTGCTGCATCTGCTGCCGTCTGGGTAGATCAGCGTGAGATCACCATCTGAGTATCTTAAGATAAAAATGGAAAGGGTTAAGACTGCTCTTCAGTTTAAGGGTTAAGTAAATCAATAACAAGTAAAACGCAAGTAAAGCCGAACCTCAGTGTTTGGTTCTGGTATCTCCCAGCAATCTTCTTCACATCCCTGGTTTCTTTGAATTGGCAGGCGGATATGTAACCTTTGTCATCACCACACTGACCAGCACTGGTCGCCCCGCACACGTTCAGATAGAAAAAATAGGTGTCCTTGCCATTTTTGGCCTCAGCCATATAGGGTTTGTCTGCAGCTAAAATATGAAGAATGGTAAAGCATTATAAATGAGAAATAAATACGTGATCACATCAATGATGAACCACAACAACATGTACTTGTTCGTTCGTCATCATCATCTTTGCATTATTTTTTCGATATTTAGTTGTCGATTTCAAATATCAACAGCGTTTCTCAGAAATCGCACATATCAAATCCATCACTCCATTCCTTCCACAGAAACATTTACGTCATTTGCCTCTTCCTAAACTATTAGAGTAACTCACAGCTGTGTGTCAGGTGACTCAGGTCGATGGAGATGTCATGTTGAGCACTGGTGAGTTTGCATTCGTGACTCTCTAGGTAATCTCGGTGGCAGGCGTACTCCGTCACCCACTCGATCTCATACCGACAGTTCGAGTTGCTGATCATCTTAGGGTTACTTCCCTGATAAACCATTGAGAAAACTGTGAGGACACCGAGTAGAGAAGGTATAATAAGATTAAACACTAGGCATCTTCTTACCGCCTGCCTTGTAGAGGGACAAATAAACGTAATCGTCACTGCTGGAGTATGGCCATCACAGAACTCTGGGTTTTTGGCCTCTGGGTCTCCCTTGTACCGCAGCCTTAGTCTGAAAAGAGAACCTCAGTTATGCTGCTATTGTTTTCAACACCGATAATAACGACAAATGTTTCTGAAGACTATTTTCAGTAATGATGCTGAAAATTCAGCTTTGATATGAAAAGAATAAATTATTTTACAAAATATGTTTAAAAAAAAAAATATATATATATATATATATATATATATTAGGTAATGTTTGTTCATGTTAGTTCACAGAGCATTAACTAATGTTAACAAGATTTTAATAATGTATTACTAAATGTTGAAATTAACATTAACAAAGATTAATAAGTGCTGTTCATTATTAGTTCATGTTAACTAATGCAGTTAACTAATGAACCTTATTGTAAAGTGTTACCTATATGTGTGTATATATATATATATATATATCTAGGTCTATGTATCTACGTATATATATATATATATATATATATATATACACATACAAATATATACATATACACACACATACATATATATACACACACATATATATATATATATATACACACATTTTTTAACACCAGTGTAAAAGCATCAGCTTAATAATTTTAATAATTTAGCTAATAAATTATCCCATACTTGTCATTGGAGAGCAACTCGAGCTGGTGATCAGGCTGACCCATGTTGAAGGAATCTTTGCCAGAGACGAGACAGGCAGCAGATCCCTCGGGACAAGTGCTTCCAGCAAAGTCTGGACAAAGAGACAGACATTATCCAAGTTATCTGCATTTTGCACTTTGGCTATTTAAATAAGAACCTGCTCAGTCGCTTTGCCGAATGTTTGGTTTACAGCAGCTACGTTTGTTGACTGGGCTCCAAACTCTCGAGAAGTGACTACACTGTGTCCCAACACTGTTATGGATAAATATAATAAAAAGATTTTTATAGAAACTCACTTAGACTTCTGCATATATTAATGTAGAAATCACTTTCAACATCTGGGTCGTCAACCAGGTAGCCGTCTGACAGTTTAATCAGTGGGTTGAGGTCATGCTTCTTTCCATCCGAGTCGAAGACATAGCAGGGGACCTTTAAAAACGCATCGAGTGGTGAAAAAAAAGGGACAACTTTACTACCAGAAAGTTTTAAGTCTGCCATTTCTGCTGTTTGTTGTTGTATTATAAATAAGTGGATTTTCACATTTTCTGAAAATATTATCGGTGCTTGGATTAGCATAATAATAGAATATGTTTTTATAAATATTCTATTTCAACAATTATATTTAAAAGTAAACTGTGCTAAGCAATTAAATGAACTTGCATTTGCTTTTCACAAGTTGAAAATGTTAATGTTCTTCTTAGAGCATTCTTAATGCAGACTATGCATTATTTAGAAGTTTGAAAAATGATTTGTTCAAGCATGATTGGTTTAATTAATTCTTTTCTCACACTGAGAACAAATGAACCAGCCAAACACACACATTTCACACATTCCACCTCCCTCCACAATCATGCTCAAACTGAAATGTCTCATCAGCTTTACTCACCTCCTTGTGTGGTCTAAATTTATCACGTCTACAGGCGACATACGTCCTCCATTCAAAGTAATGCACACACTCAGAGATGGTGACAAACTCAGGTGTGCCCTTTGAAGAAAATAATAATAATACAAAAAAAAAAAAATCAGATGTCATTCATGGTGTGAAAAATTAAAATTTGAAATTTAAAATGTAAATATTGAGAGAAAGAGAGTTCAAAACAAACGAAAAATTAGAAATGTTACTGAAATAAACTGAAATAAGTTTAAGCTAAAATTATTAACTTGAAATAAATAAAAACTAAAATGAGCTAAAACAAAACTGAAATAAAAATAAATTAAACTTAAAAAGCAATTTTAAAAAAATAAATAAATACATAAACTTACTAAAAATTAAACTAAAATTAACATGAAAATTAAAGATTAAAAAGAACCTAATTTAAAATATTAATTGAACTACAATAAAACTACATTGAACACCAAAATAACACTGGTTTGCATATAAATACATTTATTGTCTATTATAATGGATTTAAATAATGATATAAAAATTATTTAAATATAAAATTATTCTAATTTAGCATTACAACTGCATTAATTGTTTTTCTTCTAAGAAGAACTTCATTAAAACAAAATATGCATTAAGAAAAAAAAACTATATATAGGTGCAAATCTCAGCACAAACATACAAACAAACTAACAAATAAAGTCAAATGACAGTAATAACAGGCCAAACTAATGACATGCATCCATTAAAAGTCAAATTTGAGCAACTTCAGCCTCATCTACTCTCACTTTGCCTCATTATTATATCAGTTTTTCCATCTATGTAATTTCTTCCTGTGTAGCAAGAAGGTGGAAAGAAAAAAAACAACAGCTTTGCAAATGTCACAGTCTGTTCACAGACACCTCTGACTAACAGCGCGTGCTGCGCAGGAAAGCTCACCATTGTTTTGCCGCATTGAAAGGTGATGCTGCTCTGAATGTTGCTGCTCTTGTCGTTGCATTTCCTCGAGCTGTTGAAATCAAGCACAGCAGGCGAGACCTTCTGCAAGGAGAGCTCACCTATGGAGAAAAGAAAACCTTATTGCTGTGCGAACACACACAAATAAAAGACACACTAAAGATTTTATGATACTGAAATGGTTGGTAACATAATACAGTTATTAAAATAACACTCTATATATGCAGTTAGACTTTAGCAATAGAAATAAAATCAAAAGTAATTTGTCGAATTACAGTTGTCAAGCACAAGAACAACAGCCACATAAAACTGCTCGTTCTAACTAAATGTTATGAGTGCAAACAAATCAATCAGTAAAAGTCTCTGTGTCACCCGACAAGATAAAAATATTACATCATGTGACCTGGAGAGGTTGTGTAAACGTCTAACAGTGTACTACCCATGGGAACAAACAGCATGTGAAGATAACCTAAGAAATGTAACAACGGAACAGAAGGTTCCATAAACATGTCGACTAGAGTCGGACAAACTACGACTTCAATTTTAGGTCACTCAAGAACATGCGTGGAGAAAGCAAATAAACATTGGTGTACTGCCTACTGCACAGTATTTACAGCATACTATTTTTTTATTTAAAAAAATAGTGGGCATCATACACATATAAATGCTTAAAAAGACAGTAGTCCACTACAGGCATCATCACATGCCTTCGCTATGTTGTTGTACATTTAATTCAGTATGTGCCACTTTAGCAGGATTGGAGAGTAACGAAATACAAGTAACTTAGTTACGTATTTAAAATACAAAATTTGAGTAACTGTATTTCATTACAGTTACATTTTAAATGGGTGGTAATCAGATTACAGTTACTTCTGAAAAGTGTTTTAGATTACCAAAGTGATTACTTTGAATTTTAATGTCATTTAAACAGCAATTGGTGATTCTCTGACAGTCTGGAAAAGCGGAGTTAAGTTTCATCAACATTTTAATATTTTTAAGAGGGATCATAAAAATGTTGTTATTTTTATTTAGTACTGTCCTGAACAAGACAAAATGACTAAATTTATAAAAATAAAATTGCCCAACTGTCAACTTAACTGTCCTGTCATGACCTGATGATCCACGACTGTTTTCATGTTTTGTGATAGTTGTTTGTGAGTCATTTTATAATTCACTCGTCACTGCAACTTTTTCTCACAATTTGTCTTTTTTCCCCTCACAATTGTGTGTTTGCATTTCATAATTCTGACTTCTTTTTCTCAGAATTGTGAGATTTAAACTCACAATTGCATGTTATAAAGTCAGAATTGGGAGATATAAACTTCTCATAATTCTGACTTTTCTCAATATTGTGAGTTTATATCTAATAATTATGACTTTTTTAAATATTGTGATTTTATCATTTTTTGACTTTTTTCAAGATTGTCAGTTTATATCTCATAATTCTGACTTTTCTCAATATTGTCAGTTTATATCTCATAATTTAGATTTTTCTCAATATTGCGAGTTTATATTTCATAATTCTGACTTTATAACTCGCAATTGCAACTTTATATCACGCATTTCTGAGGGAAAAAGTCAGAATTGAGAGATAAAAACTTGCAATGACCTTTTTTGTGTTTGTTCCACACTTATTAGTATTCCAAAGTATTCTAAAGTATTTAGATTAAGTTACTAAACTTGAGTAATGTAACGAAATACGTTACAAATTACTTTTTAAAGCATGTATTTTGTAATCTGTAGTGAAATACATTTTAAAAGTAACCTACCCAGCCCTGTACTTCAGTTATTTCATTAAAAATGTTAATTAGAAACATATTTCGTATGATTAATCCAAATGAGTGTAAAATTGTTGCAATTGTCTCAAATAATGAATCAAGAAGAAGAATCAAAATGGTCATGCATGATTCCAGAAATGCAAGGTTATGTCGAACACATTGCATTGTGGGATACAATGCTCATGCTTATATATTTTCCATTTTGTCAATCATGTAATATCATCAAGGTATTCCATGCATTTTAAAACAAAACGCATATTGCACACAATATACATACAGCTAAATAAGTATTATGCACAAAACGTAGTGTAGTATTCTGAATATTTAACATAAATATTCACTTCTGTTTTTCATACAATGGCTCTGTTCAGAATCCAACTTCCTAAAACTTATTCTGTTAAACGGGGGTCGGAAGAGTATAACTGTGTAAAAGAAAAAAGCTTAAATAAATGAATTATTAATATAAATAAATACATTTACGTAATAAAAAAATAATGCAATCATAGAAATTAGATATTTTCTAAATAATACATGTATAATATTAATTTTTCAGTCTGTAGAAAAATTACCATAAAAAAATAAATACAAAATTAATAAATAAATTAAAAAATAAGATTAAACTACATAATCCTCCGGCGTGATCCGGGAAAATAAACCATCAACTTGTTTCCGACACTAGGGTCCTTCTGAAATCTTTGCAGAGAAGCAAATGAGCCGTTTAAACAGAACGTGTCAAAGCGAACGATCCTTCACTCTTCCATTCGTCCTGTTTTCGACAGACTCAAGCGCGTGGAGAACGTCAGAAACCGAACATGTACCTGTATACTGCATTCAGTTTTATTTGCTTTTGACGCGACTCACATACAGTGTAAGCAAATGTCAGTCATTAAGCGGCTGAACGCAAGTGGGCGGGGCCTATGATGGGACAATGTATAACTATTCATTGATGTCTTGCTCTGGAGACATGCATATGCAAATGTATTAGCCCATGTGATGTCATAGATGCCTCAATATCAAAACAAGCCATTTTTGGAGCTTGATTAAATAAATGCTTTGTTTATAATGGAGCAGGATGTTTTAAGCTATGAAACTTGCAAGATGTTTTAATGGTACGAAGACCTCTTACATGTCAAAAACATCAAGGCAAATTTGGTTTCTCATGTCATGACGGCCTTTAAATTTTAGGATGGATTCCCGCACACAAAGATGCTAATATTTGGAAGTCCATTGCATCTATAAGAATGATACATCATGTGATACAACTAGAGCTTCATGACTGTGGCAGAGCCTGATATTTTTATTTACTGCTATTTAAACAGTCACTTACTTACAAAAAAAGGCATTTTTCTTATTGTCATATTCTACTAGCGCACATGCTACTAGACAACTTTGACCTACTTACTGTGGAACACAAATACATGACTGCAGGAACATGAGATAAAGAATATCAAGATGTGTCACTGAGCAGCATAAACACTTAAATGAATGCAAAGGCTAAAAGATGCATCGACACTATTGTGTGAATCACACATTAAAGGGCCGGAAAGCCCCATAATCGATGCAAATCAACCACCAAAGCGCATGACACAGAGAACCAGTCCAACTATAATCACAACAGTAAGCAAAAACTACATAAATAGATATTACACAATGGTGTTTGAATGATTTTGTTTTACTGAGGTACAAAATAAGCAACTTATGTACTGAATGTAACAGGGCTTAAAGTCAATTATATATATAGCACAGATTCAATCAGCACGATCAACGTCAGCCATTGTGTGGTTTTGTCATATGGTATGTGATACAGTATCTCTGGAGTTTGTTCTGAAAACAAATGAAATGGATTCCTTCTTTTAAATCTTGGGCTAACAGAATCAGACTCAAATCGCTATTGGTTCAGGGTATTCACTTGATAGGTTTGTGTCATAAGGAGGTCAGCTGACTAGTTGGATAAGGCCAAACAAACGAGCACTCTGTGGTCTGTCACGCAGCTCTCGCTAAAAGAGTAAGGTGCATAGTTATATTACATGTACCATAAAAGCATTTATAGGGTTGTTATCTAATGCAAAGGCAGAAAATGAGAAGTATTTAACATACTTCCTTTAAAGAGTTTCAGTGTTTAACTTGAATATCCAGACTAAGCAAAAAATAATTTCTTTTTTTGTCCAACTGAGTGTTTGGGATGAGCTGAATCAATAGGAAATGGTATCAATCACATGACCAAAATGATTCTAAGGGTGAATCTTGAGCGAAAACATGGTTCCACAAAAATAAGATGAAAATGTATACACTACCATTCAGAAGTTTGTTAAATAACATTTTTTGGTAACACTTTAAAATAAGGTTGTTAACATTAGTTAATGTATTAACTAACATGAAATAATAATTTACAATACATTTGTTACAGTATTTATTAATCTTTGTTAATAAAAAAAGTTGTGCATGTGCATTCACAGTGCATTAATGTTATCAAAAGCAACTTTTGATTTTAATAATGTATGAGTAAATGTTAAAATTAACATTAAGATTAATAAATGCTATATAAGTATTCTTGATTAAGTAATGAAGCCTTATTGTGTTACCAATTTATTACAGTAGTTAATACTTTTATTCATAAAGGATGAATTAAAATGATCGAAAGTGAAAGTAAAAACACTTATAACTTGCAAATATTTCTACATCAAGTATTCTTTTGAACTCTCTATTCACCAAAGAATCGGGGGGGAAAAAAAGCTTCCATAAAAAATGCTTAAGCAGCACAACTACAAATCAGCATATCAGAATGATTTCTGACGGATCATATGACACTGAAGACTTGGATAAATGATGCTTTTATAACAGGAATAAATTACATTTTAGCATACTAAAATTGTTATTTTAAAACATAAACTGTATTTATCAACATTCCTGTTTTTACTGTATTTTTGAATCCAGCATCGATAAGCATAATACACTTCTTTTGAGAATATTTTAAAAGCTTATCCAGTCTTTTGAATAGCAGTGTACAAGTAATTATATATTACATAAAGAACATAACCTCTATTTTAGTGTCATTAAGATTAAAAAACATAATTAATGAACTTTTCTTACACAGGTCTAGGATCAGTGCTACTCTCACAGATGGTTTCATTTGAATTACTTCTTAAACAAACAATAATTAAATCATTATCCCATGGCAGAAAACGCCTGATAAAAATGAACATTATTAAATGCATTCTATACTATTTAAAAAGAGTAAAACAGGTACTATGAAGTGTTTTTATTTGATGAACTTTGGCACATTGATGCATTGCACTCACCCACTGACTGGTGCTGGCCACTTGTAAGGTTGTGGGCACAGACAGCACTTCCTTTTCCACATTCTGTGTCTGGAGATGAATCACAGAGCTTCAAAGAGTATCTCACATTGCTGTCCTGGTCAATGGCCTCCCATTTGTAACTTCACACACACACACACACACACACACACACACAGAGAGAGAGAGAGAGACAATTCCAATTGAATCAATTTGCAAGATCAGAATTTATTTCAGTTACAAGACACCATCCAATCATAAAACAAGCTGAATGTCTACATGAATGCATTTTGATACAAAAGTGTCAGATCAGGTCCAGGTACCTTGATGCACCCAGGCTAAAGAAGGGCCATAACAATCATTTAAACTGTATAAAAGCAAACTAGATCATATTTAAGCGCACGAATTCTTTCTTAACAAGTGTTTACATGTTATCCATCAGGGTTTGCCAGCAACGATCAGTATTAAGAGTGTTTGTTTATTTATTCAAGATCTCACCTGCACAGATCCTTGTACCATGAGCTGTCATCCGAGCCCACAGCTGATGAGACGCACTGAAGCAGGATGAAACTACAAATAACAGCAGCGACGATTCCGCAAACACGATTACGACCCATATTTTAAGCAAGGAAATAAATTAGTACGCACAGTCCGACATGATACAGCAGTCCCTTCTGCTTACTGATCATTACCCGTATAGCAGGAACCACTCACAGTCACATGACGGCATGACACGTGGTACAGGTCACGTGGTTCGCTACGCTCGAATTAGTAGAACGTCTGCACCGTGGAAAGGATCGTCCAGAATAGGCGTGGCTTAGCATTTTTTTCACTTCACTTTTTTTATATAATTTTTTTCATTGTTATATAAGAAATTATTTACAATTAGAGGGTAGTTATCGACAAATAAACCATGACCAGTATCATAACACACTCATTAGTCACTTGTTATGTAATAAATAATTACTAATCTGTCTACTGCATGTCGGCTTACCAAATAAATAATTATATCAATATACCAATTGGTTTGTGTTGATAGAAATATTTAGATATCTTACGTTAAGATTACGCTAGGGGTAAATAAATTAATTAAATTGAATTGCAGAAAACAATTGCCTTGAACAAAAGAACAAAAAGTGTAACGATATTACATTATTGTTAATATTGTACTAATTATTGTTATTATTATTCATTGGTTAAAAATATGAATAAATATATTTTATTTTATTATCATAAAAATGGCGTTTTCTGTGTACAATTAACCTATTTAGCGTCAATTTAACATTTGTTCAAATTATTGTGTGGTTCTGTCACTAATTTTTCATTTATGTGTGTTACATGAGGAACAGGGGAATTTCGCCAAATATATTTCACTCATAGAAACGATTTACCAGAAACTAGTATTCGAAAGAAACGTATAAAAGTTCAGGTTTGTGTAAATCATTTATTTATGAAATAAAATTCTGCTTTCTACTTTTCAGTGAATGTTTCCAGCGCTGCTCACCGGATGATTTGGCTGTTTGAGCTGCCACGCGCCCCCTAGTGGACGATATTTTGTGTCACATAAAACATTTAAAGCTTAGTGATGTGTGCCTTCCAATATTTGCCAATGAGTCATCGTTACAAGAGATATATTAGTATGTACTATTTAGCTAAGTACACTATATTCCATCTATATTAGCTAAAACTGACTGTAATAGCGCTGCGTTCAGGTCGCAGTCTCCCCTGGAGGCGTGGGTTCGAATCCCACTTCTGACAACAACTTTTTTTTTTGTTGCTGCTGCTGTGAATGTGAATGTGCTCCATCTATTTAATCCTAAAAAGATTTTATATCCTGAGAGATACAAACGTTTGAGAGGCCGTGAAAGTGTCTAAATTCACGGTTTCATGTTGAAATGGTGTTTGTTGTGAATATTTAGATGTGGTGACTGACATACATTCTTTGTTTAGCTACAAGCTGCTTATGTACTGAATGTAACAGGGCTTAAAGTCAATATACTGAATATATATATATATATATATATATATATATATATATAGAGCACAGATTCAATCAGCACGATCAACATCAGGCAGTTGTCTGGTTTTGTCATATGATATATGATGCAGTATCTAGTGTTTGTTCTGAAAACTAATTAAATGGATTCCTTCTTTTAAATCTTGGGCTAACAGAGTTCGTTTTTATATCGTTTAGACCGATCAAGTGTACATTGCACGAATTGTGATTTTTCAAACTTATCATATTTTTCCCATAGACTAATATTGAAAAAGGAAACTTGCGCTCTCTAGTGGTGCAGTACCGTCCACTGGCGGGAGCCACGGCCCTGTTTTCAGTCCAATGAAATAAGATTGAAATAATGTTCTAGACGGAGAGAGCGCTTCAAAACAGTTGAGTTTATTGCAACTGGAACTGTTAATCGTGTGAATGCAGGTCTTAAACACTTTATGGGTAAGTGAATCACTGTTTTGTTCGGTTCTGTTCACTCATGCATTGAAGCGCACGAGCCCCGCGTCAGATCGCTTTCGTTAACTCGCGACAGCTCGTCATTTATGTGTTTTAAGGCTTGCCAATTTGAACCGTACTAGCGACTGTATAATATACAAGCAAATGAATGAAAGACATTCATTTAGAGATCGCGAGCTGTATTGTTGGGCAGAAACAGCTGCGCTTCATGTCTCTGAACGCGAGTGACCACGAACTCATGAAAGTTCATTTTTTAACCTTGCTAATTAAACGATCAAGCGATTAGACAAGACTCTATCACAAGAACGTATTAAAGAGCTTCATTTACAGTTTGGAAGTTTTTCTGTCACATATAGAGACGTGCCCAATTGACCCTTTGTAAACAGTTTGATTGACAGGCGATCTGACCAATCATAACCCCGAATCCGCCATTTTGTCCAACAAAGCAGTCAGAGGAGTTAGTAGATTAATGTTGGTGAACTTGTGCGTATTCACGTCTTTCCACGCTTGAAACAACATTCCTTCTGATGTCAGTTCATGTTTATTTGATGCTATAAATGAACTAGTATGAAGAGATGATCGGTTCACGAGTTCGCTTCATGAAACACTGAAACAGTTGAAGCAAATGTGCCGTATTGTGTTGAGGCTTCGAAACTATACCGACACCCGTCTCCACGGTGACACCTAGTGGTCAATTGCCCAAGTTATCTGAAAAAACTTTGACAACAAGCCATTTAAAAAAATAAAAATGTTGTGTTTTTGTTAATGTGGAGAGTTTTTAACATCCTCACTATATAACTATAATATATAATAATAATAATAAGTAGGTTATTTTGGTCATGAAAAATGAAAATTAATAAAACACATCAATCCACAATGGTCTCATTTTTGTTTGTTTTTTTACAGATTTTTTTTTATAAATGTCACTATGTCGTAAACGCTATCTCAAAATCTTTCTCCTCTCACAAAAACCCACGAGGTGAAGGTGCATTAACTCCTCTTTTAAACTTTGTGGGAGTTGAGACAGATGTGCGATTGTGTGGTTTGTTCCCGCCCCGTCAATCAAACGCAGACTCGGCGAGCACGTCACCTGTCGAAACGCGCAGAAGCTTCGTTTAGCCAAAGTCACGTGACATGGGTGTTTTTGAATCACAGCTCGGAGCAGTGTTTCGAAACATCTACGCTTCGGGATCTCGACACTGTGTCGAAACGTAAGTTTCGCGGCAGCCATCCCTATTCACGAGGCTCTTGAAGGAGCTACAGCGATCTGTCACGACACATTAAAGAGACACTATATGCTATTTATTGTTTAAACCTTTTTAAAAATTACAGTATGTTAAATATGAAACTGTTTAATAAGTTGTCAGTGTCCTCTTTGCTCCGCAATGTATTTTTCACTGCATGAGAACATGATGTGTGGCGTGGATTATCGGGGATAGCAACACGGGGCGGGTTTTGCGAAAGGTCAGTTATAGAAATAACTAAATCTGTAGATACATGCAGGGACTTTGATCTTCTGAATGCATAATTAGTGTGTATGCACTTTACCCTCTGGTTGCCCTTCCAGGCTTTCCCAAGCCAACATCAAAGTTTGTTCTAACTTTAGGTTCCAGTTTCCAGTATAGCAGGAACCGCTCACAGTCACATGACGGCATGACACGGTACAGGTCACATGGTTCACTACGCTTGAATTAGTAGAACATCTGCAACGTGGAAAGGACCGTCCAAAATAGGCGTGGCTTAGCATTTTTTTCACTTCACTTTTTTTATATATATAAATATAGTGGATATTAAATCTTTTCATTGTTATATAAGAAATTATTTACAATTAGAGGGTAGTTATGGACAAATAAATCATGACCAGTATCATAACACACTCGGTAGTCACTTTTTATGTAATATCTACCTGCTTACTGCACGTCGGTTTACCAAATAAATAATTATATTGGTTTGTGTTGATAGAAATATTTTGATATCTTACGTTAAGATTCCGCTAGGGGTAAATATCCATTGAATTGCAGAAAACAATTGCCTAGAACAAAACGACCAAAAGTGTAACAATGTTACGTTATTGTTAATATTATACTAGTTATTGTTACTATTAATCATTGGTTAAAAATATGAATAATTATATGTTATTTTATTATCATAAAAATGGCGTTTTCTGTGTACAATTAACCTATTTAGCGTCAATTTAACATTTGTTCAAATTGTTGTGTGGTTCTGTCACTAATTTTTCATTTATGTGTGTTACATGAGGAACGGGGGAATTTCGACAAATATATTTCACTCATAGAAACGATTTACCAGAAACTAGTATTCGAAAGAAACGTATAAAAGTTCAGGTTTGTGTAAATCTTTTATTTATGAAATAAAATTCTGCTTTCTACTTTTCAGTGAATGTTTCCAGCGCTGCTCACCGGATGATTTGGCTGTTTGAGCTGCCACGCGCCCCCTAGTGGACGATATTTTGTGTCACATGAAACATTTAAAGCTTAGTGATGTGTGCCTTCCAATATTTGCCAATGAGTCATCGTTACAAGAGATATATTAGTATGTACTATTTAGCTAAGTACACTATATTCCACAGACAATAAAAAACATGAATTGAGCTTCACTGACTGTAATAGCTATATTTGTGTGTTATTACATTGTCATTACAGTCAGGATGGCCGAGCGGTCTAAGGCGCTGCGTTCAGGTCGCAGTCTCCCCTGGAGGCGTGGGTTCGAATCCCACTTCTGACAACATCTTTTTTTTTTGTTGCTGCTGCTGTGAATTTAAATGTGCTCCATCTATTTAATCATAAAAAGATTTTATATCCTGAGAGATACAAACGTTTGAGAGGCTGTGAAAGTGTCTCAATTCACGGTTTCATGTTGAAATGGTGTTTGTTGTGAATATTTAGATGTGGTGACTGACATACATTCTTTGTTTAGCTCACGGGCAGCATTTAAAAACAACATGGCCACCTGTAGTGGAAAATCTACTCACCTTCAGATAAAAGTTGATATATTTCACAAATTTACAATATCTGGGGGGGACTTACATGTTTAAAAAGTTGTTGTTACACGCATAAGCTTAATGTTGATTTTTGATTAATTACATTTTTACATTTTTTACAATTATTTTTTTTAGTACTTAATACTTTTAAATAAAAGTTTATATTCAACCATTTAGTCATTTAACCATTTAGTTAGCTACATTGAATTCAGCTTTAGGTAAAATAATATTTGGATTTTTTTTCAGGCAATTTCTGTCAACACTATTTATATATTTATACACAAAATATAAAATATACACAACATTTTGGTAAAAAAAAATTTGTAATGCTTTTAAAAGAAGTTTGCTCACCATTTATTTAATTAAAAATACAGTTAAAAACAGTAACATAGTGAAGTATTATTGCACTTTAAAATAACTATTTTCTATAAGAAAATATTTAAAAATGTAATTTATCACGGTAGTGTATATATACGTATATTTGTACAAATAAATTAATTATACACACATTTATACATTATACATAAAAAAGAAGGATGACTCGTTTGAATCGCTAGAGGGCGACGTGATTCCTCTCGACTGCTTTTCACATCAGATTACCAGCGAGAAGTCACGAAGAAGTGAATCATGGCGGATTCGGAAGGCAGACAGGTTGACAGCATCAATCATGTTACAGGTAAAATATACAGATTTAAACTTTCTTTTTACGTGTGCTTTTGCGGAGTTAAACACGTAAATAAGCAGTCGTTTAATATATCAACAGAGAACTTGTGTGACCGCTGGTTACTCCGTTGATCGCCACTCTGCCATGACACAGCTGACTTTACATATGCACAGTGGAAATTACATCATGCAGTGTTTGTTATTTTGAACGTGTTAAAATCTAACTATATAGACACGATCACGATGTTCCCTATGGTTTGCATGTGTAACGTGAAGCGTTGAATCTGGATTTATTAGTTTGGTATAGAGCGAGTGAACCAGCATGATGAAATAACACTGAAAATCATCTAGCACTAGCTTTTGTGCAAATAAAGGGCAACTTTAAAGTTTTAAATCATTTTACGTGTGTCACAGGTGAAGATGGCAAGTTGCACGAAATTGTACGAGTGAAGGTAGGTCAAGTCTTTGTTTTAATTTGATTTAATTTCACAATATTTCTTTTCAGCTATCACAAACATGATGGCTGTGTCTCAAAACCAAGTGAACTGTTTACCTGTACAGGACTTTGGGCATCATAGCCACATTCTCAGCTGAGATGGAAGATGACTAGTTTTAAAGGCACAATATGTAAGATTTTTTTATTAAAATGTCCAAAAACCGCTCGCGCAGTGTTATTTTGTTCAGCTTTGTACTTGCGTTATCCTAAATGTTTCTAAGAATATGTAAATTCAGAGAAATGCCCGTCCCTTGTCGCCTGTCAATGACGTGATATATCTGCGTTGTCCCTGGTTTCCGCTTATACTGCATAGTATCCCTGGCGACATATACAGACAGCTGCGTAACGTCGTAACGTTAGGGACCATAGCAAGCAAACTTTGGGACAAAAGGAGAAATTAAATGAGGATCGGCATGGCATTTCCAAGATAGCGAGATCTTTGTGATTAACTTCGATTTGACCTTTTTATTAGACAAGGTAAGCATCCCTACATAAGACTAATCAATGTTATATAGTTCAACACGATGAAATGTTAGAATATCATCAGTATTATATTCTTATGTTGATCTAGTTTACTGTTAGGTCTCATACAGACAACAAACGAATACACAGAATAACATTACAACTGATAAGTGAAACAGCGCTGTGTTACCTCACATTTTTAATTCACCAAATACACTGACCTGTATGAGTAGTATTTCAGCACTTGCGAGTATTTCTGTGGAAATGAAATGTCCTCGTTTCTTTATATTCCCCGGGACTCACGTGTGACACTGATATCTGTCTCTCATTAGTAATCGTGCCCGTGATTCTCGGCCACGGCCAGCTTCAAACCACAGTCATGTTAAAAACATGCATTCACTCATCCATAAACATTATTTCCCATAAATATTATTAGATCCATTGGCATGACGATTAGTCGATTCCACGCTCATTCAATACATCATTAATTTACGCCTTTGTTGTTTTGAAGAGTTTAGCGACCCCTAGTGGTGAAAGAAAAATACATATTGTGCCTTTAAGACACAGTTCATTTAGTTTAGTGACAAAGGGTATATTTAAAGCCATGCAAACTGACTCTGTTTTTTTCATCTATAGACTGAAGGTAAGGAAATGACCAAAGAAGAGAAACAACGTCTTAGGAAAGAGAAGAAGCAACATAAAAAGAATAAAAAAGATGACAAGGGTCCTCCAGAGAAGGAGAAGGAGAAAGCATCTGTTCAAGCTCCATCAAAACCGGTCACACAGAGCCCGACACATAAAGGTACTTCAGTCCTCTGTGCTGCTGCTTAAGAGCAATTCTCCTGCAACATAAAATTCATTAAAACTAATTGCATTTTGATTGAAATTTTTGAGGAGATAATAAATTGAGGAGAATTATTTATTTATTTATATATTGGTATATTTCTCATTGAGACTAAGATTAATATTTAAAGTTTCAGAGAGAGGACATATGAAAATCTGACTTTTTCCATGTTTAAGTGCTATAATTGGGTCTCCAGTGCGTCTACCAACTCAGAAAACATGAAAAAGCACAACCCAGTAACTTTGTTTTGGCAAGCATGTGAAAAAATGAGCCGCTCAGATTTTGCTCCCCTAGTGACGTAGGAAGAGGATCTTATTATATTACCGTCCCTTAATAAACACGTTTCCACCCACAGAAAATGGTGCACCAGTTCTAACGCCATGGCAAAAGTTCGAGCAAAGCTTGCTAACTGTTCTGTCGTTGGCTGCACAGACGAGCACTGAACACTGTTTAGAGTCTCGCTAGCTTGGATAGCCTGCAAGTTGACCCTGATAAGCTTGATTGCTAAAAAAGGAACGATTCTTTCTGAGCGATATTTTGGAAAATATATTTGACCATTCAGAGCATTTGATAGCAATCATAAACATTGGAGTGTATGGTTCTGTTTGGCAAACAGGTATGGTATGTACAGTGGGCGTCTATACGGGTTTTGCACAAAAGATTAACATGACGGCACATGCTAGTCAATGTGTTGAATCAACTCCACTCTGCGTGAGATTCTCCAGCTTTGTTGTTGTCGAGCAACTGAAGAACGAGCTTTTAAAACTCCACCCTCTTCTGGAAAGGGGGCCGCGAGCAGCAGCTCATTTACATTTAAAGGGACACACACAAAAAGGGCGTGTTTTTGCTCACACCCAAATAGAGGCAAATTTGACAAGCTATAATAAATGATTTTGAGCTGAAACTTCACAGACACATTCTGGAGAATGTGGCATAGTAGGTCCCCTTTAAGGAAGGAGGGTGTTAACAATAGTCGTGCAAATTAATTTTTACACTATAAGCTTCATTTGAGTGTTTTTTTTGGGGCGTTTTTAATTGTTGTGCCCTTTGACCTCAGCAGCTGCTCCTGTGTCTGTAAGCGCATCTGCATCTGAATCTCTTGCGGCCGCAGAGAAGCCTGTAAAGACCAAAGCAGAGCTACGAGCAGAGCGACGGGCGCGGCAGGACTTAGAACGGGCTTCAAAACAGGGCAAGAAGGAAGGGGGGCAGCAATCCACCTCCAGCAAGCCTAAAGCTTCCCCCAGTGAGCTTCAACCAGGTAATTCAATGCTTCAGAAAAGGTTTTTCCCATTTCAAATCTAAAAAATGAAGTGTCTAACACAAAGTGCAAGTAGTCTGCCTTGTTGGCAGAGGCTATTTACATTAATTCACCAATGTCTGTCTGAGCCAGACAAAATTACAAACTGGGTTTGTACAAGGTGCTTAAAGTACTTGAATTTGACTTTTTGAAATTTAAGTCCTGGAAAACTCTTAAATTGGGATATTTATGAAAAGCTACTGGGAAAGTGCTAGAATTATTGAAAGACGATGTGAAATGAGTGTTTATTGGGTAACACTTTACAATAAGGTTCATTAGTTAAACATTAGTTAATGTATTAACTAACATGAACTAACCATGAGCAATACATTTGTTACGGTATTAACTAATCTTCGTTAACGTTAGTTAATGTAAATACAGTTGTTCATTGTTTGTTCATGTTAGTTCACAGAGCGTTAACTAGTGTTAACAAGATATAATAATGTACTACTAAATGTTGAAATGAACATTAACAAAGATTAATAAATGCTGTAGAAGTGCAGTTCATTATTAGTTCATGAAGCCTTTTTTTTAAATAAATTAAATATTCAAAAAGTGGAAATAAAGTGCCTGACAGGTATTTAATATTGGGAATAACATTTTTATCCATTCATATAACATCGAAGTACAAATAGCATCTATCGCATGAATGCATATGATCACGGACTGCATTTATTTGATTGTGAAATATTTTAAAATAAGTTTTCTGTTTTAATTTACTTTTAAATGTAATTTATTCCTATGATAGCAATGCTGAGTTTTCAGCAGCCGATACTCCAGTCTCATATTTTATTTACATTTTAATTTTGCGTTTTTGACCAAGCATTTAAACGAACAGTGATTCAAAAACAGTGCCTGGATTTGACTGGTGTTCATGTAGAGACTGTGACTGATCAGTTTTACTATTCTGGACAGCTTTGTTTTTATTTCCTTTCTCTATTTCCTGTTAGTAGTGAAAAGGTTACCGGAGCACGTTCAGGTGGATGACCCCGCTGCCTTGAAGAAGCTGGCCAAAAAGCTTGAGAGACAGCAGGTGAGACAAATCAACGCTGTCCTACTTTGCCTGGTGTCTGATTACTGCCCGATGACGGATGATGGATTCATCCAGGTGTTTTCTGAGATCCATTTTGCAGCGTTTTTAACCCAGGTCCTTCCCATGTCTTACAGAAGTCAGGGCAGGAATGCGGTTTAAATATAACTGGAGTCCAGGTCTGGCTCCACACTTTTGTGTGCAGTGAATTGTTGACTTTTTCTTTTATTTAATGTAATTTTTATTCATGGTGAGAGTTGTTGACTCTAATTTGTCTTTAATGTCCGTTGGAGGTGATTTCATTGTGATTATCTTCATTTCATTGTGTTCATGTGATGAGCTAGATGTCATATGTGGGTGAACTTTTGAGTGTGTATTATTTTTTTTCTTGGTTCATTATAATTTTTCATTTGTTAGGTGTAGATATATAACACTAGCTAAAGCTTTCTCAGTCGTCTGTGGAGCCCTTCTTCAGTTGTGCACGTCACGTATGTCTTCATGTGTTCTGTTGCAGCCTCAGCTCTTGACCTGAGGAGGGAGGATGTGACCTCCAGAGCATTTGTCCCTGAAGGAACTAAATATTCTCATTGAATGCTGCTGTTTGTTCTTCTCTTAGGTTCCTTTGAGGTCCGATTATGGCTACAAGGTCAGCTTGTTCTCCCATCTACACCAATACAGCCGAAAAAACCCTCCAACCCAGCAAATCAGGTACCGTAACAGATGATCTTCTACCAGTTAGAATTTTATCTTAAAGGCACAATGTGTAAGATTTTTGGAATAAAATATCCAAAAACCACTGGAACAATATTATATATTTTGACTTGTGTACTTACATTATCCCAAATGTTTCCAACAATGTTTAAATCCAGATAAATCCGCTATTTTAACTGGTGTCACGGCCCGTGTCATTGCGTCGCCTGTCAATGGTGTCATATCTGCGTTACGCTCGATTTCCAGTTTTATTTTGTAAAAACCAAAGACGCTTTAATATATTATGCGTTTTATAAGACAGGAGAACAACTGTTTGGATTTCTTTCTATCAACAGAAAACTGATCATTGTTATCCAGCTCAACACATTTAGTCTTATTGTTTGAATCTCATGTTTTCTTGATTTACCGCGAGTATAACATGTTTGTACCAGACGAAACTATTTTGTCAAGTGGCTAACATAGCCACAGTAACAGTAATACAGCATTTTCTCCATCAAATCATATATATTAAAATGAATTTCATGCCATTTAGCAACACAAGTCAGCCAGCTTTTATTAATATGATATTCTAGTATAAATTTACTGCCAGTACCAGCCACCGAGCGAACGCACCTAGTAACGTTAACAACTTGACACACACAAATGTATTTTTAATACGATTGTTTTGACCAAGTGAAACAGCGCTGCATTACCCCACAATTGTTATTCGTCAAGTAAAGAGACCTGTATGAGTAGTAATTCATCACTCGCAACTGTTTCATTTGAAATGAAATAAAATGATGTGATTTTATGTGATCAAATGTAACTGTAACAAAGTTCAGGGATGAGGCAGATGTTCTAATATAACTAATCGTAAAATAAACAAACAAAACGAAAACAGCGGCATCTGCTGACTCTGGCATATAAGCGTAATAAAGGGGTCTCGGCTGCACCCTGCTTCACACCACATTACAAGACACAAGACAACAACTCCCATGATTCCACACTCATTCACAGGGTCATCAAGCTATCCCTTTGTTTCGAGTAAGTGACCTCTAGTGGCAAAAATTACATGTTGTGCCTTTAAAGGGGGTCATATAAGCGGAATTTTTTTTTTTTTTGTTCAAATTCATTACTTTTAAAAAGTTTGCGGTAGGATTTTTTTAAAAAGTTTAAAGTTTTTCAAAGAAGTCTCTTATGTTCACCAAGGCTGCATTTATTTGATTTAAAAATAAGGTAAAAATAGTAAATACTGAACAATTTAGAATGTGTTTTCTATTTTAATATCTTTTAGAATATAATTTATTCCTGTAATCAAAGCTGAATTACTCCAGTCTTCAGTGTCACATGATCCTTCAGAAATCATTCTAATATACTGATTTGCTGCTCAAGAAACATTTATGATTATTATCAATGTTGAAAACAGTTGTGCTGCTTCGTATTTTTGTAATATATTCCAAAAATATATTTTGAAATCGTGTTACTTTTTTCAGGATTATTTGAATAATTTTTTTTTTTAATTGATCGAATTTAAGATTCAAAAACAACTTTAGGCCATTTAATTGGAGGTGTCAAAGAGATGTTGGAAATAGTCATGACAAAATAAAATATGGCATAAACACTTTGTAACAATAAGGTTCATTAGTTAAACATTAGTTAATGTATTAACTAACATGAACTAACCATGAGCAACACATTTGTTATTGTATTAACTAATCTTCGCTAGTGTTAGTTAATGTAAATACAGTTAGTAATTTTTAAACAATCATCTTTTCAGTATATGTTAAGTTTTAATCATTTTTATCATAATCGGCCAGATAATAAAATTGACCGATAGGTTAAAGCGATAAATAATGGATTATTGCTTTGAGCTGAGACACTTCAGATGTGCACTGTAAGCCACGGCTCGAAATATGATTGAAAATCACTTCGAAAAGGAAAATACAGTTATGTGCAACGTACAGTGTAAGTCTGTCATACATAAAATTGTATTGAGAACATTATAATTGTGTACTTGGGACATGGATTTAAATGGTGAGTCTTTTGTTCTTGTAATCAGGCTCTCAAAAATTACATAATTTTGATTTAGATTTATTGGCAAATATGTTGGTTACCGGCTTTCAAATATAAAGAATTATCAGTTATCGGTATCGGCCCAAATTTTCATATTGGTGTATCCCTAAAATTTAAGTAAGTATAACGTAAATGAATTAGTTGTTTGACTTGTATTGTTTGATATGGTTTATTTTGTAGCATCCCTGCCACCGTCATTCACCCATCCATCGTTCGGTTGGGTCTGCAGTACTCTCAGGGCATTATAGCAGGATCCAATGCTCGATCCGTGGCCCTGCTACATGCCTTTAAACAGGTAATTCATAATAAAAACAACATACAATTGCTTAAAAGTTCTTAATTTTTAGATTTAATGAATCCATAATCATTTTCTAGGTTATTCAAGACTATAGCACACCTCCGAACGAGGAGTTGTCAAGAGACCTTGTGAACAAGCTGTCACCCTATATCAGGTTTACTTTCTTCCTTTCCTTGTGAAAATTGATATAGGACATGCTCAGATGCAGCTTATTTCATTTGAACTCTGATCTTACATTTGACTGCCAATCCTACAGTTTTCTCAGCCAGTGTCGCCCCCTTTCAGCCAGCATGGGCAATGCCATCAAGTACATCAAGAAGGAAATTTCAAATATACCTAGTCAATGCAAAGAAGAGGAGGTAAGAGTATTCAGACTCACTTCAGAGACATTTATATGCAGTATTGTGTTTCTAAAAGCAGTGTTTTCTTAACAGGCAAAAAGGAAACTGCAGGCATGTATTGATAGTTACGTAAATGAAAAGATCGTTTTGGCTTCTGAAGCAATTTCGAAGTACGCTATTGAGAAGATAAGTGATGGAGACGTCATTCTTGTTTATGGCTGGTAAGATTTTTCACTGAGTTGCCATAATCTTGTAATAGTCTGGATTAATGCTTTGAGAAGTGCCTTTCTTGTCTTTTTCCAGCTCTTCACTCGTCAATCACATTCTGTGTGAAGCTTTTGAAAAAGAGAGGAAGTTCAGAGTCATAGTCGTGGATAGTCGGCCCAGGCTGGAGGGCAGAGAGGCGCTGAGGCGTCTGGTGAAGAAAGGGATCCGATGTACTTATGTGCTCATATCTGCCTTGTCCTACATCCTGCCTGAAGTGAGTCATTCTTTTCAGTAAAGCCTGTTACTTGCCGGGATTTTTGAGAGCACATTTTATTTTTAGCTCATTGCAAGGTAAGGTGCTTTCTTTCCAAAGTGCTTGTACCTTCAAAGGATTGATTGTGTGTGTTACATCATCAGCAGCAGCTAAAAATACTACTTAATTATGGTTTGGTACTAGGGGTGTCTCATATCATACCGTCCACGATAACACCGGTATAATTTTTTACATGATAAAAATATCAACAATATAGCGACGCGATGGCGTATGGCGCATTTACGTTCCCTAGCGCGCACAAAAACAACACCTGTCTGAGAGTAAGAGCAGCATGTCAGCCTCCGATGAAGATTTAGTACCTAAAAAGGGAGCTCTTTCAATAGTATGGAAATGGTTTGGTTACAAAAGGTCAGACCTCCAACAATTAATCACAATATTTTGCAAAATATGCAAGAAAACTGTTACCACTAAAGGTGGAAATGTAACAAACTTGTTTCACTACATGACCGAAATGCAATTGAACTCTGCCGATTTTTCTCATGATCATCCTGGATAGGGACCGACTGGTCAGTGTCATCTCTTTCCGATTCCGAACTGATCCGTTTTGATCAAATATACAGTAAAAACTATAATATTGTCAGATATTCTTAGAATTTAAAAGATTATATATTACTTTAATATATGTTAAAATGTCATCCTGTGATCAAAGTTGATCATTACTCCAGTCTTCTGGAGTAGTCTTCTAATAAAGTCCAGTCTTCTAATAAAAAGGCACTTCTTATTTTTAATAGCTATTTCCATCCACCTATTTTATGCGCGTTTTGGGATATTGCGTAAATAAAAAAAGCTGGATTGAAAAGCCAAGATGAGCATAAAACCGTATGCACAAAATTGAGGCGGATACGTTTTTGTTTTTAATCTGATAAGAAGATATGCACATAAACTATGATAGAAGAACACATTTACCAAATAAATCCCTTGATGAACAACAAAAAACTTTAGATGTGATTGGATAACTGGACTAACCAGTGGATCAGTATCTCAAATGTTGGTTTGGTCATTCTGAAATGCCTGGACCAAAGTCCCTCATCAGAATAATTTCTGTATAATGATCTCCCAGAAGCGTCTCACATGATCGCATTCATAAACACCAGCTTCCCAACGCAAGAGAACATGACAGCGACAGTTGTCTGCCGCTCTGAGACGCAAGTCATTTATGATGGAGGAAAAAAGAGCCCGATTGCAGCAACGTCCATTTTTATTACTGATATTTTGCACCAATTTCTCAGGAAGTGGTGATTTTGTCTGCATGAGATGGAAACACTCCTTCATTCACAAATGTTCCAATATTGCACACAATTTAAAATCGCGACTTCAAATGGAAACATAGCTGTGATTCTTCATATTTTTATGGAAACTATGATTGAATACATTCTTTCAGGATTCTTCGAATAGGAAGGAATAGAAATTGTTCTGTTTTACCGACCGATAACTTTTGAATAGTGTACTTGCACTACAGTTTACCTTTATGTTGTCTTATAAATGTTGTTTCCATGAATGCTGAATCAGTATTTGGACTCTGCACTCTTGTTTCCAGGTATCTAAGGTATTTCTTGGTGCCCATGCACTTCTTGCCAATGGATATGTGATGTCACGTGTGGGAACTTCCCAGATTGCTCTGGTAGCAAAGGCCTACAATGTACCAGTGCTGGTCTGCTGTGAGACCTACAAGTTCTGTGAACGAGTGCAAACGGACTCTTTTGTATCCAACGAATTAGGTATTTTTAAATTATTATTTTTTGCTATTAACATTTTATGGTCATTTACCAAAAAAAAAAAAAAAAGTAAACCATAAAGGATTTTTACAGATGACCCTGATGACCTGATTGTGACCAGAAATGGGAAGACCCATCTAGAGAACTGGCAGGCTGTTAAATCACTGGGGCTTCTGAACTTGGTGTACGACGTGACGCCACCAGACTTTGTGGACCTTGTGATTACTGACTTGGGCATGATCCCCTGCACCTCCGTGCCTGTGGTACTGCGAGTCAAGAACGTGGATCAGTGAAGAGCAAATGAACACGGTTCTGCTTCCCTCTCGCGTCTACACGTGAAAGAATGTGAGCACAGGGCTTCTGGCACGAAATAAACATATCTATGAAATGGAACAAGCTTTTCAAACAAAGCTACAGTTTATGTGCTCACCTCCGGGACCCTTTCAAATGTTTCACTTTGAACTGTATAACTGGTCCAATTCCAGTTTCTAAAAAAAAAAAAATTATGAGGTCCATTTCAATCCACCTAATGGCAAATTCCCAAATCAGTACTTAAAGGATTAGTTGACCTCAGAATTAAAATTTCCTGATAATTTACTCAACTCCATGTCATCCAAGATGTTTGTCTTTCTTCAGTGGAAAAGAAATGAAGGTTTTTGAGGAAAAGATTCCAGGATTTTTCTCCATATAGTGGACTTCACTGAGGTTCAGCGGGTTCGAATGTCCGTTTCAGTGCAGCTTCAAAGGGCTCTACATGATCCCAGACGAGGAATAAGAGTCTTAGCTAGAGAAACCATCAGCCATTTTCTAAAAAAAGTCAAGATTATATACTTTTTAAACCACAAATGCTCGTCTTGCACTGTTCTGATGCTCCACACATTCTGTAATCATGTTGGAAAGATCACATGACGTAGGCTGAAGAAACTTATTTTCTCCTCCAACTTCCAAATCATCCAACATAGTTGTTTTACCTTTTTTGTAAAGGCCGTTTGACTTAGTCTTTGTACGTTTGCTTTGTAGACACTGGGTCGTATAATACCGTCTACGTCACACGTGACCTTTCCAGCGTGATTACGTAATGTGTGCCGCATCGCAGAGCACTGCAAGATGAGCATTTGTGGTTAAAAAGCATATAACTTCTCTAGATAAGACTCTTATTCCTCGTCTGTGATCATGTAGAGCCCTTTGAAGCTGCACTGAAACTGACATTTGGACCCGTTGAACCCCAGTGAAGTCCAGTATATGAAGAAAAATTTTGGAATGTTTTCCTCAAAAACCTTTGAACATGTTGGGTTGAGTAAATTATAAGAAAATTTGAATTCTGAAGTGAACTAATCCTTTAAGAGTTGTTGTACACAAGATCACAAGAAGAATGTCAGATTCTCTCGTTCTTGTGTCAGATCCACAAATTTCAAGAAAATGTCTTTTGCTTTCAGTTTTGGCCCATCATGATGGTCAGAACATGGGCATAAACATTAAATAAATGTTTTGGATAGTTGCTGAAATCCTTTCATAGATGTGAAAAAGGGAAAAAGAACATGGTGCAAATGTAAGACCATGCAAAAGCCGAACGTGTTGCATAAGGGGTTTTGTTTGTATTACCAAAACCTTGGAAAGGCTACAGAAAAATAAATAATTTAGATATAAAAAAAATGTTGTTTACGGATTCTTTTGTGACTAATCTTTATTTTAGGTATTGAGGTACATGCTGAATTCCTTACCACAATACTACATGGACAAAACTGAGATTTTCATAAAGTAACTGATGTATGTCAGTATTATACTATAGTGTTAATCTCATATTAGCAGAAGAAACAGATTCCCTTTACTCTGCCAAAAAAGGAAAAGCATATGCCATTGGTTAGTATTCAACATGGAACATCTGTAAACAGCTGGATGTGGCAGTCACAATATACATTTTTTTTTCTCACAAATCAAAGTGACATTCATTTCCCCCTCCCGTAACATAAAAACACTTCAAATATCTTTTAAAATGAAGATAATTTTGTCTTAAAGCAACACGAAATGTTTGTCCTTCATAACCATTACTAAAATATCTCAGTGCTTAGAGTCAAAACATCTGTCTGAAATAATCAGCAAGGTCAGTCTATGGTCAGTTTTCCATTTACAGACCAGTCTATTCAAGGCTGTGAAAACATGTCAGTATTCACAAAGATTTCATAAAATGTATAGATAAGAAGGTGCTCAAAAGAAAGTGAAAGTTATTAAAAAAAAGTCATGTAAACTTGCTTTTGTAAAGTTTAAAAAATAAGAAACTAAAATCTTCATCCGATGGTTAGCCTTTCTTCCAGTGTATGAATCTTGACATCATTTTCAATAAGCTCGATGCAGTTTGTGGCATGTGCTCCACTGTCACTCCAACAGCCGCTTCTCCTCAAGTGGTCTCGACCTTTCGTCTTTGTGTGAACCAGAGTAAAGATGAAACCACAACCGTTGATCCGGTGAGTATCCCAAGCACCTTTAGTATGGGAAACTCTCCCTGCAATTGAGAACAAATAATGAACGTGTGCAATAAAGTAGGAATGGCCAACCTGTAGAAGATGATTTGTTGGGAGTCTCACCTGTCTCATGCACTTGTATCCGTGGAAATTTTGGAGACAACTGCACTCAAAGAACCCTGGTCCATATGGGCTGCAGAATGAGTTTTCTGGGCAATTCCAGGCTGAAGAGACAAACGATACTCAAGAAATGCATTGAAGGACATTTTAAAGACTGAGATCCCAGTTTGATAACTTACGCATCTGCACCGTCTGGTTGCAAACGTTTTTCTGTCCTTCGCAGATTCTGGCGTGGTTTTTTACTTCAACCTTCTCCCATGATGCATTGCCCCCCGGACACTCCAGTTTTGAGGGTAGTATACTAAGTAAAGATTTGTCAAGTTAGCTTAAGGATGCTTGTTTTCATAATGAAACAATTAAAAAAAATAATTGCTACTTTCTATTTTTTTTCTCCCTCAGAAATGGAAAATATGTATAATGTATAATATGTATGTAAAATAATTCAGTTTTGAACTTTTTTTTTTTAAAAAAACTTTAGTTTTCTTAATTTTTTCTTAAACTTTTTTTATGAAGTCCAGTTCTGAGGGGGAAAAACAGGCTTTTTTTCTCAGAATTGCAAGTTTACAATTGTGCAATTCTGATTTCGTATCTCGCAATTCTGACTTTATATCTTGCAACTCTGACTTAATATCATGCAATTCTGACTTTGTATCTCGCAATTCAGGCTTTATAACTTGCAATTCAGGCTTTGTAACTCGCAATTGCAACTTTATATCATGTAATTCGGATTTTATATCTCGCAATTCTGACTATATATCATGCAATTCTGACTTTATATCTTGCAACTCTGACTTAATATCACGCAATTCTGACTTTGTATCTCGCAATTCAGGCTTTATAACTTGCAATTCAGGCTTTGTAACTCGCAATTGCAACTTTATATCATGTAATTCGGATTTTATATCTCGCAATTCTGACTATATATCATGCAATTCTGACTTTGTATCTCGCAATTCAGGCTTTATAACTTGCAATTCAGGCTTTATAACTCGCAATTGCAACTTTATATCATGCGATTCTGACTATATCTCGCAATTCGGGCTTTATAACTTGTAATTACAACTTTATAACACACAGTTCTGACTTTATAACTCGCAATTCTGATTCGCAATTCAGACTTAACACGCAATTCGGGCTTCATAACTTGTAATATCGACTTTATAACACACAATTCTGAGTCGCAATTCAGACTTTAACACGCAATTCTGACTTTATATCTTGCAATTCGGGCTTTATAACTTGTAATTACGATTTTATAATACGCAATTCTGATTCGCAATTCAGACTTAATAACACGCAATTCTGACTTTATATCTCGCAATTGCGACTTTATATCACACAAATCTGAAAAAAGTCAGAATTGTGAGATAAAAAGTCGCAATTACCTTTTTTTAATTTTTATTCAGTGGTGGAAACAAGCTTCCATATTAGCTTAAATAAGGGATTTTCAATCTTTGAGATACCATGGACCCCCAAATATGATCATCCCAGTGTGAAGGATCTCTTAAAATTGGCATTTTCATGTATGAAGACCTGATTTATACAATAAAAATGTAATATATATATGTGTAAAATATTATTTGGAAAATATTTAGATTACATTTTTTTTCACTGACTACACTTTAGCACTCTACTGGTCATCTATTATTTATCTAAATATTTTATTATGCATTTATTTTAAGAATTGTAATTCATTTTAATCAATTTATTGATTTCATTTATTTCTATTATATAGTTGTTACACTTTTTTTCTGCAGTTGTCCACTGACCCCCAGCAATTTTGGTCCCCTGGAGGTCCCGGGCCTCAGCTTGAAAACCCACGGCTTAAATATTATGAACTTGATACGGTGCTCATGAATAACTTACAGTTGGGTAAGATGGCTGAAACCCTCAAATATAAAATCACTCAGATTGGAGATCGGGTTGTTGGAGAGATCTCTGTGTAAATACAGTTCAGATATAGCATTTAGTGCTAAACAATGACGCATACACACATTATTGACAAATCCAGCTCTGGTACGTACATGATGACTGCTGTGAATGAATTATACAGGTGCTCTACATGACTGATGGAGCAGTTTGACAGGTCCAACCTAAAACAATACAGATAATTATATGCAGTTAGATTTATAAATAGGCAGGGGGAAAGCCACAATTAATAAAGAATATGTGGAATACTAGAGTTTTCCTACCCTATAATGGTGTCTACATGGCTGGTATTATTTTCAAAACAACAGCGTCCTTTAAAATGGCCTTTTGTTAGGCAGAAATCCCAGACAGGACTGTCCTGTCGCACAGTCCCTTCGCACATTTGACATAACTAACGAAAACAAAGGTGAAAGCTTTCAAAATATTACAGAGCAACATGCGTGCATTAGATATGTTTATAATCACAACATCCATGACAACAATGTAACACTGTAGCATGTTTATTGTAATCCTTTCGCTGTATAACAGTATTGCAATCATTAGATACAGTCTCACCTGTACATCAATATCCTGACTGTCGACATATACGTTGAATAAAACAAATAAAACAGAACATAAATACACCGCATATGCTGTAACGCCAGTTGTCATTTTCGCCAAAAAAAAAACAAGTCATGTGACACGATGGTCATGTGACGTTCAAGGGCCGCGACCCCATTCGTGACAACCAGGCGGCGCAAATATTTTGCATTATTCATTGTGGAATTTCGAAAGAGACAAAACACAGGTGTTTTTACACAATCGACTTTGTTGGGTGCTTGTCGCAATACCTCCAATATTTGTTCAGCCAGTCGACGTTTATTCAGTTTGGATAATGACAAACACATTCCACGAATACCGCTGCCTTATTATTATTTTTTAATCAGTACATACTTCCTCTGTTAATTAATTGATTTATGTTTAATTAACTATTATCTAACATAAAATAACCTTGTGTGAAATGTAAGTAGTTTTAAATAGGCTACAATAAATGTCTCCCCCCTAAAATGGGATTTTGGACTGTCCCACCACAGAGGTAATACTCTATAAAATTTAATGGACCCGATCTAAAAACACTTTTCTTTAATTTATGGAAATTATAAGCTTATTCTTACTACAAAACAACATAGTTCCAAACTATAATGCCCCGTGGCGTACAGACTAATTTCGGCTAATAAAATAAATTGACAACTTTATTTTGTGTAATGTTTATTGCTAAAGTAAATTGAAAAAAAAATACAAAAAATGTGTGTTTCATACATATAAACCCCATATAAAATTAATTAAAAATATAACGAATCAAAAAAATGAAAGTTTGACCTCCTGAGGTGAACATTTTCTGAAATTAAGCACCCCATTAATATTTATTTATCCTTAAATTACTTTTCATGTTTAATGTGGAATGTGTTTTAACTAGAAAAAACGATTTTAGCCAATTCGGTTTAACGCACGCTAGGTTGCTAGCTGTATCACAGAGCCCCTTTGAGTCTGTTTAAATGTTAATATTGAGTGTAAACATCTTCAACCAGAATTAAATACAAGTTTAAGTCGTTATATGTGAAAATTGTTTACTTCAAACTACGCTCAAGCATCTCGAATGAACGGTTTTTACGCAATAACACCCCCGCTGAGGGAGAATGGTTTGATCCAGACTGTTGCAACGCTTCGGGAGCGCGCAGATACATATTGAATACATTACAGCAGAGAGCTGGAAGGTTTCGTTACAATGTAGAGACTGATGTGTGTTCGTCTTAACGCCCTAACAAGTACGAGCACTGTATCGGTATCTCGAAATGCAGGCAGCGACTAACAGTTTCTTCATTCGTTTCCTCTCCTTATTCGTTCGTTCGTACCAATGTAGGGGGCTGTAGACAACCGCGGAGCACCTTTACGTGGAGTAATCTGAAAGTTAATTGGGTCGTGGGCCTTTGCGACGACACTTGTGTGTTTTGCAGACTCGCTTCCCACATTCTTTCACAGCGCGAGAGGAAGTGAGAGGACAGATTTGGCGATAAATTGCCGACAATGAACGTGGAATTACCTCCAGTTGCAACATGGCTGCTGCTTAGATGTTTACTGGAAAAGTTCAGCCCTGAACATTGAGAAAGTTTTTGAAATAATCCACTTGGCGAAAAAGAACTTTCCTGATTGGACTGGACTGGACTGGGAGTCCGAGCGAGTCGAGCTCGCCGTCATTCAGTTTGGTCCCTGCGAGACAGCAAACCAACACCGAGTGTTTTCCGTGAACGTGCTCGCTTTTAACAGCATTTCAACTTCGTTAGTGGAAGCTTGTTGTAGAAAATGCATTTCTCCATCCCAGAGACGGAGGTCCGCTCCGAGGAAAACGGATCTTCATATGTGGTAAGTGTGTGTGCTGGAGGTCAAATACTGTTGCTGTTTTGATCGAATCTTCTACTGACCGACTTGAATGTGAGGGAAGGTTCGTGACTTGAGTCAGTGTCGTTAACAAGATTAATAAGTACAATTTGTTTATGTAGGCTATTAGTAATAGGCTATTACTAATGATAAATCTGCTTTGTTGTCATTAGAATGGAAACGGATATGATGCTTAAAAACTCTAGATTTGTAGAAACGCACATTTCAATAAAGTATAACGAGCTCTTTCGGTTGTAAAAGACTCGGTGTTTATAAACGACTCGGTTGAGTAAGCGATTCAATGACTCGTAACGTTTGCCGCCACATAATTGCATAATAATGATAACCTGCAAGTAGTGAACTGACAGATTAATAAAACTTCAAAATTTTGTTAAAATAAAAGTGTTGTCACTTTAAATGGAATTTTTAAGCAATTGCGTTTAAGTTAATATGAATATTCATAGGTCTGTTGTAGGAGTATGTCTAATATTTGTTAAAAATATATGTAGTACATGATGTGATTTGTAATTTGAACTAAAGTACTAAAGTCTCTTGTGTGTGTATTTTGGATGTGATTATTCGTTTGACAGCATATATATATATATGTGTGTATGTGGTGTGTGTGTGTGTATATACACATACCTACACCTATATATATATAAATACATATACATTATATATATACATACACACATATATATGTATATATATATATATATACACATACATGCATACACACACATATATATATATATATATATATATAATATATACCCACACGCACACATATACACACACATACATACATACCCACACACACACACACACATATATATATATATATATATATATATATACAAACATACATACCTACACCTATATATAAATATATATATATATATATATATAGGTGTAGGTATGTATGTTTGTGTATATGTGTGCGTGTTTTAGCAGACGCAGCATTCATAAGTTTAGCTTAAAAGCGTGCCTGTGACACCATGTGACTTTATGAATAACAACAAGGGCACAAAGACCAGGAATTATCGCAGTGAAGGTGCGATCCGTTTAGGAAGCTTTGTCACTTTCAGTATTTCTATTTGAATGTTTGCTCGGACTCCAGCTAGCATCTTCCAGAGCTGTTGTTGTGTGAATTGGACTCACAATGTCTCAGTTCCTCTGGCTTCTCTCCCTCAGCCATATGCAGTGCAAGATTGCCATTTCTTTCAACAGAACATTTAATCAGTATAACAGGAATGTCTGTCTCACTACAATGAAGACATGACGCTTCATTCGTCTATGAAACTGTAGCCTATCAATAACAGACAGCTTCAGCTTCGGCTCCTGAGGTTACATCTCTGTTGCACTGAACTGTGTGGATTGATTACTAAGCACATTATGTTTAAGGACAGACATTGCAGTCCAATCTTCTCATAGGTGTCTGCAGATGTGCAGCCACCAAATGATTTGAATAAGGGCTGAGATTATCTACTGTGCAGAATATGGATGCTCTCAGTACACCTAAAACACCTCCGGTAGATCCACAATGGGTTCAATGAACTGATGTGAAGCTTAATCATGAGTCATTCCTAAAAGATTGACTGCAGAAGTTGTTTGTGTCCATTTGTGACAGTGATTCAGAGAGGTTTCTCCGTCATAGAGACGTTGACTGTCAGTGACGCTCTCAACAGACGAGTCTGTCAAGGACACTGAGAGTTAAATTGGCCAAATGTGTGATTCACACTCTCCTTTTACTGCTGTTTTTTGTTTCCCTTTCCTTATGACTTGATATTTGCCTTGTTGTTTGGGGTAATTTTAAGTGTCTTACAGATTAAGACACTCTCTAAACATTCTGGGTTATAAACAACCCAAGTTGGGTTAAATATGGAGACACTCGGCGATTGGGTTAAAGGTTTGCCCAACAGGCTGGGTAGTTTTATTTAACTCATCAATTGTTTAAAAATTAATATATGTCTGGGTTAAAATGAACCTAAAATGGTTGGAAGTTAAAAATCAGACACAAAACTACTAGAGGCAACCACAATAATCAAAAGGTGATCATTTATTGATAAGCAATTTAATAAATGTTTATTCTTTAATTATTATTCATTAATTGCTTATTAATTAAATGTTCATTTCCAACATACTTTTCATTTTTTATTTTAAGTGAGCAATACAGTCATTTTTAAACGATAGATGAGTTAAATTAAACTACCCAGCAGGTTCGACAAACATTTAACCCAACTGCTGGGTTAAGACAACCCAATCGCTGGGTTTGTCCATTTTCAACCCAACTTGGGTTAGAGTACAGGTTCAGTGCTCAGTGTTATTTTATGTATTTATACACTATTATAGTTTTTTTTATAAATACTTAAATTGTTCTAATTTCCTAATTTTCCAATTTTATTAGTTTTTATATATACATTTCTAAATGGTTTTAATTTATTTTTAATTTGTTTATTTCAATGAGTAATTTTAGTACTTGACCTTATTTCAGTTAATTGCCAAGGCAGCATTTCATATTTTAACTTAAATTATTTTTATTTTATTTACGTCTTATGTTTTAATACATGTTTTTAATAGTTTTAATAAGGAAATGATAGTAAATAATTTACTCAAAATAACACAGACCCTACTAAATCTTTCTAATCTCATCTAACATAAGTTTGATTACATACATAATATATTTGTATAGATATTACACACACACACTATGTAAACACAAACCTTTGTTAGATGCGATTAATCACGATTAATATTAATCGACTTGACAGCACTACTTTCTAAAGTCATCTCAAACCAATTTTTATCTTGAATGAGTGTTCCTCTCTGCGTTCAGCTTTCACTCACGAATGGAGGTGGTTTTCTTCTGACATCTAAACATAACGTTGTCTTATCTGTGCTGAGCAGGAAGTTGTGTAGTACACTATACTTCGGGACTGTTTATGTTACAGAATATGCATACTTTGCAGAAGAGCCACAAAAATGAGTGGGCTGCAATTTAAATGGCTCGCTTCCTGTTCAAACAAAAGGGCAAGTGAAAAAGGATGATGTTTTGTACTTCCTGAAGACTTGCATACTCAATCTTTTTTTTTTTTTTTTTAACTGGAGACAAGTAAGGGCATGGCGGTTTCATCCTACCACTGTCAGACTTGTTCTAGCTTTGATATCTTTGGTGACTTGCATATACGAGTTTCAGTGGTCAGCACATGCTGTGCTGTCAATAATTGGGTCATAGCGTCTCAAACGCATTCTCCGGGGTCTTTTGATGGCGCTGAATGCGAGTGAGGTCAGTTGAGACCATTCTTATAGATTTCCACTGTAAGATGAGAACATTACACAGCAACTTCCTGTCCTCAAATAAACCAAAATGAATATTTTTGGGTCACGACCACCCGGTGTTGTATGTCACTTGCTTGGTTTGATTGCGGATTATAAAGGCTACAAGAATGCCCCAAGAAATGTTTTTTTTCTGTTTTCACTCGACTTGGTGTCTTTGAAACAGCACCCTTCATGTTGTTTTTCCATTCTGAAGCCAAAGTCTTTGTTTTGAAATTATCCGTACCACCTAGAGACAGGTTTTGGTTTGTGTCTAGTTGAAACATTGCGTGTTTTCTGTAATTTTAGTAATGGTTCAGTCTTTTTTTACTTCATAAAGAACAATGAACCAATCTTTCAACACCTAAAGATGAGCAAAATGGGTAGTCAAAACAACAAATCACGAAGTCAGACAATAGTGCAAAAATGTGTCCCTCAACTTTATAAGATAAGAAATGGCGAGCTCACATTCCTTCGACGGTGGTGGCGAGAAGTCCATGCATATTAAAATATGATTATTGTGCCTTCCTGATTGTGTCTGTTGGCGTGGATGCAATATCAGCAGCAGCTGGAAATCTTTTTAGTGGGGGAGAAGAACATGGTGAACTGGTTTCCAGGCTCAAAAACGCTTTAGATACTACTTGTTTTTTTTGCGGAATGGCTAAAATATTAAGACGCCACCATTCAACAAGCTGTTTTGATATAAAATGTTCTCATTTATCAAGTGACCGTACATAATTGACAAATTGTTTTTAATTTAAGCATCAAATTGAGTTTCATTTTAATAATTTGATATTTCAGAGTGATCAAATATTTCTTTTTTTAAGTAATGCACATTGTTTTAGTGTATGTGAATATAGTTTTTTTATTTTTATAATGTACACAGCCATTCAAAAGTGGGGTCAGTAAGATTTAATTTTTTCAAAAAGCAAGAAATTAATACTTTTATTCGGCTAGGACGCATTAAATTTATCTAAAGTGGCAGTAAAGACATAAATAATGATTTCTATTTCAAATAAATGCTGTTCTTTTGAACTTTCTGTTCATCAAACAATCCAGGAAATAATAATAATAATGTTTCTTGAGCAGCAAATCATCATATTAGAATGATTTCAGAAGGATCATGTGACTGAAGACTGGAGTAATGATGCTGAAAATTCAGCTTTGATCACAGGAATAAATTGCAGTTTACTCTATATTGGTGGGCATTAAAGGGTTAGTTCACCCAAAAATTAAATTTCTGTCATTAATTACTCACGCTCTTGTCGTTCTACACCCATAAGACCTTCGTTCACCTTCAGAACACAAATTAAGATATTTTTGATGAAATCTGAGACATCTTCCCCCCCCCCATAGACAGCAACGAAATTACCATCTTTCAAGGTCCAGAAAGGTACTAAAGACATCACTAAAACAGTCGACGTGACTGCAGTGGTTCGACCTTAATGTTATGAAGCTTTTTGTGTGCAAAAACAAAACAAAAATGATGACTTTATTCAACATTATCTTCTCTTCTGTGTCATTCTCATACGTTGCTAACGTTCAGCGCTGTTTACGTTTTAGTACCTTTCTGGTCTTTGAAAGTGGTGGTTAAATTGCTGTTTTAGGAGTCAAAAAAATAATTCATCAAAAATATCTTAATTTGTGTTCTGAAGATGAATGAAGGTCTTAAGGTTGTAGAACGACATGAGAGTGAGGAATTAATGACTGAACTTTCATTTTTGGGTGAACTAACCCTTTAAAGATGACTGAGTGTTTATATTTATGTGTATATAAAGACTAACTAACTGTTCTTTCTTCTTCAGGCTTACAATATCCATGTGAACGGTGTCTTGCATTGTCGAGTACGTTACAGCCAGCTCCTGGGCCTCCATGAACAGGTGAACACACATCAGGGATTACCTTGAAATACTGTCACATGAAAAGCTGTTTGTGTCAAAACAAAAATTTAAACAACTAGTTGTGAATCACTGGCTGTGAAATCATCTCAGTGCTGTTGAATGCTGTCTGGCACTGTGAAATGACTTCTGAAAAAGTGCTTCACTGAAATTGAGCAAATGAAACAAAATTAGTAGACATAGTAGCTGTTAAGGTATATTAGTTTAAAGGGGTCTTTTTTGACTTTAGTTAGTGTGTAATGTTGCTGTTTGAGCATCATAACTTTGCTCAAAGTTCAATGCAAAGGGAGGGATTTTCTTTTATAGAAATCACTTTAAGGACTACAACAAACGGCTGGTAGGGACTACAACAAGCTTCTTCCTGAATTAGTGACATCACTAACCCTAAAATTTACAAAAACCCTGAGAACGCGCAACAAAGGAGCCCATAGTGGGCTGCATTAGAGAAGAGGAAGAGTTGTAGTAGAGTGTTGTTGATGCCGTCATTTTATGCCGGACTGCTTCACAAACGAGGGTCAATTCAACGCTGGATTTGCACAAAAGATTAACATGACGACACATGCTAGTTGATTAGTTGAATCAACTCCACAGAAAGTACATAAATTTATCCACTAACCATTCAGAAACCGTTACTGACAATCCTCATTTTGGCTGCGTGAGATTCTCCAGCTTTGTTGTTGTTGAGCAACTGAAGAACGAGCTGTTAAAGCTCCGCCCTCTTCTGGAGCAGCAGCTCATTTATGTTTAAAGGGACACACACAAAAACAGTGTGTTTTTGCTCACACCCAAATAGGGGCAAATTTAACAAGCTATAATAAATTATCTGTGGGGTATTTTGAGCTGAAACTTCACAGACACATTCTAGGGATACCAGACACTTGTATTACTTGTATTGTGAAAGGGGCATTACGGGTCCCCTTTAATTCAGATAAATTGTGTTTATTATATTAAATATGAATAATTAAAGTCACCTTGGCATCTGAATGGAGAGCCAGGGAAATCCTTTGTGGATATTTAAGACAGAAAACCGGCTCATATTATGTTAAACTTTTCATTATTGTATTAAGTGTGAATTTAAATTAACTAAAGTGAAATTATTGCATGTGTAATGTTGAGTTTGATTCAAGAGGATCATTTTTGGTAGGGATGCAATGATATGAAAATTTTGGTCAATAACCGATAATTATTTATATTTTAAAGCTGATAACCGATATATTGGCTGATGATAAATTTAAACCAAAATGTTAATAATTTTTGAGAGCCTGATTACAAAAAACAAATTAGAAAAACAAAAGCCATGTCCCAAACACACACCATTATAATTTTTTGTAGCTTACATGATGCTGCACATGTTGCACTTAACTGTATTCTTACTTTTTGAAATGATTTCAATCATATTTCAAGGAATTCAAAACCATCATGGTGAACATCTGAAGTGTCTCAGCTGAAGGAAATAATCCATTATTTATCAGCTTTAACATATTGGCCAAAATTTTCTTATCAGGCCGAAAACAATAACATTAAAAATGAACATATATCGGCCGTCCCTAATTTTCGGTTATTGTATATGTTTGAAAATGGATTATTGTGATGTTAAATGAGTCAGATTTAAATGTGAGGCAGGATAAAGTTCTTCTACTTCAGCGGCACTATTCAGGATTCTTTTAAAGATATTTTAATTACGGTTATTAATATAGGATGTCTGTTAAATTTTGTACTCCTTTGGACATGATCAGGCTCTCTAGTTTTTAGCCAAAAAACATCAGTAATTTGCTTCATAATATTTACTGAGGTTGTGTGAGAAAAACACAGGAATGTTTGACTTGGACTGGATTAGAATCACAAAGTACGAAACATGAATTTACTTCTCGTTCAAAGAGTAAAGCTGTCGGCACGTTCACCAGTATTGAAGAGGTCAGACACAGAAGTGAAGCATCATTCTCGTAAAAGGATCTGCCAGTTACCTTCCTCACACCTACCAATTTCGCGAACTCTTGTTTCCTCATGAATGAAAGAACTTCAGTGATTCACCATTAAGAGCATGTTGTGTTGTTTCAAAGCCGCTGTTGCTAGGTAACAGGGCCCAGTCGGATCATACGTGGTCATATGATGCAATCCGTAGAGGCTGTCATGGTGTGAGCCTGGCAGTTAACCCTTAAAATGGACCTCTAAATACTTGTTTTAGTTAACGATAGCAACAATGATACAGTTTCTATATATTTTTGTTATTGTGCCATTGAATCAAATGCCAGTGACACAGATGGAGCAACAGCAGGCATAATTTCAGTAGAAGCTGTGAAGTGTAAACAGATTTATTAGCGTGGGGCCTGAGAGACCCACAGTCAGCAGGCTCCAGTCCACCGTGGCCAAGGGCAGGCAGTGGTCAACTTCATTTTGTCCTCTCACATAAACCAAACGTACTGTTTCCTGACATTTACCTCATCATTTTAAAATGAAATTCTCTCTATGTTCTTTCAGATAAAAAAAGAATATGGAAATAATGTGGTGCCGGCATTTCCGCCAAAGAAAATCTTCACTCTCACACCGGCTGAAGTTGATCAGAGGAGAGAACAGCTGGAGAAGTACATGCAGGCTGGTGAGAAACGCCTTCTTATACCTGAAAAGTTCACAATCAAAAATGATCTTGTGGCTGTGAGCTCATCTAGTGGTGTAGTGTCTCCTAAAAATGACACAATTTACAAGTCACTTTTAACAGATGTACACTATCATAAGTTTAGGGTTGGTAAGATTTTATCTTCTGCTCACCAAGCCTGCATTTATTTGATCAAAAATACAGTTGAAACGGTAATGTTGTGCCATATTATTACAATTTAAAAAATCTTCTCTTTTTAATATATTTTAAAATTCCTGTGATCAAAGCTGAATTTTCAGCATCATCACTCCAGTGTCACATGATCATTCAGAATTCATTCTAATATGATTTTTGTTATTATTGTCAGTGTTAAAAACAGTAATATTTTTGTGGAGAACACATGATACATACATGTATAAATCTTTTGTAACATTATAAATATCTTTACAGTCACTTTTGGTCACTTTAATGCATACATACGACTCTCTAAAATAATGCTGGGTTAAAAGTTTGCCCAATGTGCTGGGTAGTTTAATTTAACTCAACTATTGTTTATAATTACTATATGTCTGGCTTAAAATGAACCAAAAATAGGTTGGAAATTAAAAATCAGACACACAATTACTAGATGCAACAATAATAATCAAAAGGTGAACATTTATAATAATTATTTTAATAATTTTTTTAAATTATTTATTAAACATATTAATAAATGTTCATTTCAAACCTATTTTGGGTTCATTTTAAGTGAGCAATGTAGTAATTTTTAAAATGGTAGTTGAGTTAAATAAAACTACCTAGCAGGTTAGGTCAAAACAACCCATTCACTGGGTATGTCTATTTTTAACCCAACTTGAGTAATTTTTAACCCAGCATTCTAAGTGTAAATAAAAGTCTTCTTTCAAAGGAAAAAAAAAACTTTTTAACCCTTTATAACCTAAAACTAACATAGCCTGTTATGTTTTTTTATTATAAACCTCTCACACAATGTGCTATTTTCAAGTGCAAGGTGTCTTTTTTTTTTCAGAAAACAAATGGCTTTCAATAAATTACAGATATTGACTATTAATATGTATGGTGAGTTTGTAAATAAAATTAAAATAGACCAAAAAAAGAATACATTTTCTGATTTTTATTTTGGGGGAAAAAAAGAGAAAAACGATGATCAAAACACTTCAAACTTGAAAATTCAGCTATATTACATATACACACATCTTTTTGTGACACTGGGTTGCACAGTTTTCATTCAGGAAAAATGTTTTCCATACTTATACTAGATATGCACGTATATTTGCATTACCGCACAGACACATTATACAGATACACACGCCAAATATGAAAGAGTCTCGCTTGGCATCCTCCCAAGTCTTATCAAAAATCATCCCAGTCACACTCCTTCGCCATGTTTTTGTTTGTTTATTCTATCATTCATGCGATCCAAAACACCCTACACAGCCACGATCCATATCTCTGCTTTCAAATCCTCCTTCCTCCCGCTCTCTCCAAAAGCGGCTGCCATTTGCTGATGGAAGGTACGAAATTATTGTAATAACTCATATATTAGCCCATGTTGTCTACTGTCTGTAGCAATTTTAATTATTACGATAGCAAACGGTTCAAGAGTTACGGTAACATGAATACAGCTTGGTTGAATGTGTCGACACATCTGGTTTTAAAGGGTTAACGGTAATATTGACAGTTTTCTGAGAGAATTGAGCAGAAATATTGACTACTCATCCTGCACTACAGATTCTCATCCAATCAAATGCTGTGAAGAATGAGAGCCCCTCCCTCTTATACCACCTGCAACTGCATGCAGCAAGTCGTGGGTCATGGTTGTGATGTAAGCCTCTTGGCTATTTAAAAGAAAAAGAAAAAACAACAAGTGCCACCCAGACTTCCTGTTTCAACACAGTGTTTCAAAACGATTTGTCTGCCTTAATCATTCATATGGAGTTTTATGTCATTTCTGCTCTTCCTGAAGAGGATGAAGCTTGTTAATGTTCTACATTGTCATTCCTGACAAAATCAAGCTACTGATATTGTACAGCGTTAAGAAGTCCGCCATGCATGTCATTTTATCAGGTTATGGGTGAGGGTTTCTGCACACAAAAGGAAATCAGCAGAGCTGGCAGCACCAAGAGCCGTTTGCTCTAATCCATTCCAGCACTGGCACTTTCCATCGAACAAGCTAAGCCTTGTTGAGCTTATTTGCTCACAGTCTGGAGCTGCTCTTGGCCGGGGCTCCCCTCAGTTACATCACTGAGAAACATGGTTATGGAAAATTAACTGACACAAACACACAAGCTGTTACGAGTTAATATTTCGTTAGTTTGTGCAAATGTCTTGCGGTTGTTTGCCCGTGCGCTCTATTGGAAGTAAAAGTAAACATTATAGTTTACGTTGGTCAGTTCGCCTCCAGTGTCTTTTTTCCACAACACTAAGGTTATTATCAGTCAGGAAGCCATTGTGGTACTTTAAAAGAAAAAGTCTGCGCTGTATAACAGACTAGTTTGAGTTAACTATATTTTCCTAATTTTAAAATGTTTTTCAGTATTTTTTGATTTAATAGGAAGTTCAAAAGAAGAAATAAATTGATAATTTTTTTCAATAAAATAAATAAATTTATAAATAAATTAAAATAAATGTCCACTTGTGATCAATTTAATGCATCCTGGCTGAATAAAAGTGTTAACATTTTATACTACCATTAAAAAAAATGTTAGTATAAATGTTTAGTTGAATGTTTATTTTTATTAATTATGTATTGTATACTTCCAAAAATGGCATGTTATTCTGATATAAAAGTAAAAGCAATTACCCCATAAGTATAGCTTCAGTTTATTGAACTACATTTTTACGTTAGCTTGAAACCTTTAATGATGTGTTTTTCTCCCACAGTGCGTCAGGACCCCATTCTGGGATCCAGTGAGGTGTTCAACAGCTTTTTAAGAAAAGCTCAACAGGTAGAATTTCTATATTCTTTTTATTTATTGAAAGTGTTTATTGTAATTTAAAAATTACTTATGATAATTGTAAATATAGTAGTTTTGACTTTACCTTAATCAACATTTGCATCATTTCTGATGTCTTCAACTTTTGTGGTGCCTAAATACAGAAGTGATACAAGGTTAGTCTGTCCTTTAAGGGTTTGTTCACCCAAAAAACACCATTTTACTCATCTTCATGTCGTTCCAAACCTCTAAGTCTTTCGTTCATTTTCTAAACACAAATAAAGATATTTTTAATGAAATCAAAATAAATATCCTGATGCTTTATAATGACCGTAATGCGCTACCAAACGAGTATGAGCTGAAGAAAGTGTCTCCATCCTCATCCATCCATCATAAACGTTCTCCACACGGCTCCGGAGGGTTAATAAAAGCCTTCTGAAGCGATTTGCTTGTGTAAAAAAAAAAAAAATGCGTCAGAATATTATTTAATATTTCTCCGATTGCCTTCGTCAGAAACAAGGAAGTCATATATACCTAGGATGGTTTGAGGGTGAGTAAAGCTTGGGGTCATTTTCATTTGAAAGTGAATTAATCCTTTAAAATCAAGCAGCTTTACTGTTAAACACAGAAAACGGTGTCGGCCTCTCATTTCTCCAAAAGTACAACTTGGTTTTCTACTATAAAGCAGCTCTCCAGTGTTCATGTTTTCACGTCTGACTTCTGACTCGAGAGGAGAAATGAACTGGAAAAGATTTTCCGAGTGAAAGAAGGCGGAGCCTCACTGTACACCTACTCTACATAATGGCCATGGACCAATGGTTTTATGAAGGTGTTTACCAGCTGAAGCGAACTTTTCCAGAAAGTTCATTTCGCAAGCTGTTTCGAACTTCCAAAACAAACTTTCGGCCTGATTTTGTTCAAAATGACGTCACGTCAGTTCGTTCTTCGATTTCGTTTTAAGTGTATCAGGGTCTTAAGAGTTCAAAACAGTAAAAAAAAAAAAAAGTAAGACGTGTTCCTAGTCATCCAGTTAAAGGGTTAACTATTGGTGGGTCTGATTTTATCTCATTTCCTCCAAGATATTCTCATATGTGATGACTGAAGACTTCTCTCTGTTCACTTCCTGTCATTCCAGTATCATCCTGTACTACATTTGTTACCTGGGTCATATAGTTCACATTCATTCTTTGGGAATTTCACCCCCCAGCCAACATAGATATTGGTGATTTTGCAGTCAGATCCCGTTCGTCCCCCAGCTGCCCATCAATGAGCAGGCTGCAGGAACAGAATAAGAGATTAGACTTGGCCTTGCGTTTTCATTTTCCAATCTCTGTAAAGATCATCTGCTGCTCTGAGACCCTCTGCCTCAGTGGGAGGTGAAACATGCAGGAAGGGGGGTGAAAAAGATGAGTTTGCAAAAAGTGAAAGATAGGACAGTGAAAGAACAGTGACGCTACTTTAAAAACTATGCTGTCGTCAGCACTGTAGTGTTTTGAGCCTTGTGGCTTTGTTTAATTCAAATATCTTATTCCCAAATCATCAGCCCTATCTAAACACATATCTTGTGATGAGCCTGAATCTATACAGTAAATCACACAGAAATCACATTTAATCTAAAATGAAAACACACCCATGATATTTAAGCTTGAATACACAAGAAATGAAACTGCTCAGTGTGATTAATATCACCAGTACTGCATGTTCATCAGCTGAACAGGAAGCATCAGAAGTTGAATCAGAGTTCAGCATAGAGGTGTTTCCCCAAAACATTTAAAGGATTTCAACGCTGGCAAATTGGGCTTTCAATAAAAATTGGCTGTCTATACAATAGATAAGCAACAGTTTTTTTTTTTAAATTGATGCTATCCGACTACAGAAAACAGATAAACGTAGGCAGGAAACTTAAACACCCATAATGCACTGGGCATGTTGCCATCGAAGGCCACTCTCACCAGTCTCCTACACTGTAAAAACTGTTTCTACTCTGTTATAGTACAGTAAAAATGTAAACGTATTTACAGAACAACCTGTAAATTTAAAAGTACAGACAGAAAATTTAGATTTAAACCAGTAATTCAACAACTCGCACTGCTCCTAATATCGGTTTTGTATCTTTAACACACTGACAACCACCATAATAACTCAGGTGGTTAAAGAGGAAGCCACATGAAGAATCATGAATAAATTTATCGTAAGTAGTTTTTCCACAGGCAGAAGTATATACTATTATAAAGAAGGTGCATTCACGCAAACACAAAACGCCATAATTTTAACATAAATGACACTTGAATAAAACAATAAACATTCATTAAACAACAGAGGATGTAACTTAAAACCCAAATGTACATAACATTTAAACAAAATACAAACAAAGAATTCTGGGAATGTCAGTTTACAGTTGTTAACTAAATTATACGTTGATTTGTTCTTTTCTACTTCTAAAAACTACAATTAACAGCATTTTACTGTGTACATTTTATAGATTATTTTTTTCTTTTCAGTTTTTCCCTGTCTATAGTATGGGAACGTACTGTTAACCTATTAACAGTTTTTTGTTTTTTTTTTCCGTAGCATTTTTGCAATATTTTACATTCAAAATGAATTTTTTACAGTGTATGGATATGCTTGCTAGAGTCTCATCAAATACTTTTATTCATAATGGTGTCGACTTGTGCAAGAATTCAAAGAGTAAGCGTTTAGCGGGAGTGAGTTACTTTTGTTTTTCAGTGAAGGATTCAGGCGAAGGCTAAAGACTGCAAAAAATCTGAACAATCTCTTTTTGTGGTCAACATATCAAACTGGATGACCTTAAACGGTGTTTTTGGCCAAACGGAGAGGAAAACGTGGAAGAAACAGATGTTCTTGTCAGTTCTTCTGTAGTGCCGAAATCTGCGACACATTCAAATTATGTAACCCTACTAGACTCAATACACCGCCTACTAGCGTCACCGTTCAGATGGTTCGCAGATTTTGGCACTACGCCGCTCATCTCCCCTGTAATGACCAAATCGTTTTGCTTGGCGTCACCACAAGATGCTCCGTTAATAACCCTCTGCTGATCCAACTTTCTGTAGGTGGGGATACAAAAATGCGGAAGTATAGTCTGTAGTTTTCACGAATTGTCAAAAGTCTTCCAGCATCATCCAGTGGACTTTTGCTTACAAATAAATGTAAATTTCTCAGTACAGGTAACAGAGAACGAGTAAACATTGTCCATTTACATATTAACTACTGGCGAAGTTACGCTTTAAAGATGACCTGTATGCCCTTTTAAAAAGTTTTGATTTTGTTTTTGGGCTCTAATAGAATGTTTTCATGCTTGAATGTTGATTATTTTCCTCATATTCTCCATTGTTGCATCTCCTCTCTTCCCAGTCTGTCAGTAACGCTCCGTTTAGTTCCTCTCTCTATGAAGCCCCTCCTTCTGAAAAGCACAATGTGCTCTGATTGGTCAGCTGGACCAGTGTGTTGTGATTGGTCAAGCGCTTTGACCTTGTTTTGGAAATGTCCCTCCCCTTACCATAACTGCATTAGTAGCGTATTGTCGCTGTTTTATCCTCCTTAGATCTAACACAACTCAACCAGGCATTTTCTCCATTATTTAGTGTACATGCCTTGGGTGGGAATTATTTATGAGGAATATTATGACATCTACGTTCCCTGAAGAAAATTAATAGACTACAATCGAGGCATTTCAGAATATCACTGCACACTGATGTCAAGAATATCTCCCTTCGTAGTGGACCCTAACTGTGCTGGGCTTTTTCATGCTCAAACAGCAACATTACAGACTAAAATTTAAAAGTACGTTATTGTTTCACTCTGCCATAGGAGACCCAGCAGATCCCCACTGAAGAGGTGCAGCTAGAAATCTACCTGTCCAACGGCCAGAAGGTCAAAGTCAACATCCTCACATCGGACCAGACCGAAGATGTTCTGGAGGTGAGATGTTTCCAAAGTACTCATCTGCTTGATGTTCTCAGAGCACATTATCACTGCCAGGTTTATGTCATTATGTCATTTTAGATCATAATATCTTTCCTGACACCTTTCATTGTAATTGTGAGCTAACATGAATAATTCATGTCTTGTTATAATAAGTAAACTCATATGGCCAAGACCAGACATAAAAACAGGACATTTTCTGATTTAATAAGTGAAGGTTTTGTATTTGTTAGCAAATTGAACACTATTAAATTTGTTTATTGCTCAAAAATATATAGTATATATATATATATAATATATATATAGTCTGAGTCTAGTATGATGCAAACCAAACTAATAATGTTCAGTGTGTTTCCTGTATAATTCAACGGCTATTTTTTTCTTTTTTAAAGAAAATGTGACATTTTAATGAAAAAAATGGATTTTGTATCATGATAAAAAAATATTTGAAATATATTCATAATAAATAATAATTATTATTTCAAATAATGTGTAAATGATACATTTAAAACAATATTTAGTAATGTAAATTTTAAAGAGGGACAAAAGTTTTTATTATGCAGTTATTTCAGATTTGCACCAGAATCTCCCTCTGGATTTTAAGATAATTGTTTTGTTCTGTTGATTCTTTTGAAGAGGTTTTTAACCAAGTAAATCCGAATTTAGTTGTAAGGTTTTTAGGAAAAATGAATCTTAAACATTTTATTTTGTGCTCAGTAAGAAATTAATACTTTTAATAAGCAAGGATGCGTTGAATTAATTGTGACCGTAAAGACATTGGTATATTGTTAAAAAATATAAATTTATTTTAAACTTTCTATTCATCAGAATCCTGAAAGAAAACTGTTTTCGGCACAAACACCAGATCATCATATTAGAATGATTTTTGAATGAAAACAGCTATTTTAAATTGTAATAATTTTTCACAGTAGTACTATTTTTTTTACTGTAATTTCGATCAAATAATTGCAACCTTTGTGAGCATAAGATCGTGTTCGCATATATATATATATCTCTTACAAAAATTCATTTAATTTGATTGACAGTTCTAATATAGACATTCTTTGTGGTTACTTTTTTAATGCAGTTGAATACAAATATGCTGTACAAGTCTTCATCTGTGTAACAAAAGAATATCTTGTATTTCTTCACTGATTCTTCACTTAGACCTGCTCTCCATTCAGCATGACACATATTAGCTTGAGTCTTAAGGGCTTTAAGAAGCTCTTTGTGGATCATAGCTTTCCCATGTGCACCACACAGAGCCATAGCTGATCCGAGCTCTCATTTAAAATGCACCCTGCACCCATATGCAGCACGCACTGCTTACTGCTGTGCTATTCAACCACAGTGACAGCCCAAAGCGCCCTTTAGCACCTGATGGAAGCGAGAAAGTCAAGTGTTACGCATAAAACATGGCTTAAATGTAGTGAAGAGTAACTGGATCATGGGACCTCGTTGGGTGTAATGTTTAACGCTTGAGCACACAACACTCCTGTAAAAGAAAACACTTTTAAAAAAAAAAATGGTACATCATATAAAAAGGAATTATAAAATGGAGTATGAAGCCTGCAGTAGTAAAAAACGAAATGCTTTATTAGGGTGGAGTTGACTATTTCAAATCTGTCCAATAAAAGGAGCAAGGGCGTTTTCTTGTCTTTTCTAAATTCACATTTAGAAAAATTCACATTCACACACATCATTTATCAGGTTTGTGTGCTTTGGCTATGAATACATGTGCGTATCTTGTGAATTGGATTACAGTTATCTCTTGTGGGTAATCATAAGCACTGTGTAGATTAATGATGATTTAATGTCTTCATCAGGCCGTGGCCTCAAAGCTTGACCTTCCCGATGAGCTGGTGGGATATTTCAGCCTCTTCCTGGTTCAGGAGCGGGGGGATGGGGGCTGCACCTGTGAGTATAACTTCTGACCCATTTAATTTTCGGACCAGAAATTTGCCGTCATAAGATGTGGCATGCTGGAAAGTGGCTTGGCTGTTATTAAATGGTATCTAAAAGTCAACACACTTCCTCTGGACTGGATCTAAACGCAGTCCTGGCAGCTTAAAAGAGAGTCTGTGTTCTGTTGAGATGGCCGCCCACACTTCTTAAAAGTAAACTTAGGTCAAGTAGATGAAACTTCGGTCAAGCTGTTGTTGGCATGGCACATGCAGCTCTGCTGTAGGCCAGTAATGCATGTTCGGCAAACATTGTTTATTGCTTATACTTGCAGGAATTGAATTAAACCCAAACCATAAGTATTTAACTTTTTGTGTGTAACCCGCCTTGTACTGTTTTGGCTCCAGACATGAAAATGTCAATAATTTAACAACACGTTCACATGTTTACAGTTCTCTGTCAGTTAATGGTCACATCACATGCGGATAAATCATTTTATGTGTTTTATTTTGATACGTGCATCACATTGGTGTTTTAGGAACCCAATCATTTTCAGTGTTAATAATAGTTACATATTATTATTTTTGTTTATATAAATATTTTTATTATATTAAATATTAATATAATATAATATATTATTATATTTAAATATTATTATTATTATTATTATTTATTGTTGTTACCTCTAATTGTAAAAATAGTTGTACTGTACAATAAAACATCTGATAATTATTTATTTATTTTACTTTCTAACTTATTGATGTCTTAAATTCGTTACTGCCTCAACCTCAAGCTTTTATTTTGGTGAAATTTGCACCACACCATTACACCACACCATTTTTAACTGTAAAACTGAGGCTTTTTTGTTTTCATTTACAGTGCATTTTGGGGGCCTGAAAACGCAAACCTTTGAAAACGCTTTCAAAGTGCACGGTTTTGAAAACGATACTATTATTACACAAATTTGTGAAAACGGTGATGTCATGTTCATGCGCATTACATTTTCAGTCTATAGGCACGTGGTTTCTCTTTTCAAAGTGACATCACCATCTACTGGCCTGACAGCATAACACAACGTTGTTGGTCATTTTCGTGTGAACGTGGATTGTTTTGACAAGGTTAAGTCTGTTGGCCCTATTTTAATGATCCAAGCGCATGGTCTGAAGTCCATAGTGCAGGTCCACTTAGGGCATGTCCGAATCCACTTTTGCTAATTTAATGACGGAAAAAATGGTCAAAAGGGTTGTACCTAGTCTCTTAATGTGTCATGGGTATGTCTTCCCTTTAAACCAATTGCTCTTGCACCATGGCAGAATTTGCAAGCGGAAAGACTGAATGCTTCTCCAGAGAGGAATCCTTTTATTTTCAATATTTGGCATGTTTGTGTGCTGCTGCGTCCCCACCTATAGGCATGTATTACTAACGTCTTTTAAATAACAAAAAAATAAATAAAATACTGCGTCATTTACTTTAAAGCAGGTTTTTGTTGGTCAATGGTGCAGTCGTTTTCAGTTCCTCAAAATAGCAACACACCAACAATGCGCCTAAATACACCTCGTTTTCAGACCAGCGCGCCCACGGGCGAACAGATGGACGCGAGTGCAAATAATTGTGTCTGGATGAGACTAGCAAAAAACACTTGTCGCCTGGCGTCGCATTGCGCTGGGTGAAATGATAGGGTCCTGTGTTTAGTTTACGCATGTGTAGAACGTGAATCCCCGGTGGCTGATTTCGAGTTTTATTCCGATCAGCCTCTGTTAACCTTGTCTTATAGCTGCTTAGACTTCATTGGCAGTTGCCGGCCGCGTTTTTTGCAATACGCAAATGTCCTCCAAGGCAGTCTTGGCACCTTGGAAAAAGACACCGCATACCAATTTTCAAGTCAGTCAGGCTTGGGTTTGTGTAGTTATAGCCATTTTTAAGTTATATCCATGTTATAGCGCCACCAAGTGGCCGGTTCCCACGTCCTTTTTCACACAACCGCAGAATGAGCTCTTACATATGTGTGCCAAGTTTGGTGAAAAGATCTCATTCTGTTCACGGGTCTGTTCACTATTTTAGTAAAAGTGGCTCCGCCCACTTTGAACGTTTTGTCAGTTTTGGAGACCGTTAATTTTTTTTTTTTTTAAGTTTAAACGTTTCTTTGTTTGATAAAATGCTGAAAATGTATATCCACAAAAATGTTGGAAATCATGCAAATGTGAAAATTAAATGATCCAGAAGTTTCCACAGGAACCCCCAATTGAGAAACCCTGTTCAAAGCAGCGACACATTGATTTTCACCTTGCCGACAATCAAACAGTCAAACAAAATCCCATAGGGACCAATAAGCAACTACCCAGAACACCTCAGCAACTGCACAACACCACCCTGTCAACTACCCACAACACCCTAGTGTCATGTTGATGAGTTTTGCACAGAAAAAAATAATTTAAAGAAATATAAGAAATGTTACTAGCTAACCAGTAATCATTATTATCTCTGCAGGCATTGAAATATGTTTCCTTTATCAGGTTTGTCCGTACATACTTTGAGAGGGGACACAATACTGCATTATAGTTGCCTAGAGGTTGAAACATGAAACATTGCTTCAGTAGAAATAGATGTGCTTTTCTCATTAGTCTGTTATAAACAATGTTTGTCGAGACTATATTGGCAGGGGTGAATGCAACAGCAGCAGTATTCAAATTGCTTGTCACTGTTTTGATTGATTGTGTATAGCCTGAAATGTCCTGTGCAGAGAAATATTACTTGCTCCATCTGAAATTAAGCCGATTATACACACACTGCGAGGAGTTGTTTGCTCAAGATCATATTTAATAATATTCTGGCTTCAAGCGCCCTTTCGAATGACCAAGAGTGCATCTATTATTTTTCTATGAAAACCCCCTAGAGACGACAAGAATGAATTTCCTGAGTCCAGATTCTTTCATTTCTGTCAGTGCACTGGGCAAATTCATTTGTAAAGAATAGGCTATTTTTTCCTTGATTGTTCTCTTTCCAATTCTGCCGTCATTGCGTTACAGAACTGAAAATCTTTCAAAGGATGAATCCCTAGGAGAGCAGTAGTGTTATTGGAAGTGGAGTTATTTTTCTTTAGACTGCACAGACTCAGTCCAGTTCTTGAAACTGGAGGGCATCTGATTTTGTGCAGATGTCTGGCAGCCGCTCTCCTTGTCTGCATGTAACGTTGTCGTTTTGTTTGTGGAAATTTCCATGTCTACTTTTTTTGTATCAGCTGTCATTGTTCGACTACTTTTAGCACGGAATCATCACGCATCCCTGGGGAATGACATGTTATACGTCTCCCACTCGGTTGCCAGATCTTTACCTGAAACAGGCTTAATTCTGTCAGATATGATGGAAAACAGTCCCCGTAATAATCCTTCCCAAAAATGATTTTGGCATCCTGCCCATTCTTGGCAGAAATATGCATTGGGAGAAAAAAAAAGTGAGAAAAATAAACGCCTGCAAACAGAACCTGATTTTCGATTGACTGATGGTGGAGCCAAGATCAAGAAATTTGTGCCAAAGAATGTCTGTGCTAAAAACTGAAATAAAATTCCTAATTTATTAATTGTTATTGTTGTTGTTGTTATAAATTCTGGAAATAAATCTGAATATAATTGTAATAAGAAGTACTGTTGTTATAATAATATTAATATAGCTGCAAGCAGCAATTATCTGGGTTCAAGTGCTTTGTGTAAAAAGGTATAATGTTTTAATTATAACCATCTCGATCATAGTTGGAAAAGATCATTTACAGCCAATACAGGCAATTTACTATAGGAAATGTAGTGTTTATAAAGCGCTTTAACTGTTATCGAGGTTGAGCCAAAAAGCGAGTTCACCAAAGTTGTCTTTTGAAATGATATCCAATATTTAAAAATTATTTAATGGACAGCGGCGGTCCTAGAGGCAGAATGAGGTTCTAACATGTGGTATGAAAGTTGTGTGCATGTATGCTAATCACGTGACATACAAAATCCGAAGGCAAATTTCTCACAGGCCTCCAGGGCCGTGAGTCAAACAGGCCCAGAGAGTTTCGTTCCTATCAGCTTCCATTTCATTGGCCTCCGCCAGCCATGTTTTTCGACATATGCGAATGTCCTCAAAGGCAGTCTTGGCACCTTGGACAGACACCGCATGGCAATTTTCAAATCATTCAGACTTCGGGTTGTGTAATTATAGCCATTTTAAAGTCTTTTTTTTCTTTTTCTTTTGCATGTTATAGCGCCGTGATGGTCAGTCGCCGTGTATCTTTTTCACGCAACCACAGAATGAGCTCTCTGATAGGTTTGCTGAGTTTGGTTAAAATATCATTCCGTTCACAAGTTATAGCCATTTTAGTAAAAGTAGCTCCGCCCACTTTGAACGTTTTTGGCGTTCGATTCGCTTTTTTATATAATTAAAGACGATCAGATTCCAGAGAATCTCGCGGCACTGGTTTGGTAACGATTGAGCCAAAAACCTAGGACTAGTTTGCAAAAGTAATCCGAAGTACCCCAAAATTTCACCAGAGCGACGATTAAATCCGAGGCATGCATTTTGTCCAACTTGAGCCAAGGTTTCCAGTTATGCAAGACATTTGGCGTTTTAGGACCGCTGTAGCGCCCCCATCAGGCTGATCGGGGCGAGCCTTGGTGACGTTGTAGATGGTGTGAGTACTACCAGCCCTCAAACTCTCTTCGACTTATGGTTTGGTCTGCCCGATCACTTTAAGGGGAGAATGCTGATCCTTGGAGATTTTAACATTTACAATAGGGTTTCTAATAATGACAGTGTTTAGAATAATCATAAATGTTTTTCAAAGCTCTTTACAGTAACAATTATATGCAATAACCATACAAAGCAATTAGAAACGTGATGTAGTACACATGTATTTATTAAGATATTCCCATCACATACTGCCGTTCTTGTCTTAACATGCTGTCTAATGTCAGACTACTGAAAGGGTAAGCCAAAGAGTAAAACGAACAGTTGTGACGGCATGCACTATGCTATCGATCTAACTGTCGTCTCTTCTTCTTTTCACACTCCTGTTTTTAATGTTTCTAAAAGCTCAGTGCCCATTTCAGTTCAGTCCCTGGCTTCCATCTCTCCCTCTTTCCCAACTCTAGAGAAAATGTCTTTTCTAACAGCTGCAGTATTTATTCTCTCCCTCCCTCCCTCCTTCCTTCCCTCTGTTCCTCCTTCTCTCTTGCACAAAGTGATAAACATGTTATTGTGCCCTGTATGGCTTTAGCCAGATGGATTCTCCCCCATCTCACTTTGTTTGTTGTCATTGTTATTACTCTCCAAATGTCCTTGAGTCTGAAGGCACTCACACATTTCATCTGGTCTCTCATTCCCTCATCCAAACCTCTCCGACCTCCCACGGTGTCCCAGACGTGAGAAAACTGCAAGAATTTGAGCTGCCCTACGTGTCCATCACCAGCCTGCATAGTCCCGACTACCATATCGTCCTCCGTAAAAGGTACAAAACTCATTTTGGAAGTGATTTTTGAGCATTATGTCTCATAGCAGATTATATATAACAAGAGAATGTATTTGTTTAGCTAAGGGATGAAGTGATTTGATGTTATTAAAATACTTCTATAACAAAAGCAGCCTGTTTAAAGGGATAGTTTACTAAAAAAAAAAATCTGTCATTTACTCACCCTAAACCTGTATGACTTCTGCAGAACTTAAAAGAATATATTTTGAAAACATATTAGTGTTTTAAAGGGGACCTATTTTGCTCCTTTCACAAGATGTAATATAAGTCTCTGGTGTCTCCAGAATGTGTCTGTGAAGTTTCAGCTCAAAATACCCCACAGATCATTTATTACAGCTTTTCAATTTTGCCCCTATTTGGGCGCATTTAAAGGGACACACACCGTTTTTGTGTGTGTGTCCCTTTAAATGCAAATGAGCTGCTGCTCCAGAAGAGGGCGGAGCTTTAACAGCTCATTCTTCAGTTGCTCAACAACAACAAAGCTGGAGAATCTCACGCAGCCAAAATGAGGATTGTCAGTAACGGTGTTCAGCCTTACATTGTTCAAACCGGAGTCGACACTGATTGAGAAACTCAGGAAGAAGTTACAACTTTTAGACGTTTCTGAATGTTAGTGGGTAAATGTATGTAGTTTCTGTGGAGCTGATTCAACTCATCATCTAGCTTGTGCCGTAATGTTAATCTTTTGTGCAAATCTTCGTTTGTGAAGCAGTAAAATGACGGCATCAACAACACTCGACTACAACAGCTCTTCCTCTTCTCTAAAACAGTGTTCTTGGGGGCGGGGTTTGTCAATTTTAGGGTTAGCGATGTAGCTTGTTGTAGTCCCGACAAGCCGTTTGTTGTAGACAATTTTGTAAAAGAAAATATCTCCCTTTGCATTGAACTTTGAGCAAAGTTATGATGCTCACAGCAACATTGCACACTAACTAAAGTTAAAGTGAAATCATAATCAAGGACACATTTAAGCTTCAAAAAGGATGCAAAAGCACCATAAAAATATAATTTTGTCTACAATAGCCATACTGTGAAGAACGGATCTAAACCGAAACACTCTGATTCATAAACCTTTTTATGAACTGAATCTTAAATGAATCTTTCATGAAGAGTTACAGTATGAAGATTTTCAATGAATAATCATTTTAATTTTGTTATGTTGATCATGAGAAGTCATCAGATACATTGTAATGTATCCCACAAGTCACACAGACTGTGTTGATACTTTTTAAGGTTTTTTGTCATTTTTGAGCTGGACAGTGCTTATTCGCTTTTATTAAATGGATAATAATAATGTCCAAGATATTCTTCTATGGTTTACAGAATAAAGGAAGTCATACAGGTTTGTCATAACATGAGGTTAAGTAAATGATGGCAGAACGATAATATATGGTTGAACTATCCCTTTAATAAAGTTTAAACTTTCCAGATTTACAGAGTTTAAACATTTCTCAGAAACCTCATGCACGCTTCCTGAAGTATAACATTAATGGTGAGATTTAAGTCCTCTCAAAGGGCAGTTCAACACATGGATATTTGCTTTAGGAAGAGGATATTTAAAATACTAGAGAAGCACTTTTTGCCCTCCTGTTGTAGAGATAGTTATGACAGCGCTCTGTTCTTGTGATTCTGTCCAGAAGTCGTTTTTGTATTTCCCGTTTTAGGCTCTTTTGAAAACTTGAGGCCGGATTCAGACATCTCTTTAATAACTCTGTACTGCTGTGCTTTACAGGATCTCTGAAGTAGTTTAAAGCAATACAAGCTTCATTATTTATTCACAGGAAAGAGCCAATCCACGCACGGCTTATAAATTTTGATGTTTCTAGTGGTTTATGAACAGCAGTATATTCATCGAATGCCCTTTGGAGCGCACCGTTTATGTAATGGCATAATTTGAGAGAATCAAGGGTGATTATTTATGTAAAACCACGAGCATGAGCATAAAAAAACATGTGTTTCACCATGTGCAGTGGGAGCAGGTGTGAAGGTGTTATGTGAACATAAATTTCCCATTTTAGCATATTAGCACAGCTTAGGAGGGATTATTTTGCTAAAATGTTCCACTTTCACCTCTTCCACATACTTTTGGAAAAAAAGTGTATTTCTTTTCAGTCCCCTCAGGAGAACCGCAGGCCTCTTGACCTACTTTACAGGAGATTACAGACAACCAGATCCCACCTGTTCACTACATCAGGAAAGGGATATAGATCTGGCTGCTCTGGTGCGTTTCCCAAAAGTATCGTTCGCCAACTAGCGCCGCAAGTTCCACTGATCTCTGCTGGTAAAGACTGAACTTGCGACCATATTTTCTTTTGGGAAACGCACTCCTGATTGGCTGCTAACAGTGATGGGAAAGGGGCATAAAAGAGCAGATATGTTTTTAAGTGAATAGACGTTGATGCATTTAATTGATCAAAAGTGAAAACATAAAATATGAAGCGGCAAAAAAACTAAAAAATCTACAGTGATAATAATAATAATAAAAAATGTTTCTTAAAATAAAGAACATCTCTTTTAAATTGTAAGATTTCTCATTTTTTACACTTTTAATATCTTACTTAATAAATATAGCCCCGGTGAGCATAAAAGACTTTTAAACTCTTTTTAATAGTAGTGTATGGATTTAAGTGTAAGGGATAAAATTGACTACAGGAGGACTTTAACATATCAAACACTTTTTTTTTTTGTCTAATGACCTTGTTTATATTCATTACAAAAGTTGAAATTTTTTCTTCTAAATTATTTTAAGAAAAAGTACAATGGCATTTTTAAATCTACTATAGAGTACATTCCTCACTCCCCACATTTCTCACAGACTCCATAATCTTGTCAGAAGTAGCTGGTCCTCTTTTTTTTTTTTTTTTCTTCTTTATGGTTTTATGAAAGCTCACATATTTCACATGTTTTCACTTACTATATAATGGGGAGATATGTCTTTTACTATTAAGACATGTGATTGGTGTCTGAGGCACATTCTTTTCAAACAAAAACATATTAAGTAATCCATAATGTTTCAATTATTGACAAAAATGCATCCAAAAATACTGTTGAGTCAGAATTCCATTGGAAAGGATGAATACGGGTCTATTTGACCGCCTTTTATGCATTCTTGGGGTAGTGATACAAAAAAATTCCTATCTTATGACTAAGAAAAAGGAAAATGACATTCAGAGGGTTTGAAGAATTCCTGGAATATCAAATAAATTAATGTTTTCATTGATAAAATATTTTAAAAAATCGCCACATGCTGCCTGTTTATGCTCTCTAGGCTTAAAAATGTTCACGCATTCACAGCTAAAAGCTTTCAAATGAGATTTAACGGTATCCAGTCTTGGCTGCTGTGTGGACAATATCTATTGTTATGCAAGATTGTGTCTCTGTACTCTTACAAACGTATTTACCATTTCTGCCCACAGCGTGATGAGAATCGTTTTTGACATACTGAAGATTGCTTGTTTTGCCAGATTGTCATTTGCTTCTTGGCAAATGGAGACACTGCAGCAGCATTTGTTCAATGGCACATAAGATAGTGTTTCCATATAAATATATGCGGATGTTTTATAACAGGACAGAACTGTGTTTAACTTGATGGAAGATTTAATTGAATGTTTTCTAGACTATTGGGTCAGATCCTCAGGCATGTGTGGATAAAGGTTGTGATTATGCAGTGATTTTAAGTCACTTAATTGCTTAATGGTTTTAGATGATACATGTGATCAAAGAGCAAGAAGGTAAATTATAGAGTGTTCCTGAAATGACTTTCAAATCATTATTGTCTCCTGTCCTGTTCTCAGCTACTGGGACACCGCGTACGACAGCGACGTCATGGACGACCGTGTGGGACTCAACTTGTTATATGCTCAGGTAACAATCTCATGTTTTAAAGGCACTCTGTGTGTGGTCCATCGCACAGAAAGTGCATAATGGTTCCGGCAAATAATCTGGCTTGTGTTCTGATCGGTCAGTTGTTTACACTTTGTGGGAATCATCCAAAAATGGCTTAAGTATAGTTGTCTCTGCCAGTGTTGTTGTTGTTATTGAAAAATTTAAGTTAAAAAATATGAATTAACTGGAATAATAAGACTTATTAACCTGAGAAACACTGAAACTAAACTAAAATGCATTCATAACAAAAAAGGGCCAAAATAAATGTTATATTATAAAACCGACAACCCATCTGCATTTAGGTATTTTGCTGAATAACAGTAAAACTAGACTTCTGAGAAATTAATAAACAATTAAGCATTTTCCAGTTATGTTTTACCTTTGCTTATTGTGTATTAACTTCCAATGCCATAAAATACTGGAACGGTACAAATGTACAATAGTTAATAAACTAATATTTATTAATCTAGTTTATGATACCTAATGCATTAAATAATAATAATGGTAATTTTACATATTTATAACATTTTAAGTTGTAAAATTAAATGGTAATGCGTTGCAATAATGTTTCATTAATTAGCATTAATTAACAATGAAATATTTCTAAAGCATTTAGAGTTGTATCTGTTAACATTAGTTGAACAGTTGTATTTTTTATTAATTAATATTAACAAAGATTAATAAGTACTGTAACATATGTATTACTCATTGTTAGTTAATATTAGTCATGCATTAACTAATCTTAACTAATAAAACCTTATTGTAAAGTGTTATGAATAAAATTACTGTATTAAAATTAACAATCAACAACAGTAAGTTTAAGTAAAATGTAAGGTTAAGTAACAAAGATTAATGCTAAAAAAAATGTTCATTTTTGGTCCTGATACCAAATGCATTAACTATTGAATACTGTTGTAAAGTGTGATCACTTAAACTTAATTATAGATTATTTTATTATCAAAAACTATACATCTTCTTTTTAAAAGATAATTTTTTCAAAAGTCAAGTTCAGAGTGAAAGAAACAGCAATTTTTCCCCTCTTTTTCCACCCAGACGGTGTCTGACATAGAGCGAGGATGGATCCTTGTGAACAAAGAGCAGCACAGACAGCTGAAATCCCTGCAGGAAAAGGGCTCAAAGAAGGAGGTACGGCTGAGCTCCACCACACGTTATTTGATCTCCCTAGTGTCTATGAGCTGGAAAGACATTGACTGCTTCTATAAAAGCTGACGTCCATTCTCAGACCTGAATGTGTAATGTTGAAGCTTCGTTAATCTAGTCATTTGTGTCATTGGTTAGATTACCGTCTGTGTCTAACTATGTTTTCTCGCACAGTTCATCAGATTGGCTCAGACACTGAAGTACTACGGCTATATCAAGTTTGATCCCTGCATCACAGATTTTCCAGAGAAGGGCTGTCATGTTATAGTCGGTGCCGGCAACAATGAACTCAACTTTCATGTCAAACTGCCCAGCGAACAGATGAAAGAGGGCAGCTTCAAAGTCACACGCATGAGATGCTGGCGGGTCACTTCATCTGTAAGTTTGATCTTTTGGTCACCAGTGATGTATTAAAGGGGACAGATAATGCACCCTTTACTTAATATAAGTCTCTGGTGTCTCCAGAATGTGTCTGTGAAGTTTCAGCTCAAAATACCCCACAGATCATTTATTATAGCTTGTCAAATTTGCCCTATTTGGGTGTGAGCAAAAACATTCCGTTTTTGTGTGTGTCCCTTTAAATGCAAATGAGCTGCTGCTCATGGCCCCCTTTCCAGAAGAGGGCGGAGCTTTAACAGCTCAACAACAGCAAAGCTGGAGAATCTCACGCAGCCAAAATGAGGATTGTCAGTAACGGCGTTCAGACGTACCACATCCGCCATAGTTATTATCATGTGACCTACCAGCGTCAGTTGCGTCGCTTCACTGCCATTCACAAATCTTCGCCCGTGGCTTCATGGGATAGTAAAGTGTCCATCGTATGGATACTTCAGAATCTCAACGGAAGTAGTAGATCATCTGGTATTTTTTGCCTACTCTTTTAATAAAATTGTGAATGCTACGTTTTTGCGTCTACTATATAGTAGGGAAGTATGCGATTTCGGATGCAGCCATTGTTTGTTTATGCTCTTGTTTATGGAAGTCAGTCACTAGTTCCGCCTTGTTGTTGACATCACGCACATTGTTAAAGACGGCAAACGGGTCGGAAAGCAGCATGTAGTCTGACATGTTTCTTGACTACGACATGACAAAAATTTAAAAGCCAAAATCACAAATAATCGGACACAGTGACTCGTAACAGACAAAAATATTGTATATTCTGAACCCAGCATTTATACAAGCGTAAGATCAAAAACAACTGGTGCTGTTTAGTATGTTGTCAACAGTAGACATTTAAAGTGTCTTGTAGTGTCTGGTTGGCTAAATTTGCACAAAAGCTTGTCATTTAGCAGTTCCACAGTTCCAGAGTCCATTCCTAAAGTATGTGGATAGTTAAGAGAGGTTCATGACCCTGTGAAGTCAAATAAGGTCATGTTTTTGAACAAAAATAATCGCTTTTAGACATAATTAGACTGTTTTTCTTTACTTTAAAGTAAAACGGCAAGCATTATTTAATTTTATTTTAGCCTGGTTCATTGAAGTCTTTTATAAAAAATACTTTTTCATTATTCAAATTTTGTTCAAAATGCTCTAATTTAACATATTTTTCCAGATGATCTCTACTACTTTTCTACTTTTTAGAGTAAGGATATAGGAAAACTTCCTTTTACATCTCCAGACAATTCTTCTCCAAATTCTTTCTATGACTGTGCCTTCAGGCATGTCTGGTTGGTCTATTTCTGAAAATGGGAAGTTGAAATGAGAATGACCAAAAAGCCACTTGCAGCAGCAAAAGAGACTGTGCTCTTTGTCTCTTTGCTCACTTACTCTATAAATGTCAGACACTCGTCCATCTATACATTCATATTTATTTCATAAGACCCCTGCCCTGTATTTCCAAAAAATTCATGCCTTCATGGTTTTCTGCAGCCATATTACTGTACAAGAATTTGGAAGCAAAGTAAAGATGATCGAAATCTCAATTATAAAATGGTGAATGCATGTTCTTCGGTTTCATTAGCGAGTTGAAGTTGTCAGACTCCACTCTGCAGTGGTCTTTGCCCTAGAATAGCTTAGTTGTGTTACTAATGAGCTCAAAATGGCCGTCCTCTGAGACCAAGACATGCAAAACCATGTCTTTCTAATGGGACTGTGAGAGTTTCCTCTGTCTGTGTAAAGAAGTTGACTGTTTTGTGTCATCTGAGACAATTCTAATGAGACACTTCTGTGTTTTGTGCTCGTGATTCAATGTAATTATGAGGATGATGACATTTAGAGCAGAGCTAATGATGACTAATTGAGCTTTGAAGGTAATTGCCATGTAGAGGAGTTTATGAAATGGCTTCTGTAATTGCCTCGACGCAAATAACAATGATTATGATGATCGCATTTGTGATGACCCGGCTTGACTCTACAGCAGGTGCCAGTGGCGAACGGTACCGCGAACCCAAGCAGTTCCAGTAAATGTGACGTGAAACTAGAGCTGGCCTTCGAGTACTTGATGAGCAAAGACCGTCTGCAGTGGGTCACCATCACCAGTCAACAGGTCGGTACCGAATCCATCGCAGAATGTTGATAAATGAAAAGTAAAAAGCTAAAAAAACATTATTTTACATGCTACAAAGGACCACTGGACTAAGGGACTTTTTGTTTTTTCCCCCAGGCCATCATGATGAGTATCTGTCTGCAGTCTATGGTGGATGAGCTAATGGTAAAGAAGTCTGGCGGAAGCATTAAAAAGGTCAGTAGGTCTATGTTTGCCGCTTTGTAAATATCAGTGGAAATATTTTTCAGTTGGTTGATGTGCATTTAAGAGTTTGAGCCATAATGAATTTGTTTTTTGTTTTATGGGATAATGTCATATTGTGGCATATGCCAAACTGAATTTTCAATTAAATGAATCAGGCTGTCAAGAGTGAAAAAAAGGCCTTGAAAATTGGTTCAGTGCAAAAAAAAAAGTTATTGTTATTGCTTAAGTTATTGCACTTCAATGAAAGACTATGGAACTTTGTTTTCTGTAATAATATGCATCGATGAATCCTGCAAAATAAGACCTGGAATGTTTTATGAAAATAAATGTGGTCATGTGTATTTGAGGAGCATTTTCTCTCTTTTTCTCCAAGTTTGTGGTTGGGATGTGTTTCCAGGGTTAGGGAGTTACGAAATACAAGTTACTTAAGTATTTAAAATACAAAATTTGAGTACCACCCATTTAAAATGTAACTAATGAAATACAGTTAATCAACGTGACGGGCAATTAATGTAAACAGCAAATGATGATTCTCCGACTCTGACCGTCTGAAAAAGCTTCTTTGCTTGCAATTTTGACTTCTCAATATTGCGAGTTTTTAACTCATAATTCTGAACTTTCTCAATAATGCGAGTTTTTATCTCATAATTTATAACTTTATAACTTTATAATATCATGCAATTCTGAGAAAAAAGTCAGAATTGTGAGATTAAAAACTCGCAATTACCTTTTTTGTGTGTGTTACATACTTAATCTAAATAATTTATAATACTCTGGAATACTAAGTTACAAAACGTGGGTAATCTTAACGAAATGCGTTACAAATGACTTTTTAAAGCATGTATTTTGTTGTCTGTAGTTAAAAAGTAACCTACCCAGCCCTGTGTTTCCAGCAGATGCAGAAGAAGCGACTGAACGGCTCGTTCCAGCGCTCTGACAGTCAGCAAGCTGTGAAGTCTCCTCCGTTACTGGTGGGCATGGAGGTTTTTGCTAATGCAAATTCTACTTTTGATATGAGAGATGTAGCATTGTTAATATGCGATTTGCATTAATGTTTTTCAGGATTCCCCTGATCCCAGTCGTGAACAAGTAGTCAAACTCTCTGTGAGTTGTTTTTTATTTCCTTATCAGCTTTCAATGTAAATATTTTATTTTACTGTTTTGTAGATGTGTGTGTGTGTGTGTGTGTGTGTGTATATATATATATACTATTAAAAAATGGGCAGGAATAAAGATCTGAGGGCCAAAATGTTATAGCACGGCAACTGGATCAAAGTATCTCTAAAATGGTGTGGGTTGTTCCCGGTCAGCAGTGGTGAGAATTTACCAACAGTGTTCGAGAAGGGACATAAACAAACCAGCGACAGGACTCCCAAGGCTCACCGATGCATGAAGGCAATAAAGGTCTGGTCTAAGCCTTCAGAAGGTCTACACAAGTCACACACAATTTTACTGATGGTTATAGGAGTATGGGGCTGCGTAGCTGCAAACCAATCAGAGATGACCCCTGTCCACCGTCGAAAGCCCTTGGAGTAGTGAAAAAAGTTCACCTGGCCTGATGACCCCCGTTTTCTTTTACATCACGTGGACCGCCGTGTAGGTGTGTGCCATTTTTTCTGGGGAAGTGATGGTACCAGGATCACTGTGGAACGACGGCAAGCTGGTTGAGGGAGTATGATGCTGGGAAACTCATGTGTTTGACACATGCCACCTACCTAAACATTGTTGCAGACCAGCGCCCTGGTGGAAGTGGCCTCTTTCAGCAGGATAATGCACCCTGCCACATTGCTCACATTAGGGGCTTTCACATTGGAGAAACATTTTCATAGTTCCTAGAACTAATGGCAAAACTACAAGCCATGTTCGCACCGGAGGAAATAGGAAAGATCTAGGAGCTCTTTTTGCTGGAAATAGATTAGCTCCTACTTCAGAGCAGCTCTATAATAACTATCAGTGACATTTAAGTGTACATTGATTGGCAGGAAAATCAGTGAAAGCAGTGTTAACATATATTTCCTCCGAGAACAAGGAAACCAACGATAACGGCATTTATCTGTTGTCTTTTCTCCGCCTCGATGATGTGTGACGAGATTTCGTCTCTTAGCCCTACTTTTTGCTCTTTCAATCTCGTAACATATGGGTCTACATTCCACCTCCCTTATCACGAAACCCACAACAATCACATCTCCGATCCCAGCGTCCTGCATCCTCCAGTTGTTGATGTTTGTAAATGCAGTGCTTATATGATGCCGCTGTCGGCCGCTTGAAACTTGGTTTAAGGCCAAAGTATACTTCGGCCGCTCTGGTCCGCATGATGTCATTTCCGTCATCAGGAGTGTCACCTCCACAAAAAAAACACTGGGTTAAAAATATAGGAGAGAACACGTGTTTGGTTAATTTTACCCAGAAAATTGGGTTGATTCATTTTTACTGTAATACTAGCTTATTTTGTTATTTTTATTTTACTTTATACGTGAATTAATATTAACTTAAAACGTTTTTTTTAAATGCTCCACACAACCACTGGTTTGCATGATAATTCCTTTATTTTCGATCATATTTTATAGTATAGTATATTTTATATTGTTTTTAATACATATTGCCTACATTTAAGCTAATTTAACAAATATTAGAAGTAAAAATTAAGCGTTTAGAAGTAATTGAACCAGTCTCTGTTGTGTCTTTCTACCGTAACGGCGCTGGATCTCGTGCCGGAGATGACTCGCGTTTGACAGGGAGCTGATAAATTCAGACTGCTGCATGCGTTTCACTTGTAACCGAAAAATGCTGAGCCTGACTGCATAACCTGTCCATAAATAATTGGTGCACAATTCTGAGATTAAATACTATTTATATGCATCTTTTTGAATGATGTATATTTTAGATCCAGGATCTGGGTGAAACAAAAACTACCCAAACACTGGAAAATAACCCAAAATAATGACAAGATTTTTTTTTTTTAGAGATGCTAATATATACACTTTTGCTACCAATATGTTACTTTGAGGTACTAACATGCACTCTTTAGGTACAAAGGTGAACCTTTTGAAAGTGAACCGCCCCAGTGGCAGCTTTTGTACCTTTTTTTTTTCTGAGTGTAGTTTAACAAAAACATCTTTTTTCTTTTTACACTTATCTCCTGTTCTCTTTATTTTTTATTTCCACAGTCCAAGCTGTCTTCTGTCTCCCTGAGAGGACTTAGTTCTTCCAACTCAGCCAGTGACATCAGTGGGAATGATTTCCATGGAAACTACGCTTTTGAAGGAATAGGGGACGATGACCTGTGATGGAGTCATCCTCATAGACTGGACTGAAGGAGTTGGATTCATTTAGCGGTTTCTCTGCGTCGAGTGTAGTTTAATAGATGCCCGGTTCTGCAATATTGTAACCCGTTTCTCAAAGAATTATGCCCTATGAAGTCTCTCGTCAGTTTTACGAGAGGCCTCAGATTCAGTGCTTGCTCGGTTAAAGTAACAAAAATCGGATAATTTCAGATTTGAGGCGTAATTGGAGATTTCAAAGGTTTTAAATGAATACAGGGTTACATAGGCACCTCAGGGCAAGTTACTGCATGTTAATTTAGGCTGTGATGAAAGTGCGGACGGGCTTCATTGAATCGTACTTCCTTACTAGAGACACAAAACTGTGCTTTTCCTCTCATATGTCTTCACTTTGTAGGCACACATTCCTGTCAACATAAAATCAATCGAGAATATTATTTAATAGAGACGCGTGTCGTGCAGTGTGCCAATGTCGCTCGGCCTCTCGTGTGGGAGCGACGATATGAACCATTAGTTTGGTAGATCTCTGCAGATTCCTGTGTTTTTCAGGAGGGGTAATCTCGCAGCTAACTCCACCTGATGCCGACTGCATATCCTCCGTGAAAATCACCCTCTTTATCGTGGCCTGTTTGTTCTCTGCCTTGCGCTGATTTGACCGCCTTACAGTTCAACTTCTCTAAATGTAGCGCCGGACACAAGTTCTCTCATTCTGGCCTCGCTGTGTCCTGAACCTCGCTTTGTTTTCGGTGTGTTCGGCAGGCCCGCTTGCACTAGCTGAACCCGTGATTTTTTGCACAGTATTAAGAAAGGTTGATGGCTTGGGTATTTATTCAGATATTAACTGTGGGAAAACATCCTGGAACATTCGCAAGAGGTTTGTAGGTCTGATTTTGGTTTTGTTTTGGGTTTTTTTTTTTTTCCATGTTCTGTTATTCAAACCAATATAATAAAAAGGTTTCTCATAAATGCCAAAATGATAGTTCACTAAAGCATTTTGCACAAGAAAGTAAAACCATGGTAATGTCACTTTTATAAATGTACTTGCAAATAAAAAAAAAGTATTCTGAATATTTACTAATATCTGTATTATCTTTAGTATATTACAAACAAGTACAGTTGATCAAATATAATCCAGGCTGTATAAAAAAAATTAAAAACTTTACATTTATCAGTGTTTACAAAATTGTTGAAAATGAAGTGTTTACAAATTTCGCATTTAAATTTCAGTGATTGTCTTTGTACACTTTATTTGGAAGAATATCATTCCAAACTTTCATTTCTCCTTTTATATATATATATATAAAAGGAACATACGTGTGTGTGTGTGTGTGTGTGTGTGTTACTGAGCAAAAGTTTGGACACATTACTATTTTTAATGTTGAAGAAAAGTCTCATTTATATGATCAAAAATAAAGAAAAAAAACAGTAATATTGTGAAATATTATTACAATTTAAAATAATGGTTTTCTATTTTAATATACTTTAAAATATGAGTTATTCTTGTGATGTCAAAGCTGAATTTTCAGCATCTTTACTCCAGACTTCAGCATCACATGATCCTTCAGAAATCATAACGATATGCTGAATTATTATCAATGTTGGAAACCGTTTTGCTGCTTAATATTTTTTGGAACCTGTGATACTTTTTCAGAATTCATGATGAATAAAAGTTTAAAATTGAAATCTTCTGTAACATTGATAATAAATCGTCATATTAGAATGATTTCCGAAGGATCATGTGACACTGAAGATTGGTGTAGTGATGTATAGTATAGTATACCATTATTATAAATTGTAATAATATTTCACAATATCACTTTTTTCTGTATTTTTGCAGACTTGATGAGGATAAGAAATGCGTTTCAAAAATAGTAATGTGTCCAAATTTCTGGCCGGTACATTGTGGCAATCATCTCAGAGGATTGTGATGACATGGTGCTTGGGAAATGGCTGTATTTCACATTTATGCTGGGGTTTTGACTGCATTGATGGTCGTACTGAACGAAATGCTCATATCCTTCATCCCAGATGATTTCCCCCCCATGTGCTGGACGTTTAATGCGAAGGTTGTTTTCATGTTCTCATACTTTGTGCTGTATGGCTGATTATATTTTAACTGATTACTGTAATTTGTGATTACCATGTTCAGTATGTTCACCAGCATCATCATCATCAAGGATGAAAAGGGTAAACCAACTGTACTCTTAAATCTTACACATCTCTCATAAAGCTTATGAGCATGATTTATTTTTTGAATCGTCACTTCATTTTAAATCCAAGAATGGAAGTTAGAGCCTTCTGGGTTTCAATAAATTTAGGTGCCAAACAATGCTACTCTGTGTATGTGAAATGATTTCTCCTTTTTGGTTTGATAACAGTAGTGTGATGGGTGTTTCAGCATGTGAGATCATCATATATGTGGCTTGGCTATAGTAGATACATGGACTTCTATGATTAGCTTGTAAAGTCAAACAATTTGTATATAAAAAGACCGTGTATTATGAAAGGGAGAAAGTACAACGCACAATATGGCGGAATAAGTCCCGCCTTCGAAATAAGAGCCAATCGCGAACAAGTAAAGTCATTGCATCACTGCAGTAGCCGTTCGAAGCTCTGGTTCCTATAGAAACAGTCCGAGGTACGCGCGCTTTCAGCTTGATCCAGCCTTAAAAAAATGCCGTTTTTTGTCATGATTCGATCAAATTTATGAGACACATGTAAGATCTCATTGGTGATTTCAAATATGAAATTTAATAAGTAAGCTTGACAACAGCTTTGGAGAATTTGATGCTTCCCCCATTCAAAAAGATGCACTTGCATGTCGGAGAGTCGTTTCAAAGATGGCCGCCGAGTGAAATGACTTGTCTTAATAAAGGGACTGTGGTAAAAAAAAATAAAGTCCCACACAGGAAATATACAGCAATAAAACATTAGCATGGAATGGTGCTTTTTTTTAACCTCCTGTAATTTGAATCATCATTCAAAGATTAGATTGTCAAATTTAATCTTTTTTAATGTAAGCTTTGGGCTCAAAACAGCACTTGAATCATTCTCACATGAATCAAACAGCATGAAGATCATTGCAAGAGTTGTTAGAGCCCCGGGCAGCACCACAGCTCTGTCCTCATTAGCATGTTTACTGGTGCTGTTCGCAGCAGAGCGCAGGGAGGATTACAGCTGTCTTTATGAAAGTGAGGATCACATCCTGCTGGCAACTAAGAACTTCAGTTCTGTGTCTGAAAGATGACAAAGTGAACTGACCCTTCTCCGGCAGTTTGATTGACAGGCGATCTAACCAAACATAACCCCGAATCCGCCATTTTGTCCGACAAAGCAGTCAGGGGAGTTAGATTAACGTTGATGAACTTGAAAAATGTGTACTCATGTCTTTCCGCGGTTGAAACAACATTCCTTCTGATGTTCATTCATGTTTATTTGATGCTATAAATGAACTAAGAGATGATCGGTTCACGAGCCGCTTGAAGGAGCTACAGCGATCTGTCACGACACATTAAAGAGAAACTATACAGTGTTTAAAAAATTACAATATTTTAAAAATGTAACTGTTTTGAAATGAAACTGGCGGCGGGTCTTTGCAAAGGGTCAATTGAGACAAGAAGTTAATCAAGTTTCAACACAAACGGTTTTATTTGAGAATATTTAAGGCATTAATGAAACCACTGCATAATAACAAGAAAACACTCAAGCACCACACACCTACAAGATTTAAATGTTCAGTCATTTCTTGGCAACCTTAAGGTTTAACTGCATAATTGGGTTTACTTTACTGTCGTTCTTCAGTATAGCTAAGGGTGGCAAATACATGCCAAACATTCCTCAAGAGATAAAAAATAAATCACATACAAAAATAAAAGCTCTATGTTCAGCATGACACAAAAATCCACTATGCAACATTTTGCTTCAAGTAAACTCAGACAAATGGCATTTTTCACAATCAATAAAATACACACAACAATAAAAGGCAACACAATCCCCCAGAATTATTGAGAGCAAAAACAATATGATCAAAGATCATCTTTGAAGGCATTTTCACCAGTATGGTTGAGAAAATGGAAAAATGATCATTTACATAAAACCTCAAAACAGTCAACCAGGGTAAACGCAAGTGCATGCAACGTTGCGCCAGGCTTAAAGAAGAACTTCTTATGGCAGTGGTGCAGTAGTGTCTGTTTGGCACTGATAAATGAACCACAATCAGGCTCAGAATGCTCTTGGAGAGCTTTGGGTAACACAAACATTTTGCCTCGTTCAAAGGCATTAATCAGGAATGTCCAATCCTGCTCCTGGAGGACCGCCTTCCTGCAGAGTTTAGCATCAGCCGGCTCCCACAAACCTCTCAGGAAGTTTTGAATAAACCTAAAGACCTTGATTAACTGCTTCAGCATGTTTATTTAAAGTCTCCTGGCTTTCCAGGAGCAGGATTTGACAACACTTACATTAGGACATTCAGGTAACTTTAAAGGGATGGTTCACCCAAAAATGAAAGTTATCCCATGATTTATTCACTCTCAAGCCATTCTAGGTGTATAAGACTATCTTCTTCTAGATTAACACAATCGGAGTTATATTATAAAATATCCTGGCTCTTCCAAGCTTTATAATCGTAGTGAATGGCGCTCCTGATTTTGAAGTCCAAAAAAGTGCATCCATCCATTCATCATAAATGTAATCCATATGACTCCAGAGGGTTAATAAAGGCCTTCTGAAGCGAAGCGATGGGTTTTTTTAATAAAAAACATCCATATTTAAAACTTTATAAACTAAAATAACTAGCTTACGGCAGATGGCCTTAGCAAGTTGACTTGCACCACAAGAGTAACCTCCTGAAGCATTGTATGATGTAGGAGTAGCGTAATCTTAGACGTCTCTCACCATTCAAACAAAGAGCTGAGCAACAAACTCAAGCTCCTCTTATATCGAAATCTGATACTTCTTTTTAAAAAATCTCATTTTAGAGAAAACAATTCTCATTTTCTAATCCGTGACAGATATTTTGTTTTGCTCTATCCTCTGCGCCTCCATGTTCATGTGTTAAAAAAATGCATTGATTCACTTCAGAAGGCCTTTATTAACCCCGTGGAGTCATATGGATTACTTTTATGATGGATGGAAGCATTTTTTTGGACTTCAAAATCAAGAACGCCATTCATTACCATTATAAAGCTTGGAAGAGTAAAGATATTTTTAAATATAACTCCAATTGTGTTCTTCTAAAAGAAGATAGTCATATAAACCTTGGCTTTTGGGTGAGTGAATCATGGGATCATTTTCATTTTTGGGTGAACTATCCTTTTAAATTTGTGCATGACTTCATGTAGCAGCTTGTGAACAATTCCAAAAATGAATTCTGAGCACAAAAGAAAAGAAAGACAACCAACAAAGCTTATGCCATTACAGTAAAATCTCATATGGATGACTGTCTTGCAATAAGAGGTTACACCTCTTCCTCGTCCTCCACCTCTTCCTCATTTCCAGGCATCTGCACTTTAACCCAGCCATCTGTAGTCAGGCTGTGCTTCTTCTGATGTCTCTTGTAGTTGTCCCAGTGGCCAGTAGTGTAGCCACACTCTTGGCACTTATGGGGCTTCTCGCCCGTGTGCCGCAACATGTGCCGCTTCAGGTTCATACTCTGATTGCAGCTGTAGTTACAGATTGCACACTGAAAGGGTTTGGCGCCCGAATGCACCCGTTGGTGCCTTTTGAGATTAGCCAGGTTGCCGCAGGCATAGTCACACAGGTGGCACTTATAGGGTTTCTCCCCGGTGTGCACACGATGGTGCCGCTTGAGGTTGTCGAAGTGAGCGGAGGCGTAGTCGCACTGCGGGCACTTGTATGGCTTCTCTCCGCTGTGGGTCTTCATGTGGCGAGCCAGGTGGTTTGGGTAGTGGGTGAGGAAGGGGCAGGCAGCACAGGTGTAGACCTTGTCCCCTCGCTCAGCGGGGCAACCGGGTGTGTCCTTAGTCAGCATCTCCAGGGTGCATTTGGAGCAGATCTGGGCCGATGACCCGTCCTCGTCATCCAGGGCCATGCCGCATAGACGACAAGTGAAGGGGAAGAACATGGGGGGTTCAGAAGGAGCCTGTCCTGACTGCAACACCCCCGTCGATGACTGCTGTGCAAGCCTGAGGCCATCAAAGGTCTGCAAGTAGTTCCCATCTCTTCCCGCGTGGGGACGCGAGACAGATTGCACAGCACCTGCAACTGAAGGATGCAGAGTTACAGATCTTTGTAAAACTCTGTTCAATGTTATTTTAAGGTGACAGAACCTTACTTACCTTCATCAGTGGGGGCAGGAGCCACTTCCTTTTCCTTCTGACCCACAGTAGTGTGATTTAAACAGTTGCCACTGACCGGCTGGGTGGCACTCTGACCCGGGCTTACGGCTGCATGCATACGCTGGTGCCTCTTCAGGTTCCCCAAGGAACTGCATGCAAATGTGCAGTGGTTGCATTTATAGGGCTTTTCTCCGGTGTGTATGCGCAAGTGCCTTTGCAGGTTAACTAGCTGCGCCGAAGCATAGGAGCACAGCGGACACCCGTATGGCTTTTCGCCATTGTGTGTCTTCATGTGCCTCTTAACGTGGTTAGTGTAGCGCGAAGTGAAACCACAGAGTGTGCACGAGTGGAGTTTCAGGGAACCATCCTCGCCACCAGCGCCCTCATTCCCTCCTCCTCTAGACTCCGCTTGTAAGCCTAAGCCCGAGCAGAGCTTCCTGTCCACAATGCCGTCCACATTCCCTTTGCAGCAGCGCATGCAGTAGGGCCCCACCAAGTCCATGCCGGGTCCCAGGGGGTCTTCCAGGAGCTGACCACAGCCCCTGCAAGAGAGGTAAGAGGGAAAGGCAGACTCAGAAACCCTCTCTTCACGCTCGCTTTCGGTTGCGCGCAGGTCGTCAGCGTCACTCTCCATACTGAGGCGGCTGAAGGGGGAGCTCTCCTCGTCTCCCAGGGGGAAGCCAGGCAGACTGATGTCAGCTGTACAGGACCACAGCAGGACACTGCATTACATTACGCAGCTGTATAGATATGTTTTCTGCAATCTGAGAAAGTGTGCAAGCATCCAAATACAACAGAAATTTCTAAAGAAAAAGACAACTTCAGTATGTAGTCTGTAAAGTTGACAGCCAGTAACACTAGTATCTTTGCATTACGAGTTACTAATGCACACAAAATGGTTTAGGGTTTATACTTACCCACTAAGCCAGTGGACAAATGTTAAGTAAATTCTGACAGAAACAAATAAAAGGTGGTACTCCAACAAAACACAAGGCTACGGTGTTTCTGCTCTCCTTCTGCAAGCGTCGTCCTCATGCACATGCAATGTGTAGAAATGTGTGAGTCTGAAGTCTGAACGGGCCTTTATATCGCCTGTTTCAGAAACCCCAGGTGGATGATTACCCAGCCTAATGATAATGATGATGACTATAATGGTCCTGCTGATGATGATGAGGGGGAGATGATGATGATGATGATGATGATGATGATGATGATCATGACAACTATGATAAAGACCCTGAGAGGAGATGATGATGATGACGACTAAATGCCTTATTATAATGTGTCCTTGATGCTGATGACTATCTTGATGACCCTTATATAATAGTGGTGGCACACTGTATTTTTTCCTGATTTGCCATTTTGAAATGGTATGTTCTGTCAGAATGCCAAAACCAGGGAAAATTTCCAGGGTGGTAGGCTCTCTTCCCCCATCTGTATATGAAAGATCACACTGCTTGCTGACAGACAAAATGCAGTACCTTTGCGTAATAACGCTAACATTACACGTCAGTCTTTGCCGTTAATTTCCTTACCCATATTGGCCTTCCATGAATGCCAATAATTAAAGCATATTAAAGCATGTTTTAAATCCTCAAGATTTGTCATATACAGTGTATATAGAAAATCATCATTTGAAATAGTTTATTTGTCATAGGTCCTGAAATCAAAACCCAATCCAAAAAAACCTTTTCCAGCTTTATTTACATAATTTGTCAATGTAATTAAAGAAAAAGCAACAGTTCCGAAAATAAAGACAAAACTAGAATATCAGGATTGGAAAAGTCATCAGTCCCCTGATTTAATACTTTGTAGACTCAACTGTTGCTTTAATTACAGCTATTAATCTTTTTGGATTTGTCTGTACTAGCTTTGCAAACCTACATTGTGCTTGGCAGCATCCATTTCCCTTCAATCCCGACCAATTGCCTAGTCCTTGCTGATTGAAGGGAAAATGGATGCTGCAAACTACATCCAAATTCTTGAGGAAAACCTGTATCCCTCTGCAAGACAGCTGAAGATGAGCAGGTCATTCACCTTCCAACACGACAATGATCCTAAACATACTGGCAAAAGAACAACACAATGGCTTAAGGATAGGATGGTGAATGTCCTAAATCTGTGGATGGACATGAAGAGAACAGTCCATTACTGCTCACCACAGAATGTGACTGAACTTGAGCAATTCTGCAAAGAAGAATGAGCAAATATTCCACAATCTAGGTGTGCAAAGTTAGTACAGACATATCCAAAAAGATTAATGGCTGTAATTAAACACTTAAAAAATTCAGAGTGATATTACAGTATATTCTAGGTTAATAATTGCATTATTTTCACAGTAGGACTTCTCTTGTATTTAACTGCAAAATAATCTATAGTACTTTACTGCCAATTTCAGTCAAGGTTTTACAATTGTACTTTTAAAAAAAAAAAAGTTGGGTTTATGGTGAGTTTACAGTATTGGAAAACAAAAATTACGGTAAACAAACAACATCACATTGTATTTTCATTATGTACTTTAAAATGTTCCCAGCATGCAATGCAGCATGAATAGATTAGTTTTTTATCTGTGCTTATTTTCGGTTCACTTTTAGCAGTTTGTGTTGTTGGTTTATTATGTAATCTTCACTATTTTTGTGTTTTGTAGTATTGATGTATTGATGTCTGTGTATCATTAGGTGGTGATTATAAGAAATCAAGTCACATGTTTCAAAGATTAATCTCAGCAGTTGCTTCGCTATTGTGAAAGATCAATCTACAAACAGATATGAATTTGAAATAAGATATTGGTAAGTCCTCAAGCTGAAATAACGCTAAAACAATATCATCATATTCATGGTAAGAATAGTTTGACCAACTTATTTTATGTTCTATCTTGTCATTCTTTTAACAAATGTTTTCATGTCTCACTTCTGATTTGGTTATTCATTATTCATTCAAGGTCCAAGATCCAAAGCAAATAGATCACTGATCACCATTATAGTGACTTCAAACCAATTACAGTCCTAAACAATATCATTTCTTACAGTGGCATGGTTAACAACAACTTTATTATGTGAATTATTAATTTTCAGAACTTGCCTTTTTCTTTCATTACTTTGATCTTTTAAGGCAATATTTGTCAATAATCCTGGAAAAGTAGTTTTTTTATGGAATGGGTATTGTGACAAATAAATTAACTATTCAAAGGGGTATGATGATTTTCTATAGGTACTGACTGTAATAGTCATAGTCAAGTAATTAATTACTTTCACAAATAAAAAAAATGGTTTGAAATTTCTGTTCAATTCTAACTGTTAAAACATACAATTTTACAATTCCTCAATATTTCCAGATTTTCAGTAACAGTGGGAACCCTGTAAAATGAGCTAGTTTCCATAATCTGAATGAAATTTTATCTTTGTAATAAATAAATAAATATACATACATAATACACACACACACACATATATATATATATATATATATATATATATATGTATATATATATATATAAAAATAAAGATACACACACATTTTATATATATATATATATATATATATATATATACACATGCATACATATTATGATTTTCTTAGCACATTTGTCATTCAAACAGTGGCACAGATTAGGATTTGGACGACAGGAACACGTCCCAACCAAAGTCAGGCTCGGAAACTCAAGTAGCTCACCTGAGAACTTTTCAAGGCCTATGATCTTGCTGTCATTGTCAGGATCTGAGAACTCGAGTTCTTGTCCCAGGAGAAAGTCGCTCTCAAAGGTAAGGCTTGCTGGACGTACAGTGCCTAAACCATCTTCAGAATCCACTGAAAGCAAAGGGTCATGGTTAAATACAGCAGCAATGACATCCACTGGACAAAGATCACGCAACTTGACCTATGTATATTTGTATGTGAGCCATTTCTATCCTTACCTTTGTGATGATGCCTGTTGATATTAATGTGTGTATATGCTGTATTACTATTGTATTTACTTTTTTATGGTTTATTTATTTTTTATTTATATATTTTATTCTTTATTTTATTTCATGTTATCAGCCAACTTTATTATTTTTTTCAAAGGATGTAAAACTAAGTACTAATGCTGTAAACCTAATAAGAGCAATACTGAATCTTATAATGGAATACAGAATACTGAATTTATTATACAAACAAAGATTTACAGTAAACTTGTGGGATCATATTCATTTGTAACAAATAATCAACTATCATCACTTTCAGCCCTCAAGAATTTTTGAAAAATAATAGTATTTTTTTAGTATTTTTTTTAACTAGTTTATTACATTTCTCATTTCAACCGAGTCACATTTTAATAGCATTCTGGGCATAAAATGTCATTTTAAACATTTTCTGAAGAAAACAAGTGGCTCCTATTAAATTATATTTTAATTCTTTTTGCACACAATAACATAATGTGTGACATTTTTTTCCCCCTTAAATATCACTGGTATCATATTTCATATACACTATTTTCATAGTTCATCTTTACTAGTAGCAAAATTCCAGGTTATGGTGAAAATGAGACCACACCAGCGAGATGATCTTAACTTTTAAAACTGTAATAACATTTTAATAATGAATTTTCATATTTTAAGATTTCCGGGTGTAAAAAACAGCTACTATACATGAAAAGTAAAAGTAAAGATAAATAAAGAAGGCAATGTAAAATGTTTCCAAGACAGTTTTAATGTGACAAAAAGGGAAAAATAAGCAGCCTATTATGCAGTAGTGACAGGCTCTGGTTTTACTGCAGATTTACTGCCATCTACTGGGCGAGAATGAAAATAATGACCACTTTTTGAGAAGAAAAGAACAAACAATGAACAACCAAATACTTTAGCAGCAGGTTATGTTTAAAGCAAGTAAAATCATTTACTATCTACAACTAAAAATTTAAAATGACTTCCTATTAAGTGAATTACACAGCTAAATTCAGCTCAAACACACAAACACAGAAATAACTCCTAGTTTTGTTAGCCACATAATACATTTCATGACACCAGAAATACAGCACATATAATCATCAGAAGAATCTTGTCTGACACCTGGAAGCACAATTCAAAATCAAGAGGATCAAAACAGACAGCAGTGCAATTATTATGTTCCTGTGAGACCTGTCAATAAAAATAATTACTATTTAATTCAATATTACTTATAATACTATAACCACACTGTCCCTGCTATTACTTATTTTGGACAGATGTGACCACGTGACCAGTTTTTATCATCTTTCTGTGAATTAGTAAACAAGCAAATCTTATGTACTAGATGTAAAAGCAGCTTACACTTGACAGGTTGTGGATTCTGCTGTTTTCTTCTTGGCATCTTCCAGTCAGCCTTTTTTATTTACAACCTCCTCTGGATTCCCTCGCAAATAATCAACTCATTCTCCAAAGTAGCCTTTGAAAGCAATGAAACAACAGACGTTACTGTGCTGACATGAACGTCAACGACAGATACATGGCGCATTTAGGGGCTAACATGCTAATCTTACAGTGACATTTAACATAAACAAGACTGGCGTTATTTATAGCACATACAGGATATTTTAAACTCGTAGAGCGACCGAATGCAGCCTGTATTCGTGTTGTACACGTACTGCATTGCACGACTGTTTCCGCCCAGTTTATTCGGTCGATATGTAACACACAAATCTAAACACTCAACTCCAGGTATAGTGTCAAGCTCAGCAGATGTCATAAATATACCTGCTCTTTCTGCCTGACACGTCAAATAACAGTTCCGTCGAGGCGAAACAGCGGCGTCTGACGGTGAACTACTGCTCTCAGTCCGCCATTCCATAACACACCGAACACAAAGAAAGGCAATTAATGCTCTTTTTTCATAACTTAATTGATTTCCAAATTGCCATTGTATACATTTTTCTTCCGCTACGTTGCGTATATCCGTTTTCCCAGTTACGCGTTTCCGGGTACGTCATTGCTGCCTTTCTATTTTTACATTTCTCTTTTTATGGAATGTTTTTAATCTAGCTAAAATAAAGGAAAGCCTAGTGTTAGATTGAGGGATTATTTATACATTTTTAGCGCATTTTTATGGGCGCAATAATAACTAATATTTATTCGTATTGCTTATTATATTATAACAACATTATATTAATTATATTATAATTATAATTAATATTATAATATGTATTAATATTATAATTAATATTATATTATATTATATTATTTATTTATTTCCGGGTACGTCATTGCTGCCTTTCTATTTATTTAAATTTCTCTTTTTATGGAATGTTTTTAATCTAGCTAAAATAAAGGAAAGCCTAGTGTTAGATTGAGAGATTATTTATACATTTTTAGCGCATTTTTATGGGCGCAATAATAACTAATATTTTTTCTTATTGCTTATTATATTATAACAATATTATATTAATTATATTATAATTAATATTATAATATGTATTAATATTATAATTAATATTATATTTTATTATATTATTTATTTCCGGGTACGTTTTTGCCTTTCTATTTTTAAATTTCTCTTTTTATGGAATGTTTTTAATATGGAAAAATTAAAATATTTAATTTTTTAATTAATTTTTAATAATTCATTTTTAGCGCATTTGATTCATTTTTATAGGCGTATAGGCTAACTAAGAATTTTTCTTATTTCTTATTAGGTTATAACAACAGCAACATCAACATTATATTATATTAATACAACTATGCTATTAATGCAACAACGATCAATATTATAATTATTCCTGTCTTTACTATTCGTACCGTAGCAAAAATCTTCATATCAAACAGTTGTACACAGACGTATTGTTAATTAATTATACGTACATCTTACATAAATATTTTAGTATCATCGCCTTATGTAAAATGCTAATGTTAAAATACAATTAATATTTCATTTTTGCTTAATTGCTGAATATACCCAGTTATATATAGCCTATAATAAGCTAAGTGAATTTAAAATGACAGCCACACTCTTTATTTACACGTTTGCTAAATTACTAAACAGATTAATCATTTTATAGCGTTTTTATGAAGCCTTTTATTGTTGTTTTCAGGGTTGTACTGAACCCTGGTACTGTCGGCGTAAAATGTGGTTCGTTATGGACTGAAGTAGGGACTCTACGTCACGCCATCGATTCCTCTCACTGCAGCAGCAGCAGCAGCTCTCGCGCAGCCGTTACATCCTCTCGAGCAGCAGGCGCCGCCGGTGTGCAGAGGAGGGAACCTCGAGGTTTAAGGGGATCTCCTCGCCAACGTCATGCGGCGAATCTCGGACCACAGGGTCCAGTAAAACGCTCAAAGAAACCAAATAGGCGACGTTTTACAGCAGTGGGAGGAGCCGCGAGAGCTCGAGCGTCCTCAGCCGCTCGGTGGGAGGAGCCAACCAACCGATGGTGCTGAGCTGATAACGCACCGAGCGGAGGTAAGAGACTGATTTCGTTAAATTATTCTGCGCTATCTTTTGCTCAGAAGATGATTTTATCTTCTGCTTTTGAGTAACGTAAGCTGCATTTACGCATAAAAGTGTATTATTTGGCGGGGGTGAACAGTAATACGTAATAACCTTGCCACTCCCTGCAGTGCTGTGATGCCCTGGTCAGACCTTCTGATTAATTAATAATACACGTTCTGCTCGCACACTACGAATTGCAGTGAAGGACATTTAAAGCAACGATAAACAGACATATTCCTGCACAACCGAGAGCTCTTCTGAAGCGCGTGTTATCCTGTACGTTAATACGTGTAATATAATGTATCATTAATGTGGGAGTTGGTGTGAATGATCACTGAATGTGGAGGTGTGTCCTCATATAACATCTCAACGACATCGACACGATGCTTTCCTGACGAGAGTTACTAGTCACTGCATTCATGGGATCCCCTCCCTCTTCAAAAGAGCCGGATATCATTGTAAACAGAGCTATCATAGCTTTTGATATTTTGGTTTTGCCAAGTTGTTGCCCAACTTTGCTTAATGTGGTTAAACACGAGAGCCGTTGAGTGCATGTCCAGGAATAGTCCAGGGAAAAGAAAACACTCTAAAGCCAATCCAAAGATCTCAGCCACAGGATTCTGCTCTATGGCCAGAGAAGCTATAAAACACATTTGAGCTTTTGTCTCATCATTGAGGTCCACTGCATTATGCATGATGAAAGTATTTCTTTTCCATGCTTGCAATGGAAATTATTTCAGATCACAATGATTTCTATGCCGTTAGACTCTTAGTGTAAATGCACACTAATTTAATGCATCATCATGCAGTGTATTAAAAATCTCCCACAGCCTCCATTATAATTGTATAACCCTTTTTATTCATGCCTCAAGCTCGATCCGGTGCGTTTAAAACCCTGCTTGTGATGAATGGCCTTGATGTTAAGGGTCTGTCGTGTTTATTGGCATCTGTGAGTGATGGAGGATGAAGACCCTCACGTTCATTACGTAATGCTGATCTTAGATCAAAATATTCATCTTTGTTTTGGGTTTTTTTACGGGTTTTTACTGGGTTTTACTGCAATTGGGTTGTTTTAACACAGCAGTTGGGTTAAATGTTTGCCCAACATGCTGGGTAGTTTTTATGTAACTCAATTATTGTTAAAAATGACTTAAAATGAACCCAAAATATGTTGAAAATTAACAAACAGACACACCTCGATGCAACAATAATAATCAAAAGGTGAACATTTATTAATAAGCAATTTAATAAATGTTCATGGTTTAATTATAATTTGTTAAACTTATTAATAAATATTCACTTATTAAACATATAAATACAAGTTATTTTCCAACTTATTTTGGGTTCATTTTAAGCTAACAATACAGTAATTTTTAGATAGTTGAGTTAAATAAAACTACATAAACATTTAACCCAATGGCTTGGTTTGTCCATTTTCAACCCAATTTAGGTTATTTTTAACCAGCATTTTTAGAGTTTGGGTTAACAAAACCATGATTTTCCTGAGATTGTTTTAGTTGTTTTACTATTAAGACCCATCACCACAAGAATAAGTTATTGATTTTCTCTTTATTGCTAATGACCATAAATTACAGTTTTTTTTAAGCAGCTTTATAGGCCATATCTCTGAATTTAATCTGCTTTTTAATCAGATTTAATGTGAGAGCACATCAGAATGTTTTTCTGTAAAGCTCTGAATGATATTGATCCTCATGAATATGTTTTAACTTATTTTTTTAATTATTATTATTGAATCATTTATTTTGTATTCTTATTAGATAGCAAAAGAACTATGAACAACATGTCAAATGGAGTGCTATTTATTTCACTATTATTAATATACTATTATGGTATTTATTAATATTTTCTATTAATTATGTTTATTTTTGCTAGCTTTTATTTTAATTTAATTTATACTTTCTTGTGTGCTTTTGTCATTTTATTCTTGTTTTTCAACTTTAGTTTTAGTAATTGTTGTAGTTTAAAGGATTAGTTCACTTCAGAATTAAATTTTCCTGATAACCCCCCCCCCCCATGTCATCAAACATGTTCATGTCTTTACTTTTTTCAGTGGAAAATGAAGGTTTTTGAGGAAAAGATTCCAGGATTTTTCTCCATATAGTGGACTTCACTGGGGTTCAACAGGTTCGAATGTCAGTTTCAGTGCAGCTTCAAAGGGCTCTACATGATCCCAGACGAGGAATAAGGGTCTTAGCTAGAGAAACCATCAGCCATTTTCTAAAAAAATAAACATTGTGACCTTTCCAACGTGATTACGTAATGCATGGAGCATCACAGAGCAGTGCAAGACGAGCATTTATGGTTAAAAAAATATATATAATGTTTATTTTTTTAGAAAATGGCTGATGGTTTCTCTAGATAAGACTCTTATTCCTCGTCTGGGATCATGTAGAGCCCTTTGAAGCTGCACTGAAACTGACATTCGAACCTGTTGAACCCCAGTGAAGTCCACTATATGGAGAAGAGTCCTGGAATCTTTTCCTCAAAAACCTTCATTTCTTTTCCACTGAAGAAAGAAAGACATGAACATGTTGGATGACATGTGGGTGAGTAAATTATCAGGAAATTTGAATTCTGAAGTGAACTAATCCTTTAACTTCAACCTCTTTTTTTCAGTGAGTTGCCAAGACGACATTTCTCAGTTTTGAAGCCAGATATGTCTGTTCAGTTTGAAAAAGCTGTTCTGAAGTAAAGAGGTTATGTGATGTGGAGTCAGGTGCATCAGTGTCCATCTTCATATTCTTTTGAAGGAGAGTGGCATTAGCTAGTGAAAATAAACCCCATCCCCCACATCAGAGCCTCTGAATCCTTCAGGGAAAAAAGAAGTCAGTCTGGAACATTTTTCTTCTGTCTGGCATCTCCTTCTCCGTTACATGTTGGCTGTTGATATGAAAGCAACAGTCTGTGGTCCAGTTGGGAGATTAATTTCACAAGATGTTTTCTACAACAATCTTACTTTCACAATCTACTGATACTGTTTATATGTTTGTTTTTTTCAGTTATGAACATTTGTGGTTCGTTTGGATAACTAAAGGAACATAAAACATATCATGTGAGAAGAAAACAAGGATGACCTTGATCAGGAAACGTTGTTGTGGACGATTTTCGTACTTCCTCACAATGGTCTATTTGCCAATGTTCAGCATCAGACCGTAAGCTACAGAGACACACAGACAAAAGGAGACGATCCCCTCATGCTGTTTTGGCTGGACGGTCCAGCTCTGTACAATGAAGAGACCCAAGCAGCAGTCACAGTCCCTCAGTTTCCTCAGCTTCTTCAGCCGAAAGCCCAAATCTGACCCCAGGATTGAGAAGCCCATCGGGACTTTGAACAAGGACGAAGTGGCCATCACTCTCACACCCAATGAGCAAGAACATGTGGAACAAGTAAGATGACATTTATACCATCAGATATGTTTTAATTTAATCTCTGTATTCTGTAAGCAGTAGCTGTAATAGTTTGTTTTACCTGGTGGACACTTTATCATCTCACTTCCTTTCAGAAGCATCACGCCAAATCAAACATACTTCCTCAGATTGTCGAGCCAAGTGGATTTTGAATGCAACTTCCAAAAAAAATAAATATCTCAAATTAATTGCACATCAAATTTGGCTGAGAAATTACACACAAAATAAAGTCATTATTGTGTTAAATGAGAAAAGCATCAAATAGACATCACAAAAATAATTTATTACACACAACCTTTGAGGGTGAGTAAATGTTGTCAGAATTTTAATTTTTTGGGTGAACTATACCTTTGATGCACTTTTTATGAATATGGAATATGAAATTATATATTTATTAATTAAATAGTACTCTAAATAAGAAACTAAAACTGCCTTCATTCGATTCGTTCAAATGTTTGATTCATTCAGGAATGAAGTAAATGGCTCTTTATGAATGGGCTGTTGAATCATTGGTTCACCTGATTGATTCGCTCAAAACACAAATTAATTCAGAAACATCGCTGTGCTGCTCATAGACGTACAAACGTTCTTATGGAGGCTTGTTTCCGCCAGTAAATAAAAAAAGTAAAAAAGGTAATTGCGACTTTTTATCTCACAATTCTGGCTTTATAACTCGCAATTCTGACTTTATAACTATAAAAGTCACAATTACCTTTTTTATTTTTTATTTCACGGCGGAAACAAGCTTTCATAGTGTAATGATGAGCGAGTCAGCGAATGAGATCCAAGTGCAGCTTTAATTCCAAAACGTAGTCGTACAGGCAATGGTCAACTCAATAGCAAACAGGAAAAGGCAAACTCGTAGTCAGTATTCCAGGCTAAGGTCAAAAGGCAGGCAGATAAACAACAGGACGATGACACAGGCAGGAATCGAAAATAGGCAAAACAAGGCAAGGGTAGCGCTCATAAATGTTACAGTTTTGACAAGACTTCACAAATAACCAGGGAAACAGAACAGATGTAAATAGGGAGCTAGATTGGCTACAGCTGGGTAGTAATTAACATAAGGGGCTTATGGGAAGTGTAGTGTGGTGTATGGAGTCCATGATAGAGTTCTGAAGGGTGACATCTAGTGGCAGGTTAATGGACGATAACAGAGAAGGATTCATAACACATAGGTTCTGCTGTGGCTCTATAGGTAACAAAAACATTTTCACTCGTGATATTTTGGACAAAAACAATTTGTGTGGTATTGCACTCGTTGCTCATGATAACTATCGTATTTTATAATTTTTACCCCGATATGTTGAATTTTAGTGGCGTATAACTGCATTCTATGGGCTTCATCACGCAGTTGTTGCCCTGCCTCTTATTCGTCAACAGTCAACTGTATGAAATGTCAGATGACCTACGTAGATCTGGGGTGGGACAAGTACATTAAATGCAATAATAATTTTAACAGCTTATTTTTTCTGTAAATAATTAATTAAATTAGCACGTTAAAATCGGCAGCCACCCTAATGTATATATATATTATTAATGCCGCCTTCATGTGCTCTCGAAATTATCGTAAAAACGATTTTCCTCCCATTTCGAAACTCATAATCACGACTTCAGAAGTAGGAATTATCAAATTTTCGAAAGCATGTGAAAGAGTGTTTACAATGATGTGGCACAAGTCTAAAATTTGTTCATTTCAATCAAGTCGCAGCTTTGCTTTAAACCGTCATAGTCTGTCAAACACATGACTTTTTCCTCTTGGAACACAAAAGGAAGTGTTATAAAAATGTGAAAGATAGTACAATTCAGTACAATGAAAATAAAAGTGTACCCACATCCCAGCAAACATTTAATGATCGTTGAAAAGACGTCCCTCCGACACGTCTTATCATGGTTGATAAATAGTTCTAAAATGAAAGTTATGACAATTTTTGGCCAGGGACTCGACGTTGCCGTCGGATCAATGTTTGCTGGCATTGGACATTTGGGCCAATGCATGACGAACCGCAAACTTTTTATCTAATTTGTTTTGTTTGGATGTCTCATCTTTCCTGTTGCCAAGATATTTGCTCAGTTAATATAACACAACTTCATTAGACTGAGAAAAAGTCATAACTTTCATTTCTGCCCTCAGTCATTTTGTCTTTCCTCTCAGGACCGGGCTCACAGTGACGCTGGATTAGAGGGCGTTAGGGATGGAGGAGATCCTGGGAAAGGGGACGGAGGTGGAGTGGGAGATGACGAGGGAGGTGTGGAGTGTGGGAGCAGCGGCTCAATGGGCGTCCTGTCCTTGTCCTCCTCCAGTCAGGATCAGCTGCTCGAGCACCTGGTCGAGTGCCCGCTCTGCCTCCTGAGTCAACCACGCGGCCACTTCCCTCGCTTGTCCTCCTGCCAGCACCGTGCCTGCACCGACTGTCTGCGCCAATACCTACGCATTGAGATTTCGGAGAGCCGCGTGGGCATTGCCTGCCCGCAGTGCCCTGAAGTACTGGCTCTGCCCGATGTCCGTGCCATCCTGGATGACGGTGCACTGCTGGAGCGCTTCGAAGAGTTTCAGCTGCGCCGCTTTCTGGCTGCTGACCCGGACACGCGCTGGTGCCCGGCACCGGACTGCAGGTTAGCGCATAAATGTGATCAGGGCTTGACATTAACACCCGCCAACCCACCAAACGCTGGTATATTTCTGCAGTGTAACACAGTCACTCCTAATAGCCACTTTAGCGGGTCGAATATTATGTATAATATATACATTTTTCAACTGTAGTCTTATAAAAAGTAATCTGAAATAATCGACCCTAGCTGTCCTTGTTTGTAGGTAACGTAGCCAGCATAGCTTTATTACTGTTAGTACAGCAGAAATCATAAATGTCATGAAATCTTAACCCGTTTAATCTCAAATTAATCCCAAACATGAAAATATCCAAATGAGGTGTCATTAGTTGCCCCTTGAAATAATCAATAATTATTTTTAGAAATTTTTATGGAAAAGTGTGTGAAAAACTGTGTTTTATAATGTGTATACTGAAAATATTATATTATTTTTTATTAAAATATTCATATTCTGGCCGATACTGGCAGATAATTGTTTTTACATTATGGCTGATAAATGGCCTTTACTATTATATATATATATATATAATAAAAAATAGAATTTCAAAAAGTAACATTTTAATTATATTTTAATTATTAAAGGCACTAAAAACTAAAATCGGCCAAGAAATGCTACAAGTGAATTTACAGATCACAACATTATAATGTAAAGTATGAAAAATGGATATTCATTTTAAGATTTGCTAAAGACTACATTTAACAGTGTCATTAAATTATTAGTGCCTTATATAATACATAACCTAATCATCCGATAACTGATAAAATACTGTATATTGTGCATCCCCACTTGAATTTCTTTACAGTATGCTTTTAGTTGCAACAAGTTAGATTGTGTTTCATAAAACATATAATATAATAATACTCAATGGAATTGCTAGTGACAAGAAATAGTTTTATATTGAATAAAATTCGATTGTTTTTTCCTGAGTTCTTCTGCTGATCATCCAACTTTATCCCACGTGAAGTGGGATTTAGCTAGATTTTCAATGAGCAAGAGTAAAAGAAAGTCTCAGATCATTGTGTCACACACGCTGCAGCGTGAAGCACGTTCTCCGCTGCATTATGTATAGTTCTGGAGGCTGGATTTAGGTTTCGTGATGGTAACCATATCAGGGTAGTGATGGGAATCTGTGGCTGTTTGGCATTTCTTGTCAACAAGACAGTATTGGGTGTCACCTGCAGTCTCTCCACATGGGACCGAGAGAATCCTCTCTCTTTACTACTGAGACCGAAGCACAAAGAATCAATGATGAAAGCGGTAACCACCAGCGTCTGCTAGATGGTGGCTTATGTTCACATATCAAATGATGTGTGTTTAAAATATTGATTAACACATGGATTAATTAGCTGCATATTGTGCTTATTTTGAATATAATTTATAGGGCTGGGTATCGAGACAGATCTCAATTTAATTTGATTCAATATAATGAATTCAATGATTCACTTTTCACTGGTCCCACCACAAAAAAGTAATAAATGAATAAAATGGTTATTGTTTTTTGTGGTTTTTGACCCATGTATCCTTGTATTGTAGTAAATAAGGTTATGACACCAAAATTCCAATTTCGATACCATAGCTAAACTAATTTAAATTACAAAGATTATTCAAGACAAACAATCATTATTAAAAAAGAACAAATAATCAAACTACAAGCTATAACACAAATAAATACAATAGAACAGACACAAATTAATAATAACAGTAGTTTTCAGGAACAGAAATTGAATAAAGTAATCAAATGCAAAACAATACTGCATATAATCTTTACTGTACAAATGAAATAAAGTCCTTATTAAAGTTGCAAAAAAGTTATTCAATGAAGAGCAGGGAGTGATTTCTTTGTCATTTGTAGTTTGATTAATATTAAAAAGCAGGAATATTAGGCTGCTGTCACTTTAAGACTAATACACGGATCTTATATACTGTTACACGTTTACTGTTTACGTTCACTTAAGCCATAACCGCCTGTTTACTAGGATACTCGCCAATGCAGGAATTATGAGATGAATTTAAGTGAATTTGTCCATTCAAGTGCTGGAAGATGGGAAAGAAAATTAATTTTTTGCACGCTGTCTGAGACACGCAGCTTTCTGTGTGCACACAAAACTTCTCACACAGCGTGTGCCAGTTTTCTTTTGCGCCTTCTTCACTTGAATGCTTAAATTGACATGGTTTGAAATAAATGTATGCAGACGATAAACTTTCCTTACTCGCCCGATCAGGACACGGAGAGTTCCTTCAACTGTGTGGATCTGCATCTTTCGTGCAATTATCCAATGATTTACTCACCTTCAAGCCATCCTAAATGTATATGACTATCTTCTTTCAGACGAACACAATCTGAGATATATTTAAAAACATCCTGGCTCTTCAAAGCTTTATAATGGTAGTGGCGAGATTTCCAATAACCCCCTTTATTAACCCCCTGGAGTCATATGGATTACTTTTATGATGGATGAATTTTATGGCCTTCAAAATCTCGCCCCTCATTCACTACCATTATAAAGCTTTGAAGAGCAAGGAAATTTTTAAATATATCTCCGATTGTCTTCGTCTGAAAGAAGATAGTCATATACATTTGGGATGGCTTAAGGGTAAATAAATTATAGGATAATTTTCATGTTTGGGTGAAGTATCCCTTTAACGTCAATCAGATATTATGGAAATAAATTCAGTAAAAAGATCGATTTGTGGCTTTGGAGAATCAACATTTTTTTTTTTTTTTTTTTGCCCAGCCCTAATAGTTTACTTACTGCATAATCTCTATGATTATTGTGTTGTTTCTGTCATTCATTAGCTATGCAGTGATAGCTTACGGCTGCGCGGAGTGTCCCAAGCTAAGCTGTGGTCGGGAAGGCTGTGAAACGGAGTTTTGCTACCACTGCCGCCAGCTGTGGCACCCGGACCAGACTTGCGACCAGGCCAGACGTCAGCGCGCTCGCCACACGTCAGGAGCCAATGATGTTTCCACGCTCTACGTGTTCAACGAGGAACCCGGCGGTATGATTCAAATATTGAGGGACCGGCCTAACATCTGTTTGGTGTCCCAGCTAAGATGTTTGTTTCTGCTCTTGCTCTTTAAGATGCAGAGGAGATCAAGCCCTGTCCGCGATGCGGTGCCTACATCATGAAGACTAACGATGGCAGCTGCAACAGAATGAACTGTACCGTGTGTGCTTGTCAGTTCTGTTGGCTGTGCATGCAGGAGATCACTGATGTGCACTACCTCAGGTACACACTTACAGAACACACACTCATCAGGTTACAGTAAGAGGAGTCGCACGTAGCCAGATCTTTGACTAATGGCTAACAGCTAAGGTCTCGTCCACATTGTAGCTGCCCATTTAGACAGGACCACAGTTCAGTTTAGATTTTATGCACTTTAAAGGTGGATTTATCTGAAACACTGTACGGTGTTTGGAGTCAGGAAGATTTTTTAAAAAGAAATTAATACTTTTATTCAGTACGGACACATAAAGTTATGGAAACTTGTTTCTGCCATGGAATAAAATAATTCAAAAGGTAATTGCAACTTTTTATCTCAATTCTAATTTTTTCTTGCAATTACAACTTTTTATCTCGCAATTCTGACATTTTTTCTCGCAATTGAAACTTTGTCTCACAATTCTGAATTTTTCTTGCAATTGCAACTTTTTATCTCGCAGTTCTGACTTTTTCTCGCAATTATGACTATAATCTCTCAATTCTGACTTTTTTTCTTGCATTTCTGACTTTTTATCTCTCAATTCTGACTTTTTATCTCTTAATTCTGACTATAACTCACAATTACGACTTTTTTTCTCGAAATTCTGACTTTTTTCTTGCAAATGACTTTTTATCTATTAATTCTGTCTTTATAACTCACAATTGCAACTTTTTATCTCACAATTCTGACTGTATAACTTCCAATTGCAATATTAATAATTTTGCAACTTTTACTTTTTTTCTCGCATTTGTTTCTTTTTTGTTTTTTATTCAGTGGTGGAAACAAGCTTCCATATTAAACTGATGAAAAGTGACAGTGAATACATTTATAATGTTACAGAAGATTTCAAATAAATGCTGTGATTTGTACATCAAAGAATATTCCACAGAAATCAAAATATCAGAATGATTTCTGAAGGATCATGTGACACTGAAGACTGGAGTAATGATGCTGCCATTACAGGAATGAATTACATTTTAAAATATATTCAAATAGAAAACAGTTATTTTAAGTTGTAATAATATTTCACAATATCTCTGTATTTTTTGTCAAACAAATACCTTGGTGAGCATAAGGCACTTCTTTCAAAAACCTTTTGACCATAATGTAAAGTATGCTACTGTAAAAGATGTCTTTTTTTAAGTTAATTTAAGTTAAATCTCTGTGAACAGTCATATAGAAAATAATTTAAATTATGGTGCAGAAAAAGTATACCGAAAAATCTACACATTATTTCAGAGACAAAAATGGGGTAAATATACAGTTTTGATCATAAATATCTCATTTACTTGCAGACTCAAACAGTTCTATAAATTTGAGGGCCTCTAATGTTGAAAACACTTCCTCTCAAATGCTCGTTGTATCAAACCTGTACATTCTTAACACTTTATTTCCCAGCAGACTGATTAAACAATAAACGTGCTACCCTTGGAAGTCGCATTAACCATGAACATAGTTTAGAATGGGTGATTTTCTGAATATTCCTGCAGTTTTGTATGGAAAATTTGATCTGTGGGTGTGTGTTAGAGAAACTCACACTATTAATAAATCTACCTGCATTTATTAATTGATTAAGTTACTGTAACCTACTGTACACTTTCTAATTAACATTTACAGAATATTTATCCAGTGTGCAGAGCTTTCAAAGCCAAATACAGGACATTTGCCTGCAAGCGCATATCCCACATTCATCACCAGCAGTCACCAGAGTTTGTGATCTGTTATTAAACTACTCTCTGACACATTCGGTCCAAGCTAAACAGGGGTAATTCTGCTGCACAAGAATGTCAAATATGTTTTTCTGGCCCTGGAATACTGAGTTTGTGCCGAGCTGCTTTTGCAGCCGACTTCACGAATGTTGCAGATTATCAGATTTGCTTAATTAATCTTAATCAACACAAGTCTTGCAGAAGCTGAGGTGTTTTAGAGGTCTGATCTTTGAAATAGCGACTTTGCTGCTACCAGTTTCAGTAAGCTATCGCTGCACCAAAGCTGATTTCGGATAGATTTTTCCGCTCTTGGATGTCGGCCAGCACTGACTTTTGTCAATTAATCAGTACAAATCTCGCTTCATATTTCCCTGTCCATGCAACCCAACCCCCATGATTTGCCAGAAGCAGGTTTCTTAATTTAATGAACACCCCATTCGGCTCCAGCTGGCCGGAGAAAGATTTTTATGAAATGACAGAATACATGCATAATTCTGTCTTCATTTACTCGCCTTCATGTCATTCCATAACTTTCTTTCTTTGGGGGTTTGAAAAATGTCTTTTTTGTCCATACAGTGAAAGTCAGTGGAGCCAGTGTGGTTTTGAACCCCATTGACTTTCATTGTATGGACAATCATACAGGTTGGGAGCAACATACGGACGCATGTGTAATTCTGTCACATTTATTTGTGTTAAAATCCTTTTTATAGACAAAAACTGTTTTTACGATATTTGAAGGATTGACATAGAATATATATAATACAGTCGTGGCCAAAAGTTTTGAGAATTACATAAATATTAGTTTTCACAAAGTTTGCTGCTAAACTGCTTTTAGATCTTTGTTTCAGTTGTCTCTGTGATGTACTGAAATATAATTACAAGCACTTCATACGTTTCAAAGGCTTTTATCGACAATTACATGACATTTATGCAAAGAGTCTGTATTTGCAGTGTTGGCCGTTCTTTTTCAGGACCTCTGCAATTCGACTGGGCATGCTCTCAATCAACTTCTGGGCCAAATCCTGACTGATAGCAACCCATTCTTTCATAATCACTTCTTGGAGTTTGTCAGAATTAGTGGGTTTTTGTTTGTCCACCCGCCTCTTGAGGATTGACCACAAGTTCTCAATGGGATTAAGATCTGGGGAGTTTCCAGGCCATGGACCCAAAATTTCAACGTTCTGGTCCCCGAGCCACTTAGTTATCACTTTTGCCTTATGGCACGGTGCTCCATCGTGCTGGAAAATGCATTGTTCTTCACCAAACTGTTGTTGGATTGTTGGAAGAAGTTGCTGTTGGAGGGTGTTTTGGTACCATTCTTTATTCATGGCTGTGTTTTTGGGCAGAATTGTGAGTGAGCCCACTCCCTTGGATGAGAAGCAACCCCACACATGAATGGTCTCAGGATGCTTTACTGTTGGCATGACACAGGACTGATGGTAGCGCTCACCTTTTCTTCTCCTGACAAGCCTTTTTCCAGATGCCCCAAACAATCTGAAAGGGGCTTCATCGGAGAATATGACTTTGCCCCAGTCCTCAGCAGTCCATTCACGATACTTTCTGCAGAAGATCAATCTGTCCCTGATGTTTTTTTTGGAGAGAAGTGGTTTCTTTGCTGCCCTTCTTGACACCAGGCCATCTTCCAAAAGTCTTGGCCTCACTGTGCGTGCAGATGCGCTCACACCTGCCTGCTGCCATTCCTGAGCAAGCTCTGCACTGGTGGCACTCCGATCCCGCAGCTGAATCCTCTTTAGGAGACGATCCTGGCACTTGCTGGACTTTCTTGGACGCCCTGAAGCCTTCTTTACAAGAATTGAACCTCTTTCCTTGAAGTTGCTGAAGATCCTACAAATTGTTGATTTAGGTGCAATCTTAGTAGCCACAATATCCTTGCCTGTGAAGCCATTTTTATGCAATGCAATGATGGCTGCACGCGTTTCTTTGCAGGTCACCATGGTTAACAATGGAAGAACAATGATTTCAAGCATCACCCTCCTTTTAACATGTCAAGTCTGCCATTCTAACCCAATCAGCCTGACATAATGATCTCCAGCCTTGTGCTCATCAACATTCTCACCTGAGTTAACAAGACGATTACTGAAATGATCTCAGCAGGTCCTTTAATGACAGCAATGAAATGCAGTGGAAAGGTTTTTTTGGGATTAAGTTAATTTTCATGGCAAAGAAGGACTATGCAATTCATCTGATCACTCTTCACAATATTCTGGAGTATATGCAAATTGCTATTATAAAAACGTAAGCTGCAACTTTTCCAATTTCCAATATTTATGTAATTCTCAAAACTTTTGGCCACGACTGTATAGTTAAACAAAAAACAATCGATAATTCACATTTCTTTCAGCTAATTTGGTAAACATTTTGATGCGCTAAACCGTTTTCTGCAACAACAAAAAAAAATCCTTAGAATTAGTTATGAAAGTTACTTTCAAAAGTAATCCATTACAATATTGTGTTACTCCCTAAAAAAGTAACCAGTTGTGTTACTTATTACGTTCCATAAAAAGTATCTGTGTTATGTTACTTTTGCATTACTTTTTCTTACCTGGGTTGGGCTTGCTTGTTTGTTTTGTAAAAAAGTTTTATTTTTGGCCGATATAAAGGCTATATATAGGCTACAAAAAAATATAATGATATAATATAACATCATTATTGTGAGCCTTTTGTTTTTGTAATCAGGCTCTCAAAAGTTCTTATAATTATTTGGGTTTAGATGTATCAGCCAATATATTGGTTATTATAGGCTTTCAAATATTAAAAATTATCGGTTATCTGTATCAGCCAAAATATTCATATCAGTGCATCCCTATTATTTCTCTTCTTTACAGTCCCTTTTGATCAATTTAATGCATCTTTGCTGAATAAAAGTATTTCATTCAAAAAATTATTACTGGCTTCAAAATTTTAAACAGATATGTACATGATATAAAACAAAACATATAAAATGACCTCTCAAATATGAGAAAACAAGTAACTTGTGTTACTTATTTGAATTTTTTTTTAAAAGTAATGCATTACTTTTACTAGGTACTTGAAAAAGTAATCTGATTACATAACAAACATTTCTTGTAATCCGTTACCCCCCCAACACTGATTATGAGTAGCTGATCAGCATTCATCAATAATAAAGTGTCGTCTTTAAAAATTTACTTCAAACTGGCTACACACACAACAAAACAGGAAGTGACTCTGACCAAAGAGGCCTGTAAATCACCCCGGTGGTGAGGCTAATCGAGGATGAGATCATAAAATATTGATCTGATGAGACAGTGAGTGTGTGTGTATTTCTGGCTTTTATTGGCTAATATTCCTCATCTTATCTTTACCCTCATGTGCATGTGTGAGTATGGTACTCAAAATGAAAAAAACACCTCCATTTCTTTTCCTTACAGTCCCTCAGGCTGCACTTTCTGGGGAAAGAAGCCGTGGTCGCAGACCCGAAAGGTTTTGTGGCAAGTCGGCATGCTGCTCGGGGCTCCGGTGGTGATCTCGCTCATAGCAGGCATTGCCATACCGGTCATCATTGTGGGCATCCCGATTTATATGGGCCGCAAGGTAAAGACTGCATTATTTGTTATGTCGGTCCTCCCTGTGGAGAAATGGATCCAGTGAGCATTTAATAGCTCTAGGAGGGTAAAAAGACAAGGTCACGCTCATCATAAGAAAACTGCTGTTGAATGCATATATGTAAATTTATGTAAATCAACCAGACCTGTCCCCTTCACACAGCAGGTAAATGTGATATTGAAAAGAAAGTAGAAGGTGTTTCACTGCTATTAATTTATAGCGTCGATTTTGCTCTTTAGGACGTCATGAAAACAACAACAACAACAGGATATGTTTAGAGTAATCAGATTAATCGCAAAACACTGATTTAATTTCTTCCTTTGTATGTGATGCTTCATTTTACATCTCTTAAAAACCTCGCAGTTTATATTATATATGATTTATTGTTATTTTTAAAAAAATCTATGTGCCCTTGTAATCTTTAATCACAAGCAACCTGTCACTCACATGAGATCACAGTAATTGACCCTTCGCAAAGACCCGCCCCCTTTAGTTACTGTTGCTATGTCCGCTCTCAAGCCACACATCATGTTCTCATGCAATGAAAAATACATAACGGAGCAAAGAGGACACTGACAACGCATTGACAGACAAGACAGAGCAGGTTACTTGAAACAAAGTTTCAAATTTAAATTATTGTAATTTTTTAAAGAAGTTTAAACAATAAATAGCGTATAGAGACTCTTTAATGTGTCGTGACAGATCGCTGTAGCTCCTTCAATTGGCTCGTGAACCGATCATCTCTTCATACTAGTTCATTTATAGCATCAAATAAACATGAATGAACATCAGAAGGAATGTTGTTTCAAGCACGGAAAGACTTGAGTACACACAATTTTCACCAAAGTTAATGGACTGCATTTATATAGCGCTTTCACAGACCTATGGCCACCAAAGCGTTTTACAATTTTTGCCTCACATTCACCATTTACACACACATTCATACACCGACGGCAACGTCAGCCATACAAGGCGCCATCCAGCTCGTCGGAAGCAGCTGGGGTTAGGTGTCTTGCTCATGGACACCTCGACACTTGGTCAGGTGGAACCGGGTATTGAACCACCAACCTTCCGGTTAGTAGACAACCCACATGAACCACTGAACCACTGCCGCCCTAATCTACTAACTCCCCTGACTGCTTTGTCAGACAAAATGGTGGATTCAGGGTTATAATTGGTTAGATCGCCTGTCAATCAAACTGCCGGCGAAGGGTCAATTAGCAAATCTCAACGATCCAATTAATTCCCAGTAAAAAATCAAGCCCGCACTACATTTTTCTTTCTTGTTTGAGGAGTAGTTTCACTTGGATATATGTCACAAAAAATCACCATTTCCATTTTTGTTTGCTTGCCTTTCAGGTCCATGGTCGCTGTAAGAAAAACAATATCTCAGGAAGTAAGCATTATCTGACCGTGGCCAGTGGGGTCATGATGTCTGTTTTTGTGTCTCCAGTCATAGCGGCCATTACTGTGGGTAAGAAACTCATCCATACACTTTATTCTGGTTGCATATAAAATTATGAACATTGTGCGTGTTTAACATCTGCAGTGCTTATTATATTTATGAATACTTTACAAGCTATGCATGAATTGTGTAAAACATATTTGAGAGGTCATTTTATGTTTTGTTTTATATAATGCAAATTACCGTTCAAAAGTTTGGGGCCAGTAACAATTTTTTTAATGAAATTAACACTTTTATTCAGAAAAGATGGATTAAATTCATCAAAAGTGACTGTAAAGAAGAGAAATAATGAGGGATGCTTTGATATGAATATTTTGTCTGAATACCGATAACCGATAATTCTTCATATTTGAAAGCCGATAACCAATGTATTGGCTGATAAATCTAGATAGAAATTATTATAACATTTTTGAGAGGCTGATTACAAAAACAAAAGGCTCACAATTATAATGATGTTTTATTATATCATTATACTTTTAGCCTTCATGACAGATTTGTGCACTTAACTGTATTTTCCTTTTTGAAGTGATTCAAAACAATCATGGAGGACAGTGCGCATCAGTGTCTCAACTGAAGGAAGTAATGCATTATTTATCGGCTTTAATATATTGGCCAAATTTTCTTATTTGCCCATAACAATAACATTAAAAATGAACATATATCACGATACTGATATGCTGGCCGATATATCGTGTGTCCCTATACAAAAGATTTCTATTTTAAATAAATGCTGTTCTTTTGAACTTTCATCAAAGAATCCTAAAAAAATCTATATTATTAAGCAGCGCAAGTGTTTTCAACATTGATAATAATCTTATATGTTTCTTGAGCAGCAAATCATCATATTAGAATGATTTCTGAATGATCATGTGACACTGAAGACTGGAGTAATGAAATTCAAAATTCAGCTTTGATCATGGAAATAAATTACAGTTTAAAGTATATTCAAATAGAAAACATTATAAATTGTAATAATGTTTCACAATATTACAGTTTTTACTTTATTTCTGATAAAATAAACACCGCTTTGGTGAGCATAAGAGACTACTTTCAAAAACATATAAAAATCTTACTGAACCCAAACTTCTAAACAGTAGTGTTTAGCTTTTTAATGTTATTGAATGTGAATATGAGGAATGGGGTATTAGTGGTCGTATTGTTGAGTTACAGCAATGTAAAGGTGCTGACTTGAGTGTTATTTCTTTGTATTGTTTGTTCTGCCATGAGTTCAGGCGAATGAAGCTGCTTAAAGGTGCAGTACGCGATTTCTGAGAATCATTGTTGATATTTGAAATCAACCCAAACAAACACACCCCTCCCTTCATTGCTCTGCCCCCAAAATGCAAGAGTGGATTTCTCTATATCATAGCATAAGCAAAGCAAAATAAAGCTTCGCAAAAAATAAAGTGAAGATGACAAACGACAAGGAAGCACAAAAAATAAACACACAGTACAGAAGAGTATACAAGAAACAGTTGGTTGGTAGTTGCCAGCAGCACACACTCAAAACCAATGTTATGGAGCAGACCTTGGTGTCCATTTTCTGGCCTTCCCACTTAGGTCTCTCCAGCGCTGGACAGCGTTTCTAATTATAATGTGGGTCCTAAAGCTCTAGCCTGATCATAACCCTTCTTTTCCAGTGATATTCCTCTGAGGTTTTCTCTTTTGTAATGTCTCTCAGCTACATCTCTTTCTACAGTCTTTCCTCAAATCTCCCTCTTGCTCACTCTCTCTCCTCCCCTATCATGGGTAGACACGCCCCCTATTGCTGATTGGCTCACTCTATCTCCTCCCCCATCATGAGGATGCACGCCCCCCTATTGCTGATTGGCTCACTCTCTCTCCTCCCCATCATGAGTGGACCCGCCCCTACTGTTTTTCAGAAATCGCTTACTGCACTTACAGACACACAAATCTGCCTCTCAGCTGAGACCTTGAATAAGAAAAGCATAAATGAAAACAAAAACACTTAAAGGGATAGTTCAACCAAAACTCATTTCATGTCATTTCAAACCTGTACGACTTTCTTCTGTTGAGCCCAAAGGGGGAACTGAAGAATATCCTGGCCAAATATCCTGGCCATTCTTTGAAATGCAAAAGCCATCTGAAATAAAAAAAAAAAAAACAGGCTGAAATTATTGCCATTATTTACTGAAATTTTATGAATAGTTTGTGAAACAGATCAGTTGATTTAGGTGAATAACCTAATTGTATGCTTACAATAAATCATCAAGCAAAGCTATTGCATGACTCTGGAAGACCACTTTTATGATGTTTATTTGATATTTTTATGGTTCTTTTGCATTTGTTATGAAGCTTAAATGCTCCAGTCTCAATTGTAATTGTATGGAAGCTTGTTTCCGCCACTAAGTAAAATATTGAAAGTTAATTGTAACTTTTTTTTCTTCAATTCTGACTTTATAACTCGCAGTTGTGACTTTAAATCGCACAAATCTGACTTTAAATCACCCAATTCTGGCTTTATAACTCGCAATTTCGACTTTAAATCAAACAAATTGGACTTTATATCACGCAATTCTGATTTTATAACTCACAATTCTGACTTAACTTGCAATTCTGACTTTATAATTTGCAATTGTGAGATAAAAAGTTACAATTATACCTTTTTATTTTTTATTCAGTGGCGGAAACAAGCTTCCATAGAAAAGAGCAACTGGCACATTATTAAAGATTTCTCATTTTGTGTTTTACAAAAGCAAGAATATCATATGGCTTTGGAATGACTTCAGGATAGATACCCTTTTTTTTGAGTAGGTCGTAGATGAACTAATCCTTTAACATCCATATTGCACACATTTCAGCCTACATATATACATGCAGCGGTTTCATTCATACGCGAACACACACACACACACACACACACAACGACTGCCCCGGTCATCTCTGATGACTCATCTATCTTCTGCTTTGGCACTCCTGTGAGAGTTGGAGCGGGGAGGGGAAGATTACAGCAGCCGGCTGCAACTAAAATGTCAGAGCGATCTCCATGGCGTAGCGTGAAGACCTGAGCGCAGCACATTCACCAGTCTGTGCTCTCCTCGCAAGCCCAGAGCTTGTGTTCCCTCTCATTCTCCCCTCTGAATAGCCCTGTCTGTTCTGCAGCTCTGACCTCTCTTCAGGAGAGCCACAGAGGGGCCTTGTCCCCTACAATGTCCCCGTCAACAATGCCACACTGTTCTCATCTAGAACCGGGAGGATCATGGCCTTTTGTCTCCTTTATTGCGTGTTGTCCTTGTCTTTGCTGCTAGCATTATGCCTCTGTGTATTTACGCTGCCATTATGTGAATTACTGCCCTTTTCCTTCAGATTCATCTGAAAATAAGTTCACTTGTGAGGTAAATATGTCTGTGATTTGATGTATTCGTTTGCACACAGTAGGGACTTGTACACTTATACAACATTTTCTGTAATTAATAATAATACTCTTTTGGAATAACTTCATAATTAATTCTAATTAAGTAAATCTCCTGTGTTTCAAGGTGTCGGGGTGCCTCTTATGTTGACGTATGTCTACGGGGTCGTGCCCATGTCGTTGTGCCGTAATGGCTGGTGCAGGCCACAAACTGAACCTCCTGAAGTACGCAACATACAGCTGGAAGATCTGGCCAATTGTAAGTTCAGTTAACAAATTAAAAGTTGAGCTGCTACTAAATGAAATAGTTGTGTTCAGCAGCCAGAGAGGAGCTGCCTCTGTTAACCATGTTTCAACTCTATATTTTTAGTAGCTGTATTAGTTGAGGTTCATGTCAATTAAGCTGTTCAATTTAGTACTGAGATTCTTGTTGTTTTTGTGCCAGTTAATGGCTAAATGGCTGATGCAAAATTGTAGGGATAATAGAGCAAGATGATGCTTCTACATAGCTTTCTTTAAAGAGTATTTTTACTACCTTTAAAGGGGATCTATTATGCAAAATTCATTTTTTAAAGGTGTGTGAACATATCTAGAAGACCGCCCAGAGCTGGTGACGATCTGCCGTTAGCATAGACACAGCCCTGAGCAACTTTTAAGTTGTTGGGTAAAAAAGTTTTCCACGTGTTGATATATAACGAAAAAAAGTGTCAGTTTTAACATGGTATAATAAATAATCGGGGGGGTATTTTGAGCTGAAACTTCACATACACACATCAGAGGCTTATATTACATCTTGTAAAAGGGGTCCCCTAGCTAGCAAAAATATGTTCTTTTGCTAACGTTCACAGTTATGAAAATGTTTTCTGAACGTTCAGCAGGTTTAAAACCATTTTCTTGTTTGGTTATATGAACATCAAGAGAACATTCCATTTGATAATTTTGCAAACATTATGGGAACGTTACTTTTGAATGTTCTCTAAACATTCTGAAAAAAATAGTAACATTTAAAAAATGTTAGACAAACTAATGAAACGATGTATAAATAATGTCTCTCTGCTTACGTTTTGAGAACATTTTTAACAACCAGATGGCATTAACATAAATGGAAATGTTAGATGGGTTCACTGTAGTTAGAGACTTTTTACTTGGAGCTTTTAGTGTAGCTGACAACTTTTAAGAGTATCTTTGCCTTAAAGAGATTCACTGTAAGGAACTTTTAGTGTGGAAAACTAAAGTAGCCTATCTATTCATTGTAATTAGCTACTTGTTCGTTTGTATAGCTTTTAAACCAGGTTTACAGGTTTCATTATGAATATTTTTTTTTTTAGCTTGGGAAGCTACAGCACTACACTATACATAACCCATGACACTCTTTGCTCGCTCATGATCCTGCTTTATTATAAACTGCTTATCTTTATGTATGAGTTTGTATTTGATTATGCAAACATTGTAACTGTAGTGCAGAAAGATTAGTTTTGCAATATTAAGCTCTCAGTTTGGCCTGATCTCATGACATTTAAACTTCTCTTGAAGATCTTCTATTTTCTCATGTAGTCAGTGATCACTGGACTGGCCATCCCAACCCGGCTTTGACAGACGCAAGCGTACAGGAAGTGAGTGTGAATGTGGAGGAAGTGATGCCGCTTCCCAGCACCAGTGTGGTCCCGTCTGGAGCGAAGGGCTCTGTCGAACTCCCTCATGATGGACACGATGACAGCACCGAGCAGGTGGTTCAGTCAGATGGTGTGGATGTGGCTGAAGAGTGTGCCTTCAGCAGCTCACAAACATTCGCTCTGAGGTCAGTAAACGACTTGATTTCACAGGAAATCATGTTTCAAATATTAATAAGAAGTAAGCAGGACTGTTAAAATATATACTGTACTGTTTAAAAGTTTGGGGTCGGTAAGATTTTTTAATGTTTTTGAAAGAAGCCTCTTATGCTCACCAAGACAGCATTTATTTTTATTAAAAGTACAATAAAACCAGTGATATTGGACAATATCTGTTTTCTGTTTGAATAAATTTTGGTATGTAATTTATCCCTGTGATCAAAGCTGAATTTTCAGCATCATCACTCCAGTCTTCAGTGTCACATGATCCTTCAGAAATCATTCTGATATGATGATTTGAAATATTTATGATTATTATCAATGTTGAAAACAGTTATGCTGCTTCAGATTTTTGTGGAAACAGAAAATTCTTTGAATAGAACATTTTGTATCATGAATGAAATCTTTTGTAACATTGTAAAGGTCTTTGTTGTCACTTTTGATCTTGCTGATTTTTCCAAACTTTTGCATATATTTTATGTACTTTTGTCTATTTTTCCTATGAAGTAATACTAAAAGATTATGCAAAACAATGTAAAGGTTTTTTATTATGATTATTATTATTATTATTATTATTTTTTTTTTAACTTCATTTTGAAGTCAGGACAGTTGTATTACTCTGACATTTTTGACATTATACCCCCTCAAAAATATATCTAAATTGATTTTAATTTAGAATTTAAAACAAGAACAACATAGAAGACGTGTATTTAAACCATTGCATGCAAGATTTTACTTTTAATGTATTTGTGTAAAAATTATTAGATAGGATTAAAAGCACAATATGTACGATTTATAGATTAGAATATCCAAAAACCACTAGAACAGTGATATTTTGAACTTGAATACTACATTATCCTAAACGTTTCCTACAATGTTTAAATCCAGAGAAATCAGCAATTTTAAACAGGACACGGACATGCCATTTTGTCGCCTGTCAATGACGTCATATCCGCGTTACCCTCGATTTCCAGTTTTACGAATATCAATCTAGATCACTGCAAAGTGCAACGAGTGACCACACAGAGAAACTTTATAACTTTCAACACGCTCAAATGAATTTAGTATGATTGTTTAAACCATATATAACCAGCGGTCTCGTTCCGCTCCTGCGGCTCTCGACCCGCCCTGCATCATACCATCGTAACATTAAACTTCAATACATTAGCTCATCCATTCGAGGCCAAGTGTCTTTCCATCAGCTGTGGACGTGAAGACGACCTCTCTCATGATTCCACACTCATTGACGGCGTCATCAAGCTACACTTTTGTTTTGAATTAGCGACCTCAAGTGGTGAAAATTACATATTGTGCCTTTAAACAAAAGCTTCACATTATCAACTCCTGGGGCCGTTTGCACCAGCTTAACATAAAATGCGTTTTAAGTCCGCCATAGAATTAATGCCCGTTGCACCATCTGGGCGTAGCACACGTCTGAGACTAAATCTTACGCCTAGTCAAAGGTAGGTGTAAAGTGAGAAGTCTTGACTTTTTTCCATGATGAAAATAAAGACAAATAAAAATGTTGAGATGATGGCGCGTCTGGTATACGGGCTCCACGATCAGCTGTCGTCGTGTTTTTCAGAACTGTCCTCTGTACTGAAGGCGGGTCGGGATTATCTGCTAAATTTGAAAGCATTATTAAAGTATAACTTGCTCCAAAAATGTGTGTACTCTACTCTGTACACCGTGTAAACAGGTCTAGCCTATAATTTGCTCCATAAATTTGTACTTCGTGTAAACAGCTGTTATCTTTTGCCACATAAAAATCTTTTTTTTTATTTGTTACTGAATTGTTTTGCTTGCATACCAAAATATGCATATACTTACTGAATTGCTCAATAATTTTTCTTGTTTTACAATCTGAGTAATTAAATTTTTTTTGGTCCAACAGTAATTTTTCATCTATTCGTTGGAGCCAATAAATTCACATTTGTAACCATAGTAATGCGAACATGTCTCAAATAACAGTGCGGTAGAGCATATCAGCGTGTACGCGCATCGTCTACGCTAAGCGTAGCTGCGCCTAGTCCTAGTTTTCGATGGTGCAACAGGTGTAAAGATTCATCGGAAAGCTGGACGTAACTAAGTCCAGCGTAGAGCTTACACCCGACTTTTTTACGTCCAGCTGGTGCAACCGGCACCTGTTTCCTAAAGCTGTGCTTTGTTTCCAACAGGGAAGGGACCAATATTGAGGTGCGTGTGGAGATCGAGGCTCAGCCACGGGGCGGCCGGAAGCCGAGTCTCAGCAGTATCCTGTCGAGCAAGAGCCTGTCGGCAGAATCGCTCAGCCAGGCCTGTGAACCTCTGTGTGCCTCTCAGCAGCCAGGGAGCAGCGACCCCGTGCCAGTTCCTGAGATAGACAGCGTCTGAGCGACTCCTGGAAAACCACTGCTTCCACGGCCCACCTGCACTCCCGCGAGGGGCTTCCAGCCTCGGCCTGCAAACGCAGAGAGTGAGCGAGCGTGAAAGAAAAGAGAGAGATGGAGATACAGCATCCAGGGCAGCTGCCAAACCGCCACGGAGGGAATTAAAGATGATCATATAAACTCAAACGACCAAGCGCATGTTTGTCAACAAGTATGAGGAGTGCTAACCAATTTTATAGAAAACATTGCCTATTTGGATGCTGGTCTGTTTAATTTATTCAACTCGCTTTCCTTTTAGCTATACCCTTTTATCTAATGACCATATGGTTCATGTCCCCGACTGATCCGTAGGGGAAAAAAGAAACCGTAATAAGCTACGGACTAATAGCATGGTTATTTCTGCCCTGTGACCAGCAACATGGTGAAATGGAGGCTGAAGATAAGAGTGCTGTGGGCTAATGCTATGGGCTTTTCCCTCATGGTATCCATTCATTTGAATTATGCAATTTTATTTTTACATAACTGTTGCATTTTCAAGAAGGAGCAGCAAAATCTGTGGGATTTAGGTCTAGAATTAGCCCTCAGCGTCATGCTGTTTCTGTTATGTCCTAAATATGATAATCTTATGTCAAAACTGGTGATCTTATGGAACGTAAACATCATGAGAACGACAAGTGCTGCTTAGAAAACTGATGATCTTGTTTTTCTCTCTTCACTTCTGCAGTAAAGGCATTTGTTTGTTTTTCCTGCTGTTATTGAGTACTTAATGAATCAAGAGTTTTAACAGCCCATTAACTAAAGAGAGCATCTAATCTTAAACATCTGCATTGACAGTTTCAGCTTGCTAAGTAATACATTGTACTGGTAACCCAGAGCCAACAGTTGCATAACGTCTAGACTTTCTTTACTGGTATTTTTGACACGTTGCATCAATGAAGGAACCGCTAGATCAGGCCTCTACCCCCTGTCCTATTCAAAATCGACAGCGGACCGCCCTGTTCAAAGAGTAAAAGACCTCCAGGAGTTCCTAAAACTCAAACTTCATAGCTGCACTGCAGACTGGGAACAATGAATGGAACAGTATGTCAGTAAAAAGATTTGTATTGAATGGTGTCGTGTTTTTCTTCCTGTTTATATATTGCAGGGGAATTTACAGTTTAAGGATTAGTTCACTTTCAAATGAAAATTACCCCAAGCTTTAAACACCCTCAAGCCATCCTAGTTGTATATGACTTTCTTCTTTCTGATGAACACAATCTGAGATATATTAATAAATAATCTGATGCATCCAAGCTTTATAATGGCCGTGAATGAGACCAACGAGTATGAAGTGCGTCCATCCATCATAAACGTACTCCACACGGCTCCGGAGGGTTAATAAAGGCCTTCTGAAGCAAAGCGATTCATTTGTGAAAGGAAAATATACATATTTCATAAGTTATAAAGTAAAATATACATATATAACAGAGCTCATGTCATTACCTCAGGTTGAATGATTCTGATCGGCTAAGAAATAGACCAAATGAAAAATTGCATGCATTAATAGATATGTCTCCATAGATTACACAGATGTAAACAAACTCCTGGTTAAGGCGCAGAGTGACCTCCGAGGTTACAGAACTGCTCTTCTAGAAGCCAATTTGTCAGAAAAACAAGTTATTCCATCATCTAGGGTGAAAATTGTTCATTTCACCAATACTGATCGGTAACAAAGGACACAGAGATACAGCAGCTTCTTCAAAATTGAAGTTGGCTGAACAGAATACTTCCCCAAAACATCCTGTAACATGTTCTCAACACTCAGTAAGAGGTACAGATTGAAGCTGGAAACGTAAAATAAATGCTTTAACATACGCTGAAGAAGTCATTCAAATAATATAGATATATTCATACATACATCGTACATTAATCGGATGTTGTAAGTAAATGTAAGTTCCATTTGTCCAGTTCTAAATTCCATTTAAACTGTTTTTGTCAGCATTTCTATAAGGCACAAACAGAGGGCGCTAAAGCTCTAAAAACAGATTAGTCCAGTATAGGAAATCCAAGCAGTGCGGAGTCAATACAGAATCTCAGTAATATATATATATATATATATATATATATATATAAAAGCTTCCACACATGTTAAAGGCTCTTCATGGAACCATAAGAACATGTTGAGTGTTTAACAATATCCATAGTCTAAATATGATATATGAATATATTATATATTATATATATATATATATATATATATATAAATAATAATAATATATAATTATATAATTATATTATATAATAATATATAATATATATAATAAATATAATATATATATATATATATATAATATATTAAATTATATATAATATATAATATATTCATATATCATATTTAGAATATGGATATTGTTAAACACTCAACATGTTCTTATGGTTCCATGAAGAGCCTTTAACATGTGTGGAAGCTTTTCATTGCACAAAATATTCTTTACAGTAAAAAGTTCTTAAAAAGATTTGCCTATTAAATGTTCTTTAAATTATATTTAATGTTAATAAGAGGGAATCCTGATGCTTGATTACAGCGTTGACGCATAACGCACACGAGGAGAACAAAATTTCAAAGTACAAATATTTTATTCAAATATTTTAAAATAAAATATTGGCTATCATGTGAAATTATAAATAGGAATAATAATAATAAAGTGATTGTCAAAATTGTTACTGAAACTGTCCATTAATCATAGTCCTTTGCTGTAAAACAAATCATGATAACAGAGTGGACTGTTTAAGATCGCCCCCTACTGACAAAACAAACAAAACAAAAGATAAAGTCATTGAGAAAATAAAACATTTACTTCCTGAAAGAGTTATTATTAGATGTTATTATGAGTTTTTTGTATTAGAGTTTATGGAATTATATTTAATTATGATGCTAACATGGTTGCTACATAAAATCATAGCACAGTTCAAATTTAAATATTATATTCAATTATTATTATTTTTTAAAAATAAAAAATTAGCTATTATGTAAAATATACTGCAGTAGAAATGAATAAAAATGTATGTCATTTGATTAAAATTAATAAAATGATGTCGCGTAAAAGTTGTCTCAGCTTCTCTTTGTTTACATCGGTCTCAGCCACTCTTCATATGGTTCTCGCTCCAAGTTTTGCGTTGCTCTCCTCATTCATTTTAGTCATGAAACGTCACGTGAAAGGAACAGCTCGTGGATGTGTCAGACGGGCAGTGAAGGGTTAATAATACTGTACAGATACAGGACTGTCTATAGGCTGCTCGTGTCCACTCGCTCCATTACTCGCTGCATGTTCCTCTACCAGTCGGCACCAAAGAAGAGCTCAGCACCGGCTCTCTCACACCTCCTCCAGCATGGACGCGTTAAAATCCGCCGGGAGAGCAATAATCAAAAGTCCCGGAGTTCCGCGGCACACATGGGGAACGTCCAAGCATGAAAGTGAGTATCCTGCGTTTATCTCTGTTTACAGTCACTGCATCAGTGCTGCTGTTCACGACAACACCGCCTCTGCTGCACATGAAACTACCTGAACAGCTTATATTTGTCCTTTTACTGTTTTTGGTAATTGCTTAACTGCTTTTATTTGTCTCTGCATAGTGTGAGATGTTCACTTTACTATTGTATTATTACAAAATATTCCATATGATCTGTTTCTCACTTTTTCCCATGCATGTGTAAAAGAAAGTCCAATTAGATCGAATAGTAGATGTTCAGGCTTTATGAAATGTGTTATGAAACTTGGTCAGGCTCAGAGACACACATCTGGCCACACTGTACCACACAAAATCACAGTTGTAACTTTCACACTTTCACTGACTGTCACACTCCACCCATTTATGTTTTAATGACTGAATCAGTTGGCCGGTCCTGTCAGCTTTTGTTCTGTCAGCTCTTGTGTGGAAAAGAGGGCAGTGGTTTTATGAGACAGCCCGTGTCACATCGGCGGTGACAGGCAGGAGCCCGAGGCTCGACTGTCATTCTGAAGTTCATGAGGCACTCTGGGGAGAAAACATCTCCATTCCCACTTGAACTGTGTGCCAGGAATACAGCTGGAGGAAATCCGACTGTCTCTTGTTGCTGAGAGAATGTGTATTTGCTAAAACCCCAAGAAAATTGGCATACTGAATTATTAAAGTCAACAACTGTGTCTTGGGAATTTATATGTGCCCTCCCTGGATTAAATTTTAATGTAATGGCTGTCTGTCTCTAAATGCGTTTGTGTTTCGGAGACAGAGTGAGGAGGATCAAGCACACAAGGTTTAATTGCTGCTTGAGGACTAAAATTGCTTGTATGGGATTATTTGTCATAGAGGACTCGAGAAACATATTTCAAGTGTTTGAATATGATTTAAAATGCCAGTAAGATTTTTAAAGAAATAAGAAAAGCGAAAATTCTGTCATCGTTTACTCACCCTCATGTCATAAAACTCATGCATTTTTAATCTGTTGAACACAAAAGAAGATATTTAGAAATATGCATCTCTTGTTTTTGTACGTGCAAAGTTTAGAACAAAATAAATGAATGCTATTATTGAGCTAGGATGCATTATGTTGATCAGTAGTGACTGTAAACACATTTGTAATGTTACAAAAGACTTCTAGCCATTAAGGGGCCAAGCACAAACAAGCAAGCTAGAAGCATTTTATTTCATATACTTTATTGTAGTTGGTGGCAATTTCATATTTTGTTCAGTTAGAGCGCCACCAACAGGTGCAATCCCAACACTCTTTTTATTTGTCCTCAGAGTGTGCCCATAAATAAATGTCAAATTTTCTGAAAATATCTCATTTCGTTTAGGAGTTTATGTACATAAATGAGCCATGCACGACTTTGATTGCTTTTTTTTTGTTGACACTTGCTATCAACATTTTGGCATTTGGGCGTTAACATATGGCCAACGACCTATTTTTCTGAATTTCCTATGGTGGTTTTGTCTTGATCAGACTAACAGTTTCAAAGATATTCACGAACACTGTTTTAACGCAAAATCGCAACGTTGCACAAACCATAAATGGAAACCTAGCATGTTAGGTATCGTTGGATTTGGCAAGTATTCAGGACTCCCATGAAAATAAGTCAACCATATCAAAAGTTATGAGCATATGAATATTTGATTTCACCAATAGGTGGTGTTGTTTTGAAACTTCTTTGAAGGCTCCTTCAGGGCATCGTTCTCATGACCCATACCGAGTTTCGTAAGGATATGCTAATGTGTTCAAAAAATACAGCATTTTGATTGAAAATGCAAATTGGCCGATGCCCAAAATTGCCGATATGGTAAAATTTGATATTATTTAACTCAATTCGAAAACAATTTTTGGCCAAACCGTTCAGAAGTTATAAGGAAAAATAGCTATTTTGGTTTCTCCGGACCAGTAGGTGGCACTGTGCCGAAACGCAGCATGTAACCTCAGCTCATGCTTGTGATGACATGTACCAAGTTTGATCAGAACACGCTAAAGCATCGCAGAGATGTAGTCTAGTGTCCAATTTAGCATGCTCTTCTTTGAATTTGTTTGTGCGTTATTTGAAAATGGCTGAGTTTATCAAAAAAGCTTTTAATAACTTTTTGCCAGCATAGTCTGATAATGATCTGATTTGATTGTCATGAAAATAGGAGTAACGAAAAAGTAGTTTTTTTTGGCAGGAAAAATGTCCTGACAGAAAATCGAATCGTATTGAGTCAAGGAATCAGAGAAAAAAAGTGTTTTGTTTCTAACCCTTCAAAAGTTATTCGCGTAAACATGAGTGAAACTTTGGACAAGTGGTGGCGCTAGAGAGTTTGATCTAAAGACACCAAATTTGATGTAGTTAATGTTGTGACTGTCCTCTATCAGTGTGCCAAATTTCATAACTTTCCTACTGGTGGTTCTATGTGCTGCCAATGACTCCCAGAGCGAAAGAATAATAAGAAGAACGCAGACGAATACAATAGGTGCCATCGCACCTTCTGTGCTCGGTCCCTAACAATAAATGTTTCTTGAGCAGAAAACCATCATATTAGAATGATTCGTGAAGGATCATTAGACACTGAAGACTGGAGTAATGATGCTGAAAATTTGTGCTTATATCCAAAACAACAGTGAAATGAATGAAATATTTCGAACTCAAAGGGGAGCAGATTCTGGTACGGCACACAAACAAGTGAATAATGAACTGTTTTTGTGCTGGTATGATGAATATTCATGGGACGGGGGTGATGTGTCTCAAGTGTGCATTTGACTTGATGAAGGTCAAAGTTTTCACTGGAGCTCATTAAAAGTGAAATTTCATGTTTTATGTTCCCAAAAGAGAAAGTTCAAGCTAAAATATCATGATTGGGCTCCTGTAGATGCTGTAATTTTTGGTGTATTTAAAGTCAGGACAGGCACACGGAGACGTCACTATCAATTCACATTGTGTCGTTAAAATAACTTTGACAGCCCCAAAGGTCAAGTTAGTTGCTGTAAGTGTTAGACGCCCTGCAAGCTTGTGCAATTTCCATCTGGTTTGGAAATAACATGTTTTATGACAAACAACTTCCTTGTCGGTCTCATGTTTGTGGACATAAAGAAAACAATTTATTAAAAAAATAATAATGCACTGGTAGTTAATGCTTCACTGTTTAAGCATAAATCAATACGTCAGGCCCTCTGAGCTGATGTTGTGATAGAGCAAACATGGCTTTGGATGAACCGATTACAGGAAAGATGTCAGCAAATGTATCACGCTGTGACCGGGACAGGGAAGTGTTCGCTAACAGAGAACGGGTCAATTGAAGACACATTCATATACATTTACATTACTGTTCAAATGTTTGGGGGTTGAAGAAGTCTTGTGCTGTTGCATTTATTTGATCAAGAATACATATAAATACCTGTAATTGTTTTCTCTTTTAATATATTTTAACATATAATTTATTCCATCTGAATTTTCAGCATCATTACTCCAGTCTTCAGTGTCACATGATCCTTCAGAAATCATTCTAATATGTTGATTTGCTGCTCAAGAAACAGTCATATTTTTGTGGAAACCGTGATTTTTCAGTTTGAATAGAAAGCATTTATTGGAAATACAATCTATTGTAACATTATAAATGTCACTTTTGGTCAATTTAATGCATTAATACATAATTTATTTAAAATTATCTCACTGACCAAAACATTTGAATGGTTGTGTACATGCTGTATATGCATGTGAAAAATACCCTAATCATATTTGTAACACTGTTCTTATGTACGGGAAGAAGGAGGCGGGAACCGGCGAACATTCAATGTAATTTTAATCAAATAAAATAAACAAACAAAAAACGAAAGTAAAATGGCGGCAGTTCCTCACGCCGACTGCCGCCCACACAAACATAATACAACACAACATAAATTCCAGGCCTCTCGTCCTTCACTATCGTCGCTCCTCTTTTATGCTTCCGGCGCTCCTCCGTGAGAGATACGAGACCGGTGCGCCGCGCAGCTGGCGCTCATTATCACTCGCGTCACCGGCCTCGCGCCGTTCCCTCACGGCTCTCCCGCTCTGCTCGTCACACATATAGTGTGAGGAAAATGTTTCTATACAATACTGAAGCAGTGAACGAAGTGTGCATGTGAGTTCATTTAAGGATGTTTCCTGTGAAAAAAGATGAATTTATATTCTTTATTGTTATCCTCATCTTATTTTTTGATGCATGGTTGTTGTACTAAAGGGTTAGTTCACCCAAAAATGAAGATTCTGTCATTAATTCCTCACCCTCATCTCCCGTAAGTCCTTCATTCATTTTAAGAACACAAATTAAGATATTTTTGATGAAATTCGATGCTTCAGTGAGTCTCTATTGACAGCAAGATAATGAACTCTTTCAGATGCCCAGAAAGATACTAAAACATATATAAAACGGTTCATGTGAGTACAGTGGTTCAACCTTAATATTATAAAGCGATGAGAATACTTTTTGTGTGCCAAAAAAACAAAATAAAGACTTTTCAACAATATCTAGTGATTTCAAAACATGAAGCTTTTCAAATCAGTGATTTAGTTTGTGTATCAAACTGGCAAAATCACACAAACTGTTGAAATTGACGTAACAAAGTAACAAAGCCTCGTTTACTGAAATCACACGAGTTTGACGCTCCAAACCACTGATTCGAAACAAAAGATTCATAAAGCTTCAGTGTTTTGAAATCATCCATCACTAAATATTGTTGAAAAGCCGTTATTTTGTTTTTATTAAGCTTTTATAAAGCTACTATCATATAGCATTACTCTATATTAATTTTAGCTGACATTTATATTGATATTTCACACACATATTGATTTTGTCTCGCTACATGCTTGAATGTTGTTGGAATAAGAATGAATCTGTGCAAAGTTCAAGTACCATCTATTTCTGCTGGAGTATCTATATGTTCAAGCAGTTGTTTCCTTTGTGAATTCATTGTTTCATGTGCCATAAAGAGGCATTTTGTAAGCTTCTTGACTGCATGTGAGGTGGTTGTTAGAGTTTTCAGATGGGAGCTCTTGTAATGAAAGCTTTGTAGTCTTTTTACACAACAATAAGCACAGACGTTCATACAAACAGGGTGAGAAACACACACACAGGCATTTTTCTGAATCAAGAGTGTGCGGTGCTGTTTGATAAGGCTGCTCATTTCGGAGTGTGTCCACCCATGAGTGAGACTATGAAACTATCTGTCCTCTCCCTTAATGAGGAATCAGTGCTGAGCTGGAAGGCACACAGGAAACGAGAGAGAGAGAGAGAGAAACAGACACACTCCTTTATTACTTCTGGCCTCAGTGACTCTCAGACATTGTTATTGTGATCTCTCTGAGACACTGACAGCCGAGCGCAGTCGTTTCTCGGCACAGGCTGCTCAGGTTCAACAATAAGGTTTGAATTTCTTCAAAAAGACACTAGACCTTCTGCCCTGGGTGACAAAATCAACCTCGCCTGTGAATCAGGACCTGAATAAAGAAACAGATGTTCATACGGCATTGTTTAAATTAACATAAATTTGCTGCTTGTTCAGTTTACTTAATTAAAATGGAATAACATTCTTGAATTTAATTTAATCTTGTGCAATCCAATGAAATTTGTATACCAGAAGTTGCTTTGGGAGTAGCTATATATGAATACTTTTTGTGCTGTTGAGGAAGCATTGCAAATAGTTCCCAGCATGCTTTGCAAAAGGCATTAAGTAAAAGTTTACAATATTTACTTGTTTTTGAGCTTTTGATGAGAAAATTGGGAACTTGTTTGTGTTTAATGTTCAGTTATATTAAAGTAACCATGAAACCAAATTTGAATTCTTTTTTTTTTGTTATAATAATATTACAATATTTACTATAAATTATTTATCTGTGCATCTCATTATTTTTAAATCATGTGCGCTCATGATCTTTAATCAAAATAACTTCCCCACTCACTTGTAACGACTTTTCTTGTCTGATGATGTGTATACTGGCGTGAGGGCGGGGCATCCTGTCACACATGACATCCCAGCAAGACCAAACCACAACCATCCAATCAATTCATGGTGAAATCAAGTCCCGCCCTACATTTTTTCTTGTTCGAGAAGCTGTTTCAATTGGATATGCGGCACAATAGGAAGGTTATCGAAACTTAACAGTGTAAAATGTTTTGATCTTGTCCACTTTTTTACCATTTCCCGAGGTAATTGAAAACAAATGAGTTATTTCCGTAGTGTAAACGCTCATGTGTCACGACACATTAAAGAGCCACTGTATGGTATTTATTGTTCAAACCTCTTTAAAAAATTACAATATTTGAAATTTGAAACTTTTTTTTCAAAGTAACCTGCTCTGTCTTGTCTGTCGACGTGCTGTCAGTGTCCTCTTTGCTCCGCAATGTATTTTTCACTCCGTGAGAACATGATGTGTGGCGTGAGAGCGGACATAGCAACAGTAACTAAAGGGGGCGGGTCTTTGCGAAGGGTCAACTGTCAAACTGACAGTTTGATTGACAGGCGATCTGACCAATCATAACCCCGAATCCACCATTCAGTCAGGGGAGTTAGTAGAATAACGTTGGTGAACTTGAACTTGATAAATTGTGTGTACTCATGTTTATCTGGACTTAAAACAACATTCCTTCTGATGTTCATTCATGTTCATTTGATGCTATAAATGAACTAGTATGAAAAGATGATCGGTTCACGAGCCGCTTGAAGGAGCTACAGCGATCTGTCACGACACATTAAAGAGACACTATACACTATTTATTGTTTAAACTTCTTTCAAAATTATTAATAATATTTATATTATAAATATAATATATATTATTATATATTTATAAATTAAATATGAAACTGTTTCATATGTCTGTCGACGTGTTGTCAGTGTCCTCTTTGCTCCGGGATGTATTTTTCTCCTCGTGAGAACATGATGTGTGGCATGAGAGCGCATGGCTTGTCGGACATAGCAACAGTAACTAAAGGAGGCGGGTCTTTGTGAAGGGTCAATTACTAGTTAACAGAATTATTTTATTAGCCAGTTTTAACTATCTGAGCAGAGACAAAGTTAAATTTAAGGTTAAGCCCATTTCGATATTTGGAGCCTCTTAAGTACAGCCGAACTGTTGTTTCAATGCTCTGGATGTGAATATCTAGATGTCAGTTTGAAAGCAGTGTTGTTTTGATGTGTTCTAAAGTGAATATTACATTTTGACAGTATCTTTGAAATGATTTTTTTTCTTGGATCAAATATAAATGCATTCAGTTTGAACTGCCAGCACTCACAACTGTCAGCAAAGAGAAATTTTGCTTCCCATGCCTTCTTTTCAAACCAAATAACAACCAGTCTCTTTGTTTTCCCCTCTTCTTTTGATTTGTTTGCTTGTTACTTATCTCTCAAATCACTAGCAAATAAGAGCACAGTCCCTCAGGACCTCAGAATAGAATCTCTCTGTCTCAATCCTTCTGTCTTTGTCATTATTTCTCCTTAGTGTCTGTGAGCATGGAGACTCCCTGTGGTTTATTCCCTGCAGGTTATGAATAAAATAAGAGAAAAGGATTTTGGAGAGAGGAACTGATGCACAATGTGCGTATGGCCACTCTCAAGACACAATCCACAAACACCTGACAAGGAATCAGGCCCATGCTTTACAATATGTGTTGTCACATTCATGTTGCAGTGTACAATTAGATATAAATATATTGTAGTTAATAATTCCTAATTTGAGTAATGTCGGATGTTAGGACTGTGATGTGTTTGGCACGGTGATTTATAATATTTCAGAAGGATTAATCACCTAAAAATTAAAGAAAAATGCTGATCAGAAATACATAAATATGTGGATATGATTTTTTAAAATTAATTAAGTTAATTGTTTCAATGACTTTCAATTTCATCTATTGGAAATGTTTGGTACTGCGCACAAATAACTGTACCAGAGCGTTAAATTATATACTTATTCACTCAAATAATACTCAATTAACCGTTAGCAAAGACCCGCCTCCTTTAGTTACTGTTGCTATGTCCGACAAGCCATGCACTTTCACGCCACGCATCATGTTCTCATGCAGTGAAAAATACATTGCGGAGCAAAGAAGACATTAACAACGCATCGTCAGAAAAGACAGAGCAGGTTACTTTTGATAAGAAACAGTTTCATATTTAAAATACTGTAATTTTTTAAAGAAGTTTCAACAATAAATAGCATATAGTGTCTCTTTAATGTGTCGTGACAGATCGCTGTAGCTCCTTCAAGCGGCTCGTGAACCGATAATCTCTTCATACTAGTTCATTTATAGCATCAAATAAACATGAATGAACATCAGAAGGAATGTTGTTTCAACCACGGAAAGATGTGAGTTCACACAATTTTTCAAGTTCAAGTTCACCAACGTTAATCTACTAACTCCTCTGACTGCTTTGTCAGACAAAATGGCAGATTCGGGGTTATGATTGGTTAGATCGCCTGTCAATCAAACTGCCGGTGAAGGGTCAATTGAGTGAATATTATCAGGAATAGGATTAGCTAGCAACAAGATAAGCACTGATTTTACAAGTTCAAATTAAATACTATTAATCTGCAATTCAATAACTAAGAAGTAACAAGTGTTTAAATTTTAGTTTAATTTCTTTCTAATTGGTATCAAAAGAGAGTCATCAGTATTCAGATGGTGAAATACAAGTCTTTTATTATACAAACTTACATATTTGACCTGGTTCTCTGAAATACTTGATTCAGATCAATCATGGATGGAATATCAATGATCAGATATTTCCTAATATTCACTGTCATCCATGAAAACAATGTATATGAATGCACAAATGTGTGACAATCAGAATAAAAACTGTGTAAAAACTGGTGTTTTTATTCTCAGCTGAATAACATTACTAGGCAACTTCTGATAAGCGTATTTTACAGTGTATAATTAATAGATGCATAAATTTGCATATCTTTATCCAGTGAGTTTCCCCTCGTGACATTAATCAACACACAAACCTTTGCTCTAAATTCATCCCCAAAAATAAAGAACTAGTGGTTCTTTCGTGCCTTTCTTTGAAGTTGCTTTGTTTTTTCATCAGACTGAACCTGCTTTATCTCTGTGAGAGCGGTCAATGTACGGTCCTCCCAAATATTGATTTTCTTTGTTCTCCTTATGTTCACCAAAACTAAACAGCATTATACATTAGATTGCACTAGTTGTGAAGGCATACAGAAGACTGATTTTAGTTATATAAAATATTTCCCTCAGTTGAGTCAGTTCGAGTGATATATTATATTCTTATATTCTTATTCAATTATATTTTTGCTAATATAACTTTGTTTCTCTAATTTAATCGTGCATCATATCTCTCCCACAGTCTGTGTCATGTAGAGAAAGAGTTGAGTAAAGCGCACACTGAACGCATGAGAATCAGCCGTCACTTCCTCCCTCAGAGACATCCGTGTCATCCATGTTTGGCTACCTGGACATGCATCAGGAAAACTTGACACTCGTTCTGTGTATCTTCCCGTTTCTCCTTCTCTTTCTGTCCTTCTGCGTCATCTGACAGCTCTCTTTTCCTCTACCTGTAATTTCTTTAAAAAAATTCCCTTGTTTATTCTATTTTCGGCGTCTCTGAACCCTGTCACTGATACGCTCTCATCGTCTGTCTGTCTGCAGCTCCACGCTCTCAGTGGGATTCAGACGGCTCCGCTCAGACTGACTGAACACCTGAAACGAGCTGATCACATTCATGCGCTGGCTTTTATTAGGTTCAACCGTATTTATGCATGCATAAGGAGCACATAATAACTTATTATAGCCATTATGGGATTGGCATTTGAGCTATATAAAGCAAGATGTTCTTTACGAAACTATTTTTGTTGTAACTTACACGTCACCATGACAGGTAGTATTTAGAAATATCTAGTTTAGTGTTCTGCTCTTTCATTTCAATGCTTAACCTCTGACGTAATTTGCATATTTGAACACTTATGTTCTCTTGAGATTGACTCCAATGATATAAAAAGATAATTTTTCACTTTCTATTCACCAAGGAATCCTAGGGGTAAAAAATGTATCCAAAAAATTTCCAAAAAATATTAAGCAGCAAAAGCTGTTTTCAACATTGATAATAATCATAAATGTTTCTTGAGCAGCAAATCAGCATATTGTTATGATTTCTGAAGGATCATGTGACACTGAAGACTGGAGTAATGATGCTGAAAATTCAGCTTTGATCACAGGAATAAATTACAATATATTAAAATAGAAAACAGTTATTGTGAATTTAATGATATTTCACAATAATACTTTTTTACTGTATTTTTTATTTATTTATTTTTTTTATCATAAGAGACTTCTTTCAAAAACCCAAATATACTGAAAAAAAAAAATATATATATATAATTAATACAATAATACAAAAAAATTAATTATTATTATTATTTTTCATAAATAGGACTATTTTGGTATTTTGGGGTCAGTGCTCCAGCTAAAAATTGTAGAAAGAATTATTTAAAAAAAAAATCCTTTCTTTTATATTTATATTTGTAACCTTTCTTATGGTGGATGCTTGAAGCATGTTTCAAAACCAAGTTTTTTTTTTATCAGTTCTCATAAATGAAAAGGTCTTGAAGTATCAGTCTTCTATGTTAAGTATATTTTCAAGCTATTCCTTTGAACCCAAACAAATTCCTTGTATTTTTACGATTAAATTGTCTACAATCTGACAATTTGTGTTATCTAGTTCAGATCCTAAATATACTGTAAATAAATATGCCTCCTCGATCAGTCAGAACAGAAGGCATGCTGGGAGCAGTGTTCATTTCAGCATGCTCTTCATCTATCCTTTGGCAGTGTCTTCAGTGCTTTGACCTTTAACCTCAGCCATTACTGTGTGCAGGCAGGATGTTCAGAAACCAAGCAAAACCCACCAATCAGCAGCTCATGGAGGGGCTGCATTAGTGCCGAACCCTCACGGGACACACTTACAAGCACACACACCAGCTGAGGCCGTGACACACACACCAGCCCGTTTCTCATAATTAGACATCATCATATTAAACCCATACCGTTTTATTGTATTACTGAGCTCTTACAGGCGGTATCTCTGTTGATGCTGGGTCTAAATATTCACTGGACAATTAGATTAAACTGTTATCTGAACCATTAGATAAATGAATCTCTTACCATCGGTTGAAGCACAATGTTGTAATAGTATAAACGTTTACATTGTGACATACTGCATAACAACAAATCATCTGCGATATACAATGTTTAACCAGCTCATATGGATCTGTCAATTTATGGATTTCTCCCTGCATTTCCTAGATCATTTTTCTTGAAACATGTGCATTTTGTAAAAGAGTCACATTGCCCTCTCTTATCTAGAAAAACATCCCTCTGAAAAGCAGACCTTGATGAATGGTTTCAAACATGACCTTTGCATATAGGTGACCAACAGCCGATATGTCGTCTGCTCCCTTATCAGGACAAAAAATAAAATTAATAAAAAGTGTTGAAGAAGCACCCATAACTTGATCTGATGTTTTGTTAAATCTCATGCACTGTTGGTTGCTTTCAGATCATTTCAGAGAGAGAATGAGTCTGGCTTCAGATACAGCTGAAGAGAAACAGTCCCTTTGTGACATACAAAACATGTTTACATTCTCGTAAAAACAAAATGTTAATGCGGTTCAGTATAAACAGAAACTGAGCATGTGAAGTCTGTTTTGCTGCTGATAAGACTCAACGCTTCTGTGATTTTGAGAAAGAAACATTTTGTGTTGCATTTGGATTACTTTGAAATCAAAAAGCAAATAATCCACATTTTTATGTATGAGGATTTGAGGTGAAAATGTCTGTATGATAAATGTTTACGCTTTGTTGTGAACATTTATTAAAAGTTGAGAAGGAAGAATGGCAAAATCTGTAGCAGTAAAGTATAGTTCATGCAGCTCATTACTGAAGTTACGACATCGCATATGTTTCTTCAACTTTAGACACTTTTTTGAAAGTACTATACTGTATCTATCTATGTATCTATCTATCTATTTATATATATATATATATATATATATATATATATATATTAGCTATTAACAAAGTATATAGGGTACAACAGGGCTAAAGGCGCACCCTAAGAAAAGCGTACTTTTCACTACTCCCATAGTGTTTGGACACTATTATATTCTCTTATGCTCATCAACCCTGCATTTCATATAAGATGTAATATAAGTCTCTTCAGCTCAAAATACCCCACAGATCATTTATTATACCTTGTCAAATGTGCCTCTATTTGGGTGTGAGCAAAAACATGCCATTTTTGTGTGTGTCCCTTTAAATGCAAATGAGCTGCTGCTCCCGGCCCGCTTTCCAGAAGAGGGCGGAGTTTTAACAGCAACAAAGCTGGAGAATCTCTCACACTGATGGAGAGACTCAGGAAGAAGTTCAATTTTTAGACGTTTCTGATATTTATGATTGCTATCAAATGCTCTGAATGGTCAAATATATTTTCCAAAATATCGCTCAGAAAGAATCGTTCCTTTTTTAGCAATCAAGCTTATCAGGGTCAACTTGCAGGCTATCCAAGCAAGCGAGACTCTAAACAGTGTTCAGTGCTCGTCTGTGCAGCCAACGACAGAACAGTTAGCAAGCTTTGCTCGAACTTTTGCCATGGCGTTAGAACTGGTACACCATTTTCTGTGGGTGAAAACGTGTTTATTAAGGGGTTGGTAATATAATAAGATCCTCTTCCTACGTCACTAGGGGAGCAAAATCTGAGCGGCTCATTTTTTCACATGCTTGCAGAGAAAGACTTGCCAAAACAAAGTTACTGGGTTGTGCTTTTTCACATTTTTGGGGTTGGTAGATGCACTGGAGACCCGATTATAGCACTTAAACATGGAAAAAGTCAGATTTTCATAATATGTCCCTTTTAAAATAATGGTATTCTGTTTTAATATACTTTAAAGTGTAATTTATTCCTGTGATCAAAGCTGAATTTTCAGCATCATTACTCCAGTCTTCAGTGTCACATGACCCTTCAGAAATCATAACGATATGCTAATTTATTATCAATGTTGGAAACAGTTGTGCTTCTTAATATTATTTTATAACCTGTGATACTTTTTTCAGGATTTATTGATGAATAAAAAGTTAAAAAGAACAGCATTTATTCAAAATATAAATCTTTTCTAACATTTAGTCTTTACTATCAACTTAACACATCCTTGCTGAATAAAAGTATTGATTTATTTAAAAAAAAAAAGAAAGAATTTTTTTTTTTTGAATGGTAGTGTATATTGTTACTAAAGATATCTCTTTGTATGCATGTATGTTTTAAGAGAGTTCATTTTGTAAATGTCTACAGGGGCTAAAGTGGCCCATAGATGAAGAAACCCCCATATACAGTATGTATAAATATATGTGCTATGTTGATTAGGCAGCCTGTGTGTATTAGTTCCCATTGGTTGGCAAGTCAAGCAGAAAGTCATTAATTCATTTAGTTTCGGAAGAAAATTCCCCTTGTCGCCTGGAGGCAGGAGATGTTGTCTTTCTTCTTTCAGTCATACTGTAAGACAGACTTTGCTTTCTGTTCATTAACTCCATTTGTGCAGTCTTGCATATGAGTGATAACACTCGTAACTACAGGCCTCTGCAGACTGAGAACACTTTGGGGAGGAAAGCTATGAACAGTGATGAATGAAGGTTTTCAAATTATTATTTTGTTTTATTCAGCTATTTTAATCATAAGCTTTAGTTGCAGTGAAAAGTCACTCTGGCTCTAATTTATATGACTCTGTGATGTGAATACAAAGTTCTGTCATGAAACTCTAGATGGCACAGGCTGATAGATCCTTAACTCAATCTGTTTGCAATAACATCATTCTCTATAGTTATTATTATAGTTATATAGCAGATCTATTCCACCATGACCAAACATATCAACATTGGAATTAGACTTTATAACTCACAATTGCGACTTTTTATCATGTAATTTTGAGAAAAGAAGTCAAAATTGCAAGGAAAAAGTCAGAATTGTGAAAAAAGTCAGAACTGAGAAAAAAGTTGGAATTGCAAGAAAAAAGATAGAAGTGCGAGGAAAAAGTCAGAATTGCGAGAAATAAGTCAGAATTGCAAGAAAAAAGTCATAATTGTGAAAAATTCAGAATTGCGAGAAAAAAACGCCCAGTTATCTTTTTTTTTTTTAATTCTGTGGCGGAAAAAAGCTTCCATATATATGTTTATTGTGTACTATTGTGACTGCTGATGTTTACATGCTAACATCCCCCATTGTAGGACTGTCTTATGCCCAGTGACTTTTGTTGCTAAGCAACGGAGCTTGGTCTGACACCACTGTGGTTGTCCTGAGCAGAGAAATTTGATGAAGATATGGCATGTTCAACAGCTCAAACAGCTCTGGGTCTGAGAACGCAAAATGAAACACGGAAACTTTGAGACCTTCCTGTTATTTCTCCTCAACAGTGCACCTGTTCAATCCATCTCTGTTAGAAATAAAGGTCCCAAACACAATCAATGATGTTTGATATGAGACGAAAACCAATGAAGACATTTCCAGTAACTTAATGGAACATGAAGACCCTTTATAATCACTCTCATAGCTAAATCAAGAACCATACTGCAAAAAACAGTAATTCAAAACAGTTGGGTTTTTTGTAGCACCTATATTTTAAAGTGTGTATTCCACTTATGGCTGACAGAAACTGTTCTATTTCCCAATTCCCTCCCTCTCCGCCGTATCATGTCCTATATACTCTGAAGGTAATGTCCTAGATTCTTACCAACACTCATTATTTAGACACTAAATGGCAGAGCATAGATCAGAGGCCTTTTATTCATCTGCTGTCAGCACTTTGAAGAAGGGAAAACCATTCAAGTCTGCTGTATTTCATATTCAACCATTTGTACGTGACATAAAAATGCTAGTGCAGAATCATTCCAGGAATTTGATTTACTCGTTGCTATGGGCAACTGTCCTGCCCGTGTGTCTATGTGTGAGCTTGCGTTTTAATTAATCATCTCATCATGGAAATGCGGTCATTATATTCACTGAGATTCAACATGCTTGCGTATTCATGTGACCTCTGAGTGTAAACTAGACCATTAAGCAGATCTACATATCTTTTGCTAACCGTCTCACTTTCCTTCAGTGCCGTGGTTCATGGCATCCGTGTGCTCAATTATCAAACGTGTCAGTGAAAGCACACCCTTAAGAATAAGAAAATGATTACGATTAAGAAAGTTAACTGCTCATGATTCTGCCCTGTCTAGAGTGCAACAGACAGGTTCTGGAAGAAAAAACTACAAGGTTGTTAATCAATGGTGTTTTATTCTGTTGAAGACTTCAACCCGCATTATATCAGCTTATTTGTGAAATAATCATGTTTAAAGGCATAGTTTACCCAAAAATGAAAATTCCGTCATCGTTTACTTACCCTCAAGTTGTTCCAAACCTGTATGAGTTTCTTTCTTCTGCTAAACTCAAAATATGATATTTTGAAGAATATAAGTAACCAAACATATCATATTGATGGTAAACAGTTAAACTAATATGGAAGTCAATAGGGTCCATCAACTGTTGACAGAATTTTCATTTTTGGGTGAGCTATCCATTTAACAGCGGAAATCCTGTTGAAAAACTACATTGCCCATGATGGTGTGCAGAAAACTAGACCAATCAGAGAGTCGAAAAAAGCAACATGCGCCAAAAGATCGCTTTAGCTCCGCCCTCTCCTATGAAGCACTGCGACTGGCGCAATCAAGTCGATCTCTCTACGTTCCTACATTTTTTTTTATTATTATTATTTTGCAATAAACTTAAAATATATTGTTTATATATATATATATATATATATATATATATATATAAAATCAACATTTGTAAATGAGTAGTTTTATGTTTCTCTATTTTTAATTAAATTATGCGGTTTGCAATGCTTCATGGGATTGTAGTTTTTTCCCTCACTAAAATTGTTAAGTATACAGTCTGGTATCTTTGTATTTTTTCCAATTTTTGAATACTTTTTTTGCTCCAAATCAAAGTTTGCAGTGTTGTGATTCACCTCATAGCTGGTTGTCTTGGTTCATGGCTTATAACTCTTTTCATGAAGACTTTTTAAAAAGTCTTTATGGGGAAAAATGAATTAGAAAAATACTTCTGAAACCAACGCCGCTGAAAAAGCATTCAATACTGTATTATGCTGATGTTGGCAATTGTGTAATTCTGGGAATGTAGTTTATAAATATGAAAAACCAGTAGAAAATGTTTCGTTTAATTTCTTATTGGATTAGTACAACCTCCCTGCAACATATTAAGGAGATTTGTTGCTAAAAATAAAACCTAAAAATAACTATTAAAGAATGTTGTGTATTATTGTCACGATGACCAGAGGGCACTCTACCCCAGACTATTGCTACTTAATCAAGGACTACATTTCCCATAAGCCATTGCCCGGCGTCATCATGCCTGATTACATTCAGCTGTTGCTCATTAGCACATTACCTCTGCCTGTATAAGCCTGGTTGTCTCAGTTAATCTTTGCGAAGTCTTGTATGTCTCAGCATTGCATTTCTGAGAGCTCATTTGGTTTCAACCCTGTTTGCCTTTCTCTTGTGGATTTCCCTATGCTCTGTTATCATTTGGACTGTTTATCCTGTGTTTATGAAGTTTTGCCTAGTTTTGGGTTGTGTCTTTCGATTACCCTTCAATAAACTACTGCATTTAGATTCTCAACCTTTGCGTCTCCGAGCAGTTCATGCCATTATTAGGTTAGCTCACAAAAACCTCCCTACAACATTCCTAGAATGTTAGAAATCGATTGCCAAAGAAATAACCAAACAGGAACCATACACTTAAAATCAAGTTATTAATGTTTTTTATATGTCTATGTGGTGTTTTTTGTGCCGGCGGGCTTTAGCATATCATTAACAGCGAACTATAGGGGAGTCTCGAGAGAAACTTAGCAATATGACGGGTGTATGAAGTATATTATGACATTATGATGAACTACATGCCATTCTCCACTGACATTCTGAGTTGTTCAAAGCGTTTGTAAGGATACTGATTGTTAGAAGACAGCTGACTCTGACATGACGAATGGGAACATGGTTTGTGTAAGATTAGCAACAGATTATTAGCTGTTTGATAGTCAAGCAAAATGCTAATCGTATTAATTACCGTTATGTGTCTGACCTTGTGAACTTACAGCGTTTACCTCAGTAAGTTGACCGAGTGGATCTCTGAGCTGGTGTGAGCGAGTGGAAGCGGGACTAATGTATATTAAATGAGGCAATGGTGTAGAGTTACATTCAAGCTATTTTAAAGTCATGAAGAATTTTTTTCAACGGAAAAAACGTTTAAATGTGTAATTTTGGTGTTTAAAGATGAGTTTTAAGGGATAAAAGGGGCACTTTAAGGAGCATTCACATTATGGCCGATAATTATAACGAGAACAATAACAATATAGTTCTAAAAATCATTCAAAATGAAAAGGAATAGCAGAGTTCACTTCCCAGCTATAACGATAATGTCGCAGAGAAACAATGTCGTTGGAATCACTTTCAGAACGATTCACTTTCAGAACAAACATTGGCAGCCAATCAGAATCCATCTAGCATTTAAAGTGGCAGGCAACAAAACTGCAGAGAGCGCCTATAATAAACAGAACCATTAGTGGTTAGTGGAACGTTTTGTGTTTGTTGTAAGGTTGTTGAACAACATATTTAAGTATATTTCTTTTGATTTAAAACATCAAAAGCTAAACCATTGCATCACAGAAGCCTTAACACCGCTGCGAGATCAGTCTGGAGAAATGCCATGCAGCTTTTGTCTAGCGCAGACACAAATGCGGTTACAGTAGTCTCGGCGTCTATGGTAATCGCATTTCATGTTTGCACAAATCGGATCATTCTATCATGCAGACACAAGCACCAGCCCAGACGTCAAATTATGTGCTGTTAAAAATGCCACTCTCGCATCCAACACATAATAAGGGCTATTTTTTTTTTTTCACACATTGCAACCTGCTCTTGGCTAAACCTGTAAGAATCCAATCACCATCAGGCCTTTTTGCCTTATTTGCTTCACTTTATTGTCATAAACTTTGCCAATTCTTCTGAACATAAACATGTCCTACTTTAATCTAATCTAAGCGAAGGCCTGGAGCATCAACAACAAAAAATCGGATCAATTATTCATTCAGCAGCCTGGTGAACGTATGGTCCATCCCTCAAGTTACACAGCGATACTAGTTGCAGCTTCTTTGTGGCCCAAGTTTTGTGTGTGTCAGCTTTCACACTTTTAGGGATTTCAGCACGACAAATGTGCTGCAACAGCTCAGGGAGATTATACATGCCGGCAAGTCACCCTTAGAGCTTTTTGGCTACTTCTGTTATGTTTCCATGCCCTGCGGCTCATCTTTAATGGGCTATAGCATGTCATTTAGAGACGGCTGCAGTGCTGAGTGAGCACTGAGTGTTAGTTCTCCTGCCTATCGAGTGCTGAGATAGATTTTGTGTCTTCTCAGGTTAATAATTGACTTTCAGTTGAGAAAGCCGTGATGGTGGTGTTGTCTTCCTGGCCTCAAACAGCTGGTGCTGCTGGGAGAGCCAGATGGCTCCGAGGAGAGCTGTCAGAACAGGACACGGGACAGGCAGATTAAATGAGTTTCTGTCCTCCATAGCTGCCTTAGAAGTAATCACTTACTGAATAGTAACAGATCTCTATTGTATAGTTTTAAAAAGTTCTACAAGCCATAAGTGCATGTTTGACGTTTGAAAACGTTGTCACGATGAATATGAATGATCAAAGGGGCACTGTTTTAAATACTTTTCTATTTTCGTTTTGCTTCTGGATGTCACAAAAAGAACTTTGTAAAGAGTTTATTGATGTTTGAAATGACAAACTTTGGCTTACCTGTCACAATGAATACGGTATAAATGATCAAGAAGGCACTATTTTAAACGCTCCTTGCTTACATAAGAAATGTACTGTAAAAAATAAAAGCAAATCATGACAGAATTTTCATTTTTGGGTGAACTATCCCTTAAAACTGTAATGTATGTCCACTGAGGTGAGTTGAAGAGAACCCAAGTGCAGTTTATTCCAAACATGAATAGATACAAACTAAACAGACTTGAAATAACCATGAACATGAAGACCATGAAAACCGTAAAACTCACCAACAGCTGTACAGGGAACAAAGTTTGACAATGATAACATGAGGGCTGTATAAACCTGCATGGGTCCTGTTTGATAAACCCGCAACCGAACACCTGACCCGATATCCGACAACAAACACTAATTTTATTCTGTACCCAACCCGTTCGACATAAAAACCGCAACCCGAACCGCACCCGCATTAAATCTCCTACATGATCATTTTCTCATGTAGCCTAACACAAGCAATAAAACCAACATTCGTCATTCTGGGTTGATGCAATTAACCCTTCGCAAACAGTTTGATTGACAGGCGATCTAACCAATCATAACCCTAAATCCGCCATTTTGTCCGACAAAGCAGTCAGGGGAGTTTAGTAGATTCCTTCTGATCTTCATTCATGTTTATTTGATGCTATAAATGAACTAGTATGAAGAGATGATCAGTTCACGAGCCGCTTGAAGGATCTGTCACGACACATTAACAAGACACTAAATATGAAAATGTTTGTGTATGTCTGTCGACGTGTTGTCAGTGTCCTCTTTGCTCCGCGATATATTTTTCACTTCGTGAGAACATGATGTGTGGCGTGAGAGAGCATGGCTTGTCGGACAAAGCAACAGTAACTAAAAGGAGCGGGTCTTTGCGAACGGTCAATTGATGAAACATTTTACACAAGTTAATTTAACAAAGAACATGACTGTGAGAAATTACAAAATAAAAGACATGAAACTATAAAAGCGAATCAAAACTCAAAACAGATGTGACAAAAACTAATTAATCTCATGGCATAAAGTAACACTTTAGTATAGGGAACATGAATTCACTATTAACTATGACTTTTCCCTCAATAAACTCCTTATTTACTGCTTATTAATAGTTAGTAAGTTAGTTGTTAAGTTCAGGTATTGGGTAGGATTAAGAATGTAGAATAAAATCAGGCAGAATAAGGCATTAATATGTGCTTAATAATTACTAATAAACAGCCAATATTCTAGTAATATGCATGCTAATAAGCAAGTCGTTAAAAGATGCAAAAATAAAGTGTTACCTTTAATTGTGATCACAATAAACGCTCTGTAAATATATCTAAATACCAATTCAGTTTCTGTGTAATATCAAATAAAATATTTGTTTCTGAAGCTACTTTTTTAATGTCTATTTGATGCTTTTCTCATTTAACACAATAATGACTTTAAATGATCTTTTGTGTGTAATTTATCAGCCAAATTTGATGTGCAATTAATTAGATTAATTAAATCAGCAAACCATGTAATTAGGTTAATAAAATTTTGGTAACACTTTATTTTATAGTGTCATATGCTACAAGTATTTACTATAGTAATAACTAGAAATTATGCATAATTACATGCAATTAACCCTAAACCAAACCCTCATCCTAACCCTATAGTCACATGTCATTACTCAGTACTTAAATGTATAATTACACTGTAATACTGACACATTATTATGATTGATTAATATATATATATATATATATATATATATATATATATATATATATATATGAACTTTTTAAAGAGTTTACTGATGTTTGAAACAGACAAACTTTGTCTGTAACAATGAATATAAATGATCAACTATTTTCAGTGCTCTCTTCATGCAGTTCTCATGGATTACCATAAGATATTTATATAAAATAAAATAATAATAAAGAGTCTTTGTCGTTTTGAAAGCATAATAATCAATAATTCACACTGATATACTTCAGTGCTTGCTTTATATAGATTTTTGCTTCAGAATTGCAGTGGATGTCCTGTAGTCAGGTTCATTCTGCACATCTTTCGATCCAGCTCTCCTCTCCTGCAGGGCTTTGTATTGGACCCAAATGGGACCAGAAAGCTATTTAAAGCTCAGTGTGTGGCACAGTTCTCCTTACATGGGAATGAGCAGGTGTGAAACCTGCCGTCTATATTCAATGGGTGTAGTTTTAAGTGAAAAACACGTTTTGCCATTGAACCTTTTGCTTCCAGTTGACCATTATTTATTGCATCAAAAAAAAGTAATTCTTTCAAAATGGTCTCCAGGCATCTTTCTTGTGATATCCTGCAGTGATAATCGATAAATCCACATTCACATTTCAGGCAGCTTGTTTTGAGCCTTTGATATAAGAAGCCTTTAGTTTGTTTGTTAAAGGGATGGTTCACACAAAAAGGAAAATGTTTATATTTTGTGTTGCAGAGCTCCCAGAGAACTGGACGGACACCAAGGAGACTCTCCTGGAAGGGATGGTGTTCAATGTGAAGTCTCTGGGCATGACTCTGGTTGGCCAACCTAAAGGAGAAGACATGGCAGCGGCTGCCATCAGGAGGATCGTGACCACGGTCAGTCATCGGAGTGAGAGCGGGAATACTGAGGAATAATCATGATCATGGCACAAAATCTCACTCAAATCATTTTTATGCCTTTGCCAATTTGTACTAGTATAAAATGATGTTGTCACATAATAATATTAAGTATTATTATTATTACATATTATTAATCATTTATAAATAAATTATTTTTAAATTATTTTTTTCTATGCAAGAAGAACATTGTAAAGAATTTATTGATGGTTCTCATTAGTAACAAACTCTCTGGTGTATTTTTGACTGGAAAAATTTAAAAAATTGTTACTTCATCGGAATGTTACGAAACTGTGACTTTTATGGCAGACAGTATGTGACCTCATACAAATCAGCTATGATGGAGTAAGAAAGAGTTCAGCAATGAAGGGGTGAGACTCTAAAACATCAGGAGTGCAACCTAGACACAGACACACATATATGAACTAGTGTGACTGAAACACAAAGAAAGGTTTTTGCAAATGCGTGAAATTTAGTTAATAATTCAGCCACAATGCAGTAAAAAAACATGCAAGCTAGGAAGGGGTTACACTCTAAAACATCAAGAGTATGAAACAGACACACACAGACACACAACACAAATAACTGGTGTGGCTGTACAATATGGCAAAATTGCGCCAGAAGAGTGAAATAAGAGAATGAAATCAGGTTCATTAAGCTCTGATAAAGCATTCCTGTTCATTTTTGATGAATTATTATCTTATATGTAACAAAATGTCCTGTGTGTTCATGTTTGACTAGTAAAATTAATACAAAAACTGACACTTCAAATCAACATTTCAAAAAAACAAATCTAAACCTTGACAAAAGGTAGTCTGACGATATATCCAAATATATATAAACATATATAATCTGCATTCAACAATTCGATTTTAAAGGCTTTGTCTCTATTTTAAAGGGTTAGTTCACCCGAAAAATGAAGATTCAGTCATTAATTCCTCACCCTCATGTCATTCTACACCCGTAAGACCTTCATTCATCTTCGAAACACAAATTAAGATATTTTTGATGAAGTCCGATGGCTCAGTGAGTCTCTATTGACAGCAAGATAATGAACACTTTCAGATGCCCAGAAAGATACTAAAACATATTTAAAACAGTTCATGTGAGTACAGTGCTTCAACCTTAATATTATAAAGCGACAAGAATACTTTTTGTGTGTCAAAAAAACAAAATAACGTCTTTTCAACAAAATCTAGTGATGGCCGATTTCAAAACACTGCTTCATGAAGATTTATGAATCTTTTGTTTTGAATCAGAGGTTCGGAGCGCCAAAGTCACGTGATTTCAGTAAACGAGGCTTCGTAATGTCATAAGTGATTCACAATTTCAATAGTTCACATGACTTTGGCAGTTTGGTACACGAACCACTGATTCGAAACAAAAGATTCGTAAATCTTCATGAAGCAGTGTTTTGAAATCGTCCATCACTAGATATTGTTGAAAAGTCGTTATTTTGTTTTTTTGACGCACAAAAATTATTCCTGTTGCATTATAACATTAAGGTTGAACCACTGTACTCACATGAACTGTTCTAAATATGTTTTTAGTGTTCACAGAGGGTTAAACAGAACAAAAACCTTTTTGATCAGTAGTTTTAGGGCCTCACAAAGATGCCTTTCAGCCTTTCAGTCTGTTTCCTGTTTAAACACAATATAATTCCTTGTTCTTCACAGAGATTTTTCATTTGCTTTCATTTGCGCAATCAAATCAGAACGTGACAACTTTCTCTTCAAACTGACTGTGAGTTTCATTTGTGCTTTAATTCAATGTTTACGGTCTCCTGGGACGAGAGAAAGACCCTCCAGATATGCTTTGCCTGATTTCCTTTGTCCTTGACGAGTCCCCTCTCCTCTTCTGCATTTTCCCTCGTCCTCATCCGCATTGGCCTCTTTTCTTCCTGCCAGCACAGTGTGTTGATATGCCGGGATCACAGTAACACCACTTAATCAAGGCAGAAGATGAATTTTAGATATTAAGCATCATCTCTTGTACCGGTGGAGCTTGATTTAATAGCCCACACAGGTTCTTCTGACCTTTTCACATTATTGTTTATGGCCAGTGAGTTATTGGTGACATTTCAAAGTTGGCTGAGATGTTTGTCCGTGGTTCACACAAATGGTTTGTCCTTGTCAACCACATGCAGGCTCGGGCCAGTGCAAAGAAGTTTCGGAAAGTGACCCTCACTGTCTCCCCCAAGGGAATCATCATCTCAGACACAGAGACCAATGACCTCATCGAGGACGTTTCCATTTACAGGTAAAACCAAAATCACACAACACGTGCTCTTTTGCCTCATCATTTGAAAATCACAGTGTGGTACAAACTGACCGTTAACAAAGACCCGCCCCCTTCGGTTACTGTTGCTATGTCCGCTCACGCCACACATCAGCAAAGAGGACACTGACAACTAACAAGTTTATATCTCACAATGTGAATATATTGTAAAATGTAATTTATTCCTGTGATCAAAGCTGAATTTTCAGCACCATTACTCCAGTCTTCAGTGTCACATGATCCTTCAGAAATCATTCTAATATGATGATTTGCTGCTCAAAAAACATTTATTATTATTATTATTATCTATGTTGAAAACAATCTTCTGCTTAATGCTTTTGTGAAATATACTTTTTTTCAGGATTTTTTGATGAATAGAAAATTCAAAAGAACAGCATTTATTTAAAATATACATTTTTCTTACAACGTAAGTGTCTTTAGTGTCACTTTTGATCATAAAAATATGAAAAATAAAAATATTTTGAAAAAATCTACCTGATCTAACTCTTATACATGATTTACTGTATAATTATGTAGTTTTTTTAAAATATATATACATTATATAACATTTATATTGTTTTTATTTTTGTATTGAAATTAAACAAATTAAATTTTGTATAGTGGCGAATCAAATAATATTTTGTCAAACCCAGCTGAAGCACCTGACAAACCATATCTTTGTTCTGTTTGTTCTCAGGATATTTAAAATATACATATTGAGTCAATTATTGCTATAAGCTTCGTCTGTTTAAAGATTTCAGTGGGTCAAGGTCTGCAGTGGTCAAGGTCTCTGCCAGTGAATCATTAACATCTGAGTGTGTCAAACAAATATTGATACAAGAGATGACATGCTTGGATGGTATTCATAAACTTGAGATTGTGGTTCATCTTGACTGTGTTAGAGGGAGATGATTTATGCAGTGGGCATGAGGGGGTTTATAGAGTTCAGAGAGGAGCGTCCTGATCCTCCTTATCAGCGACACCAGAGACACAGTCACGGGAATCACACGCCTCTTTAATCCTCTCCCGTATCATACAGTATAAACCACACACACTCTCGCTGACGCTCCTTTACAATGCAAAAATCATTCTTGTTTTCCAGTAAAATTAAAATCTTAAAGTAAAGAGGCCTAAATTTATTTGAGGCACAAAATTGGATGCATGTTTATTATTAAAGGAATTATTATTACTTTTTAAAAATTTAATTATTAAGTTTGTATTAAATTATATTTTTTATTATTATTAAAATGTATTGTTAATTTTAACCATTATTTAGGTTTACACTTGTTTTAAGAAAAATTGAATTAAGTAAAATAAATTTAATTCAAGATACTGTACATTCTGTACATCTTTAACATGTTAAATAAAATAAAATAAATGTAATTAAAAATAATGTAAAATTAAAATGTATTTATAGCAAAATACATTTATTTGATAAGCTAAATTGCATAAGATATTACTACGAGAATTTTTAAAGTTTTTATTTTATTTTATTTTTTTAGTTGTGTTTTTATTTATTTCTTTAGTTCTAGCACTATTTACTGAGGTTTACACTTACAACAGGGGAAAAGAAATTCCAGAGATACTGAATATTCTCTCTAGTCTTAATATCACTGAATGTAAAATTAAAATGGTAATTATACCAAAATAAATTGATTTGGGAGGCAAGACGGCGTATTCCTTTATATATATATATATATATCATTTCTTGTGTCCTAAACACTATTTAATAATATATTTCCCAAAGGGTTAAGAAATATTAACTCAAACCTTTGATAGTGATTATTCTCATGATTCTTAACATTAATGTATCTTGTTTTAAGGATATTTTGATACTTTTTAATGCAAATAAAAGTACTAATTAATTTTTTTTAGCAGCAGAACATCAGGTCTGACACAAAACACTCTGTCCTTGTTCCTGGAAGTCCTCCATCCCTGTCTCTGTCCTGCCGCTCCCTTCAGAGAGGCTCTGTGTGCTTCTGGCTCTTCAGTGTGATGACATATGGATTCCTGTGTAAGACAGAGGAATTCTGGGAGCTCACGTCGAGGACAAACTGCTCTCCACTGCTTATTTTTTTGTGTCTGTATATGAGCCTGATCCAGGTACAGCCCGAGAAACGCCCTGGAGCGACGGCTCTCATACAGCAGGATGTAATCAGAGCAGACTTTGATCACAGACTCCGTTTGACTTTCAAAAGAAGCTGGAGAATAAACACCAGTATCAAGGGACCGCAAATCATAGTTCAGTCGGAATGCTAAAATAAATGCTATTTCAAGGGTCTTGGCCGACCATTTGGAGGGCGAAGAACAGAATCATGGGTATTTTCACTGACAGCGAAATAAACGAGAGCATCTTGAATGAAGTGGTGGGGGTTTGAAAAGAAGGAAACATATTAGTGCTGATGATGATATGAATACTTTTCCTTTGAGTCCCATCCCCCTCTCCACACAGCTGAATATACAAATAAAACACAGACGTTCTATTTTTTCTGAAAAATAGGAGATGATGTTGTTCGTCAAGGCTCAGTAGGAGCTGTCAACTTTATAACATCAGAAATTGTAAAGGTTTGAAAGGCCTTTTTTCTGATTTTGTTTCATTTCCGACAACGCTCGCTGCAATTTAGGATTTTTATGTGCCTTTTATCCAAATACACACATCACTTTCACTACTGCCAGCTTGTCTCTTGAACAGAAAACATCTATATTTGTGTGCGAGACTTTATTTTCCTAAGCCACAAATCTTGCACAGTGATTTGTGTAATGAGATTCACTACGGTCCCGCATTAACTGTATGGGGGTTCATGAAAAGATTAGACCCACTTTGGCTTTTTTCCCGTTCTGGGAATGTCATATTCCACTGTAATGTGTTTGGAGGGAGTAGGTAGGGCATCACTGAGGGAGCAATCCATGCCACTGTAATAAAAAAAGGACTTGTTGTTTTTCTGTATTCAAAGACTTTTTTCATAAATGTTATATTTAATTGTATTTTTTATAATATTATACACTCACCTAAAGGATTATTAGGAACACCATACTAATACTGTGTTTGACCCCCTTTCGCCTTCAGAACTGCCTAAATTCTACGTGGCATTGATTAAACAAGGTGCTGAAAGCATTCTTTAGAAATGTTGGCCCAGATTGAGAGGATAGCATCTTGCAGTTGATGGAGATTTGTGAGATGCACATCCAGGGCACGAAGCTCCCGTTCCACCACATATTGGGTTGAGATCTGGTGACTGTGGGGGCCATTTTAGTACAGTGAACTCATTGTCATGTTCAAGAAACCAATTTGAAATGATTCGAGCTTTGTGACATGGTGCATTATCCTGCTGGAAGTAGCCATCAGAGGATGGGTACATGGTGGTCATAAAGGGATGGACATGGTCAGAAACAATGCTCAGGTAGGCCGTGGCATTTAAACGATGCCCAATTGGCACTAAGGGGCCTAAAGTGTGCCAAGAAAACATCCCCCACACCATTACACCACCACCACCAGCCTGCACAGCGATAACAAGGCATAATGGATCCATGTTCTCATTCTGTTTACACCAAATTCTGACTCTACCATCTGAATGTCTCAACAGAAATCGAGACTCATCAGACCAGGCAACATTTTTCCAGTCTTCAACTGTCCAATTTTGGTGAGCTTGTGCAAATTGTAGCCTTTCCTATTTGTAGTGGAGATGAGTGGTACCCGATGGGGTCTTCTGCTGTTGTAGCCCATCCGCCTCAAGGTTGTGCGTGTTGTGGCTTCACAAATGCTTTGCTGCATACCTCGGTTGTAACGAGTGGTTATTTCAGTCAAAGTTGCTCTTCTATCAGCTTGAATCAGTCGGCCCAATCTCCTCTGACCTCTAGCACCAACAAGGCATTTTCGCCCACAGGACTGCCACATACTGGATGTTTTTACCTTTTCACACCATTCTTTGTAAACCCTAGAAAAATTCCAGTAACTGAGCAGATTGTGAAATACTCAGACCGGCCCGTCTGGCACCAACAACCATGCCACGCTCAAAATTGCTTAAATCACCTTTCTTTCCCATTCTGACATTCAGTTTGGAGTTCAGGAGATTGTCTTGACCAGGACCACACCCCTAAATGCACTGAAGCAACTGCCATGTGATTGGTTGATTAGATAATTGCATTAATGAGAAATTGAACAGGTGTTCCTAATAATCCTAGCCGTGCGATATCGCTCTATATAAGCACAGCTGTGATTTGGCAAAAGACACAAGGTTGTAGACATCATAAATCTCAAGAACTAGAACACTTTACAACTAGCAATGAAGGAACGCTGAGTTGCTTCATTGAAGCTTATTATATTATGTAGTATCATGGGGTCTTATTTATAAAGCAATTTGATCTTAGAGTGTGCGTAGGCTTAAATCCATGCCTCATATTTATAAAATTACGCACATACGCACTTCAGATTACTGCAGGTTTTAGGAAATCTAATCCATTCTAAAGTAAAGGATTTGGATGATGACTGCTGATCTTTTATATGTAAATGACATTAATTAGGTGTCATTTACAACGCAGAGTCAAGTCATCTTCATTTATATATCGCTTTTCACAATATTGTTTGAAAGCAGCTTCACAGTGATAATAGGAAAGTTAATGGACAGATAGTTTTGGCTTTACAGCAACTCTAAGAAATTATTATTATGGAGCTAAAGTAGGTCTTTGACTGAATCACTTCCGTTGTAGAAATTGATAGTTATTAACTCAAATGACCTTTCCAACTGAAAACCGAAGACCTTTAATGCATTCTCACCGTTCATTTACGTGTTTAGTCTACAGGTTTGCGCGTTTGAATGTGTATGTGCACAGACGCTTAGTCTTTTCTACAAAATGATATTGCCAAATTACTTGTCTGGTCCGCATAATACAGAAAAATTTGTTGTGTCCGCCGATCTATGCGAACTAGATTCATTTCGATGACATTTTATCTATACATAGGAAAGGAAAGGGAAGGAAGCCTTCGCAGGGGATAGTTTAGTTGACACTTCAGGGTGCGTTGTGTCGTTTATAACTCGCAATTTTTACTTTATAACTTGCAATTTCGACTTTATATATCGCTATTCTGACTTTACAACTCACAATTGCGAGTTTTCGTAGCGTTGAAATGAGCATTCTGAAGTTACCCGGATGGTCTACTTTTTCCGGTTAGAATCCGAAGTGGAGATCTGCGCGCTAAAGGCTAATATTGTCCGGAATCGATTAGAACTACAAACACGAGTAAAAAGTGTTAACAAACTACAAACATGGCAGGTGTGTGAGACCGACGGTAAAGCAGAGCGGTTTAGGTAAAGGGGTTTGAGTGATTAATAATCAGTATCTAACCTGACGAAAAGATATTTATTCAATGTTTTCTGTTTTATATTTCATCTGCAACAGTATTGTGAACCTTTATAACGATGCGTTTGGTCATCAACTTACGTATGAAAGACCCATGACTGACAGATCAATGTGCGACTACATTTCTCTCAGAAAATGGTAGGAAATTGAACTGAATGTGGAGGATTTTAACTGTGACAAGATGATTGACAAGGCAGTATTTCCCAAAGCTTGCCTACTCTTCTGCTACACACTCAAACGTTTGTGCTTTTTCTTCACAAAAACAGTACATACTACTTTTAGGGTATAGTAAGTATAGGCGATTTAGGATGCAACGTTTGTTTTTTGGAACGCCCCCCAAAGAAGGTGAAAATGTTAAGAAAATCATACTACAGCAAAATGAAATGTTGCCAAATTGTGTCCAGCGATACAGGAGTTACGTTCAGTCATAAATCAGTCATTTTGATTGAATCGGTTGAGTGAATGATTCAGTGACTCATAAACAAGTGGAGTGATACAAACACAGCTGCACTCTTATAATGTCGCACAGCTAATCAAAATCGAGTGTTTGTTTTGTGATGCATAAATTTCCATGGAGTTACAGTACTTTCAAATTTTCCTATTTGATTTCCACAAAAGCAAACATTAAAAGGTTCATCATGTCAGTAAAGCTGAGGTTGTTTACGATCAAATGTCCTCCTCCTTTGATTCTGTTCAAATGGAGCTACAAACAAGATAAATTCAGGCCATTTCCAGTTTCCTTCCCTCTCAGCTTCACACTCTTCAATAATGAAGTCATGCAATGCACCACAGACTGGAATAAATGATAATTCACCACACCCCCCATGTTCAGAGAGAAAAAGAGGAGGGAGAATGGGAATAGAGAGTCTTGGGCATTTCTATTTAGGTCGTGCATCAGAAGTAGTGCACTAACAACTGTAGATGAAGTGAGATCAGCGCTCTGTCTTCACTAATGTACCTCATTATTTCACACAAGCTCTTTTGGTTTGCTGCTCAAGCAAAAAACAAACAAACAAACAAACAAACAAAAAAACAGTCCACAGTCTATTTCCTGAAACTATATTTATATTATTGTAATGAAAATGATTAAATCTACACAGTGTTGTTTGTCCCTGGCTCTCTTTACAAAAATAAAAAATTAAAGATTGACAGGATAAAAATGAAAATGAAAAGACACAAAAATATATTCTTTAATCAACCACAGACTTCACCATCTCACTTCTGTTTTGGCACTGAAAGAGATTTCGCTAAACCAATATGGATCTGAGAAATGTTACTTTTTAAAAGTATAAATCTGTTCTCAAAAGGAATCGCCTGGGTTGGTTTGCAGACTTTATTATTTGTGCAGATAAAAGTTATAAATGACTCAATAAATTACATTTTCTGAATTCAAGCAGCTTTGTCTCTGTAAAATAAAGCTAATGATTTTCAAACACTTCTATTGAAAATTTAGTCAAAACCAAGACCCAGCCAGTATTATTCATTCCTGGAAATGTAATTATATGAGTCAAAATTCAGTCTTTTATTTCTCACCTCTACAGAATATCTTACTGCACAACAGACAAAACTCAGGATAAGGTCTTCGCCTACGTCTCCCAAAGCCAGTTCAATGAAACTCTGGAGTGCCATGCCTTCCTGTGCCAAAAAAAGAAAATAGTAAGTGTCTTCAGATGCACATCATGAACATTTGGCTGTTTGGCACAACATATAGGCATATATTTTATGTGTGCATGTTCCATTTTAATACTATTGCAATCTTTCATCATTATGTTATGTTTCCATATTAATCGCTTTATTTTATTGTAATTACCAAACTGGTTATTGTGTAAGCCTTTTCTCTTGCTCCATATCTACAGCTGGTATCTAGCGCCATCTAGTGATTGTTCAAACTCTTACCCAACATGCACTTTGATTCTCCACAGGCTCAGGCTGTGACTCTGACAGTGGCACAAGCTTTTAAAGTAGCTCTGGATATGTGGGAGATCGCACAGGAAGGTGAGGTTTTGTGCCACGTTTGTTTATATATGTCATATATGGCACAAATTCACACAGATATTCCTATGTCTTGATTTCTCCATTGCAGATAAAAGCAAGAAAGTACGCACATGCTACTCCTGTTCAGACCCAGAATCCCAGCCTGAATCTGAACCAAACGGTGTTTCAGGTACATTTATTGGTTTAAACACATTCGTTTTCTTAATCTTGTTAAATTCATGGGAGTACTCTTCATTTTCGTTCTTTCCTCAGAGGAGGAGAAGACCAGGACTCTGATGGAGCACAAACTGAGGAAGCCCTTCTTCCCTTCCTTCCTTTCACCATCTCCGCGCAGCAGCACCAGGAGACGGCCAATCAAACACGACTCCTGGGTATGATGACATTTAGCTTTTATCACACACTAACATTTGCAGGATTTTTTAAAAGAGTTAGTTCTCCCATAAATGAAATTCTGTCATTAATTACTCACCCTCATGTCGTTCTACACCCGTAAGACCTTCATTCATCTTCAGAACACAAATTAAGATGATAAAATAAAAATGATCAAATAAATCTGATGGCTCAGTGAGGACTTTATTGACAATGAACACTTTCAGATGCCCAGAAAGACACTAAAACATTTAAAACAGTTCATGTTCTCTCTATATTTTAAATGAATTTTCAGCATCATCACTCCAGTCTTCAGTGTCACATGATCCTTCAGAAATCATTCTGATATGCTGATTTGATGCTCAAGTAATATTTCTGATTATTATCAGTGTTGAATATTTTTTCTGGAAACCGTGATACTTTTTTCAAGATTATTATTTAAAAATTCAAAAGAGCAGCATTTATTAGAAATCTTATACATTATGAATATCACTTTTTGATGTCTTGCTCAATAAAAGTATTCATTTCTTTCAAAAAAATAAAAATAAACACATTTCTGAGCCCAGACTTTTGAATGGTAGTGTATCCATCTTATTTCCGACGACCCTACTGCGTTTTGAATTATGGGTGTTTGGGGAACTTCCATTTAAAAAGACTGAAATGAATCATTTAAAATCACAAGATTGTCCTACAAATAAAGCTTATCCATCAGTTTGACTGAATCAGCTGTCAATTTTCCTTCATGTTATGTTATGTCATGAGAAAAATGTAATGCTTTGTATTTTAACTGACGTTATAATGGCAAAAGCTCTTTTCAGTCGCTGCATACTTTTCCTCATGATTCTTTTCTTTTTTTCCCTTTGATTTCCTTTTGAATAGTATGAATAAGAGCATCATAATCAGCACATTTGTGCACCGTTCTCCCGATTTAATTCACTATATATCAAATTAATAATTCACTGGAATGCACAAAGAATCTCTTGTTTTTCTCCTTAAATCCTCACATCTCTGTCCAGGTTGGGAAATGCTATTTGTTATGTGTCAAAATGATGGAAATCACTTTGAAATAGTATCACGCAATGCTAAAGTTAATGAACATTTTTGATTAAGGCAACGGTTACATTATATAGATATTTATTACTACTACAATGATATTTAACCCTGTTTTTGCTGTGGAAAGAATCGAGTTGATGCTTTTACACTTTTAAATGTCCTTTTAATGTTGGATGAGTAGAATGATGTTATGTCATTGTACCCAGTTATAAAAACGTATTATTGTGCTCATACAGCTTAACGGAACTTACACCCATAATTCGCCCAAAGCATTATGGGAACTGAATCTTCAGAGCATAATTAATTTCACACATAAATATCCTTTCAGAGAAGGACAGTAGTGAGTTTATTTTGAATCGTTTCCATATTGTGATTAAATATGTCTGAAATGCCAAGCAATCCAATCTGGTAACCTAAATCTAGTTTGTCTTTTAATCATCTGAATCCTCATTTTCATAAATTTTCTGAAAGAGTGCCAGTATTATTCCGAGTATCAGCTCCTAAATGAAGGTCAGTTGTTTTGATACCATGTCAGAATTGGTCATTACTCTTGCCGCTGGATAATTGCCATTATATTGTCGGTCAGCACGGCCTGTCCTGTTGATGAAGCACATAGTCACCACTAAGTGGCATTCTCTGCTTTAATACCGTATTTACTGATTAAACACATGACCACTAGGCGGAGAGCGGCCCGTATTGGCTCCGTCAAGCTCTCCGTCTGCACACCGTGGTCAACTGTGGCCTTGATAATTACTTTTTTCAGCGGGGATTGAATTTCGCTCACCGTTCAGGCAGGTTCTGAAACCCAATTAGAGTCTCATAATGACGTTCACAGAAGAAGCAGTAGATTAAGTCTTCAGAGTTTGCTGTTGTTCAGGTGTGACACAGATGTGACATTTGCTTATCCTGTGGTTTCTTGTTTTTAGGATGCGGAAGATGGCCTCGATGATGCATTTTCAAGGTAAGTTTGAGTTTCCTTCTGCTCAGTTTTAATCACACACACAGTCACAGAAAACTGACTGTGAAATCAGAGATTGTTCCTCCAGGATGGTGTTTATTGGAGACAAAGTGCTTATTGATCATAGCTTACCCTTTAAAATACTCTCACATAAAGAAAAGAACTGACTGATTTCAATTAATAGTAAAATTCCATCAAATTGAATTGAATAATCCTTACATATTGTTCATATTATGAATTAAGAATTTTAAATGATTAAAAAAAACTAGAGCGTAATAAAACATTTTGTATAAATCTTAAACTTAAAGTTAAACATTTTCATTTTTTTATGAATATGAATCTTATAAACTAAGTGGTGTTTTATTAAGCATTAAGCCGTTTTTTTATTCATTTAAAATTTTTAATTCATAATATGAATAATGTGTACGGATTATTTAATTCAATTTGATGGAATTTTACTATTATTTGAAAAGCATAAAAAAACAGTCTACATTTTTTTTGAGTATACCGTTTCAAAGTTTGGTGTCTGTAAGATTATTTTAGTATTTTTAGAGAAAAATTATTTGATCAGAAATACAGTAAAAAAAAAAACAGAAATATTCTAAACTATTTTTTACAACTTGAAATAACTGTTTTCTATTATAATATATTTTAAAATATAATTTATTCCTGTGATCATTACTCCAGTCTTCAGTGTCACATGATCCTTCAGAAATCATTCAAATATGATGATTTGCTGCTCAATAAACATTTATTAAGATCAATTTTGAAAACCAACAACTGTAAAGTTAAAAACAACTGTATTTATTTGAAAAAGAAATCTTTTGTAACATAATAAATGCCTTAATCATTGATGAGTAAAAGTGTCTTACTCTCCCCAAACATTGAACGGTATATGTGTATATGTTTATGGTTAAAGCATTTTATCTGAATACAGAATTTAAAAAGTAATTTCCCCTGAGACACACTAACTTCAGTCAAGCTTTCTGTATTTCTTTTCTTTGTTGATTTGCACCTTGTATCATTTTGCCCATGTGTGTTAGCTTTGAGGGCGTCTCTATGCAGATATGGAGCTATTTGTAAAATATTTTGCCTCATCTAATCAGCTAATGTGTTCACGCTCCCTCAGGTGTGACATTATGTCTCGTAAAGCGGAGATGGAGTGAGATTCGCCTCACAGTAGGAACGCTGAAACACATTAGCCATGGCAGCTCTGGTTCAGATTAATGGACATGGTGAATCATTTTATTCTGAGTGTCTCTCCACATACGGTTATTAATATCAATTCAAACAGAGGCCTGGAGATGAATGCAATGATAGTTTCACGTTTAGCTGGTCTCCATGGATGGCAGCAGATTGAATGTAAAGAGTTCATAACATCTGTGTACATATTCACACACTCCCCGGATGCTTTATTAGGTACATGTTTGCTAGTACCCGCTTTTTCCCTCAAAACTGCTGTGATTCTTCATGGCGTAGATTCAACAAGGTGCTGGAAACATTCCTCAGAGATTTTGCTCCAAATTGTCATGATATCATCACAGTTGCTGCAAATTTGTTGGCTGCTCATCCATGATCCGATTGTCCTGTTCCAGCACATCCCAAAGCTGCTCTATCTTTAAACGATGCTCAGTTGATACTAAGAGACCCAAAGTGTGTCAAGAAAAAAATCCCTCACTCCATTACACCAGCCTGAACGGCTGATACAAGGCAGGATGATCCATGATTTCATGTTGTTTACGCTAAATTCTCATGTGAATTGTCGCCTCATTTGAAGCTGCTGGGGATCATCTGCTTCAGGATTAGACGTGTTGTGTGTTCAGAGATGCTCTTCTGCAGACCGTGGTTGTTTATTTGAGTTACTGTTGTCTTTCTATCTACTGAAGCAGTCTAATCATTCCCCTCTGACCTCAACTAGGCATTTTCACCCACAGAACTGCTGCTCACTGGATATTTTCTTTCTCTGTAAACTCTAGAGATGGTTGTGCATGAAAATCCCAGTAGATCAGCAGTTTCTGAAATACTCAGACGCCAACAACAATGCCACGTTTGAAGTCACTTAAATCACCGTTCTTCCCCATTCTGATGCTCAGTTTGAACTTCAGCAGATTATCTTGACAGTGTCTACATGCCTAAATGCGTTGAGTTTCTGCCATGTGATTGGCAGAACTAGTTGATGTAGTAGAAATAGTTGTGGTTGATAGATATTTGCATTAACGGGCAGTTGAATTGGTGTACCTAATAAAGTGGCCGGTGTGTGTGTGTGTGTGTATATATATATATAAAATTACTTAAATAAAAGAATCAAAACACACCGGATAAAACTGGAGAAATGGAAACTACACATTAACACAACCAAAACAGACGAAACACAACCGAAACTGAGGGATTAATGCACACAAAGCTGAATGAGGAACCAAACAAGACACAGGTGAACATAATCAATTAAAAACACCTTGCTGTTAGTAACATTAAGTTAATGCCTACTTATTATATTTTAATAATGAAAATAATATATATATTTTTACCTTATTAATATAATTTAATTTTTAAAAGTCAAGTCAAGTCAAGTCATCTTTATTTATATAGCGCTTTTTACAATGCAAATTGTGGCAAAGCAGCTTTACATTAATAGGAAAATGGTGTCATTGTGCAGCCTATTCTATATATTATTGATTCATTCCGTTGCAAATATCAGTAGTTATTAGTCTAGTTAATTTAGGTATAGCAGCACTGCAGAAAACAGTGACGTAATCGTCCGGCTCAGCTCAGTTTGCATACAACGGCGCCAATGCAGGCATATCAAAAACACTGCTGAATATCAAGCAAGTGTCCCCAACTTAAGCAAGCCAAAGGCAACAGCGGCAAGGAACCAAAACTCCAACAAATGGAGAAAAAAACCTTGGGAGAAACCAGGCTTAGTCGGGGGGCCAGTTCTCCTCTGGCCAACAGTGAACACTTGTCCGATACTCAGGCAGAGTTACAGGTCATTAAACCAATTTGGAATCGCAACAGTCGAAATATTTAATCTAGTTCCATCTAGTTTAAGATCTTTTTGATCACGCCGGTATGGGACGGTTTGTTGGGATATGTGCCACTGGCTGATGAGTCGGTAAGGTCTTCACAAAGGATGAGCTAGTCATCTATATAAAAAAAAAAAGTCATCTATATAATAATGTCTCTATATTTTAGTAGGTTTTATTCAAGTAATGATTAATTTAAAAAAAAAAGGTAAAACAAAAGAACTAACATGAAATAAAAGTTAAAGCAGAAATAAGAAAGCTGTAAAGTAATCTCTGGATCACACTCGCTTGCAATGCCGCTCTTTCACTCGCGCTCTCAGTCCTCTCCGCATTGGATTTTGGGAAATAATGCTTCAGCGAGTGTACATCGAAATCAGAGAGAATTGTGGGTATAAAGTTGTGAACGAATGTAGGGAATGAAGTCGTTCCCTCAGAATTCAGACACCACTACAAAATAGCCGACACCCGATATAGTGGACTATATATTGGATAGAGAGCAGGTTCGGACACAGCTAAACTCGCAAAGGAAACCAAATCAGCAACAAAAGAGGAAACTGAAAATAGTTTAAATAAAAGTCCTTGAACAGAAACAGAGAATCTGTGACAGTAATATACATCTATGAAATAAGTTAAATTAATGTGGAAAAACTTACTTCTAGATGGAGTAAGGCTCAATTATTCACATTAAATATTGTATAAAAAGCACACATATCAAAATGATATTGCTCTATTAAAAAAATAGATCCTTATGCCAATAAGGATCAGTATCCTTATATAAAATCACGGACATCCAATGATTTCATTGCTTAATGTTTAGAATTTGTTGTCTTAATGAGTTTCAAGCATTCTCATGGGATGTGTTTTCTTGCTGATTCAATTTATTTTTAACCTGATGCATGTTACAAGTCTTTATGTGATAGTTCAACACATTCTCGGCCACCATAAAGTTGTAACTGGTTGCGATGCCAATGCATTACAATGACTTCATTGCTGGCTTACAGCAGGTCAGGAACAGCACTCTCATCTTGGCAGTGGAATCCATTATTATAAGTAATGTAATGGGCCAAAAACGACCAGGATTCAGATGAATCCAAATAGTCAGCTCTTTCCTTTCACTGAGCATGTAGAAAAAAAACACAATAAACGCTGTAATAATAGATCTAGACAACGGCTGTTAAAGTTTGAACAGTAGGAGGATGTGATGGTTTAATGTTGGCATGTGTCGTGTTCTCTCTCACCTGCCATGCAGCAGTATGGAGGTGGAGGAGATGGACGCAGGTAAGTGAGGTGAGGAAACCGTACCGCGCAATGACATCAAACATCACTAAACCTCAGTGAGAAACTAATATCATTACACGTCAGACTTTCAGTTTCCTTCATGGTCAAGATTCCTGTGTTTCACTTCAACACGACGAGTCTCATTCACTAATAATTGCGCACACGATTGAACTTCTCATGAAAACTTTCCATCTAATTCACAACACATTAATTTGTCCTCACGAATTCAGAATTTTCTAAATGAGCGGCCATGTGCCTGAGGAAAGTAATTTGCATAAAACACGCCCACACCATGTCCATATAAGGGCGTTCCACACCCTTTTCAAACAACAAGATCTTCGAGCCAAGACTCTGATCATCTGGCGGTACACGGATTTAAGATCTACTGTTTAAAATTTCATTTTAACATGTTTTTGTGTATGAGTGGTTTCAGTCGTTCCTACAGTTTTTCGGAATTTAGAATAAATTTTAGAACTAAAGTTATTGATGAATCATACGCACATTTCAAGCACAAATTCGTGCATATGCATGTTTAGTGAATGAGATCCTATTAACTTACAACAGGGTTCCCAGTGAATTTCCATGACCTTTCGGTTGTGATTAATATTTTTTAAAAATTGTTTCGATTCAGACTGACTCGCTGACACGATTCGCTCAAAACGAATAATTCACTCACAATTAATTACTTGCACATGATTATCTATGCATTCAAAAGTCTTTAATAAAATGAATACTTTTATTCAGCAAGGTTGCATTAAATTGATCAAAAGTCAGTCATTTACAGTACAATGTTATATTTCTATTTCAAATAAATGCTGTTCTTTTGAACATTTTATTCATCAAAGGATAAAAGTGTCAAGGTTTCCACAAAAATATGAACTGTTTTCAACATTGATCATAATAAATATTTCTTGAGCATCAAATCATCATATTAGAATGATTTGTGAAGGATCATGTGACACCAAAGACTGAAAATTCAGCTTTGATCACAGGAATAAATTCAAATAGAAAACAGTTATATAATGAAGTTATGCTATTTTTACTGTATTTTTGATTAAATAAATGCAGCCTTGGAGAACAAGAGACTTAATATCATAGAGACATAAAATCTTACCGACCCCAAACTTTTGAACCGGAGTGAAGCTGATGAAAATTTTTAAAGCTATAAACTAAAAATTCCCAAATCATTTTCCATGTCTGGAACATGAAATGTTAAATTCCCTGACATTTCCAGGTTTTCGATGACTCTGGGAACCCTGATAAAAGAGTTGTTGCATGTGCGTCTTTCACATCATTCAGTGCCATTTTGAATTTAGTTTTAAAATCTAATTTAATCCTTGAAACTTTTGAAACCCTTTTAAGATATTCAGGGTCTTTTTGACCCCAAGTGATGTTTGCTGAAATAATTAAAAAAAAATCCCTTAATCCAAATGGCATGAGACCTTTTAACTCTTTCTACATCTATAAAAATAAATAAATAAATAAATAGGAATTATATCTGGTTTTATGTGAGACTGTGAGAAAAAAAAAATTGACCAGAAGATCTCAAAATCAGAACACACATAGACAGAAATTAATTGCCAACATTTTAATTCACCCAAAATGCAAAATGATCATGCTCACACACACACACACACACAGAGAGAGGTATAAATGAGCAAAACCAGCCAAAATGCACAATCAACACAAAAATAGTGGTGATACCACAACACTTCCAAGATGGAGAACAATGTGCACACACACACACACACACACACAGAGAGAGAGAGAGAGAGAGAGAGAGAGGAGAGGATGATAATTTAGCACAAACTTCAATAACAAACCTGACTTTAGTACAAAAAAATGCTGAACTTAGACAAAAAGTTATTTTTATATTGTTATAATTGTAATTTTATAATATGTTGATATGAATCCAACTGGAAAACTTACGAAAAGATTTTTTTGAAAAAAAAAATCAAAAATATTTATTAATTTATTAATATAAATTTAAAACATGCCATAAACACCCCCAAAACTGCACACATGTAGAGTAAAAACACTAATAAAGCAAGTAAAATTATAAACAAACATTATTTTGTTACAAAATCACATTTTATTGTCTCTGGAGACAACAGTTTGAGTGAACATCCCAAATGAATGGCATATAAGGGTTAAGAGTTTGAATAAGCTTAAAACAAGAAGGAAGCATTAAAGATTACTCTTCCTGTTCCCTCGATCAGACTGGCGACGTCCCGCGGGAGAACCGTGTCTGAGGATGCAGCTGTGAGTCCAGAGGAAGAAGATCTGCTGTCCTTCAGCAGTGAGGACTCAGACTGAACACACACACACACACACTCTCACCAGCCTATCAGAACGTGTCCTCAACACACAACACACATCTTCTGCCTCATGGACTCACTCACTGCCACTCAAAACAGCAAACAGTCCCACAAAAAGCATCACAGATGTGCATGATTCATAACTCTTGAATGCCAGTGTACTTGCATTATAAAACTGTAAGTTCAGGGTAAGAACTGATACAACATGTATAAAACTGCATGTTGTTATACTGTACTCAAGCGTAAATTTGCTACCTGTATAATGTAAAAAGAGTGTAAATCTTTTCAACACATTGGTGCTATATTGTAGATACTTTGGTCATGTTACTTAAATATAGAATAACTACAAACATGTACTTGAGACCAAATGTTCATTCCACAAAGAACTGATGTTTGTCCTGGACGACTCCCACGGCGTTCCTCTGAAGTCAGATCGCTCGAGTGCTTTGTGCCGAACATAAGCCACTGCAAAGCTCTCAGACAAGAGTGATCAATCATCACAGGATGTACAGCACTGGATCCGCAGGTGTTAGAGGACTTCACTGTAGGTCAACGTTTACAAGAGCGTATGTAGAAGCGTTCAGGACGGACATTTTCAAGCACTGTTGAATTTCACAGACAGATTGTGGGACGTTTGCTTAAGCAATCATTACAGAAATGATTTTCTGTGGATCGTGGAATTTTGAAATCTTGAATTCGTTCTTTTTTAGGATCCATAAAATACCATAAGCCTCTCACACTGGCTTCCAACCATAAGTGTTAGATTTATTATTATCACCATTATTATTTACGTTCGCAGTTTCACTCATAAACTTTTTAAATATATACAACTTCTTAAAGGAGTAGTTCAGTTCAGAATTCAAATTTCCTGATAATTTACCCCCCATGTCATCCAAGATGTTCATGTCTTTCTTTCTTCAGTGGAAAAGAAATGAAGGTTTTTGAGGAAAACATTGCAGGATTTTTCTCTATATAGTGGACTTCAATGGGGTTCAACGGGTTCGAATGTCAGTTTCAGTGCAGCTTCAAAGGGCTCCACATGATCCCATTACGTAATGCGTATCACAGTGCAAGACGAGCATTTGTGGTTAAAAAGTATATAATGTTTATTTTTTTAGAAAATGGTCGCTGGTTTCTCTAGCTGAGACTCCTCATCTGGGATCATGTAGAGCCCTTTGAAGCTGCACTGAAACTGACATTCGAACCTGTTGAACCCCAGTGAAGTCCACTATATGGAGAAAAATCCTGGAATGTTTTCCACAAAAACATTCATTTCTTTTCCACTGAAGAAAGAAAGACATGAACATCTTGGATGACATGGAGGGGGGGTGTAAATTATCAGGAAATTTGAATTCTGAAGTGAACTAATCCTTTAAATTAAGTTTATAATTATGTTATAATATCATTTTTGACATAATCCAGTCAGACAACATCAAAATCATCACTAATTTGGTTAAAGTTTGGGCAGACAATTATCACACATTCATTTAGCCAAAATAAGCATCATATTCTGTCAAACGGATATTTGAGAAAGTTATATCTAACTTCTGACATTTTTGTGCTGTATAATAGTTGAACTAAAGAATATTACTATTAATTTTGGTTCTCAGAAATGAAAAATAATTTTTACAGCAGCGTTACGTGTGATGTACTGCCATTCTGCCCTTTTTAAAGCGATATTAAAATGCACACTTGGAAATCTGTTTTTCCTCATTTTCCGAAATCATCGAACGTTCAGTGTTTGAGCTTCAGTCGCTCTGTCAGTGGTTTTCTCGTGTGCATTAATGAACATGCAGTATTTCCTCTCAGCATTATAGATCTTTTCTTTCTTTTTTCTTTTTTTGTACATTATCCTCCTAAAAGTGGAATAAGTTTCATTTAATTTAATAGGATTTATCCTGTAATAGCAGTATCTACTGTAGTTCAGTCAATGGTGTTCTGGTTATTTTGGTTAATCATATTGAAAGTGGTTTAATAATTAATGTTTGATCTGATTTGACTGCTTATTCATTTCAAATAATCTGTTTTCTGAAGGATTTCCGTGTCTGTAATAACCATAGCAAAACAGTTTTAATTCACCATATCTGAAATGATTTCTTAAATATTGTTCAATCGGTGTAGAAGATTGTCTCTAATGTGTGATTGTCTTTATAATGTGTTTTATTTATAATTTTTTATAGTAATTGAAGTTGGTGCTTTAAGAAAATCTATGCAATCTATGTTTGGCTTTGTACACATACTAATTTTTATTATTTAACCATCATGAAAACGTAATGGAGTTCAAGAGGTCATTTGCATATAAAATTGGTTGATATTTAATAATGTATAATAAAATATTTGTTCAAATTGTCATATCTTGTGATTTTAGTAATAAAATTGCCATTAGACCAAAGAATGTTTTTATATAGAGTTGTGTCTCCATTTTGAAAATATTGTTCATGTAATTAATTCACTATTGATTTATCAACATTAATGACTTTTTTTTTGGTGATTCAATGCACCGATAAATTAGTTCCCACAGCATGTTTGTGTTGAAACGCACAATCTGAGTTTCTGTATAATACTCTCAAATTCCAAAGATGCTGGAATGGCATCAAGAAGGCAAGAAAAAACAAGTCAAGTCATTGATTATCTTTATTAAAACTGGTAAGGAGAAATAGAAGATAACAAAAACATCTAATTTAAGAGAATAAACATGAACTGAGAGCATAAAAACAAAACAATATGCATGCAGTTTTCATTATGAGGTTTATGACATCTTTATATTCTTAATAATAAACAATAATTCAGTTAGATATTCTTTTTTGAACAATTTATTGTACACAACACAGTGAGATTAGCAGTTATGTACATTATTCAGTCTGGCAGGTTTTTAAGATTAGCATGTAGACCTCTGGTGTCGCTCAGGGCCAAAACAGACCCAACACATTTATTTATTTTCAGTACAATCAGTGTAATATATTGTTGTTCAGTAATACGTTTTCATTATTTTTAGAAATTCATGGTACTAATGAATATTTATGCAATAATTATGATACAATAATAATAATTTTTGTATTGCTGATGCTGTGTACTGTGTTTTCAGTGTTGTTTTTGTTGTTCTGTAACTGAGAATCACCACAGAATTGCGTTATACTATGTATGATGACAATAGTCTTATAATGCAAAAAAAAAAGTAAAAATTAATTTTCAATTAAAGCTTTATTTCGTGTTAAAATAGAGACAATTGTTGAATGCAGATTAGTGCCATCTGGTGGGAGAACAAAAAGATAAACATCTGTAATGTCGTGGTTTAACCACTAGATGCCTGTAAAGCTCTATATAAAAGGCTTATAAATTCTTATAATTCTTATTTTTATTAAGTTGTGGATTTGGATATATATTAAGATGTTCTCAAAGACTACTTTTTGTCAAGGTTTAGATTCTTTTTTTTTTTTAATGTTGATTTGAAGTGTCAGTTTTTGCATTAACTTTACTAGTCAAACATGAACACAGAGGACATTTTGTTACATATAACATAAAATTTCAACAGTAATGGTTTATTACAGCTATATCAACCTGATTTCAACCTCTTATTTGACTCTTCTGGCTCAGTTTTGCCATATTGTTACAGCCACACCAGTTCATTTGTGTGTGTGTGTGTGCCCAGAAAGATACTAAAACACATTTAAAACAGTTCATGTGAGTACAGTGGTTCAACCTTAATATTATAAGGCGACAAGAATACTTTTTGTGCGCCAAAAAACAAAATAGGGACTTTATTCAACAAAATCTAGTGATGGGAGATTTCAAAACACTGCTTCATGAAGATTTAGAATCTTTTGTTTCGAATCAGTGTTTCGGAGCGCCAAAGTCACGTGATCTCAGTAAACGAGGCTTCGTTACGTCATAAGTGATTCGAATTTTCAATAGTTCATGTGACTTTGGCAGTTTGATACGCGAACCGAACCACTGATTCAAAACAAAAGATTCGTAAAGTTTCATGAAGCAGTGTTTTGAAATCGTCCATCACTAGATATTGTTGAAAAGCCGTCATTTCGTGTTTTTTGCAGCACAAAAAGTATTCTCGTCGCTTTATAATATTAAAGTTGAACCACTGTACTCACATGACCTGTTTTAAATATGTTTTAGTGTCTTTCTGGGCATCTGAAAGAGTTCATTATCTTGCTGTCAATAGAGACTCACTGGATTTCATCAAAAATATCTTAATTTGTGTTCTGAAGATGAACGAAGGTCTTACGGGTGTAGAACGACATGAGGGTCAGTAATTAATGACAGAAATTTCATTTATGGGTGAACTAACCCTTTAATTATTGATTTTATTTCATGTAATTTGTAAAAGCTTTGTAGCGATGGACATAAAAGTCACAGAGTTTCGTACGATTCCAATGATGAAGTGATTTTTAAAATTTCCAAACATTTTTTTTCTAAACTCAAAAAATGACCTAAACAACACCAGAGGGCTAGCTATATTTAGGATACAAAAAAAATGGTTAGGAGGGTGAAGAGATGAAACTATTTACAAGCAGAGATTTGGCGCCAGTCTTCTCTCTGTGAGCCGCGGCTCCGTCACAGCTCCACCAGTTTTACAGACTAATGAAAATAAAAGCACAAGCTTCATCGAATGACCTGCTTCTGTACACATCCTATCAGACCGAGAGAGACGCATGCACAAACTAAACAAGCTAATAAAGAGTAGAAACCCTGCCACACTTCACCAGAACCATATCAAAAATACACTTCCCTTCCTTGTCTATACAAGAGAAAAATCCCAGATGTAATCTGATATATTGCAGGAACGTTTTGGGACATCTCCATCCATCATACAATATCGCAATATATGATATTTACAGTCCCAGTAGATTGCTTTAATATATGTGCGTATGGGTGGGCGATACCGCGGTGTGGCTGTAGATGTGCCGCTCCGTGAGGATTGCGTTATGATGGAAGGGCCGATAAACTGTCATCCTGACGTCCATCACACCTCAATGATGTTGATGGATGGCACAGACTGGTGGAACTGCAACAGATAAAAAACAAAAGAGTGATTCTCCTCAGAGCCGCTCGTTTCATCAACATCTACAATCGTTTGGGACAAGATGGCGTCCTGCCGCTGGATGTATTCGCAGCGCGAGATGCCGTGAGCAGTAAGATGTAATGCACACGGAGACGAACGCGCATTTGCTCTGCAATATGTCGAGATGGAGGCACAGGGGTCTACTGGGTCTGATATTGATTTAATCACGCGTCTATAAGGGCCGGGTTTTGATGTGTTGTGAGGACTGATGGTGGCACATCGTGGAACGGGTGAAATGTGAAGCCTTTGCTTTATCACTTTGAATTTCCAACGCAGAGAAAGTGAAGAGCTGGAACATGAAGGCTCAAAGGCACATGGTGGTTTTCCTGAGATGGTTTATTTTAGAAGTAGGTCAGTAGTGCTGGCATTCGATCCTTATTATGCAGAAAAATGTCTCTGATTCTAAAATTAAGTTGCATGCATAATATTTTCCACTTTCCTCTCAGTCTGTATCTTAATGGATGCTACAAAGAAGAAATAAATATTATTTTTCTGTAATGTTGGGTTAATTGCGATCTTAATTTAACCCTCATGTCATGTTTGAATTCTGGGCTTGATTTTGTTGGAGTGGGTCAAATTGACCCAAATTGGATTCAATACTATAAAAAATATACAAACAATTAACTTTTAATATCAGTGCTTTGCACACATTACAAAGAAAAAACATATGAATTTATGACTTATGAAAATATTTTTGACCACTATTTTTAAGACGACCCCTCTCTCACACCACGTTTTCCATTAGATATTCATAACTGTAATATCTTAGTCTAAACCTAAAGTAACCTTGAAAAACTATTATTTGAAAGTGTTCAGACTTTAGTTTTCATATTTGGTTACAAATTTTTAAAAGAAATGACAGATGAGTTGATATATAGTGATAAATTCTCTATTTGTGATGTGATGCCATACTATAACGCATGACCTGCTTCTTTCCATATGTTTGTAATGTGAGTTTTATAGATTGAATTTAAATCAAATGTTAAGATTACCGCTCAAACAACTCTGAATAGGGTGTCCACTTCAAAAATATTATGAAAATTATGGAAAAATATAGTTCAGATCACTCAATCACTCTGATCACTGTCAGTGGTGGAATAGTTTGGTACTGCACACAAAAAAATCTTTCTGAAAGTTCATTTTTTGAGATATCAGAAAATATTTGGCACAGAACTTGTTCAGATGGCTTTGATTTTCTTGTCGTTTTATAATTGAACATGTTTTATAGAATATACATTTTATATAAAATATAAAATAATAAATATATTTTACATTTTCCTAAACTTAAACTTCTATAACTTTTTTTTGTTTTACTTTTATAACTTCCTTTTTTCTTCTACAATATTCTGTGAAGTTTTCCCTTTTAAAAAGCTACCAAACTTAAGTATGAATCATGAATCAAAAACAAACACTGCAAACAGTGTAGTCTGATTCATGAACAAATGACTCAGATAAATCAAAAACATTCAGTGCAAAAAGTGTAGTCTGATTCATGAACAAATGACTCAGATAAATCAAAAACATTCAGTGCAAAAAGTGTAGTCTGATTCATGAACAAATGACTCAGATGAATCAAAAACATACCGTGCAAAAAGTGTAGTCTGATTCATGAACAAATGACTCAGATGAATCAAAAACATTCAATGCAAAAAGTGTAGTCTGATTCATGAACAAATGACTCAGATGAATCAAAAACATTCAATGCAAAAAGTGTAGTCTGATTCATGAACAAATGACTCAGATGAATCAAAAACATACAGTGCAAAAAAGTGTAGTCTGATTCATGAACAAATGACTCAGAAGAATCAAAAACATTGGTGCAAAAAGTGTAGTCTGATTCATGAACAAATGACTCAGATGAATCAAAAACATACATACAGTGCAAAAAAGTGTAGTCTGATTCATGAACAAATGACTCAGAAGAATCAAAAACATTGGTGCAAAAAGTGTAGTCTGATTCATGAACAAATGACTCAGATGAATCAAAAACATACATACAGTGCAAAAAAGTGTAGTCTGATTCATGAACAAATGACTCAGAAGAATCAAAAACATACAGTGCAAAAAGTGTAGTCTGATTCATGAACAAATGACTCAGATGAATCAAAAACATTCAATGCAAAAAGTGTAGTCTGATTCATGAACAAATGACTCAGATGAATCAAAAACATACAGTGCAAAAAAGTGTAGTCTGATTCATGAACAAATGACTCAGAAGAATCAAAAACATTGGTGCAAAAAGTGTAGTCTGATTCATGAACAAATGACTCAGATGAATCAAAAACATACATACAGTGCAAAAAAGTGTAGTCTGATTCATGAACAAATGACTCAGAAGAATCAAAAACATTGGTGCAAAAAGTGTAGTCTGATTCATGAACAAATGACTCAGATGAATCAAAAACATACATACAGTGCAAAAAAGTGTAGTCTGATTCATGAACAAATGACTCAGAAGAATCAAAAACATACAGTGCAAAAAGTGTAGTCTGATTCATGAACAAATGACTCAGATGAATCAAAAACATTCAGTGCAAAAAGTGTAGTCTGATTCTTATTAGCTGTTTTTTAATACTAATTAAAAAAGAGAAGAGACCCATTTGAATCAGCAGAGACAGATTTTACAATAGGACTGAGATATCCCTACATGAATCGGAATCAAATAATTTCAAGAGAATCTGTATCGAAGCCCAGCCTGAAACAGTGAATTCTAGCGTTGCCTGTGCAAATATACAGTAAAGCTCCAGGCTTACAAAAGTTGTACAACAGAGCCTTTCACACGAGTCCGGGAATGCAGGACTGGCTTAGTGTTGACGGACTGACGCTGTGGGCCACAGTGTTCGCTCTCATCCTTCATTCCTGGCAGATTCCATCCGACAAATAACAAAAAGGTTTGATCAATCAGAGGTTTTATCAATTGGCAGTTCCTTGGCAGACAGTCTTCGTGAAAAGTGTGATGGATAGCAATCTAATGCTTTCCTGCTTTCTGTCTTGGTCTTTCTGCAGGTGTTAGAGTGATCGGGTTGTTTTTCCCTGTCCTCTAAGCTCTAAATGCTTATTCTACGCTTTTCATTAAGAGCTAATGAAATGTATCGGGTCTGAAATTACAGGGAAACAGATTTCTCAATTTCATCTCAATCTGTGTTTTGAAAACAGGGGAAATTGTGAGGAAAAACTACAAATGCATAGCTGTTTTGCACTGGAATGTACAGTGCAGAACTGGAGATATCTGATCTGATGTGCTGACAGATTTTAGTAGAAAGTTTAAAATCTATTATGTATCCCACACATTCATGTACAGCTAGTATTGCATTTATTCAAGGAACATTCCAGAAAAAATTCTGTCCAATAAAGTTTGTTCATATTTCAGCATTTATAACTCTAGATTAAGACAATTCATCCACAAATTAAAATCCACGTCATGTCTTTAGAAATTTTCCTTCTTTTGAGATTTTCTTTTTTTTCAGTGGATGTGTTACAATGCTATAAAAATGACATTGAATGATGACCAAGGTTCTCAAGCAAGAAAAACTTAAATTTGACTTAATTTGGACCCCTTTTACAAGTCTCTGATGTCCCCAGAGCGTGTATGTTAAGTTTCAGTGTAAAATACTCCACAGATCATTTATTATAGTTTGTTAAAATTTGGGGGGGTGAGCAAAAACACGGCTTTATTGTGTGTGTCTCTTTAAATGCAAATGAGCTGTTGCTCCGGCCCACTTTAAAGAAGAAGGCGGAGCTTCAAGAGCTCATTCTCCAGCATAGAGGCAACAACAAAACAGGACAATCTCTCTCACTGAAAACGTCACAAATTTTCAGTAACAGTGTTCATATGTTATATATGTTCGAACCAGAGTTGTTGAAAAGACCTTCATTTGTGAAGCAAAATGATTGGCGCTAATAGGGCTGGGTGATATGACCAAAATATTATATCATGATAATGATATATATATCACAGTATATTAATTTTTGCTTTCATAATTCTTATCACCAATTTAAATATCATAAAAAATAATACTAGCCTGAAAACTCAAGCTTACTGAAGACAAGTAAACAGAGATAAAGAAAGAGTAAAGAAAACAACCTACAATAGAACAAAGACAGATGAAACAGACCTGAATAGCTTCAAGCACTAGAAACACTACATAAAGTATAAAGCAATTAAATGTATATAAAAAACAATGCATAGTCTTTACTGTGTAAATTAAATATACACTTATACTTATTAAAGTAACAAAACCAAGCAATGAGAGATTTTCTCTTTTTTGTTGTTCGATTAGCTTGAATAATGACAGCAGGTAAATTAGGATACTGTCCCTTTAAGACTGACTGCACTGATTACTCAAGCCTTGTCTTTCTCAACTGTACCTTCACTGAAGACATAATTGGCTCTGTTTACTTGCAAATACATGGTCAGGTTGACACATAGGTGTGTGTATTTATCCATTCAATCCCAATTAGATTGGCAAAAAGCAGTCAGTTCAGTCCTCACGTGCTCTATGAGCAGCGCCTGCATGTGCGTGAAAGTGCTGAGAAACATATACTTAAATGAGTTGTCTTTCACTGCTAACTGCGCTTCAACAGTTCGTTTTCAAACCGCAATGCTTAAAAACTCATGCAAATGATAAGCTTTCGTGAACGAGCAGCATAGCAACTTCACGTGAGCGTAACCACGAGACGACAGTCCAAAATCTATTCCGGTGTTGTGCCGAATTTCAACTCCCTGCCAAATTATTACCCCCGCTCGTTGAAGTCGCTATTTTATTGCCTAATCCTGACCCCACCCCTAATCCCAACCCCTCCCCCACACTAATCCTAAACCTACCAATACTAGGGGGGTAATAATTTTGCAGGGGTATGGCAAGCCGTTTTGACTTTTATTCATTTTCAGGATATGAACTTGTCATATCAACAATTACATTTTCACTAGTTAAAATGTTAATTCTTGATATCAGGAAATTACATTTCCACTAGTAACAAAGTTAATTCTTGATATCAACAATTCAATTTCCACTAGTAAAAACTATAATTCTTGATATGTAATTGTATTTTTACTAGTGAAATCTGACCATAGATTGCCATTCAAATTCAATTGTTGATATCAAGAATTCATTTCTTACTAGTTGAAATTCCAGTTTCACATATCAGAAATACAATTCTTACTAGTAAAAATGCAAATTTCTGATATCAACAATTACATTGTTACTAGTGCAAATGTCTATTCTTGATATCAACAATTGAAGTGCTACTAGTAAAAATGTTAATTTCTGATATCATGAATGTGATTGTTACTAGTAAGAAAGCCGTTTTAGATATCAGAAATTATATTGATATCAGGAATTCATTTTCAGATATCAGAAATGAATATTTTTACTAGAAGCAATTCAAGTGTTGATATCAAGAATTGACATTTCAACTAGTGACAATCGAATTCTTGATATCAGACATTTGAATTTTTTCTAGTAACAATGTAATTATTGATTTTAAAAATGATGATTTTTACTAGTAAGAATTGTATTTCTGATATGTGAAATTGGAATTTCAACTAGTAAGAAATCAATTCTTGATATCAACAATTGAATTTGAATGGCAATCTATGGCGAGATTTCACTAGTAAAAATACAATTACAGATATCAAGAATTGAATGGTTGATATCAGGAATTAACATTGTTACTAGTGGAAATGTAATTCCTGATATCAAGAATTAGCATTTTAACTAGTGAAAATTGATTTGTTGATATCAAGAATTCATATCCTGAGAATGAATAAAAGTCAAAATGGCTTGCCATAGCGGGAGTAAGATTTCAGCACAACACCGGTTGACGAATTTCTACCGGCTAATTGCGTCTACCAGTATATATTCTATTTCATTTTACAGGTAGAGATATAGTTGTTTATTCTGTTAATCTTCTTCTTTTGTGTTCCATATGGGTTTATTGTGGCATAAGTAAGTGACGAAGGAATGTGTGCTTTAGACCAGATGTTGAGTTGAGAAAGAGGCGCACAGATTCCCACCTTGCTCCGCAGTAGACCTCCGCTGTGGTGCTCCGGTGTGCTTCTCTCTGAGCACGGTTTTACTTTCTCTTTGCTGTTGCTGGAATCGTTGTCCTTTATTATGTCATATTGCCGGCAAAACAAGGCAATTACAGCTGCAGAAACAGAAAAGACATGGTGACGTGGAGTAGTCTTACTGACTGAGCTGTTCAAAGCTCTGGAGAGACTGACTGATAGAGTCACTGAAGCATCCAAGACACAATTAACAATTGTACCCAGTTTACCTCCATTTCACCTCTGTATGTCGGCCATTTTCTTAAGTAGTTCAGCACTTAGCATGTATACAAACCAACTAATAGGATCACTTAATCTATCAATGAAAAATGTTAATTAAAATACAGTATAGTGCCATTAAACTTTTCCTTGACCTTTTGAGATGAAAGTTTGATTATGAAAACATTCCGTAAGTTTAAGTATTCAAAATGTCCTCCTGAAGCGCTGAATGTATCAACATATTACCGTTTGTGGGATCAGTTTGGGTCAGTAATATATATGTTTTTAAAGAAATAATACTTTTATTCATCAAGGTTGCATTTAGTTGATCAAAAGTGACAGGAAAGACATACAACAAAAATGTCAAGCCGTTTTTAACATTGATAAGAAATTATTATATAATAAAAAATGTTTCTTGAGCAGCAAATCAGTGTGGTAATGATGCTGAAATTAATTTATTATTTATTTGCCATCAGGAATAAATTACATTTTAAAATATATTGAAATAAAAAAGTATTATTTGAATATAAAATATATTATTTCACATTATTACAGATGAATTTGTGATCAAAATAAATGCAGCATTGTTGAACATAAGAGATCTCTTTTAAAAACATGATCAAAAAAAATCTTACCGACCCCAAACTTTTGAAAGCTTTTTAATGTCACCTGTTAGATGATCAGAAACTTGGTCCACCCAGACAGTGTGAGGAAATAAGGAGAAAGGAGGACAGACATTATTAGTCCCCAACACCAGGAAACCAGTACTATTGAGCAAAATAATTCTGAGGCGCGGAAACTAAATTTGATCTCAAAACTATTTAATTCTAAGGGTCAGATAACGGCTTCAAAATGTCCATGAAAATGTAAACATTGTAGGTGGACTTTAGCGAAAAAAATCTTGTATGATATGACCCTTTTAATTGAACATCAATATTCTGTTTTTTGTCTCTGATGTGGAGTTACAAATTTTTGCGATTAACTCCATAATTTGTACACTAATTCGTGATCTCCTCAGTCCCCTTTAATAAAACTGACGTGAAAAGAACTATAAAAGGGAGTGGAAATGGCAGATGAGCTAATGAGTGGTCCTCTGCAGTCGTCGTTCATGTCATTTTCATGTTAAAAGTGTTTGTTTTCCACCAGGGGGAAGAAATCCATGACACATTTTCCATGTTATCTACATGCATTAAAATGACAAATGTAGATCTTCTTTAAAGTTCATTTTACTGCACAAATGTAGTTAAAAAAATAATAGTTTTTAAAGGTGCACTATGTAGTTTTTCGTCCACTAGAGGTCGCCTATTCAAAACAAAGGCGTAGCTTGATGACGCCAAGTTTGAGCGAGGAATCTTGGGACTTGTGGTCTTCACCTCACAGCCAGTGGAAAAGAATCGGGATAGGACTCGGTCAGAAATCATGTTCATGGATGCGATTATTAACGTTACTGTAGTAAGAAGCAGAGCAGGAGCGAGTGTTGTGGAGCTGAAGCTGGAGCGATTGTTAATGAGAGACGAACGCGACACACGCCTCACGAGCAGTGGGACTTTTATTATGACACAGTCGCCACTTCCGCTTTTCCGGTCATGAGTATGAGGTAACGTAGCTCCATATTAGAATATCATATTAAAACGTATTGTATTGTAAAGTATTATTACTGTTACTAAAAATAAAGCTGCATCTGATTATGCTATGTTAGCAACTTGACAAAACTTGTTTTTCTCTGAAGCGTGGTACTCGCAAAAAAATCGAGAAAATTAAACAATAAGACTAAACGGGTTTAGCTATATAACAAGGATTAGTTTTCTGTCGATAAATGCAACTATACAATTGTTCCCTTGTCTAATAAAACATGTCATATATTAAAGTGTCTTTGGTGTTTCCGTAGTTTCAACAAAATAAAACCGGAAAATGAGGGTAACGCGGATATGAAGCCATCTGGCGACTCCCTCACACGTCCTGGATCCTTGGTTAAACTAGCGATTTTTTCACGATTTACAAATAATTGGAAACATTTGGGATATTGTAAGTGCTCAACTGAACAAAATATATAACACTGACCGTTTTTTTGGGCATTTTACTGCAAAAATCTTTTTTTTTTACATATTGCAGCTTTAAAACATTACATACAAAAAATATTTTAAATATCCACATATTGCCAATCAAGTCAATTACAGTAATATAATATTCTTAATGAGTTATTTAAAATTATTAGAAATTAACTCAATATTCAGGGATTGGCTTGATAGTGTAGAACATACTGTATCGTTCGTGCCTAGTATACAAACAATATATTACATTTTAATTTTAATACTGAAATCCTGGGATCACCCGCTCTTCATGTCGCACACGTTCAGCTTCCTCTGGATTGAGAGGGACAGACAGAGCTCCTTTCAGTAAAGCCCAGTGGTGCGAACACATTCCTTGTTTGCTGGAGTGGCAGTTGCAATTGAGCGCATGAATTATTTTGTGACAGTGAGGCAGACTGACTCAATGCCTTACGTAAGGAGAGAAGTGCTTCCATTTCACGTGCCTTCTCAAAATTCATATTTTATCAGTTTAATGCATATTATGGTTTCGCAAGGCTTTTTAGGGCTGGCATGTATAGAATTTTAAGTAACATTTAATTCAAGTGATGTTAAAATTATTCAGGTGAAAAATTAATAACCATTAGCAAATCCAAGACAAGTTATGATCCACCCTCTCTTTCTCAGACTCATCTCTCTCGAAGTTTAATCATGAGGTGATGTTTGCAAGCAGTTTTTCTCAGTAGATATAAACGTTCGTAACAGAAGTCCAGGACCAGGATGATGTTAATTATTTCTTTTGAGCTGATGTCAGTGTCTCACCTGCCCACATAAGAAGCACCACCACAATGATGATCATCTCCCCTGTCTGCAGGTGTCGAGCTTTATCCACGCCTTGGACAGTTGGGTCATCTGTCAGAAGAGACAGAGGATCATCTGTAAGCGATCGAATGGTCAATAATAGCCGATACAGTCACTCTGAAATTAAAAGTGCAGTTTTCATTCTTGTGGTAAGAATCAGAATTCTCTGAATCAGAAATTTTGATTAAAATCTATGGTTTAAAAGTTTGGGACAATGTGGAAAATGTGATACTTGTATCTTCTATACTTCTATATATATTACTGACCCCAAACTTTTGTATGGTAGTATAAATAAATAAATCTAAAGAATACATTTAGAATCAAACTGAAACAAATAAATAAATCACATACTCCCAGCAGCCTCAGAAACATCATTATATATGGGTTACTTGTTCATTTCAGAATAATTCATTACAACACAGATTAGAACAAATTTATGTTCAGAAATACATGTTGTAAATCTGGCAGAAATTTTGGGGCTGTTAACACAACAGTTTTCAACTAAAACCTGAAAACTTTTTATGCGTTTCGCCGTTCATTTACATGAAAATGGTGTTTTGGGGGCCTTCCCATCCAACTTCCCATCCACGGTAAAATCTGTGTTTGTTTATTCATTTTGTGACATTTTTTTAATCTATCTACATGGCATGAGGCTTTTCCTACTCTTGCAATTCTTCATACTTTGGTACAATAAAATTGCTGAAACTTGTTATAATATTAATTTGATCATAAGTCCAAAAGCAAAACACATGAAAAGAAAAGGCAGTGGAAATGGCAGATGAGCTAATAAGGGGTCCTCTGCAGCCATCGAACAGTTATATTGGTAATTTCATGTCATTTTCATGTTAAAGGAGTTTATTTTTCACCAGGTGGCAGAAATCCTCCTCTAAAGCATGGCACATTTTCTATAGTATCTCCATGAATGAAAATAAGAAATGTAGATCTTCTTTAAAGTTCATTTTACTGCACAAATGTAGTTAAAAAATAATAGTGTTTAAAGGTGTAATATGTAGTTTTTCGTCCACTAGAGGTCGCCTATTCAAAACAAAGGCGTAGCTTGATGACGCCAAGTTTGAGCGAGAAATCTTGGGAGATGTGATCTTCACCTCATAGCCGGTGGAAAAGAAACGGGTGTTTTGGAGGCCTGAAAACGATTTATTCTTGTTAAATTGATTTACTATTTTGTTCTCTCGATTTATAAATCATGTGCATGATAATTTTCTAAATCGTCCGTATGATTTATCCTACTGTTTTTTTCTGCATGTCATGTGCGGGGCTCTGTACTTTACAAAGTGACCTCGCCATCTACTGGCCTGGCAGAAGAATACAGTGTTTTTAGTTATTTTTGTGGATCCGTGTGAACGGCGTTCATATTGACAGTGTTGTCGTCTGTACGTGAAAAGCGCAAAGGAAAAGCTTTTCCATTTTCAGTATCGTTGGCATGCAAACGAACCCTTTGTGTGAGAAGATTGTTTAGCATTTGTCATCAAATCATAATACTGTCTTAAATAGTCTGGTAGTATCACTTCATCTTTTATAGCATGAGATCTTGGCCAAATGACTATAAACTATGAGCTGTAATAAACTATAATTTGTAAGTTGGTGAAAATATTCACTTAGGACCTCAGATGCTAAATGTCGGACAAAACACGTTTGTCCAGAATTCTCTGAAATTTGCTGGTCAAAAACCGTAACTCCATTAATTTGAGCTTGATTTATGTGTTTGACCAACAGTGTGGTAGAAATTTACTTTTAAAAGTAATGCATTACAATATTGCGTTACTCCCTAAAAAAAAAGTAACTAATTGAGTTACTTTTTATGAAAATTAATGCATTACATTATTTTTGCATTACTATTTATCATCTGGGCTGGGCTTGCTAGTTTATTTTTTCAATAGCAACAAAAAAAAAGTTCTATTTTTGGCAAATGTTAAGGCCCTTTCACCCCAAAAGTAAAATGAATACGCCTCAGGCTGAAGGAAATGCATATTTACGCCTGTACAGTAGAGGGCGCAGCTCAAACAAACCTTTCAGCTGTGCTGCCATTCTGGATTGAAGGTTAGTTCACCCAAAAAAGACCTTTGTTCATCTTCAGAACACAAATTAAGATATTTTTTGATGAAATCCGATGACTCAGTGAGGACTCCATTGACAGCAAGATAATTTACACTTTCAATGCCTAGAAAGGCACTAAAAACATATTTAAAACAGTCCACGTAAGTATAGTGGTTCAACCCTAGCGTTATGAAGCGACAAGAATACTTTTTGTGTGCCAAAAAAACAAAATAACGGCTTTACTCAACAATATCTAGTGAAAAGCGATTTCATGAAGCTTCAAAGCTTTACGAATCTTTTTTTTTTTCGAATCAGTGGTTCAGAGCATGTACTAAACTACCAAAGTCACGTGAACCATTGAAATTTCTAAACGTTTCAAAATACTAATGACGGAACAAGGCCTCATTTACTGAAATGACGTGACTTTGGCAGTTTGACATACGCTACAAACCACTGATTCGAAAACAAAAGATTTGTAAAGCTTCAATAAATGTCAATAAATATGAAAAAGTAACTTGCATTACTTATTTGAAAAAGTAACTTAGAAATTGATGTAAATTAAAAAAACAAATGCGTTACTTTACTAGTTACATGAAAGAGTAATCCGATTACGTAACTCAAATTACTTGTAATGCGTTACCCCCAACACTGTTGACCACATATAAAGCCATAATATCAACTTTGACCATGCAACATTTAATTGTTTAAAAAAATATTATTTATTCCATTTCCTGAAAAGTAGCGTTTTTGGAGATACAAAGTTTGTCCGACAGCTTTGAAAAAACTTGTCACTACTTGTGAGTGAGACCCACGGTGTTTAAACTATTCAGAGAAATTAATTGTAGACTGGGATATGGACCATAAATTCAATGTAGAATGCAGCCAGTGCTTATATGATTAATTTTACTTTTGTTTAGCCCCAAGTACCGGTATGTATTCCAAAGCTGGTCAATTTCCCAGCATCCCAGTCACCACGATCCAACCTCAGCCTGATCAACCCAGCCATCTGTCTTCATTATTAATCCAGTGTTAAAGGGATTGAATTCAGGCCCATTTCCTCCTCCAAGTATCTTTTAACCTGTGTGGAGTTGGTCCAGAGCACCACTCTTCCCAATTGCTGTTCCTTACAGGATGAAAGCGGCGCTGCCACTGAGACACCTGCTGTCATAAAATGAAAAGTAAGGGGGGAGATTCTGCCCAGCCAATTACTGGAAGGATCACATACATCGTCGCGATTTCCAATAACGGCCTGACAGTGTAGAGATGAGCGCTCGCTCACGTTCACTAAAGAGTCAGGATAGAGGACAGCGCAACTTTCCTCTCATCATCCCCATGAATATTTATACGGATAAGTGCAGAGGTTTTTCACTCATGTGTGGAAAATGAATACCGTCTGTGCACCACAACATCTCAACAGAGATAAGAGCCTGATGTGGGACGCAGTGCTGTTTATTTAACCTGCTTATGTTTCAAAAGCTCAACAGGGGAGCTCTTTAGAGTACTTTAAAAGGGAGCTACTATATGGCAGACAACATAATGCTTCCTCGCTTCTTCTGAATCCAAAGCAAGACATCTGCTCATTAGTTCCACAAGCCTGAGATCAGTTTAAAGATGCTGTTCCACATGTATAACGAAGAACACAATGAGAATCACTGCAGCGCCACTTAATTCTGTCATCATGTTGTTCCAAAACCTAAAGACTATGTTTACACTGCACAAGATCTGATCTTCTGACCATATCCATATTTTTGTCCCGCTTGCTTACATTCACTGTAGACATCTGGTATCTGATATCGGTGTTTACATTAATCCCCACCCAAAATGATTCTACCACTTCACTATGCAACATCAGGTTTTGAATGGATGTACTATTAATATAATTGATATAATTCACATCGGGTGAGCATATTTTCCAGCATGCATGAGTTAAAAGTAGTCATGGACGTTTGCGACACAAAATTCAACTGAATGGATATATACTGGAAAATAACTGTAACTTTCGTTTGTTATTTTTATCTATGGTTAGATCCAGAATTCTTAAGTGAAATAGAGTAGTGCGGTGAGAATATATTTATTTGAATTAATTTGAATAAATTAACGAGACAGAGAGTTACCTGCATCTGTACAACGTCTCAATGTAATAGTGAAGTCGTGAGTTTAATTAGAAAACAGTAAAGTTTTTGCTGAGAAATATGATGTAGCTTTCAGTAGCGAAGATGTTTTATTCATACATAAGCGTGCCACACGAGTACTTAAAGGGTTAGTTCACTCAAAAATGAAATTTCTGTCATTACTCACCCTCATGCTGTTACTAAGATACTATAACATATTTAAAACAGTTCATGTGAGTACAGTGGTTCAACTTCAATATTATAAAGCGACGAGAATACATTTACATTTAGTCATTTAGCAGACGCTTTTATCCAAAGCGACTTACAAGAATACTTTTTGTGCACCAAAAATAGCAAAATAGCGCTTTTATTCTACAATATCTAGTAGGCGATTCAAAACACTGCAAATCACGTGAACTATTGAAGTTTCAAAACACTTATGATGTAACAAAGCCTCACGTGATTTTGGTGCTCCAAACCACCGATTCGAAACAAAAGATTCGTAAAGTATTCTCGTCGCTTTATAATATTAAGGTTGAACCACTGTACTCACATGAACTCTTTTAAATATGTTTTATTATCTTATTATGTCAATAGAGGCTCACTGAGCCATTGGATTTCATCAAAAATATCTTAATTTGTGTTCTGAAGATGAACGAAGGTCTTATGGGTGTAGAACGACAAGAGGGAGAGAGTAATTAATGACAGAATTTTAATTTTTGGGTGAACTAACCCTTGAAAAGTGAAGCCAAAGCGTCTTGATCGCCCCAGGTGGCTGGATGCAGTATAGGTCACAAACCCCCATTAGATTCCCTCTTCATGAAATCTAATGGTATGTGAGACAAACTAAACAATGAAATTATATGTCAAATATTTTTTTCCAATGATGGTTTCAGTCATTTTAGGCAGTTTTTATAACACTGATGTTAGTTCAAGTGTTCGTTCTTTAAATAAGTTTGGTTTTAGTTAGTTAGTTATTTGCTGCTATAAAGACGTGTTTTGAAGTGTTTTGACGTCATGACTGACAGTCACTGAAGCACCAATGGACTTTTTGCTAGATTTTTGGGAGGAGATTTGAGCTTTAACTTCTGTTTATTTCACACCGACATAATATGGGACCTTGATATCGCTGCTCTACTTCACACTCACTACTGTGACTTTAATCATGAAAATACTGAATTATATTCCATTACTCCTTTAATACATTTACGTGTACGTCTATACATTAATAATACAATAAAATTCTATACGAATATCCCACATTTCTGCCACAATACCATGGTGCAGTTTGTGTAACTACAGTAAACACATGGTTAATGATGGTGATTTGTAGATTGAAAAGCCTGACTGTATTATTGCGCATAGTGTTTCTCCTGTTTGTCAGCGCTGTTTCATCTGGCTTTAAACTAGTTTAAATCACAGAGACATTTGTATTCTTCAAGCGCTTCTCCCTGGATCTCACAGCGTTGTTTAGTGGTTGCGTGACCGTGACCGAGACCGTAAAAGCATCCGTTTCAACTTTGTGCCGATTGTGATAGATGGTCCGTTGAAATGAATAACTCTGTTTTGTTCTGCTTTTGGTGCATAAACTTCTTTTCGAACATTTATCGAACTCTTGTCATTGTTTTATCAAGGAAATTTATTCCACGATAATTATGGTTATTATTTAATTGATCATCAGAGAGAAAACATTGTGCTTGCTATAAGTTGTTTATTGTCTTTCCAGTTGTGATGTGATGGGTCTTTCCTCATCAGGATGCACAGGTTTGTTTGTTAGACCTGCAGGACCGGGTCTTTGATATTGATTCAGCTTCTACACACGCATTTCTTTGAAGTATCACCGTAATTGAGTCCAATGGGAATCATCTTCAGCGAAGTCTGACAGCACATGAGAAGCATCGGCCAAAAATACCTGGTGAAACTGTCTGGAGTCACAAAACAAGATACATGACTCAATGACTTGGCACACTTTTCCTTTCTCTCTCTCTATTATCTCTATGGAGACGAATTATTTCCTTTTCGGATCGGTTTAGATATTTGTCAGACTCCTTAGACGATTATGGCAAGCTGACTTTGAAAAGCAGCACTCTGCGCTGGATTGTGTTTCCTGTCTGTAACCAGATGGCAAATACTCCCTGCTAAGTCTATTGCTTCTAATTTCAAATCTATTCACCACAGGATGGAGGAGGGAGGGTTGGAAAATGTATTTAACTGTTGTTGCATCAGGATTCATTATTACAGGATCAGAGAGAGATGCATTGATGCATTGAGAGAGACTGAACTGAAACTGCTCTGAATATGAAATAAATCAGTGGATCATGAACCGAGTGCTCGACTCTAACATGTAAGTGTCTGTATTTGAATGATGCAGTGTTAAATTCTTTCTCCAGGAGAAAATTTCATAGTCATTCTGAGGAAATGGAACCATTTGTGTTAGAAAAATGTATTCATTTATTAGAAGATTTTGACCTTGTAAGCAGTCCTATTCAGATCAATATATGTGTGTGTGTGTGTCTGTACAAACATGCATCTATCTATACATATAATATATAAACATATAAACATATATAATATTATTAAATAAATTCAAAATCATGGCATAAAGGTATTGAATAAAAAGTTGAGTGACAAGCATTTGGGGCAAAAAACTAGATTATCTTAAAACTAGATCATTTTTTCATTTTAATTAAAAATTTTATTTAACTGAAGAAAAATTTAGGTTGAATATTGTAATATTGTAGTAGTGTTTTCTATTTGATCTAATGTTTCTTAGCAGTAGCTTTTGTTAAATAATTAAATGTGTCAACTCAATATCCACACGGCAAGTATAACTAGCAGAATGACTTATAGTAAGCTGATCACAAAATAAACATAAATATAAATGTACAGTGCGAATGGCATTATCTGCATTATCTTTTACTTAATTATCTGCATGAAATCTGGATACACAACTTTCACAAATTCTCTCAAGTCAGTCAATGTATGAAACGATATAATGACTGCGTGAAAAGCATTGTAGACAATTACTGAATCGTTTTATAAGATGCATTACACGTTTATCAAGAGTACTGTGCTAGAAACTTTAAAGGGGACCTTTTCACAAGATGTAATATAAGTCTCTGGTGTCTCCAGAATGTGTCCGAGAAGTTTCGGCTCAAAATACCCCATAGATCATTTATTATAGCTTGTCAAATTTGCCCCTATTTGGGTGAGCAAATACTTTAAATGCAAATGAGCTGCTGCTCCCGGCCCCCTTTCCAGAAGAGGGCGGAGCTTCAACAGCTTCGCGCTTCGTTGCTCAACAACAACAAAGCTGGAGAATCTCTCGCAGCCAAAATGATGACGGTTGCTCAAACTGGACACTGATGGAGAGACTCAGGTAGAAGTTACAACTTTTAGACTGAAACTGGGTGTTTCTGAAAGATTAGTGGATACATTTATGTAGTTTCTGTGGAGTTGATTCAACTCATCGACTAGCATGTGCCTTCATGTTAATCTTTTGTGCAAATCAAGCGTTGAATTGACCTTCATTTGTGAAGCAGTCCGGTGTAAAATTATGGCATGATAACGCTCTACTACAACAACTCTTCCTCTTCTCTAAAGCAGCCCAACATTGTGTGTTCTCGGGGGCGGGGTTTATGTAAATTTTAGGGTTAGTGATGTCACCAACCCAGGAAGAAGCTTGTCCTGACCAGCCGTTTGTTGTAGTCCTTAAACAGAGATTTCTTTAAAAGAAAATATTGAACTTAGAGCGTTATAAGTTTGCAGATGTTGTTTCTGCTCAAACAGCAACATTGCACACTAACTAAAGTTAAAAAAGTGAAATCATAATCAACCAGCCCTTTAAAGACAGAGGCCAGAAAAATAAAGAGATATTTTTAAAGGCCCTTGATTTTCAGCCACTATAACAAATAAGAATATATAAGATGCATATTGAAAAACATCTTATTTATAGGCTACTTTTTATGCCTCAGTGAAGTCCTGTCCACTCTAATGACAAGCCTTTCCTCTTCAGTTGGATGGATTTTAGACGGTGGCCTTATACACTGCTGACAGCCAAGATGACGCTAAATTCAGTCTCCTACAAAAGCAACATTGAAAGAAACTACATTTTTACATAATCATAAGGAAATAAGTAAAAATTCAATTGAACTGAAGCTCTATGGAATAATTTGTTTTCAATGAACTTCCTCAATTACACCTTCCTGTATCTGCAAGAGTCAAACGGGATGTCTAAAAAGTCTGCTCATATATACTTGATGCTTTTTCAGTTGAAGGCAGGAGAGCGTTAATGACATATTGAGCATGTTTCTGAACTACGTGCATCTTTGAATGCTAGGATGATTAATTTCGAGCGCTCCATCTGCGTTGGTGTGCACAAGCCTGGATGTTTTGTTGCTCTCAACATGTCTGGCAAAAATAGCTACTCTCATGTTGAAGACAGCTTGATTTATCTGTTTTTCAGTGCTGTGCTAGATTTCATAAAGAGGAGAAAAATCTCTCAAAAACATAACATTGAAATACGTGTTGATAATACACTCAATGGCCTGCTATTAGGGATCACCCGCTCGTGCCTCACAGCGCCAGATATACAGCGAATCCCCCTGAGAGGCAGCGAGATGATTAGAAATTGGAGCTGAAAATGAGAGGCAGTAACAAGGTCTACCTGCATCCATGCGTGAAGCGTTCATCAATAATTAATTGGGTTGTAGAAAAGGGAACTGTTGAACACAATGGCAGAATCCGCTGAGAATGTAAATGGTTCTCATGTTATGTTTCACACACTGCGTTAACTTAAGTGTAAAGAATGATATACCAGTGTGGTGTAGACAGAGTTTGACATTAACACCCGCCAAACACGAGTGTATTTCAGCAGTGTAACGCAGTCACTCCTACTAGACACTTTGGCGGGTTGAATTTTATATATAATCAGGGCTGGTTAGGTTACTTTTAAAATGTATTTCACTACAAATTACAAAATACATGCTTTAAAAAGTCATTTGTAACGTATTTCGTTAGATTACCCAAGTTTTGTAACTTAATCTAAATACTTTAGAATACTAATAAGTATGTAACACACACAAAAAGGGTGATTTTGCAAGTTTTTTTTTTTTTTACTTTTTATTTATGATTTTTATATTTTAACAGAGCATCCCCATCCCCAACATTCAAACCTCTTACAAATGAGGGACAGACAAATAATAATAATAGAATAGAGAAATAAAATAATAATAAATAAATAAGTAAAATCAACAACAATAATAGTAATTTTGCAAGTTTTTAATTACAATTCTGACTTTTTTCTCAGAATTGCATGATATAAAGTTGCAATTGTGAGTTATAAAGTCAGAATTGAGATATATGAGATATAAACTTTCAATATTGAGAAAAATCCGAATTATGAGATATAAACTCGCAATATTGAGAAAAGTCAGAATTATAAGAAATAAACTCGCAATATTGAGAAAAGTCAGAATTATAAGATATAAACTCGCAATTACCTTTTTTACAGTTACAAGTGACACACAAACAACTATCAGAAAACATGAAAACAGTCGTGGATCATCCAGTGATGACAGGACAGTAAAGATTCAGAATGTACATTTTTGAATTGGGCAATTTTTATAAATTTTTATCATTTTGTCTTGTGGAGTATGTAAATATCTGTGATGTGAAATAGCTTATTCAGGACGGTATTAGATAAAAAATAATGTGCAATTTTTATGATCCTCTTATTTTGTTAAAATGATTAAAATGTTGCATATTCTGCAAGGGTATGAAACTTCTGAACAGAAATGTTTCAGCTTTTTCAGACGGTCAGAGTCAGAGAATCATCAATTGCTGTTTACATTAATTCCCTGTCACAGTTTACATTAATGTTTAAATGACATTACAATTCAAAGTAATCACTTTGATATTCTAAAATACTTTTTGAACGTAACTGTAATTTGATTACCACCCGTTTAAAATGTAACTAATGAAATACAGTTACAAAATTTTGTATTTTAACTAAGTTACTGGTTTTTCTTTACTCCCTAACCCTGTTTATAATATATACATTTTTCAATTGTAGTCAAAAGCGTTTAAAATAATAAAATAAGGGCGTCAAAAATATCGATTTTTTGATACTGAAATATCTGAAACTCTTCCAACACTCATTTTCAGCTGCTCTTTCTCTCTTATCTCTCTGACAGCGAGTGACACAAACCCTCCTCTCCTCACTCACTCACTCGTTTCATTTGCTCCAGATGAATATTGTTGGTGTTACAGGGCTTGAATTTCAGTGAGGGATGTGCGTATTGCTATAATTGCATAATTTTACTCAGATTTTATTCTCACACCCAAAGTGCGCACACATTAATTCGCCTCTCAGTACTAAATTGAGTTCTTTTTCTCTGCTTAAACAGTCAAATACACACAAAATAATGTCAAAATGTCAGTCTTGGCAGGTATTCACATAAACACAGTCAGTTATGTTTTCAGTGAACGTAAACAGTTGAGAAAGAAAACGCATGTGTAACAGTATAATGGATCTGTGCGTCAGCTCTTAAAGTGACAGCAGCCTAATAAATCTGCTGCCAAATTATGAGATGATATTAAAAATACTTATATGGCTATTTTTCCCCATGGTATCAATGTTAAAATTGTGGCCAGTGAAAATGCAGAGTGGCTAGTAACTTAGGAGTGAGGCCGTTACCTTGGTTCGAACTGTTCGAGGGGAAACGGTCAGTTTTCTTCAGGGTTCTGAAGTGATAACGTTTGCTGGCCTGACTCTCTCCGTACAGGCCGATGGACTGAACCTGGATGATATAGTCCGTCTCCTCCTCCAGGTCCCACAGCACACAGGATCTGCTGGTGGTGTTCACCTCTCTGATGAACCTCTGCATTTTGCCGTCCATTCTCTGAAAGAGTTAAACCATTGGATTGGTATAGATCAGAAGAAGCTGTAACCTATGTTTTGATTCAGTGATATATATTTAAATTATATGTATATTTAGGTAACCCTTTACGATAAAGTTCATGAATTAATGAACATGAACTAACCATGAGCATTACATTTGTTAATCTTTGTTAATGTTAGTTAATAAAAATCCAGCATAGTTTGTTCATGTTAGTTCACACTGTCTCAGAGCAGTTACATCACCCATCTACAGTTCTGGCATTGAATCTCAGGGTGTTTTATAGTCCAGGTTCATCCCTAGTCTAAACTACCTACATTTTTAGATGATCTTCCAAATGGCAAGAACTTTTCAAGGTTCCTGTTGAATTTACAAACTCTGAAACATCACCTACAGAGCTTTAGACTGGTATTTGCTGACATTTCAAACAGCTCATGCTGTCTAGAGGTCAGCAGTACAGTAACAGTAACAGTGCTTTCTCATAAATATAAATCTTACATTAGGGCACTAAAGGATCTTCTCGAAGTCTTGAGAGCAAAACACGACAGCCTTTCATTTCAGCTATAATTCTGCTCTCTAACTTAACGTTGCATTTAGCTCTGCCTCGGTTGCTCTTTAAAGTCTACGAATAAACTCAAAGCACTTTCCTCTGCCCTTGGGCTCTGAAGGTGTGGGAGTCTGATGGAAGTCCTTGACTAAATGAATAATGCATTAATCTGTGAGCGTCGCCTGCACTGCCATTACAGACATGCAGACATCTGATTGCATAACATGACTGATATATTTGTAATTGCTTGGATGTGAAATTAATCAGTCATTTGGATAATAGTTTATAAGTTTCAGTAAACTACAATGTTGGTCTTTTACAATAAGAAAATGACATTAATCAGCTCTATATCTAATTATTACCAAATTCACAATAAAATTACTAAATAAAAGATAGCATGAAGGTGTGACAGTTGTAAGAAAACTTTATGAAAGTCCTGGCTTCTGATTGGTCAATACAGCATTCCAGCCATGCTTTATTCTGGTACGATTTCAGATCTCAGTCAGACGAAATACTTTACATGACATTGTTCACATTATTGCTTTGAAACCTAACTTTCTTAAAAAGTTAATAATAAAAGTTTGGAAAAAGAAATTATATATAAAGGTTCTGGTCATATAATTAGAGTATAATCAAAAAGTTAATTTCACTAATTCCATTCAAAAAGTGAAACTTGTATATTATATTCATTCATTACACACAGACTGATATATTTAAAATGTTTATTTCTTTTAATTTTGATGATTATAACTGACAACTAAGGAAAATCCCAAATTCAGTATCTCAGAAAATTAGAATATTGTGAAAAGGTTCAATATTGAAGACACCTGGTGCCACACTCTAATCAGCTAATTAACTCAAAACTCCTGCAAAGGCCTTTAAATGGTCTCTCAGTCTAGTTCTGTGGGCTACACAATCATGTGGAAGACTGCTGACTTGACAGTTGTCCAAAAGACGACCCTTGACACCTTGCACAAAGAGGGCAAGACACAAAAGGTCATTGCAAAAGAGGCTGACTGTTCACAGAGCTCGGTGTCCAAGCACATTAATAGAGAGGCGAAGGGAAGGAAAAGATGTGGTAGAAAAAAAGTGTACAAGCAATAGGGATAACCGCACCCTGGAGAGGATCGTGAAACAAAACCCATTCAAAAATGTGGAGGAGATTCACAAAGAGTGGACTGTAGCTGGAGTCAGTGCTTCAAGAACCACTACGCACAGACGTATGCAAGACATGGGTTTCAGCTGTCGCATTCCTTGTGTCAAGCCACTCTTGAACAACAGACAGCGTCAGAAGCGTCTCGTCTGGGCTAAAGACAAAAAGGACTGGACTGCTGCTGAGTGGTCCAAAGTTATGTTCTCTGATGAAAGTAAATTTTGCATTTCCTTTGGAAATCAGGGTCCCAGAGTCTGGAGGAAAAGAGGAGAGGCACACAATCCACGTTGCTTGAGGTCCAGTGTAAAGTTTCCACAGTCAGTGATGGTTTGGGGTGCCAAATCATCTGCTGGTGTTGGTCCACTGTGTTTTCTTAGGTCAACGCTGCCGTATACCAGGAAGTTTTAGAGCACTTCATGCTTCCTGTTGCTGACCAACTTTATGGAGATGCAGATTCCATTTTCCAACAGGACTTGGCACCTGCACACAGTGCCAAAGCAACCAGTACCTGGTTTAAGGACCATGGTATCCCTGTTCTTAATTGGCCAGCAAACTCGCTTGACCTTAACCCCATAGAAAATCTATGAGGTATTGTGAAGAGGAAGATGCCAGATGCCAGACCCAACAATGCAGAAGAGCTGAAGGCCACTATCAGAGCAACCTGGGCTCTCATAACACCTGAGCAGTGCCACAGACTGATCGACTCCATGCCACGCCACATTGCTGCAGTAATTCAGGCAAAAGGAGCCCCAACTAAGTATTGAGTGCTGTACATGCTCATACTTTTCATATTCATACTTTTCAGTTGGCCAAGATTACCAAAAATCCTTTCTTTGTATTGGTCTTAATATTCTAATTTTCTGAGATACTGAATTTGGGATTTTCCTTAGTTGTCAGCTATAATCATCAAAATTAAAAGAAATAAACATTTTAAATATATCAGTCTGTGTGTAATGAATGATTATAATATACAAGTTTCACTTTTTGAATGCAATTAGTGAAATCAATCAACTTTTTCATGACATTCTAATTATATGACCAGCACCTGTATATATTGCGACTTTTTCTCTGACAATTCTGACTTTTTTCTCAGAACTGCGAGATATAAAATCTCAATTCTGTGGAAGAGGATTAGGGCCAAGCAATAATAAAACATAAAACCACCTTGAGATTTAAGTCATTATAATGCAAGATTAAATTCCTTAAATTTCGAGAAAAAAAGTCGAAATACAATGTTGAGGATAAAATCCTTACATTTCGAGAATTAAATCGTTATGTTTAGAGAAAAAATTTGAAATAAAATGTTGCCTAAGTGATCTAACTCTGTCATGTCATCAGTATGCAATGAACATGACACTGATTGAAATGTTTATTCTCAACATTTTATTTCGACTTTTTTCACGAAATTTAATGAGTTGAATCTCTCATTATAATGACTTAAATCTCGAGATGGTTTTATTTTTTTACTGTTGCTTGGCCATAATCATCTTCCGTATATTTTAGACTCTGAAAAATGCTATAATTAGAAATTTGAATTGAATTTGGGTTAATGAGTGAGTTATTTGAGTTAATGTTGAGAATGAACATAACTAGCCTATAAAAAACTTCAAAGGTAAGTCAGGGAAATACAATACAAATATGTATTCATTCAAAAACATACAGACAATGATACACAATTACTGGGATTTGTTTTACATATTTTGTCATAATATTAAAGAAATCTTAACGGTTTGTTTGTTCTTTACAAAGCAAAAAGAACATTGTTCAAAATCAATCAGACCAAAATTGTGTGGATATAGGGCAAATGTGCAAATGCCTCTTCTGCTTGTTTACAAAAAGCACACAAGCTGCTAGCTGCCAATCTCCACACACTTAGAAATATTAGAATTGACCGGGTATATTTTGTTTAAATGTATTCCTTGAAAAGTGATTCACCTGTTGGGAGATGGAAAAGCCAATGATGATGTCACCCTCGGGCACCTCCCAGGACACGGTTGCTGAATCAGCTTTCAGGTGCATGACCGACACATTAACCGGAGCGGGTGGACGGTCTAGAAACACAAGATAGATATTAAAATTAACTTTGAATCTTTGAGCCCTTAGTCAATAATTTATATGACCTGTTAGGCCTCATTACCCACTTATTCTATGGCTGCGTCCGAAAGCTTAAAAATGCTGCTTTTAGAGGCCGCATTTCAAGGTGGGAAGGCATCAAGGCATGTCCGAATCCAATCTTAGCTTAAATGTATCCTGCACTGCCTTCAATTTCCATTCTGTGACAGTTAAAGGGGAACTATTATGCAAAACTCACTTTTATAAGGTGTTTGAAGCTTATAATGGTAAAAATCCACCCACTCCTTTTTTAAATAATTCCCAATGAATCAAAAGCAGTTTCTTCAAATGAGCCGATTCAGATTTCCCCCCTACAGTGACGTCATCGCAGAGAGAAGCCCCGCCTACGGCCGGTGACGATCTGCCCTATTTGCATAGACACAGACCTGCTTGAGAAACACAGAGTCCGCCATTCTGTATCCTTGCTGTAGTGGCTGGAGTTTTACAACATCGACACTAAAGAGGCATTACAAGTGTTGTGTTTTGGGATGTTCATGAGTCCCGCCATTTGAGTCATTGAGGACGTTGTCGTTAAATTTAATTTTTAAAGTAAAATTGTCCCGAAGAAAGTAGGTAAAGTCTTGTACATTTGCACCAGTCATTTTACGCCGGACTGCTTCACAAACGAGGGTCTGTTTAACGCTAGATTTTCACAAGGGTTGATTCTGAAAGATAGATCAATACCAATGCTTTGTACTCAAACGAGTTTCCTAGATCAAAATTGCATATGAATGCCCTTTCTGACATTTTCAGTGTGTGAGATTGTCCTGTTTTGTTGTTGCCGGTGTGCCGGAGCATGAGTTCTTGAAACTCCGCCCTCTTCTTAAAAGGGAGCAGCTCATTTGCATTTAAAGGGACACATCAAAAAAAGTGGGGTTTTCTGTGGGGTATTTTGAGCTGAAACTTCGCATACACACTCTGGGGACACCAGAGACTTATTTTACATCTTGTAAAAGCGGCATAATAGGGCTCCTTTAAGCTAAAAAAAAAAAGAAGTCAGCTGTTGGTGGTCCAACTTTTGACCAACTTTTTCCACTTTTGACATCATTTCTTGCATGAAATTAGAATTGAAGTAATTAAATATTCGCTTAGTTATCACCAAAGCTCCTTCTATTTTGTTGTAGATCATTAAACCGTTTTGATGCCTCACAAGTCTGTCCGAAATAAGTTTCGTCAGGAACCTTTGCATGCCTGCAAAGTAGGCAACAAGTCAGCTGCCTAAGCTTTCAGACGCAGCCTGCTGTATGCTATTAATTGTATAGTGATAATGATAGAAATCATTGGCTACCATACTTGAACCGATATACTGTTATAACATTTCTTAATGCAGTGACTAGTACAACCAAGACATATTTTCAAGAAAACCTCTAAAGCAAATAGCCAACAGTCATGGACAAGCTATTATACCTTCCGAAGAAAACACAATAATAATCCACAGGTTTGAAATATGTTGCTGTGCTCTGTTTTTATTTGCTGTCCTTTTATAGAATGTCTGAGTCACTTGCCAAGAAAGCTTTCCAATCTGACCAATCAGATTTGAGAAGAAAAAAATTTAATCTATGGCTCTATCTCTTCTTACCAGCTTGCTCTCTGAGGGTCTACAGCGCTCTCTAAAAGCAAACCTGGTACTCACAGATGTTTTATGCAAAGCTACAGTACATTCCGTTTTCCTTAATGCAAGTGCACCCCCCTGGGCAACATGTTTAAATTGGGATCTTGAAAAGTTGTTTGGGTCCATTATGCTGTTTGCTATTATTACCAGTTTACGCTTCATTTGTTATTAAATGAGGAGGCGACAAAATGATTGAATCTTGGCAGTGGCAGAAATAAAATAAAAAAATCAGTCAAGTTTCATAAAAACACAAAGAAATGGAAATAAAAGGATATAGAGCAGAAGGGTTCTCTTCATGACTATATTTATTATCGAAGATGCTTTCTGAAATTGATTGAATCCAGCACACTGTGTCCTATATGGGAATTTTACATGGGACCTTTTCTTTAATTCAGCTCAGCTGTAGGGTGCTCGATCATGATTTAGGGAGCAATAGACAAGCTAATTAGACTCACAAAAAGCAGAGGAGAACAGTGACAGATCCAATACTCCAGCACATGCCTCTGTCGCTGTGGAGAAAATAGAAAGGCGGTGAACTAGACTGAACTGCGAGAGCATTTTCTAGCATCTCCTCTGAGCAGTGCTCTAATGGACTTTATGCGTTTGTGTGGGCGATCGCAAAAAGGGGAAGGGGTGGTTTTTTTATTCTTGCACCCAAACCCATGCAACAACATCAACAATAACAAATACAGACTCTTATCTAAGTTACATAACAGCTGTTTTGTAATAAGTTGTGGCTTGTTGCACAATGCTTCATGATGTATCTTTTCCAAAGGGACACAAAATGAACAGGCACTTTCAAAGAGTAGTTAGAGTACAAAATAATTCCTGAAAATCATGCAAAGCTAATCATGTTTCTTCTGATCAATATTAAATGAGCAGAAATTTAAATAATTAACATTTTATACGATAAATTTATTTTAAAAATATGCCAAATGTGGTAACACATGCCTGAAACTCTTTTTTCTCTTTTTTTTTTTTTGAAGAAAGTCATATTTCTAATAATAAATATTAAATTAGGATAAAATACGTTTAGAAATTTTACAAAGTAATGTATTTTAAGATATTCCAGATTTGGTTATTTAGTTATGTGGATAAGAGAGGTATAGTCTCGGCTGTAAGCACAAGAATTAATCAGTACTTGTTGGCATAATGAATGAATAATTAATGAATAAATATAAAATTAAAAATAAGTTTTTATAACATTAAATTACATTGAATTAAAAAAATAAAAAATAAAATAGATTGGATAACTCTACTGTTATTGGAAATTTAGTCATTTAGTTAGATTTTTTTTAATTATAACTGAATATCAATAAATCAACAGATTATGCCACATTTTAAAGGGGACCTATAATGACCTTTTCACAAGATGTAATATAAGTCTCTGGTGTCTGTGAAGTTTCAGCTCAAAATACCCCACAGATCATTTATTACACCTTGTCAAATTTGCCACTATTTGGGAGTGAGCAAAAATGTGCCGTTTTTGTGTGTGTCCCTTTAAATGCAAATGAGCTGCTGCTCCCGGCCCGCTTTCCAGAAAAGGGCGGAGCTTTAACAGCTCAACAACAACAAAGCTGGAGAATCTCACACAACCAAAATGATAACGGTGTTCAGCCTTACATTGTTCAAAGAGTCGGACACTGATGGAGAGACTCAGGAAGAAGCTACTTTTTTTCATGGAACTTTGAGCGTAACTTTGTAGATGTTGTTTAAGCTCAGACAACAACATTACACACTAACTAACGTTAAAAAAGCGAAATAATAATCAAGGACTAGGACAAGGAATAATCTTCAATGGATGAAGATATTTGACAACAGGACATGTTTTTGAACTTTACCTATTTCTAAAGCTATAGGTGAATTTACTGATAGTTTATCTAACATAATATAAGCTCTCACAACAAAAACAAAAACATGGTATTCATCGCCTTAATGCTTTAAAAACACCATGGAACACCAAAGGGTAATGTATTTGTGGAAAGTGCCAACAAAAATAAAAAAATAGCAAGCATCTAGAATATAAGGCAAGCAGAGGAGCTTGGATCTGCATTCGGAATTCGTCTGCTTTTCTCCATTGGCAACAAAACCCATAATGCATCACAATGCTGAAGGATCATACTCAGTATCAGACTGATAATCAGCGTCTTGTGTTGACGCCTCAGGAGGTCACTAGTACGGCAGCACTCCTTTCCATGCAGGTATGATCATACACAATGGGGGTCAGGGCTGATTATGCTGGTATTCCTTGCCCTCAGCAATGGCTGTGTAAATTGGATGGCGAGAGGTCTGACTCCAGCTCTGCGCCACGGATAATCATTTTGAGGAAGGAGAGGGCCACCTCGGTGAAGACTGACTCGCACATCAAAGCGTCGATGGGTCACATGCATCAAACCTTACATTTTAATGAGTCTCCAGATTTGCAGCTACATGGTTGTTTTTGTGTAATGCTGTGTGCAAGGGGTTATAATGAAGCTCTACACTGGTAGAGGATATGTGTTATATAAGATATTTCTCCAATATCACATGCAAAGAGGCAATGTGGATCGTGGACAAAGGAAGTATACTTTCGGCTGTAGGCACAAGGAAAAACAACACAATTGCGAGAATTAACAAGTTAATACTGAGTCTGTTAGATTTTAGATTTCTTTGTTAATTTCTTTGTTTCTTTGTTCAATACTTTGTTTTGCTTTATGAATGAAAATAGTTCCAAACAAACCTAGAGCTGTCTTGAAACTTGGTAGCAGTCAAACAAATCGGTTGAGTGAACGATTCAATCACTCACATATTGATAAATAAATACCCTGAATACATACCTGTTTTCTAAACATTTTTTAAAAATAAATCACTCTCTTAACTAACGGAACTAATGTCTCAAGATATTTTCAGCGTCCAAACAATTTGCTAGATAATATAAAGGCTAAATAACATCGTTTGTATTCATTGGTGTGAGAAGAAATCACTGTTAAGAGTGTGTTGTTACAGTTTGGAACTAAACACAGAGAAATTTTCATTCCATTTGTCCAGCAGATACTCAGTGAAGCGAAAATGAAAGATTTTCATAAACTGATATCATGGGAGAAAATTTGCAGAGGTCATTTCTGCCACATCAACAATTGTATTTGCACTTCAGACTCAGAGTACATTTAACAAAATAAATCAAAGTCCCAATGACTAAGAATCCATTCTAATAACAGTGCAGTTTGATGTCAAGTGTACAGAATGTACTAATGGCATAATGAATTGCCTTTAAAAAAAAAAAAAAAAAAGTTAAAGTAAAATTTTAACTTAATATAATGAATATTCTTCACTGACTGGAAAAAATAATTCATCAGGTTTTTGGCATTTTAGCCATGACATTTACCTCACTCTTCCCCCACAAGAGCTCATTGTCCTTCAAATAATAGGGGTTGAAAGTAGCTTCAAATAAATTATGATACATGACAAGGCATAAGCTCTTAGTGATGTGGAAAATAATTGTTTAAATAAAGTAAGATGTGAGTTATGGTGGTACTGTCAGCATTTGCAATGTATTATCTCACTGCCTGAAAAATTGAAATTGATAAAATATTAAAACTAAAATTGTCATTATTTACCCACCCCATCATCTAAAAATATTTTCCAATGCATTACACATCTCTAAGATTTTGTTGGGTGATTTATACTGCTAAGTTACAAAAAATTTATATTATAATATATTAGACACTGTCCAGCCAATAAAAAAGGTTGCTATTTGGATTTTAATTGGCTACAACTTAAGAGTCTATGGATGCATCATTATTACAGTGATTATTATGTTTCTAGCATGTTTTATGTTTGGCAACAGTTCCTCTAACCCTAAATAAGAGGAACTATAAGTTAGAGGAAGTTGCCCCCATGAGGCAACTTTTTGAGCAATGTTGCCAAGCGATGTTGTTTTGGCACTTTCCCATTGAGAATGAGCAACAAATTTCTATGTGGATACTTTAAATTTGTTGCCCATTTTCAGTGGGAAAGTGCCCAAACAAATTGCTTGGCAACATTGCTCAAAAAGTTGCCCCATGTATCATCACCTTTAAAGATGTGTAAGAAGACGTATCATTGCCATATTTCAGAATCTTGACCAAAAACAATTGATGTTGTGATGTTATTTCCATCAAGAAGAGCATATATTTTTGCTCAAGGTGAGCACTGTTTAAAGTCTCCTCCAGCACATCCCAAAGACTTTCAATGAATTTAAGGTCTGGACTCAGAGGTGCCAATTCATGTGTGAAAATGATCCTTCATGCTTTCTGAACCAAAAAAAGAGTGAAAACATAACAACAAAATCATAATTTTTGAGTAGACTATCGCTTTAATAGTCATGTTGCAGCAAATACAGAACACTACGGAAAATATCTTTAATAACTACTGTTGTTTATATCCTTACTAAAATACATGCCAGACATTGAAGTATCTCGTAAATGTGTGCTGCAGAAGTTGATGAATAATGATGCAAGCTTTGCTTACTTCCATTAGTACCTAACAAGAAGTGATTTATATGTTTATAGCACTAATAAAGCCAAGACCCACATACATTTTATGCCAAATAAGACTTTGCATTATCTATATTTTTGTCTGTGGTTATCTCTGTCATGTCTCAACCACTCAAGCACAAGTCAGATGCACTCAAATATATTATATAACAGAAAGAGTAGCGCAGGTCACCTTGGGTAATACACTGAGCGTACAGTTAAAAAACAAAAGGCCACATGAGACACACACATCCTGTCAGAGTAGTCATGAAACAGACACACATCAGCTGGTCTTCACAACTGAGAGCAGCTCCAAAATCTACTTCAAGAGACCTTCAACATGCAAGTTCAACTACAATACACAAGTATATGAAAGCAGATTGAACATGTGTTCACAGAGTCAGCAGCAAGGCAGAATTTTGCGTGGCTTTCATCCTGCTAGCTAAAAATAAACATTTAGGCTGCAGAAAAATTGCACTTTTCTGCTTTGTTCATTAAGTAATGCTAGTCCTCAGTTTAAATTGCAAATGCGTGTATTGATTCCTTGAACATCCAAACAAAGGATTTAAAAGAATCCTCATCTTGGTGAATGTGATAAAGAAAACAAAACACAAAGACATTCGTCTTCACCGCCTTAATGTGGCATCTCTCACACGTCTCTGTCCATCACTATGATATCTCGTGCTCTAATGACCTCCAGGCATGCAAGGGATTCTGGTAAGGGGTTAGTGCTTCATGATAGATTTGGTGAAATGCTGTCTGATCCTCTCAGGGTAGATAATGTGCTCACAGATGGAGCTTCAGGGTGTTCCATCAGCAGAGGAGCACATCTCAGCCTCAGGGGAGCACTGCACTTTCCCAGTGGAACAAGGTGTCACTGTACCACCAGACCACACCACACCTCAACTGTCACTGGGTTTTCCAAGGACAAGATGGAGAACTTGATTGTAAGTATGATGTTTATACATACAGGTACATTCACCTTATTTATGACATATAAGAGCCAAGAATGTGCGAGTGTTTCAGTGTCATCCTCCAGTTATTCTAGTATATTATTTTCATTTATTATGTTAATGATGAAGACATTGGATTGTAGCGCAAACAGTTTTACAGTTTACTGTGCTTTGTTATTATTCTATTCTCATTTGGCTACCTTTTCGCTATGGGTGTAACAGTACACAAACATGAGGATTCGGTACAGAAGGGGCAAGAAAACTAGGGGATTATTGAACAAATTATCTCTTTAAATAAATTCAATTACAATTAACATTTTCTTAAGGATAAAAATAATCTGTCTCAGATAATGCTGTCAACTATATACAGGAAGACCTTTATTGCACATTACTATAATAATAAAAGTTACAATTAATTACAGAGCCCACACTATTAAATTCAGGTTTCTTTTAGGTATAATAATCAAAACACACACAAAGTAAATTGCGCAAAAGGCAGGTTTTGCATTAAATTCTAAATCTAATTTTAAAATTATTTTCGAAATATGATCATTTTAGGAGACTATTTTTATATCGATTAATCTATCGACTAATTTGTCGATTAATCGATTAATCTATCGACTAATTTCCCACCAAAAATCAACCATTTTAAATAAAAGAATTTTATTTAACTTTCAACTTTGGCATTCAGGAAAAACATACCTGATATTCTTTTAACTTGGCATACTCTTTTGATATTGTATATGAATAGTATTTATTAACTGTGTACATATTATATATAAATTAGTATTTTTAAATGTTATTCATTATGTCATTTATGCCGTTATGTTAGTATACCGTCACGCAATGAAATGTCCTTAAAACAGGCAGAAGTAAATTAGTTAATTACGGTAGGAAACATCAACCCTGAACATTAACAAACGCAGGCATAGATCATTCTAACCGTCACAGTGGTTCTCAATTCCAGTCCTCGCCGCGACTCAACTTCTCTTCAAAAAGTATTTGGGCCATTCACGTCACGTCTAAACACGCGTGGAAATAGGAAATAGAATAGTAAGCTATTTTCTGTGGATGCGCAAGACTTCCGATTCAAAAAGTGCAGTAAATAGTAAAACTATTTGCTCTACAAACCAGCGTGCTTATAATTACAACAATATATTAAAATAATCAGGAAAGAAATATCAGTTTGGGACATCAAGCATCATAACAAGATGTTTTTCACAGAAAATTAACTGGAAATAAATGAAGCCTCGCACATTCAATTTACTCCCTTACATTAAAAATGAGCTAAATAGTAGCTAATGAGGACTCACACATTTACAGAATATAGCTCACTCTCGTGTTGCAAAATTACGTGGATAAATTTACTCATTTTAGACACAATATTGCCAGTCTAATCTGTGTTCAGTATTGGTTTCATTTTCATTGCCTGCCTGTGTTCCCTAGTTAGTTTCCTTGGTTGTTAATTGGTTCCACGCACCTGTTTCTGTTTCAGTTGATTACCCTCCCTGTGTATTTAAGCCCTGAGTTCTTTCAGTTCATCGTTCGGTTTCGTCAGTGTTAACGTGTAGCATCCTTATTTATTCTATTTATAATTAAAAATTGTTCCTTTGAGTCTCCTGAGTCTCCTTGGTTAAATGAATAATTCAATGACTCACTCATGTATAAAAAGTTGTAACAAAAATTATATTGAGTAACTTACATTTTACATTTGTACTCACTCATAAAGATGGTCACTTGTTGCCATGCTGGCGTAACCTTCAGATAGAATCGCTGAAAAATCCCCACCACTAAAGCACAAGGGGTAAATGAGCCACACATTTGTATAACATTGAGGGTAAAACTCTGACAGTCTGTGATTTGTAATTACATTAAGATGTTACTTTTGGCCTTGCAGTGTATTATGTTGTTTTCTATTAGATCTGAAAGCAATATCTTACATTTGATGTTTCACATATTAGTCACAAACAAACGTTAATCCTTCTGTCATTGTGTGGAAATGTTGAAAGCCTTGTAAAACACATTTTTGCTTTTCTTTGTTCAGATGTCCTCAAAAGCCACCCAACAGCACATGCAGTCTCTTATTATTAGGAGTTTGAAATATAAGTGGTCTCGCAGTCTATTGATTTTTGTCTGTGTGCTATAATAAATAATCTAATTCTCTACAAATATAATAAATCAATTGATTAATTTTATAATAATACATTGATTAATGAATCATAAAGGTTTTTTAATCGTTTGTACATAATCCGTATCTTACATGTTTGGTGTCTATCCAAAATATCAAAATGTACATGTGCTACACTTACACTTTACGGACAAATACCTACGAATACTAATGAGATCACACAGTCAAGCTTTCCTGCTCCACCATATCGCCGATGCAGCAGTACCACCTCATTTCCTGCGGACAATGACGTCCCTAGCTATGTAAACACCTTTGATTGGTTTGTGTCGGCTCTAGCAGTGATCCGTGAACACTTCCTCTCTCCCTGGGTCTGCAAGAGATGGAATTGGACAGTGTGGCAGTTTAAGGTCAATGTAATTGGTGACCATAGTCCAACAGGTCTAGCCTGCAGATGCAATTCTCTTGTCACCTCAATACGGGCCAGATGAGGTGTTGGAAATCTGACCATTTTTTACAGGCAGCCAATTTCAGCACAAATGCTCTGGATTTATATGACATGGCCATAAGTATTGGAACTAGGGGTGTAGTAATACATGTATTCACAGTACGGATGCCACGGTTCGGCGCATACAGTAAGACGACGAATAGTCAGTCACAGGCGATAAACACACATCCAATCCAGAAGGGGGCAAAAGGTAATGCAACTCTGTTTGCTAACCGCCACAACAGAAAAAAGCACAGAAGAAGAAGAACAGACGATCTATGCGTAAATATATTTACGTGTAATCTCTCAACCGGTGTTTAAACCGTGGAAAGACATCAATAAAACAGCTTGAGAATAATATCTCACGCAGCATTACATTCACCTCAGGTGAGTCATTTAGTGTCCACAGCATGTTAGTACACCAGAGAAATGAAGCATTTCACTAAATATATGCACTATATTGGCTTATATCAGTGGTTCTCAAACTTTTTTCCCAGTGGGCCGCACTATGGTCCAAGTGCAAGGCTCACGGGCCGCATTTCATTTACATATGACATCACCAATGAAAACCAATCACATTTAATGTTATGGTATTAGCAGATAATATCATTATTATAAGAGGTGGTGTTTTCTGGTGGCACATGTGGTATTTTATTTCTGTCACACTACAAAATCATCAAATACTATGAGAAATTAATTTTCGTTTCACTGTGTGTTGAAATGGCTGGCAGTGTGACTTCTTCATATCAACATGAATCTCTCCTTTTCAATAAACTCACGTTACACCACATCGAACGCATTGTTACAATCTGACGATATCAAGCATTCTGTCACGTTGCAATCCCTCCCGCAGCATCCGCCAATTGCGCCCATTATACATTTTAGTGTATAGTGTACATTTTTGTATTTCACCAACATCAAACTGAGCCTTGATCTAACGTGGGTTTAACAGTGAATTTGCTGTAGTATTTTGAGCAGTGCTCTGGATGACACTAACTAGCTCATTTCAGGTGTCTGTTGTCGAAGTAAACACACCAAGATGAATTTAAATTATTCTCCAGTCTTAAATCTCTGCAGAGAAGCTGCTTCTGGATCATAAACTAGGACCGATTTCAGGGTGCATGATCGTAATTTCTCATATATACATCTCTTTAAATTGATAGTTTGCATGCGTTTGTGTTGAGATTCTGTGTTTAAATGCATGAGTGTAAAGGTTATTTAGTGTTACATGCACTATAAATTATTATTCTAATATGGAGCCGCTGAGAATGAATATTGCACTATTCGGTTATGTTTTCTCTGACAGGTGTAATCTATTTTGCAAAAAGTGAGGCATCCTCTCTCAACTTTCAGCACTGGAAGTGTTCATATTTCAGACGCTGCTTCTGGGAACAGAAGCGCCAACTGCTGCCTTATCAAAGTACCACAAAATCCCAGATGACTCAATCAGGAAAAAAGGGAAAGGATCAGAAAAATATTTTCCTGACATGCTTCCATGCCTTCAAATACATGCTTGAAAATTCACAAATTCACCAAAAAATCCAGAGGAATAAAAGAGAAGCTGTTTTCTAAAAAAATATTGCCAGGATTTTTACAAGATTTAAGCCCTTGCGTAGCTCAAACAGTAGAGAAAGGTACTAGCGATGCCAAAGCATACATGTTAACAGCGATTTCTTAAAATAATAAATAATCACTATGAAATCAATGCAGGCTTCTCTGTAATACACAATGAACTTCTTGTTTATTTTTAATTCATCTTTAATTAAACAGTAGTGTCACAGCGTACAACTACAATTATATGAGGCAATCATTTTCATATAATCTTGATTATAATCAAACGAATCTTTTATAATCAACTAATTTATTTGTAATAAATAGCATAACCGCACTGTTAAAAATGTCAGAGTATATTCTAGGTTAATAATTGCATTATTTTCACAGTAGGACTTCTCTTGTATTTAACTGCACTCAGAAATTTACTGTAAAATCTACAGTACTTTACCCCCAATTTCAAGTCATGTTTTTACAATTCTACAATAAAAAAAAGCTTGGTTTTTACGTTGAGTATTGGAAAACAAAAATTACTGTAAACAAACAACATCACATTGTATTTTCATTGTGTAATATAAAATGTTCCCAGCATGCAATGCAGCATGAATAGGTTAGTTTTTTATCTGTACTTATTTTCAGTTCACTTTTAGCAGTTTGTGTTGTTGGTTTATTATGTAATCTTCACCATTGTTGTGTTTTGTAGTATTGATGTATTGATGTCTGTGTATCATTAGGTGATGACTATAAGAAATCAAAGTCGCATGTTTCAAAGATTAATCTCAGCAGTTGCTTCGCTATTGTGAAAGATCAATCTACAAACAGATATGAATTTGAAATAAGATATTGGTAAGTCCTCAAGCTAAAATAACACTAAACCAATATCATCATATTCATGGTAAGAATATAAAATCAGCCTTATTTTATGTTCTATCTTGTCATTCTTTTAACAAATATTTTCTTGTCTCTCTTCTGACTTGGCTAGATCACAGATTTGATTCAAGCAAACGTAAAACTGATCACCATTATGGTGACTTCAAAACAATTACAGTATCAAACAACATAATTTCTTACAGTGGCAACTTTATTGTGTGAATTCATAGCAAAATAAGCATAATTGTCCAGTTCATTCACAGTAATTTGAAAGAAAATGAACCAACATGCATTAATTTCACTGTAAATTTCTGACTACAGTAATTTATTGTAAAATAATACTCTTTAATCCTGTTTTTTGTTTTTACAGTGCATTATAAAACTTACCATGAATGCACAACAGCTACTTTCAACAACTAAATTCTGACTATTTTTAAATGAATTCAATATTAACTGAAATGACCATGATGAAAAGTCAACATTTAGTCTTTTTATTAATATCTTAACCAGTCAAAGCACAGCATGTTAACATATGTATTTGTCTTCGCAATATTAAAAGCATATAACATAATTGTTACCTCAATGTACCTATTCTAAGACATGATTTTGCTCAAAGACGCAAACACAGAGCATCCAAGCAAACCAAGAAAGGTTCAGTTATTCTTATTTGAAGAAGCACACATATATCCATTCAATGCAAGACAGCGCATGCTTATCACAAAAATGTTTCATAGTAAGAATAAACTTACTTGCCCCCACCAGAAACATTTCACTCCCGAAGAGCAACAGTCCGACTGAGTTAAGAAGGACAAGGATGCGAGCCATATCTCCACCAATGTCAAAGAATCCAAAAGGATGCAGTTATCTTCTTTTGCTTATAAACAGCTTTTTTATAGCAACATTATGAATGGTTATGAGTTCATCCAAATAAACACATCTTAAAAAAAGTATAGTAAAAATCTCTCGATGGACGTCATGTTCAAACACGTAAAACACGTGCCGGAACGTCCATGTCAGCTGCAGGTTACTACTGACTTTCCATCGACTTCCTTCTCACTCCAGGTTCATGCTCGACTCCTCCGACACCGCGGGTTGTGAGGGAGCGTCAACTTCAGTCTCAGTGTCGGAGCTGTTCCGATCCTACCGCTCGTGCATGTCAGCGTTGATCTTGAGTGAGCGCGCGGCGATCAGCACCACGGTCAGCTCCAGCGCTGATGCGCGCGAGCGAGCCAGAGAGACGGCAGATATACCCATTTATGAATGCGCGCGCATCAAGGCAATGTGTTGCTTCATTCCTCAATGAGTTCCCTCATTCATTATAAAGAAGTAACCAAGCACTGACATGGATGAGGTATTTTCGTTTTTCCTCCATTAAAATGTTTTTAAGCAGCCAAAAACATGGTTTTTAAACATATTGTTTTGGGAGTGGTTTTGAGGAGATTGTTTTTAAGGATGCAAAAATCTGTTATATACTTAGAGCTCGAATTGAATCAGGTCTCACCTTTTTTGTATTTGATTTTACATACATACATTTCCAGTCAGGCAATGGTATATAACAGAGAGAACAGCTACTCGATTTAGAGGGTGACAAAGCAGCAGACCCATGGCAAAAGAAACAGGTGACTACATATAAGCTCAATTTGAGCTAAAGAATGGCACTATTGCCTTTTAGAGCTGCTTTACAGCAGAATCTGAACTGTCTTCATAGTTGAGTTTCTATAATTCGCAAAGACCCGCCCCCTTTAGTTACTGTTGCTGTGTCCGACAAGCCATGCACTCAAACAAGACAGAGCAGGTTTTATATTTCAAATATTGTAATTTTTTAAAGAAGTTTAAACAATAAATACCACATAGTGTCTCTTTAATGTGTCGTGACAGATCGCTGTAGCTCCTTCAAGCGGCTCGTGAACCGATCATCTCTTCATACTAGTTCATTTATAGCATCAAATAAACATGAATGAACATCAGAAGGAATGTTGTTTCAAGCGCGGAAAGACGTGAGTACACACAATTTTTCAAGTTCAAGTTCACCAATTTTAATCTACTAACTCCCCTGACTGCTTTGTTTGACAAAATGGCAGATTCGGGGTTATGATTGGTTAGATCGCCTGTCAATCAAACTGCAGACAAAGGGTCAATTCCAGCCTTACTGAGCAATGGTGCTCCCTTTACGCCACCTGTTAGTGATTTATGGCTTATATTTCTAGAGATAATGCGCATTTTGGTCGACTACCTACTGTATATATACTTAAAAAAACATATATACTGCTATACTATAAACTAATAATTCGTTTTGATGCCACGTTTTGATTATAAAATGTTAAAAATGGTAATAATGAAAAATGATTCCAATTTATATAAGGAATACAAAAGCCCCGACATGGAGTGGATAAATATAATAGAAATACAGAGAGAGAGATAAAATTACCCGTCAACTCCAGGTGAGTTTTTTTCTCACTAAATTTAGCTTCCACCAAGGAAGCAGTAATGTCATGCGCTTAGCGGCCTTATGGTGCAAGTACACCAAAAGCTAATTTAATTATTTGTGCGAGAAGATTACACAGAAAGTCAATGCAAAGATGCGAATAGACTCAAATTTACGTGACGCAAAATTACTTGAATTGGGCGACGCGATTGACTCGAACATTCGCCTTAATAGGGGTTATGCGCAATTCAACTACCATATTCTGTAAAACAGATCATGAAAAAATTAGCTATTTTATTCAAGATAACTTAAAAGGAAAGAGCAAATATGAGCATAGCAGGTGCCCCTCACATATGCAGTTTGATATCTAAAAGCTTTTTTCATTTATTTCTTCACACTAACTACACTAGATGTGTAATAGAATAAAACACCTATAACAATGTGAACTAGGTAGATTCGCTGATTACCTTAAAGTCCATAGATATGCCGTCATACTGCCAACACATTCTCTGACAAGCGGATGCAATGAGACCAGTTTTCCGGTTTGGTCATGTGACATTCGACATATACTCTATTGTATCTTCTGCGCAAGTTGAAAAATTTCAGCTCGAGTGGGAAATTCACATAATGCATTGCAAGCCAATCAGTTAAGAGCTTATTAACACATCTGGTTGAATCAGGAAATGGAGGACAGCACCCCGAAATTTCACTCAACAACAAATTGTGTGCGGCTCTGAATGGTGCTGTGAACCCAGACACGTTGATGACGGGAAAAATGGCAGAAAGAAATGACGTTGATAATGCGCGTGAAGACACTCCTCATCGCGCAATGTTATTATTCGTGCGAGTGCCGTAAAAAACAAGTGATCCTGCAAGTAATCTAGAGTGAGTAACGTGATGCGAACATTCGATGTAGGGGCGTGTTAAAATGCATTTTAAAAAGAAATGACAACTAGCTTAAAAACAGACTTCAGTCACATTAATAATGAATTCACAAAATCCTAACAGCGTGGATTTACTCTTAGTTACCTTTAGTAAAATAAAAAATCTGTTCCAAGTCTATTTTTTACTTCTTTATTGGGGGTCCAGGATTTTACAGACATGTCTTAGAGAGTGCACTTCACTGAACATCTGTAAAGTATCTGAAAATGCAAATTAAGAGGCCTCTGGTGCTTTGACCTTCACAAAATCTTGGCAATAAAGTTGAAACTTCAGTATGTTGAATCACAGAGCAACCATCTGACATAATTAAACTTTAGAGAGTGCCGGTTGCTCTGCAATGATTTTCAGCCTTAGTGGAAAGGTTTTTAAAGGTCAGCACAGCATAGTGCCCTTCTAATATGCATTTTCAGGTACTTTACACCCGTAGGGTGTCAAAGATGTGTAGGAATATTTTAAAATTTTAAAACATGCTCATGTTGAAAATCACTTGCGGTTTGTCTATGATTTACTGAATGTGCTCCACTCTTATAAAATTATATGGAACAATGCCCACAAAAGCAAGCTTTTTGAGGGAAGTAATCTTTATATTGTGTTATACAACAAATATTTACTTTGGAAAATTACTAAATTTGGTCCAAAAGTGTAAGAAAAACTGTGAATATATTATGTGACTTTACCAAGCTGTTAAGCACCCTTCAACTCCTGTTTGAGCAATGTAAGATTGAACACCGTTACAGACAATCCTCATTTTGGCTGTGTGAGATTCTCCAGCTTTGTTGTTGTTGTTGAAGCGCGAGTTATTAAAGCCCCGCCCTCTTCAGCAGCTCATTTGCATTTAAAGGGACACACACAAAAACGGAATGTTTTTGCTCACACCCAAATAGGGGCAAATTTGACAAGCTATAATAAATTATCTGTGGGGTATTTTGAGCTGAAACTTCAGACACATTCTGGAGACACCAGAGACTTCCATCACATCTTGTGAAAGGCATTATAGGACTCCTTTAAATACTGTATGAAGGCTAAAAATTCCAGACAGACCCAAAGACTCTTAGGATTCACCTTGAATCCAAATATGGCTGTATATGGTGCAGCGGTAGAATCTAGCTTATCTACCATATGCAATATTCTTTATTTGTGGTTATCTGCCAAAACTATTGTTTTCAATGTCTCATTAACAGCGCCTTCCAGTATTTCTCAATCTTTTCATACAGTTAGCTTTTAAGAGCTGCAGTATTATAATGTTGCCAAAAGTAAAACAAGTCACGCAAAATTTTATACGTGCATAGCTAATTTTTGCTTTTACAATTTGATCACAAGGTGGCGCTATTCAGTAGGCTACTGATTTTAATGCACAGCCCTCACATTAAGTAAACTTAGAGCTAATTGTCTGCTTTGAGATTATTCTAAGCATAGTTTAAAATGTTCTGCTGTGCTTTTAAAGACTGCAGGATCTTAAATGGAGTGAAGGTCTTTAAATGTCCTTTAGACACCTGTGGAGCAGAAAAAGACTATCATCATAGCATAGGTGAGTAATTTGTCTCTTTTCAAAGGCACAGTAGGGGATCAATTTCAAACTGTACGTGGTTCTCTTAGAAATATGCTTTACCTGTACCATAAAAGAATGATTTGGATGATTACAGTAATAATAAAAGATGATTTTCTCTTCCGTTGTGAAGACAGTAACACTTGAAAAAGCACATTTCATCTGGCATTACTTCAAAAGACAGAAGTTAATTAGTAAATGCAGAATTGGATGACATTCTGCATTTGAAATAGACTCACCTAAAAGTTGGATTGGATGTGCGTCTCCAATTTACAAGCCTTCACTTTCCAAACTGCATATTATGTAAATGAACCTAAATATATCAACAAAGACTGTTTTATTTTTGCAGTACAGCGGCTGTATGCTGTTTTTGTTTTATTCAGAAATCATCAGTGCTTTGTGGAGAGAATAATAACGCTACATTATTTATTTGAGCTACAAATTATAGTGAATAAACAATAGCTTTTTCAATAAAGATTCCAGTCAGGTTTGTCTTGAAACTTTTATTCCACACTATATGACAAATATCTTTATACTTTAAGCCGGAGGGAACAGCAAAGGCAGTGACTGCCTCATCATTATAAATTATTATTATTCTAAAAGTAAAGTGCATTACAGTCAGATTTGCTTTAAGGCTGTGGGATGTAGAACTGAAGATGAATGTACGTACATTCAAAGAAAAGCTTTAGAAATGTTGGTTTTAGTGAAAATTAAATTGTTTCCAAAATCAATGGAATAGTGAATGAAATAGCTGAGGAAGTAAATGCTTCACAACCGTCTTCTCGATCTGTTTGGTAAACATAACAGAATAAGCACGTACAGCTATTGATTTTTGCTGCAACAGGCTCTCTGGAGCTTTCTAATTGTTTCTGTGAGAGGGAGAAAGAGAACATGGTCAACTCCATCTTCAGAAAGGACAGTATTCTAGGTCACAGAAACATTAATATTTATGCCGAGGATGTTTCTTCGATTGATTGATATTAATCAGCTACTGTCCTGACGCTGCAATAGTTTACGCTCCAGGGATCTGCATTGTTGCTAAAAGTCTCTCATTTTAATTGGATTACAAAAGCAAAAATTCTTTCTTGACTAAAGTTAATTTATTAGAAAGGAATAAAATTATCGAACAGGAATCTACAAAAAGAGACACATTGCAGGCCAGATTTGAACCTGCATCATCCATGTGAGCACCATTCATGTCTGAATGTTCTACTTCTGTTCCCTTACAAAAAGAAGTTTATTCAAGTGTGCTGTATCTTTTAACTTTAAAATAAGAAAGTATACTACTTTTTATGTACTAATCATAAAAGTACTTAACAGTGCACTTAAGTATACTTGTCTTATACTGACATAAAAGTCTAAGTATACGGTTTGTACTCAAAATAATTAAGTATTCTAAGATTACTTGGCTTGTAGTTGTGTTTACTCTGATTGAGTAGCCTATTAAAGAGTATAATTTTACATACTGTCTTATAAATTTACATGTTTTGGGATCCTATACAATAGATTTGTTTGAAAGTATTGATTTATGAAGAAAACAGGTATGTTTCTAATTATGTGAATTTTTGTGTAGTCCACTTCAATCTACTTTACTCTTTCCCCGCCACTGAAGGAATCAATCCGTGTTTTCACTGTTATACGGATGGGGCGCTATCACACATCTTCTGAAAGAGTAAATCTTCAGAAGAAGCACAAACAAATGATAGAAGCATTGCTTACATGCATGTAATTTAACGTGATCATTAAACAGCACATACATCAAAACTTTCAAACGTTACTGAAAGAAATGTCAACACAAGAAAACTGGTATTGATGATGTGGTCTACTCCATCTGTTTTTTGATCATTGTTTTGAATCTGGCACAAATACAGTCTTTGACAAAAACACATTTTCTCAGCTTTTTTTTTTAATGAAACTTACCCACAATTAAGTTTAGATTAAATAAAAGAATGCATGAAGCTAGAATGAAGCTAGATATTGAGATATTCATACAACAAAATATTCTTCTGGCAATGAACATTTTGTGAATTTTGTGAAAAAAAAAAGAAAAAAAAAGCTGGTGCTGGGTGGCAAACAAACAAACAAAAAAACGTTCCCGCTAGCAAGGAAAGAGTTCAAATACAGTTAAACGTATTTTCAAGTATAAAAATTAAGGTCATTCATGAGTCAAAAAAGTGTTTTAGTAAACTATCAGTATACCTATAAGTTCACTTGTAGTAGTTGCAGTACAAACAAAAAATTTAGTTGTAAACTAGTTGTGTACTCAAAGTTGACTATAAAGTATACTTAATAGTATACTTTTATACACTAAAAATTTAGTCCCAAGTAGTATTGAAGCAGTACACTCACTTACTGAAGAATATTACTAGTACGTTGATATTAGTATACTTACTACGTAAAGTATTTTTTTACTACGTAACATATGCTTGAACTTAAAAATGAAATTAACTTATAAGTATACTTGTAATAGTTATCTAATATATTTCAGAAAAAGATAATTTTTTTTAATTGATGAAAAAATGAAGAGTGAATTGTCCAAAATAAGATCATAAATGTGCAGTAAGAAATTAAATTGGGTCATTTTTGACTCAAACATTTAAAAACATCTGAGCTTCAATATAAATATGCATATCCAAAATAATTATGGATGCAAAATTTTGGCCGATACGATACAGATAATTCTTTATATTTGAAAGCCTGATATATTGTCCAATAAATCTAAATCTAAATTTTTATATAATTTTTGAGAGCCTGATTACAAAAACAAAAGACTTACAATTAAAAACCATGCATACAATTATTATATTCTGTGTTATATAACAGACTTGAGCTGTTCATTGTACTTAATACTTCCATCATGGTGGACAGAGTGCATCTGAAGCGTCTCAGCTGAAGGAAATAATCCATTATTTATCAGCTTTAATATATCAGTCAAATTTTCTTTTCTTTTCGGGCTGATAACATTAAAAAATGAACATATATCGGCTGATTCAGACATGGTGGCTGATATATTGCGCATCCCTAAAAATAATGAAGTGAATTTGCATGATTTGTCATTCAGGAAATAGCATGCTACTTTTAAAATAGGTACTTTTGCAAGGCACTGTATTAGTCATGAAACAAAGGCAACGTTTGGTCAGGTTTCTAAGTAAGAGGAGAATATCCACCTAGATCCATCTGGGACAATGAATCAGATTTTATTCCTCTTTATTTCCTTACTGTTTTGTATTCATACCACTCTCTTTCCACTGATGGCGAGTATAGGAGGGAGAGATGGAGTGACTGTGAGGAGAATATTTTGGTCTTCGATCGGAGTGCGTAAATGAGACTAAGCACAGCAAAGTCAACCGAAGGACAGAGGTTACATCTAATGCGTCTCACAGAAGAGCCTTCTGGATGTTCTGCTACAGTCCCTGTTCATTTGTGAGAACCATGTCTGTCAGAATCTTTTTGTTTTGTTGTTCTCAATGGCTTCGACTAGTAATTTAGACACTGTTTTATAGCGAGACATGACACAAGAGTATTTCTGTTCGGAAGGCAGAATGACTGCAGGGACGTCAGAGGTCCTGAAGTGATCTTTATCAGAACAGGCGAAGAATTGTGCAGGAAAATGTTGACTCAAGTTCACAGGCGGACCACAAGCCTTGAGCTGCACGGACAAAATAAAGGGATAGCTCACATAAAAATAAAAAGTGTTTTACTCACTGTGACGAGCAGGGCGGGCGAGAGCCGTGAGGGAAGGGCGCGAGGCCGGTGACGCGGGAGATAATGAGCTTCAGCTGCGCGGCGCACCGGTCTCGTATCTCTCACGGAGGAGCTCCGGAAGCATAAAAGAGGAGCGACGATAGTGAAGGACGAGAGAGGACCAGGCCTGGACTTTATGTTGTGTTTTTATTTTGTTTGTGTGGGAGGCAGTTCCTCACGGCGAATGAATTTTACTTTCGTTTTATTGTTTGTTTATTTGGATATTAAAGTATGTTGAATGTTCCTGCCCTATGGCAAGCCGTTTTGACTTTTATTCATTCTCAGGATATGAACTTGTGATATCAACAATTGCATTTTCACTAGTTAAAATGTTCATTCTTGATATCCGGAATTAGATTTCCACTAGTAACAAAGTTCATTCTTGATATCAACAATTCAATTTCTACTAGTATAAACTATAATTCTTGATATCAAGATTTGTATTTTTACTTGTGAAATCTCGCCATAGATTGCCATTCAAATTCAATTGTTGATATCAAGAATTAATTTCTTACTAGTTGAAATTCCAGTTTCACATATCAGGAATACAATTCTTACTAGTAAAAATGCAAATTTCTGATATCAACAATTACATTATTACTAGTGCAAATGTCTATTCTTGATATCAACAATTGAATTGCTACTAGTAAAAATATTCATTTCTGATATCTGAAATGAATTCCTGATATCAAGATAATTTCTGATATCTAAAACGGCTTTTTTACTAGTAAAAATCACATTCATGATATCAGAAATGAACATTTTTACTAGTAGCAATTCAATTGTTGATATCAAGAATAGACATTTGTACTAATAACAATGTAATTCTTGATATCAGCAATTTGCATTTTTACTAGTAAGATTTGTATTCCTGATATCAACAATTGAATTTGAATGGCACCCTATGGTCAGATTTCACTAGTAAAAATACAATTGTTGATATCAAGAATGATAGTTTTTACTAGTGGAAATTGAATTGTCGATATCAAGAATGAACTTTGTTACTAGTGGAAATCTAATTCTTGATATCAAGAATGAACATTTTAACTAGTGAAAGTTCATATCCTGAGAATGAATAAAAGTCAAAACGGCTTGCCATACCTGCCTCCTTCTTCCCATATTTACGAACTGTGTTACACTCACATTCCAAAATCATTTTGAATAGCAAGCTGTTGTTGTTTAATTGTTATAATTGACCCTTCGCAAAGACCCGCCCCCTTTAGTTACTGTTGCTATGTCCGCTCTCACGCCACACATCATGTTCTCACAGTGAAAAATACATCTTGGAGCAAAGAGGACACTGACAACGCGTTGACAGACAAGACAGAGCAGGTTACTTTTGATATGAAACAGTTTCATATTTAAGATATTGTAATTTTTTAAAGAAGTTTAAACAATAAGTAGCGTATAGTGGCTCTTTAATGTGTCGTGACAGATCGTTGTAGCTCCTTCAAGCGGCTCGTGAACCGATCATCTCTTCATACTAGTTCATTTATAGCATCAAATAAACATGAATGAACATCAGAAGGAATGTTGTTTCAAGCGCGGAAAGACGCGAGTACACACAATTTTTCAAGTTCACCAACGTTAATCTACTAACTCCCCTGACTGATTTGTCAGACAAAATGGAGGATTCGGGGTTATGATTGGTCAGATCGCCTGTCAATCAAACTCCCAGCAAAGGGTCAATTAAGGGGCCGTTCAAATATTGCGTCTTTTGCACGCTGAAATTCATAATTTCAAATGAAGGAAGCAATAATAATGGAAGCGACGCAGTCGCTACACGCATGTGGTGCATTTTCCAGGCGCAGCAAGATGAAAAATTCTCAACTGAACAGCTGAACATAGCTATACCGGGTGGTTTTTGTGTATCATTTCCATAAATATATCTAGAAGTAAAGCTAATGCAAGGGCTAGAAATCAATTTGCTGAAACTTCCTCGTCGTCGTGGAGAGCGCAGTTCATGGTTGCATAGCAACGACAGATGCTACCGGAGCGCAAGCGTTTTGGAAAGAAAGAGAAAGCGGCGCGGCTGCGCTTTGACATGTGAAAATGTGATTCATTTGTGTGACAAACAGAAGATGAAATCTTGACCCTTCCCACCACTTCATGAGTTCAATGAGAAGTATCAACGTTTTCAATTAATTGGTCGATCTATTTCACAAAACCATTCTGAATGATTCCTGCACACATTTTCAAGTTCAACTCAGTCATTCAATAACCAGTTTATCAGTGAATAACAGTTCACAAATTATTATAAAGCCAATGTAGGCTACATGAGAATACTGTAATAGAGTAATGGAGCCTGAGTGAAAGAGTAGATTGAAGAGCTGACTGTTAGTTTTGCCTCAGACAGTGTGTGTCAGTATCCAATTAAAAGATATTGAGGCTCACTGTCTGGCAGATGATTTATCAAGCAAGTTTCAAAAGAAAAGTGCAGCGTTTGGCCGGCGATATAATCTATTATGTCACATAATGTGACCTGGCACATTATCAAAGACTACAGATGCCTCAAGTCACTCTTGTGCTCGACTGCCCCCTGGTGGAAATGTCTGAGAGACATGTAGTTTTATGAGACACCATTCCAAGCTCCAACCATCAAAAACTTTCAGCATTTTGTGACTGAGGTCGTTATATTTTTTCTAATTCAGACTTCAAAAACACCCAAAGTCCAACCTTTAATTTCTACAAAAGCAGTAAAATCAGCACAATTTTTCAGGATGCCAGTCTTAAAGGGTTAGTTCACCCAAAAATGAAGAGTCAGTCATTAATTACTCACCCTCATGTTCACCCGTGAGACCTTCGTTCATCTTCTGAATACAAATGAAGACATTTTTGATCTCATCCATAGACAGCAATATAATCAACACTTTCAAGGTCCAGAAAGGTACTAAAGACATCGTTAAAACACTCGACGTGAATGCAGAGGTTCAACCTTAATGCTATGAAGAGATCAGAATACTTTTTGCACGCAAAAACAAAACAAATTATATATATTTCTGGGGACTTAAAGATTCAGTATCGGATCAGTTTGCTTCTGCCAGGAGATAATGTAGAGTAAATGGATCCACAAAGAGATTTTTCCGCCTCATGGAACATGGCCAAACTGGATCTTTAATTGAAAGAGGTGCTCATTGAATATTTTTCAGAGAAAAACTTCTTCTGTAATCTTCATAATGGGTTCAAGTTTTTGCAGATAAGCAATTTGTGATGATGCATTAGAATAATTGGTCTTCGATACATAAATCACACTGGGGATCCAGCCAACAGAGAGCTTGCTGACTCAAACTACAACTTGTTTTTTTAAACACACATTCATACGCAATTCACAAATCTAATGATGCATCCATCTAATATCGCAGTGAAAAGCTAGATAATGACATTAAAAAAGTATGACAGTAAAATGCACTCTGGATGATTCATTTCCTCCGCCACTGTCTTCCTTAACGCCACTGAAGAGGCAGTAATTTATCAGCTTCTGTTAAAAATGATTCCATCAGAGCAACACCACTTAATATATGATATCAAGTAAGGTTGTCGAGCGTTATTAACGGCTTGAGAGATCAATATGACTCACAAGGTTTCAGCATGCATTTTCTTGCTTAACTGGCCACTTTTGATTCTGCATGAATGCTGAGAAAAACTTCGGCAGCGTGTTTGGAATTCCGAGTTCTTATCGTGAGAGGAATGCTGACTCACCGCTTCCTGTTTCAGCTGCGGACTAGCAGGCAGGAAACCACAGGAGCAGATCTTGGGTGGTGGTTGCGTTCTCACTCAGTTATCTCCAAACATATGAAAACCCCAGGGGTGAGTTTAAGGATGAGCATTTCTCATATTCATCTGAGCATCCAGAACCAGAGATTTACACTGTGAAATAGGAGAGATGAGCCCTGAAGTGTTTTAAATTAAAATATTACACCTTCTTTCAAGTGAACGTTTTTAAAAACATGCATTCTTAATGGCTTTGCAGAAATATTTCGATATTATGTACATAAGAAATTGCAATATTTTTCCTGAGGATGAACATTATTTCATTATATGATGATCGTACTAATGCTATACACTACACTAAAAGTTGGTGTCGGTAATATTTTATTTTATTTTGAAAGAAATCAATGCTTTTGTTCGGTAAAAATGCCAAAAAACAAAGTTTCCAAACATTTTAAGCAGCACAACTGATTTCAACATTGATAATAATAATAATAATAAATCTTCCTTGAGCAGTAAAGCAGCATGATTTCTGAAAGATCACGTGACACTAAACACTAGAGTAATGATGCTGCAACGATTCTGCTACATGAATAAATGTAATTTAAAAGAGAAACGTTATTTGAAACTGTAATACTATTTCGCAAATTTACTGCATATATTTGATCAAAAAAATACAGTTTTTCAAAAACATTCAAAACTTTTGAACAGTAGTCTAAATGATCATATTATCACAAACTACTTCACTGCGTTATCTAACTCTTTAATCTATTCCTGATTAACGGAACATTCACAGTCTGCTATCTCAGGAGGAAGTCTAGCTAATGACTATGTTCACTTTATGGTTTCCTGTAGTCAGTTTATTTAAAGCACATTCACATCACTTATTGTTTTGTGCAATAATAATGTCAAATATCTGTGGATGGTTTGACTGAAACTTCATATAAGAAGATCCTGTTTACTGACAGTTAAAAATAAATGTGTCATAATTCAGATTTTTCCAAAAGCTTTATCAGTAATATGTAATTTCTGTGCGACTCGCATCGGTAAATTTAATTGCATAAATAATTATAATAATGCGTAAAACACTCACCCAGTCTTCTAAACGATTGGATAAGCATAGCTCCGCCCCAATCTCATGCCATTGGTTGAGCCAGTGTTGCTGTGTTGGGCTCAAACAAACAGAGCAATGTTCTTACAGCACCAGTTATTTGGCGTACTTACATTTTTATATATATTAAGCTGTGATAAGAGAAAGTATTTTAATTGAAAAAGATACACAAATCTCCCTTAAAGAAAGTTGCAAAAGACTTTTCTTCCCTATTGTGCCGTATATCGAGTGAAACGGCTTCATGAACAAGAACAAAAGTAGGGCGGGACTTGATTTTGTTTATCGCGAATTGATTGAATCGTTGTGGTTTGCTATTGGTGTGATGTCATGTGAGTGACAGGTTGCCCCGCCCTCGTGCATATCATTAGAGAAAAGAGGTTGTTGCAAGAGGGAGGGGGATGTTATTTTGATTAAAGATTATGAGGGCACAATAATAATGTGCAGGAAAAATCATTTATAATAAATACTGCAATATTTCAAAACATAATAATTGTCCATTTAGATTTCATGGTGACATAAAATATCATAAGACAACAACAAAACAAAACAAATAGAAATACACTAAACCTTGACAACAGCGATATACCTGTAAAAACCAAAAAAACATATTTACAAATATATAAGGATTCAATCTTAGTACTTGCTCTAGTACAGGGTTCTCCAACCCTGTGGAGTTCAGCTCCAGCACTAATCGAACCAGCTAATCGAGGTTTAAAGGCCCATTCACACCAAGGACGATAACTATAATGATAAAGTTCCAAAAATCGTTCAAATAGCAGAACTATAACGATAACAATATGGAGAAACGATATCGTTGGGGTCGCTTTAAGAACAATTTTTTCCAGACGTTGAACGGTAAAACACTGACAGCCAATCAGAATCCATTATAATTTAAATTTTAAATGGCAGTCGACATTGAGAGAAGTTAACCGCCGAGGTCCAGAAAAATCCACCATTGTTTGACAAATCAAACCCGCTTTTCAAGGATACTTTAATGAAAATGGATATGGAAAACATCGGTCACATGGTGAGAAGTATTAACGATGAGATCGTTATACCAGGCTAGAAAACAAAACGGAAATTACTTCAGGTATCCAGCGCTAGTTTCAACAGCATTGTCTTACGTCCTTTGAAGTTGCAGTGAAAAAGATGTTTTTATTTTACGATGACGTGTTTTGTGGGCGGAGCCTACGTGGTTGAAGACGGTTGAAGCCACAGAATAAAAGAATAAATAAATTCTGATTTTTTTTTCTCACAAATCCGAGTTTATATCTTACAATTTAAGAAAAATTTAAAGAAAATTAATATATGGAAAACAATCGGTCACATGGTGTGAAGTATTAAAAAAGAATTGTGAGATGCAAAATTTATCTATGTAAAATGTTATAGGTTTAAATATTATTTCATGATGTATGTGTCCCCTGTGAATTGCATATGTCAATATTATGTATGTACACAATATTATGTACACATATGCATATGTATTCACATAATATACATAATATTATGTATATTATGACTTACTGTTTACATCAAATTCATGTTTTTCAGGTTTAATCAGTCTGTGATTTGCAACATAAACATCCGCGTTGAGCTTTAAAGCGCCTTTCCAACGACAGTTATTCTATAAAAATGAAGACTACATATTTTTGAATTCCCATTCTGACATCCAAAGGCACAACAAATATTTTTTTTCTAATTATGTGGATTTTGCCCATTTTCCTCCACTTGTTACCGCTGTTTTTCTGCCACCACTATGTGCGCACAGCTGCGAGTGACGTAACTGTGAGGTCTGCTCCAAATTGGTCTGTAATTGTTGTCATTCTTGGTGTGAACGGGCCTGAACAGGTAAGTGTGTTGGAGCAGGATTGGAAGTGAAGTATGCAGAGAGGGGTTGGCTACCCCTGCTCTAGTACATTCCCCATAATCCATCTTTTGGTCCTGGGGTTTGTCCATCCTTTCATTCCAAAGTGTTTTTTGTACATCTCCTTTATAGTTCGTCTATTCATTCATATAGTTTCTCAATGGAGGCTATGGTTGCATCTCGTACTGGCCCTCAGTGGCAATGAAAAAGTCATTGAGTGTGTCCTGTAGGTGCTCAAAGGTGGGCCTGTCCTCGGGCCTTTCCTTCCAGCACTTCAGCATGATGTCATAGAGCTCTCCTGGACATCCGTCCGGACACGGCATTCTGTAGCTCCTGTCAAGGTTACGGATCACCTCTGGATTCGTCATGCCTGAAATTGTGTGGAAAGCACAGCCATGCTGTTAAAGATCTACCCATCTATCCTACACAGCTCTGAATGGGAAGCAAACCCCAAGAGGGAAAAACCCATTACCTGGATACGGTACTCTGCCATATGTGACAATCTCTGTCAGAAGAACTCCAAAGGACCAGACGTCTGACTTGATGGTGAAAGTACCAAAGTTGATGGCCTCAGGGGCCGTCCACTTAATAGGGAACTTTGCACCTGATTGGTAAATAAAGGCACAATGAACGTGATGTGGAACAGAGATGCATGCATGGAAAATTAATTCGTAATTTGATGGTATCAGTAACCAAAAATTACTGTAGATAAAGCCACAGGGACAGAAAATTCTGCATTAAAGTGGTAAAAGTGGCAAATTTCAACACGGAAAGAAGCTATTTTTAAATGTCAGCAGCTCGTACCCAACATTAAAGGTCAGACATGTCAGTTCATCGTATTAGAAACCAAATGTCAACACTGACTGGTGCCAATTAATTTGTGGTGGTGGAAAAAGCACTGCACTCTGGGAATAAATGAGTGTACTCACCTTCCTGTGCGGTGTATTCAGATTCGATGATCCTGGCGAGGCCGAAGTCTGCTATTTTACAGTGCAGGGTCTCCGAGACGAGAATATTAGCGGCTCGCAGATCTCTGTGAATGTAGTTTTTCTTCTCTATGTAAGCCATTCCCTCCGCAATCTGTTACATAGAGACAGTTAAGTGGTCTGACAATGAGTGGATAACAATATTTGCCATCATTTACCATTAATATATATATATATATATATATATATATATATAGTAGAAATTAGGTAGAATATATATATATGTGGGATTGTTGCTGACAAAAAATAGTTTTTTACACAATTAGATACTGATTGAATAACTTTGTTAAAAGAAAAAACTACAATAAGGTTTTATTGTCTATGATATTATTAAAATCAACCCAAAAATATTTATTTATTCATTTATTTATTTGTTTGTTTGCTTCATGGCAATAACAGGACAGAAATGATAAGAAAACTAGTAAAATAAACAAATTAGTTTACACTTTATTTTAAGGTATCAGTATTACAGTGTAATTACACATTTACGTACTGAGTAATGACTAGTAACTACATGTAGTTACTATAGGGTTAGGAGGGTTTGGTTTAGGATTAATTGCATATAATTATGCATAATTTATAGTTATTACTGCAGTAACTACATGTAACATGTAACAATGACACTAAAATAAAGTGTTTGGTTTATGCTTAGTTGATTGTAATAATTCATAATATAATGTTATTACTATATAAGTACAAGTAACAGGGACACTAAAATAAAGTGTCACAAATTCATCAACTGATAATTTTTCAGGTCTACTTCAGACAAATATTCTAGTAGTTTTGAACTCAGAATTAACATTAATGTGGCTTCACTTTTCTAACACATACATAAAGCATTTGCATTTATATATCATTGCATTTATATATGCAGCCCAGACCATGAAAAGCAGACGGCATCAACAAAGTGGTCTCTAACAGGAAGTTGTTTTTGCATTAAGCGCAAGATCAAAGTCATGCATTGCAGGGGCTTCAGGTCGATGGAAAAATGTACGTAATATCCTGCCTGGAAGATATTAATCTAAATTTGTGGCGGTTGTTAGAAGTGTTCAGATCTAAAAATGTTCAGACCATGAGCTTATAAAAACCAAAGACTGTTTCCTCTAGATGTCCCTGAGAGTGCAAAACAATTCTTAAAATAGTTACAGAAGTTGAAATTCGTGTACAGTCGGTGCACTGGTTTACATGCACTGCGTTAAGATGTATCCTGTTCCATAAAGTTGCAAATCTATAAAAGTGATGTCCGGAGGGGACATTTGTTTTGAATATATATTTATTTTTAATATCTATTTGTTTTAAAAATAAATAAATTATATATATATATATATATATATATAATGGGAGGGAGGAAAAGAACACTAAACTTGGTTAAGGTTTTATCTGAATAACAAATAACAAGCAAATAACTAAATAACAGGCAAATTGCAGCTACAGGTTTTATTTTACCATGCAAAAAAAAATAAAAAATTCATAGAAAAACAAAAAGCTGACAGGAAAAAGCATACATTGACTACAACATATTCAGTTATTAATATATTCATTGGTTCTTCTGTCTTGTTTTTGCATGTATTCATCATTTCTTTGTATGGCAGCCAAATTGGCATATTTCATTGCATTATTATCACAAATTAAACAACTGACTCCAAGCACAGCTATGCAATTTTAGGTTACACTTTATTTTAAGGTGTCTTTGTTACACTGTAATTATACATTACATTTAGGGTTGATTGCATGTAATTATTCATCATTTATAGTTATTACTATAGTAACTACATGTAACATATGTAACAATGACACTGTAAAATAAAGTGTTACCCAATTTAATTTTCTTACAAATGTTTTATAATATTTGGGTGAATATGTCCGTTTTCCTAGGCTGGACATCAGTTTAGGGTCCATTTCTTACTATTAACTATGCCTCAATAAACCCCTAATTACTGCTTATTAACTGGTTAGTAAGATATTTGTTAAGTTTAGGTATTGGGTAGGATTAAGGGATGTAGAATATTGTCGTGCATTAATATGTGTTTTACAAGTACTAATAAACAGCCAATATCCTAGTAATATGCTGCTAATAAGAAACTAATTAATAGTGAAAATTGGACTCTAAACTACCAGGTGTTACCATTAATTGCTGTATTCATTCATACAATGAAGACAATCATAATAAATGTAATTATTCTTACTTGAGCACCCATATCAATCAGCTTGTGAAGTTTTAATTTATGGCCATCATCTGTCTTCAGAAAGTCTAACAAGCTTCCTTGAATAAGAAAAGAACAAATGTATGGTTTGGACAGTCACAACATATTTTAAAAAATAGTTTAAGGCTCTCATTAATAAAGTTATGGTAATACTAACCGTTAGCCATGTATTCTGTGACGATCAGGATGGGCTCCTTGGTGACGACGGCATGTAATTTCACCAGTCTGTCGTGCTTGAGCTGCTTCATCAGATTGGCCTCCTGGAGGAAGGCCGCTGGCTCCATGGTGCCTTCCTTCAAAGTCTTGATGGCCACTTTTTGGCTATTTTTGTAATAGCCTACAAACAAGAGCCACAGGCAAATGTAGGTTTATTAAATGAACTTGTCAAGAAACCACATCGATCTATGGCAGCTCAATGAATGAACCTAATTTTCATGACGATGTACAACAGATATATGGTTAGATTCTTGAGAAAGGGCCTAGAATGAATAAATCATTATCAGATATGCTGTAAAAAATCAGTATATATATATATATATATATATATGTAAACATCTATAAAACAAGATGCATTTATTAAAGAAACACAATTGTCCCTTTGCAAAGACACACCCCCTTTAGTTACTGTTGCTACGCTCTCACGCCAAACATCATGTTCTCACCGTGAAAAAATGTTCTCACTTGTCAGAAAAGGCAGAGCAGGTTACTTTTGATATGAAACAGTTTAATATTTAATATACTGTAATTTTGAAAAAAAAGAAATTTAAAGAATAAATAGCGTCTAGTGTCTCTTTAATGTGTCGTGACAGATCGCTGTAGCTCCTTCAAGCGGCATCTCTTCATACTAGTTCATTTATAGCATCAAATAAACATGAATGAACATCAGAAGGAATGTTGTTTCAAGTGCGGAAAGATGTGAGTTCACACAATTTTTCAAGTTCACCAACGTTAATCCACTAACTCCTCTGACTGCTTTGTTGGACAAAATAGCAGATTCGGGGTTATGGTTGGTCAGATCGCCTGTCAATCAAACTGCTAGCGAAGGGTCAATTGTCAGATATTAAGGCTTGATTGTATGAAAACATATTATGGCCATTCATATTCTCAAATAAAGGTATTAGAACGTTTAAAGAAAGATTAAAAGAAAAACACATTGTGAAGATTTGCAGCAGCACAGATACAGTAGAGAAAATCAGGCCAGAGGTTTTTGAGTCGTCTGATTAATGTTGGCCCTGGTGGTGAAAGTCAAAGCCCCAGTGAGGTGCAAATAATATATCATTCATGTGGCTAAAATATGACAATATCACACAAAGCCACAAGACACACAGACACGTGCCCTTCAACAAACTCAAGGCCAGTATATTTACAATTTTACTCTGAAGTGAGGAGAATTTTTTGGGATATTTTCATTTTTTGCAAATGAAATCTTTGATTATATTTAGTGTCTTACTAATAATTCAGGCAACACAGCAACATTGACTTCCACAAAGTCTTTTCCACAGAACTGGCTCGATTAACTGTTAAATGAAAATAACATGACTCTACATATTTTAGAATTAAAAATACTCACTAATAAACTTTTTTTTAATTTACATGGGTAGTTCTTCAGAGCAAAATAGAAATGCAAATATTGTACCATGCCAGATTTTCTTTTAAATGACCACCAGGGTGTAGTGTGACCAAACTTGTACTGGTTTAATCAAAGGTATCCCTTCATAATGATCAGTTTAATCATTGTCTTACACAGGGCTTCATATGAACATTTTGCTCTCCAGTGGTCAAAGTTACTAGCCAATCAGTATTTTCACTGGCCACAATTTTAACATCGATACCATGGGGAAAAACTGCCATGTAGATATTTTCAATGTTATCTCATCATATTAGGCTGCTGTCATTTTAAGAGCTGACGCACGGATCTATTATACTGTTACACATCCTTTTTCTTTCTCAACCGTTTACGTTCACTGAAAACATACCTGACTGTGTTTATGTGAATACTCGCCAAGACTGACATTTTGACATTATTTTGTGTGTATTTGACTATTTAAGTGCAATAAGCAGCAAAAAATAACTCAATTTAGTACTGAGAGGTGGGTTTATGAGCCGCACTTTGGGTGTGAGCATAAAATCCGAGTAAAATTAGGCGCAATACGCACAATCCCACACCGGAATGAAACGAGTGAGTGAGGAGTGTGTGTCACTCGCTGTTGGAGAGATGAGAGCGAGAGACAGAGCAGCTGGAAATAATAATAAATTTCAGATATTTCAGTATCAATATGAGTTGAAAAATCTATATTTTTCCACTTAGCTTATCATTTCAGATGCCTTTTTAAAAGACTACAACTGAAAAATGTATATATTATAAACAGGGTTGGGGAGTAACGAAATACATGTAACTTAGTTACGTATTTAAAATACAAAATTTGAGTAACTGTATTACATTACAGTTACATCTTAAATGGGTGGTAATCAGATTACAGTTACATAATATTTAAATGTTAAAGTAAACTATTCTACACCTTGCAGAATATGCAACATTTTAATAATTTTAACAAAATAAGAGGATCATAAAAATTGCACGTTATTTTTTATCTAGTACTGTCCTGAATAAGCCATTTCACATCACAGATATTTGCATACTCCACAAGACAAAATGACCGAATTTATAAAAAATTGCCCAATTCAAAAATGTACATCTTGAATCTTTACTGTCCTGTCATCACTGGATGATCCACGACTGTTTTCATGTTTTGTGATAGTTGTTTGTGAGTCACTTGTAACTGTAAAAAAGGTAATTGCGACTTTTTATCTCAAAATTCGACTTTTTCCTGGTAATTGCGAGTTTGCATCCCACAATTCTGACTTTTTTTTCTCAGAAATCCAAGATTTAAACTCACAATTGTATTTTATAAAATCAGAATTGGGAGATTTAAACTCATAATTGCAAGTTATAAAGTCAGAATTGCGTGATAAAAGCTTGCAATACTGACTCTTTTTTTCTTGCGAATTTATATCTCAACTTCTTTGCTTGCAATTCTGACTTTTCTCAATATTGCGAGTTGATATCTCATAATTCTGACTTTATAACTCACAATTGCAATTTTATATCATGCATTTCTGAGAAAAAAGTCAGAATTGTGAGATAAAAAATTGCAAAATTACCTTTTTTGTGTGTGTTACATACTTATTAGTATTCTAAAGTATTTAAATTAAGTTACAAAACTTGGGTAATCTAACGAAATAAGTTACAAATGACTTTTTAAAGCATGTATTTTGTAATTTGTAGTGAAATACATTTTAAAAGTAACCTAACCAGCCCTGATTATATATAAAATTCAACCCGCCAAAGTGTCTAGTAGGAGTGACTGCGTTACACTGCTGAAATACACTCGTGTTTGGCGGGTGTTAATGTCAAACCCTGGTCTATGATCTGTGTGCTTGAAAAGGGAAGAATAAAGTTTTTTTTATCCAAAGACAACATTGTGCAACTAAACTTTTGTCTACTTCTTACCCATCCACACTTCTCCAAACTGGCCGGCACCAAGTTTGTTCACCATCTTCAGAGTGTCTCTGGGAATCTCCCACTCATCTTGAGCCCAAGGTCTCTGAGGGTCGGCGGTTTTACAGGGATTTCCCAGCTTCTGGCACAAACCATCCGCTGTCTCTATTGGTACAATACAGAAGTTTGGGAAAAGAGTGTTCAGAGGAGAGTACGAATGGAGAGTCACAAACTAAAGCTAAGACTAGCATCTGGTTTTGTCTGGAGAAACACACAAGATGTGTCCAAATATAGAAAAAAGGCTTTTGTTACTTGTAAACAGTTCAATGAAAAGACACAACAAACCCAAATGGGGCCAGAGTGGGGGAAACAAACTGAAACCTAAGCTGACCTATTTATCTGGTGGATAAAGCAACTGTTTGTGTCGTTTTCACAGCTATAACCACAGAACGCATACAGTGGAGGAAACAGAGAGGGTCTGTGGTACAGCAGCAGTACTTACTGGAGTAATACTTCACTAGCTCTTGAAGAGAAGGAAAGGTTGCGGAGGGAGAGATGTAAAAGCCACCATCATCGAGGGCTCGGATCTTATAGTGCTTGACCACATCATATTGGTCTGGAGTGGAGTCTCTTACAGACAGAGAGAAAGCACCTGCAGAGGATCATTCAGAAACAGCAGTCAAATAACACGCCTACTCAAAAATCTGATTTTAAGCCACTGAATGAGTTCGGGGCGCAACATGTTCTTGGATCAGCATCTTTGTTGATCAGATATGAAGGACAGTTTAAGTTAAGTTTAGGCTTAAAAACCAAGTTTAGGTGCTTCTACATCAGTGTTACTCACCTATTTAAGGGATAACTTACGAGCAGGGCTGGGTAGGTTACTTTTAAAATGTATTTCACTATAGATTACAAAATACATGCTTTAAAAAGTCATTTGTAACGTATTTCGTTACATTACTCAAGTTTAGTAACTTAATCTAAGTACTTTAGAATACTTTGGAATACTATTAAGTGTGGATCAAACACAAAAAAGGTCATAGCAAGTTTTTATCTCACAGTTCTGACTTTTTCCCTCAGAATTACGTGATATAAAGTTGCAATTGCGAGTTATAAAGTCAGAATTATGAGATATAAACTTGCAATATTGAGAAAAGTCAGAATTATGAGATATAAACTCACAATATTGGGAAAAGTCAGAATTATGAGATATAAACTCACAATATTGAGAAAAGTCAGAATTATGAGATATAAACTCACATACTAAATTCACAATTGCAAGAAAAAAAGTCAGTATTGGAAGTTCATATCTCCCAATTCTGACTTCATAACTTGCAATTGTGAGTTTAAATCTCGCAAGTCAGAATTGTGAAATGCAAACTCACAATTGTGAGGAGAAAAAACAAATTGTGAGAAAAAGATGCAGTGACCTTTTTTACAGTTATAAAATGACTCACAAACAACTATCACAAAACATGAAAACAGTCGAAAACATGAAACTTAACTCTGCTTTTTCAGACTATCAGAGAATCACCAATTGCTGTTTAAATGACATTTAAATTCAAAGTAATCACTTTGGTAATCTAAAATACTTTTCAGATGTAACTGTAATCTGATTATCACCCATTTAAAATGTAACTGTAATGAAATACAGTTACTCAAATATTGTATTTTAAATACACAACTAAGTTACTTGTATTTCGTTACTCCCCAACCCTGCTTACGGGTAGGGTTAATTTTTTTGAATGTTGTTCAGGAAAATATGCTGATCCAGGAACACTGGATTGCAGTGACTGATCTGAGTGTCCCGAGAACTCACACCTGCCACCCTAGACTCTGAACAGAGCTAAAAATAATCAGAGAAGAGCTTCACGCAGAAACTGATCGTTCTGAAGGCTCATGATTTCTCACATCAGGTTTCCTGACATGTCTATGGAGGATTTAAGAAAGTAAAATGGCTGACATTGCTTGCAGCACCTTAAAAAACAACTTATGTAATTAATAAACAATTAACGTATATTTTTAATGTATTGTCTGTATGTCTTCTAATACAGTGCCTTACTGTTCAAAAGTTTTTTTGTGAAAGCGAACATGGATTAAATTGATCAAAAGTGACAGTAGACATTTATAAAGTTAAACTAGTTTTACATTTTAAATAAATGCTGTAATCCTGAAAAAATATAAAAAATATGTATATTAAACTGTTTTCAACATTGATAATAATCATAAATGTTTCTTGAGCAGCGAATCATCATATCAGAATGATTTCTGAAGGATCATGTGACACTGAAGACTGGAGTGATGATGCTGAAAATTCAGCTTTGATCAATTACGTTCCATAATATTTTAACATAGAAATGAGTTATTTTAAATTGTAACAATATTTCACGATATTGCAATTTTTTACAGTATTTTTAATCAAATAAATCCTTACTTATGGGTCACACTAAACTATGGATACTCAGCAAAGTCTTAAAATCTAACTATATCTGCATAAAAACAAGAAGAACCCAGTGAAGAGTTTCTGCACTTCCTCTTGCTCTACAACTACACAAATGAAATAATAAAGGCTATTAATAACTCTCCTCATTCTGAGAGGAAAAGCACATGCAGATCTCATCAGATAGTCTTCAGCTCTCTGCATGATGTGAAAAACAGCAGCAAAGATTCAGGTTTGCACACTTTATCAGCAAAAAGTCTTTAGTATTTCTTTTCTTTTTATGGTAGAAATTGAACTAGCGCTTTGAGTTTAAGAAAAGCGCATTACAACTAAAATGCATTATTATTATTATGTCATACTCAGTTCTTGCCGCACTACATTAAAGTTAATAGTGATATACTGTAGCAGTGGAATTATTTGAAATGTTGTACACTTTTGTTAAGGGCCCTGAGAGAAATGTTGATGTAATTATATTCAGGGAAAACACACTGAGTGTTATGAGCATCTGACCTTTGGTTGTTTCACTTTCTCGCACAAGAAATGAACCAGGTTTGTTTCCTGGGGCCAACAGAAGACGCTCTGTGTCTCTGCGACTCATGCCCTTAAAAAACCATCTGGAACAGAAAACAGAGCCTTTATTATATCATTCTTCACAGATTCAGATTGCAAATTATACAATAAGTAGTTCCGAGTGACAATCCAAGAAAGCTGATATTATTATGATCAGTATAACCAGTATATCTGGTCCCTCCCCGCCAACAAAAATATATTCTAAGAACATTTTGCCAACGTTCCCATCAAGTTATCAAAAATGATTTTTTTTTTACATTTTTCTGGATTGTACATTCCATTTTCTAATTTTGCAAAAATTATGTGAACGTTACTTTTGAATGTTCTCTGAAGTAGTAACATTAGACGGACATCCAACTAAAATGTTTCAGAAAAAAAAGCTCCACGAACGATGTATAAAAAAGCTGGGTTAAAAACAACCCAAAATGGAAAATGGACAAACCCAGAGATTGGGTTGTTTTAACCCAGCGGTTGAGTTAAATGTTTGCCCAATCTGCTGGGTAGTTTTATCTAACTCAACTATTGTTTAAAAATTACTATATTGCTTGCTTAAAATTAACCCAAAGCATGTTGGAAATTAATATTTATTAATATGTTTAATAAACTAACATTTATCAATAAGTTACATGATTAATAATTACACAATAAACATTTCTTAAATTGCTTATTAACAAATGTTCACCTTTTGATTATTGTTGCCTTAATAATGTGTGATATCCAACATATTTTGGGTTCATTTTAAGCCAGCCATATAGTAATTTTAAACAATAGTTGGGTTAAATAAAAACTACCCAGCAGGTTTGTCAAACATTTAACCCAACCGCTGGGTCAAAACAACCCAATCGCAGGGTTTGTCCGTTTTCAACCCAACTTGGGTTGTTTTTAACCCAGTATTTTTTAGAGTGTAATTCTATCTTTCCCTACCTCTCCACCTCCAACGTTTGTATTCTTGCCACGTATGAACTTGGAATATATCCCTCATGTCCTGTGACCAAAGACTTCGCCAACCACCATTCACCATTCCTGACAAAAACGGGACAAGTTAGCTATTGTAATCATATATAAAATTATTTGTATGTGTGTGTGTGTTTATATATTATTATAGCAGCATTTATTACAAATATGATCCACCTGAGATAAAATGGGAACAAAACGGATTTGTACTATTCACACTTTTTTACAAAGTGATTTTAGTCTTTAAATAGCCAATTCTTTACAAGAGGAGATCTTCTCTTAATATAGCACACTGGATGCTGTATTTTAATTTTAAACTCATATTACCAAGAAAATATCCATCTTGTTTACTCACTCCTTAATAATCTTGAGTTTGTCCCCTTTTTTGAATTGAAGATCAGTATCACTCGCAGGCTGGAAGTCATGTTGAGCAACAACAATGTCTTCATCTGAAAAGAAAATGAAATCTGTTTTTCAAATAAACATGTAACATCTGTGACATCTCCGTCTATGACAGTTTCTCGCCTTTTATTCGTTTTAGTTCAAACACAAGATCCGAGCAGCATTATGACTATATGTATTCAAAAAGATTTTATTGAATGCTCTCCTGATGCCAAATTCATATGCATTACCTTGATTGTTGCTTTGCTTCCTGTGATCTCTTGACAACTGTAGATAAAAGTATTCATTCATGTAATAGAAAGTCTAAATTTGAATATAAACTCAACATAATATTCAAGCAATATAACACAGAAAATTGTTTTTCAAAGTGAAGCTCAAAGCAGTACTTACATGAGATGCGTTGGAGTTTGATGAATTGCGATGCTCGTGGGCTTTACTCTTTGAGTCTTTGCGATGTTTCTGGTCACTACAAGCACAACCCATCCTTAAAAATGAAATTTAATCATCTTCTTAATCGGTGTTCGTTGATTTATTTCATAAAAACAAATCTATTTGTTTATCGCACCTATATTCACCGCTGTCAGTCTCCGAGTTCAGTAATAGTCCAGAAGAAATCCAGAACGGTCCTCATACTGGGTGCTGAACACAAGAACTAAACATGTCAAACTTACAATGGCATCACCACAGTTTGATGGTTAACACTTTGACCTAATCAGTAATGTTTCCATTAGTATAAATAGATCACATGATGTGCTTCACTGACAAATGCAAATCAGAAAAATAATAAACGAGCATAGAGTGACTGCTTACCCTTGTGATATGAAAACAGATTCCACTGGAGGAAAATATTAACTAGTGGAAAAGATAAACAATTTTTGTGTGAGTGTGTGTGTGTTCATCAGGTTGGTAGGTTAAACTAAATCAAAGAAAATTATTTTAACTTAATACAATGTCATTTGTTATTTAAATAATTACTCTAAAAAAAAAAACCCTGGGTTGTTTCAACACATGTTTGGGTCAAATATGGACTCATATTTTAACGATCCATTTAAACATTCTCACCGAATACAAGCATCATCATATATTATGTATCTAATTAAACAATACCTGAATGTCAAAATATGAAATAATTTTTTAAAGATAGTTTATATAACCCAAATGTTACTATTATATGCTAAAAGCAAAAAAAAAGTAACAAATATTGTACTTACATTTCGTGCGACCTGTAATATTTTTAATAATCCAACTTCAGATTCTTAATTTGAACTAAAATTCAACTGAACTAAATCAAGAGTATTTCTCTCTTTCAGACACACAAAGACATATTCTACCGCACGCACGCACACACACACACAATCTGCGTTCGAGGCCCGTCATGTGCCCTGAGAGACCACATTAGTTGAGATAAATAGAGATCAGTAGTTGTTTATTTAGTGTACCTCCCTCCCTTTCCTCTGTCACAGCTTAATTCACAAACTGCAAATGCCTCAGCATGCATATGATGAGCATGTGATGCCAGACACTGAAGCTGTAGACAACGACATGATTTAACATCCTCATTTTTAGTAACTATTTCACTCAGAAAGACTTCAGAAAATTCAAGAGATGAATATTATGAGAAGCTATTTGGAAATAAGGAAGTTTGAGCGCTTCTAAGAAGTACAGAAATAACAGTTCCGAATAAGTCAACACGTTTCAAGAATTTAAACTGTCTTCAAAAATCATTGGATCGCAATGTTCAAAATCTTGCTGAAGCACATGTAAGTGTAAGACGGCAAATATTGAACGGTACAGCAGCAGCGTTGTCACAGGATGTTGTCGACTAGCCCCCAAACAGACAGTGTTTCCCTTTTAGGCACTGTGGTTTTCTTCAGTTAAACTTCAGTTAATCTGATCTCTACCTTTTGCACGTTCATTTCATGTTCGTGTTACCAAATCACACATGTTTCTGTAGTTCCAATCCTGTTAGGCCTTACAGACTCAAATAAAAATGTGTCTATGTGCTCATTTATATGATAATGTGCTCCTGAATATTGATTAATTTCACTTTAAATGCTTTATAGTGAGAATTTCCCTAATACCAAACACCAAAATTACTTAAAAACTTTTGAAACAGAGAGAACGCCTTAATAGGTGTGAAAAATCTCTATAACAACAAAAAGTTCATTAATCCTCTGAAATGTAATAAAATACTTTTATATTATGTAGAATTTAGTGATTGTTTTCTCCTCTGTATATAATTAAAGATTATAAACAGTAATATTTATACCATAAAATACTGAAAATCATGTTTTGTGTAGCTGTCTTAAACTTACATTAGCTGTTTATTGTGAATTATAAAACTATGAGTTTCAATGTTGTCTGTAAGTTTGAACTGACGCATGAGCAGCAGTAATCCGAACTTGAGCACTTTATAAAGCACAATTAAACACAACTAGCGTTGACCGATGTGCTGTACAAATTAAAACCATTAACAGAATAAAGACAACAAAACTGCATCAATATATAATAAGACAGTTCAAATAGAAAAGTTTTTAACCTAGATTTGAAAATGTACAGGAGCAGTTCTCTGTTTCAAAGTCTTGGAGCAGTTATGATCTCCCCTCACTCACTGGAGGTGACGACTGTAAAATCTCCCCAATCCCGCTGAATTAGACTGAAACCGAACGAATTTAAGATGAACCTTGACTTTTGCCCATTTCAATCTGGTTTACATACACTCAAGACACTTTTACCTGAGCTGTCAACACAAGAGATGTGAATGTGTAAAAATAAAGATTTGAGAACTAATGGAATCTAAGATAAAAATAAAATAAACTTAAAACTTCTTATTGAGTTTTTTTGTTTTGTTTTGTTTTTTACACTATATAGAAAATTAAGGGAACACACTCAACGGTAGGATACTTCCAGAGCCAATCCTGCTGAAAATGTGGGAGGTCAATCGTAGAATTCAGAACTTACTCATTTTTAGCATGTTGCGTTCTAATCGGAATACATTTGTGTGTGTCTGTGTGTGTGTGTGTGAGAGAGAGAGAGAGAGAGAGAGAGAGAGAGAGAGAGAGAGCGTGTGTGTGTGTGTGTGGTTTGCGCATGTATTTGTGATTTATGAGGACACAAATTTGTATAATGACATGGGTATTACACTGGTATTGCAACTTAAACATGTTTTATGAGGACATTTCATGAGTCCTCAATTTCAAATAGCTTTAAAAACATACTAAACAATGTTTTATTAAAAATGTAAAAATGCAGAATGTTTTCTGTGATGGGTAGGTTTAGGAGTAGAGTTAGTGTAGGGGGACAGAATGTACAGTTTGTACAGTATAAAACCATTATGCCTATGGAATGTCCTTACTTTGATAGCAAAACAAACCTGTGTGTATAGAGAGAGAGAGACAGAGAGAGACAGAGAGAGAGAGAGAGAGAGAGAGAGAGAGAATTTATATTTAACTATACATTTAAACTGTACTATTTTTCTTATATGTGACCCTGGACCACAAAACCAGTCATAAGGGCAAATTTTTTGAAAGTGAGATTTATACATGAATAACTAAGATTTCCATTGATGTATGGTATGGACAATATTTGGTTGAACTATTTCTAACTAGAATATATATAAATAGTATACAACTATTTCTAACTAGAATCTGAGGGTGCAAAAAAATCTAAATATTGAGAAAATAAAGTTAAAGCCTTTAAAGTTGTCCAAATGAAGTTCTTAGCAATGCATAACCACTCATAAAAATACATTTTTGATATATTTACGATAGGAAATTTACAAAATATCTTCATGGTACATGATCTTTACTAATCTCCTAATGATTTTGGCATAAAAGAAAAATAGATCATTTTGACCCATACAATATATTGCTACAAATATACCCGTGCAACTTTTGACTGGTCATATTGTATTCCATATATTTATAATGTCATAACTTTATTCATGCATCTGTAAATGCGTTTCATATAGGCTATTTGTTCTAGTCTCCTCCTGTCCTGAGTCTGTCAACAGCTCCACTGAATCTCACAGTACCTCCACAGAAAGTATGAGCAGGCCTGCGTTAAAATGAGCACTACAAAACGTACACTAGAGAGCAGCAAAGCGTTTTTTTAGGCGATATAATTCCTTAAGCATATTGGAAATGAAAATCAATGTGCAGTAAACACAGGAGAATGAGTGTTGCCTGAGACCTCAGTGAGTTATTATATTACTATAATTAGATAATTATTTAATTACTTAATTAGGTTATTATTATTATTACTATTTTTAATTAATTAAGCTAATTTAATTTAATTTTTCATTTATAAATAATTATCCTCATTTAATCATGATTGCTGAATACAATCTTAATAAATGATCTAATTAAACGTACTACTTGAATATCAAAACCCAACCTAATGTTAATTCAGCTATTTTTTAAGTGAGAGTAAAGGTTTCTTTTTAATTTTCATTCCACCTAAGATATTTGTCATTCTACTTCACATTTGATCTTAATTATAATTGTTGCTGTGGTAATTTTAATTCTGATAGATATTTGATTTTTAAGAGTTTGTAGCGCATGCCAAAGACGTCAAAAACGTGTGTGAAATTCTCTATTATATGACAATGGCGAGTATATGAGACGGAAAATGACATCATTCCACTTGATCTTTTGAAGAATTCTGAGTATCAAAGGAAATGAACGATCATAAACATCAAACAATAGGTTGTTGATTAATCTTTTTATCCTAAGTAAACTCTGGTTTTCCCATATAATCAGGAAGACATTTATCATATTAATACGAGAACTACATAAACAATGATAACAAGGAAGTACAGTAAACTTTAAATCACTTCAAAGTTGTTTCCTCTCAGTTCCTGTTTTCCTGTCAGAATCACTTTTTGATTGCACATAAATGGAGAGTAACAATGTCACTCTGTGGCCAGGTTTTTTGCGGACCACCTGTGTGTGTGCTGTGGAGCCCCTCTGACATGCAGTGCAGGTGTGATGGGAGTTTGTTGAGGGTGTCCTGGTAACACATTCATCTTTTTTCCCACTCCCAGAGATTGCGGATACTGCGTCCCCACAACCCAGGTCCCCAGACACTGCATCCTGTCCAGCAGTATAACCTGAATAACAGTGGAAACGAAGGAGCGGAGAGAGAGAGAACCTCCGTGCCCTGCCCATATTCTCGATAATGTGCTAACCCTGCAAAATTCCTGCCGCACCATCTTATTGTGTTGTGAGTGTGTGAATAATGTACATATATTGCCAAACCGGGGCTAGTTGTCACTCTGGTGAATATTTCCCAGGGTAGTTTTATCTTTGATATTCAATTTCTGTACAAGCACACAGGCCTACTGTACAATAAAAAAAGTTTTGGCTACAAAAAAAAAATAGGGGTGGGCGATAAATCTTCGAACATCATGATATGAGTCATTTTATTTCACTATAACAACATATAAATCTTGACAATATGATTATTTTTGCTTTATATATATTTTTTTATTTTTGCTATATATATCACTGCATGGTCTTCTCTGTGTAAATTAAATACATACATTTATTCTTATTAAAGTCACAAAAGCGATTCAGTCAAAAGTAGTGAAATATTAATTATCGTTATATTTATTAATATTTGTTATTTGATTAACATGAACGTCATGACGACAGCAGGTATATTTGGATACTGTCACTTTAAGACCGATTGCACGGATTCAAATACTCGTGCATTTTCTTTGTACTTAATTACATAAGTGTCTGGGTTTACTTGCAAAGATTTTTAGACACATAGCCTACTTAGGCAGCATAAAGAACTCGATTTAGTATTTAGTTTTTATCCTTTTTATTATTTATTGTTTTGAAAGCAAACATTTACATGAAAATCACATATTTGGGTATGACTGATGTAATTTGCCTTTAATTTGTCTTTTTTAATGCACATTAACATAAGTACTCACGTGCTCAGCTCTCTGACATCATATCGCTGTTTACTGCACTTCAATGGTTTAAAATCTCATAAGCTTTCATGACCGCGCAGAACAGCAACATCAAAATCTCTACCTGTTGACAACTTTTTAACAGTTACACGATGTCATAATCAGACGCAATGCGATAAGATTCCAGCGACAAGCAGTTTGTCTGTCCACACCGGACGCAAATAGGAGATGCGACCAAATTAATCAAAACCACCAGCCAATCAGAACAGCGTGTGGGCGGGCTCTCGCTGTAAATGCGCGGGACTAGAGGTTAATCTTGACGGCATTCGAGGAAATGGATAAGTATCAAATTTACAAATATTACACCATTTAAACATTACTAAAAATACATACTACGTTACTAAAGCAATTTTTGTCATATAATACACTTGTTTGTTCTCAGTTTGAACGTTATTGCTTTATTTCAAAATCTGAGGTGAATTATCCATTGTTGCTTTTAGTACGACTACAAACTGGGGGCGCTAAATGATATTCAAACGGACATTAGACAATTTCAACATTAAATAAAGCACTTAAACAGTGCCTGATAATCATTGTCATATTTGTGTTGTTGTTCCAGCTGCAAAGTGGTGTTAATCGTGTCTAACAGTATTTCGCCGACCTCTAGTATTGAACAATTGACCCAGTTTGATTGACAGGCGATCTGACCAATCATAACCCAGAATCCGCCATTTTGTCCGACAAAGCAGTCAGGGGAGTTAGTAGATTAACATTGATGAACTTGAACTTGAAAAATTGTGTGTGTTCACGTCTTTCCACGTTTGAAACAACATTCCTTCTGATGTTCATTCATGTTTATTTGATGCTATAAATGAACTAGTATGAAGAGATGTCGCGATCAGCGATCTGTCACAACACATTATACGGTATTTATTGTTTAATTTTCTTTAAAAAAAATTTGAAATTTGAAACTTTGTTTCATATCAAAAGTAACCTGCTCTGTCTTGTCTGTCGACGCATTGTCAGTGTCCTCTTTGCTCCGGGATGTATTTTTCACCTCGTGAGAACATGATGTGTGGCGTGAAAGCGCATGGCTTGTCGGACATAGCAACAGTAACTAAAGGGGGCGGGTCTTTGCGAACAGTCAATTCTCATGTTATGGACTGGAGAAAAAAAAAATGTAACGCAAATTGTCTTTTTGTGACAACACGTGGCACTATATGGCGTGTCACATGGAACATGCCATTAAAATGTCTGATAGTTGTCTGACGGTTCTTGATTATGATTGTTTGAGCCGCGTTCGGAACTGTTGTAAATTAACCTACAAACATGTGAGTAAAAGTTTCGCTGTTAGTAGAGACACTGTTGAGAGACACAATTCACACACGCTTAGCCCTCTCTCATTTAGAGGGTTTTGAACTGTTTTTAAATCAAAGTCACTGCTCGAGAAAAAAAACTTTTGTCTCATTGTTACTCAGATGAAGTGAAAACATCCCTGTGTGACAACTACAGTCTAAGTGAAAACTGCTAGTGCATGTGTAACTCAGACCGTGCATCTCGACTATGAACTCTTGTGCATTAAACAACAGGTGCCTACAGCAGATTGAAGTGAGAGTCTGCTCTCTCACACAGCTTGCGTGCACCCAGTCCTAACCGTGCCAATCAAGCAACACCTGAGGACAAAAGAGAGAGAAGCCCCCATTCACAGCCTTGTAGGGTGCTTCCTCAGTGGAAGAGGGGAAAGCGGCGCACTGTGAGAACAATTTCTCTCTTCCTCTCACCGTGTGGGAAAACTCCTCTGCCCCTCTCACACATCAAGCCGGACAGGGGCTCACTCATTTATTCGTCCTTTATTAAACGAGACCATGGACACATCAGTTACAATAACACTGAACTGAACAATGCTCTCAAGGGCCTCTTGTTTAGCCCTGGCTTCCAGGACTGCTTTATACATGGTACTTCCTCTGTGGAATCGGTTTTTGTCAGGAGTTGGTGGTCTGAAAAGACATGTCCTTGGCACTGGAGCCATATCCTACAGTAAAAAGAGATGCCAGGACTGATACAATGATCAATGATTGGCTCATTCTCAGAGATTTGTGTCCTGTTTGTGTTCCCAAGAATTACTACCTGTAATTATTGGACAGTCACATACTTTATATTATTGGCTTTAGTGTGTCATTTGCATTGGACAATATGTACAATATTTATAGGTTTTGGTGGATACAATCACCTACTTAAATTTTGCTTTTGAAAATTATATATCAGCTTTTTCTGATGTTTTCAGGATTTGTCTCACTTTTTTGTTCAACCCTGTGATGTGATATTTATAATAATAATTGTTTGATCTTTCTGACCTTTTGACCTTTTAAATGAATTTTTCATTTTATTTATATCATTATATTTGGCCATGTCAAGTTCAACGGCATAACTATGTTAAGGAGAAAAAAAATAGTGGCCAGATTTTGTAAAATTATTATTATTTTTTAAAAACAAAAATAGCACTGCGAAAAGTGTATATTAGAGATGCACCGATATATCGGCCAATAATCGGTATCGGCCGGTTTAAAAAAAGCCGATAATCAGAGCCGATATATCCTGTCCTTTTGCATTTGGGCTTTGTGTAAAGAAAATACTAAGAAACCAGTTTGATGTTCAATATTAATAGTAATTATATTTAATAACATTCAGGAAGTTAAGAAATATCAATTTAATCTTCAGAATTTATAATATATGTTAATATTAATTTGAGTAATGTGTTTGTTTGAAACTGATACCAGTTACTCTGAAACAAGTTGATGAAATGGAGAGAATAAAGTTTTTATTTGCATTTTTCAAAATATAATAATTAAAAATATAATTAATGTAATTATTAAATATAATGAAATTATCATTCATTTAAAAGAATATATATATATATATATACACACATACATACATACTTGAGATGCACCAAAATATTTTCACCCATTTCAACTTAATTCAGTTGCTGCCTAAATTTTTAAGTAGAATCAAATTGGCTGTACATTTAAACTTAAATTATATAAAACTGACTTAAAAAATGAGTTGAAGCTTGTATGACAAAAAGTTGCTTAAATTATTTTGATGAGTTAATGTAAACACATATGTCATGACTTATTGATCATATAATTTTTTTACTGTGTACTACTCTATATAAATTCCAAAAATACTGTGACAGTCTTAGAATATTTACAGAACCAGCCATTAAAACATATTTAAGAAAATATATAGATATAAAAAAGATGAAGAGAAAGGCTTAAATTAAACTTAAATTAAAATATGATAAAGTGATTTTAGAGTATTTTGTGAACAGTTTGGTGCTCAGTATACAGTACTGAAAAGACAAGTGCCCTCTGTGACTCTTGTAATTGACATCCACCTGTGTATGTGTGAGGCAGGAAGTCCTGGCACACAGCTTAAAAATGTCTCTTCTCCTGACCGACAGGCTGGCACACTTGTTTTTCCTGGAACATCTGGAAGCATGAGAGTGTGGAGTCACACTAAGCAGGTCTTTGCAGCTGGCTACAGGCATAACACTCAAAGGTAAACAGGGAAAAACAGGGAAAAACCCCTCGCATTATCCTCCGGAATAGATGTCTGTATATCCCAGTGTTGAGGGTGGAAATAGCCCCCTGTCAGGGAGCAGGTGCTTCCTCCAGCAAGTCTTATTTATCCACATTTACAGCCATGTTTGGGCAACCATGGACACTGGCTCAAGTTCAGTCTCTTAATAACAGCCAAAAAGTGTTAAATGATCTGATGTGTCGCACAGGTGGACGACTGAACGTGTTCTGAATCATGAAAGGGGAATCTAATTCATAATCTCAAAGTAACTCCACCTATTCTTCATTTGTCTTTCTATCAGCCTTGAGGAAATGCTTTTTTTTTTTTAATTAACTGCTGATTTTGTGGTATTATGGCAGATTTATTCCCTGCGAGAAGCAGTGAGCTTCAGTATTACTGTACGCTTGACTTCTAGAAGGACATCTGAGATCACTTTTTAATTATGATACATATTAAATAGTCTAGTATTATTATCATATTCCTCATTGGCTAAATGACTACTTATTAAAGACTATATTGATTGAAGATTAAGTTTAAAAACTATTTAGACCGTAGAAATAAATAAAGGGAAAACACGTGCCAAGTTCTCAGAAGGGCTTTTCACACTTGAAATAGTTAACCCTGGGTATTCATAAGATGACGTTTGACATTCCTAAACCCTCGGTTAATATTCAAAATATTTGCATAATTTATTGTTTATATGCAATGTCTTTCCGTGACTGAAATATGAGTACTGGATTGGTTGTCAGTTGCTAAGCATCTAGATGTAACATTCCAACACTGCATCAATTCATACTGTTCAAGTTTGGAATCGCAACGCAGGGTTAACACCGCAAAAGCAGTACTAACCCTGTTCCGGAGCAGGGTTTCATTACCCTGGGTAAAAAGTACTGCTTTCCCTGCTTGTAAATTACAAAGGGCATTTCGTTTTCACACTGCACTTATCGTCGTTCTAAACACCGTTTTTAACCCTGGGTAAAGGAACATTTCACACGTTAGAAGCAGGGTTAGCATCGCTTTGTGGTGTTAAACTTGTACAGTGTGAAATGATGCGGTGTTAGACTGTTACAACTAGATTCTTAGCAACCGACAACCAATTGCGTGCCTTATATTCATGCGCTTTGGGCAGTCATGGAAACACTGCGCGTTATATATAGACAGTAAATTCAGTGTTTGAGTCCAAAATGTCCATTCAGTATGAACTTGATAGTGCAGTCAGCAATACGAAGAAGCGCAATACTTTAGGTCACATGCTGCGACGTTTATCCAATCAATGACACTCACACCACAGATATGCAAATAGTTTGGCCCCGCAATGCGGGGTTAACACCACAAAAGTGCCTGCTCCGGAGCAGGGTTTCATAACCCCCAGTAATATGCCCCGCGACTAAATTACAAGTGTGTAACGTTCCTTTACCTGGCGTTAAAAGCGGTGTTTAGAACAACAGGGTTAAACCGCAGTGTGAAAAGCCTTAGAAATGTGCTTCTTGAATTCCTATTGGTTCCATTCGATTGTAAAGAATGTTTTCAAAAAAAGGTTACATTTTTTTTTTTACAACCTGAACCCACCTTGTCTTAAAAAGATCAAATTATTTGATATTTTAACACACTTATTGACCTATATATGATATTTCCTAATTTATGTTTTTTTTTTCCTGTCAATCTGTTGGTTGCACCCTTTTAAGACTGAAAGCAAATATAGCAGTTTGGGTTTTGCCATTTGACTCGCTTTCAAATGATTGCAGTACTATTACAAATGTATTAAGTTATTTTTAAGCTATGGAAATTGCAATAACCGCAGAATCACTTCTGTATTCCCTGCGTACTGGCATGCAAGCATAATTATGCATATTCTTCCACTTGTCCATCTTTACATGATGCTGAAATGCAAACGTTCTCATCGTTTCTCTCTGTAAAGACATGGAAGGCACTCTAGGATATTGCGAGAACTTGCGAGATTAGACAGCTGTGTTTTGTCGGCTGCTTCAGCCCCGCCTTCGAGTGTGGCACTCGGTCGATGGGAGTGACACCAATTATTTATGTCACATTCCCTCCGGAAGCAGAGGATGGAAACTCAACAAGAGAGGACCATCCATCAGACTTGTCCAATGGGGCAGTATACCTATGACTCCAGCACTGCAAAGGCAGGGAATGAAGTCTCTTAGGATAGTTTCAAATAACCAGCCACACACTTACCCTGTCAGAAAGAGACAGTAATTAAAAGTCCCAGAATATACATTCCATTTAGTCTGCAATTATCAGTTTTAGACTAATGGATTGGAAAGCTGACGCCATTTTAGGGGGTGTTAACTTGAGTAATTGAGTTGTCGTGGAATCCTTGGGCTCTGCCCCTGTTCGGTGAACTGGCCGGCCTGTTAAAAACACAGCAAAGTTAGGGAGGAAAAACAAAATGCAGGTTGTTTCAGATGTCTCACTGGCTGGGAATTGACTCTTAACTAGGTGGTTGATGGATGAGGTGGGTCAGGTTATTAATAGTTTGCTGATTTTCACCTTCAATATTTTCAGGGGGCATTTTTTATTGTGTCATGAATGTCATGGTATGATCTATTGAAGGTTCAGAGACAAAGTCAGCTCCCTTGAAATAATTTTCCTCTTATTCAAAACTTCTGAAAGACACAGTGACCAAAGCAACAGGACATTTGTAATGTGAGTGGAAAGCAGATTTACCAAAGAGTAAAAGAGTGGCAAGTGTCTGTCATAGCATGTGCATTTTACAGGAAGAAAAGTTATATTAAGTCAATACTAAGATTAGCATACTAAATATAGCTGCAAGCAGCGATTATCGGAGTTCAAGCGTTTTAAAGCCTTTAAGCACATGCGTAAAAAGGTATTATGTTTTCTTTAACAAACCTGTAACCACCAAGATCACAGATGGAAAAGACCATTTAAACCCAATAAAGGCAATTTACAGAGGAAAATATGGTTTTTAAAGATTTTTAACAGTTTATAGCCCCACCTATGGGCTGATCTCCATAAAAGTGTGCATGCTTCTTTAGAATCATGTGCTGCATGTGCTCACCAAATGATGTGAAGTTCTGAGTTTTCATTTAGGAATGATAGGTTTTTGTAGACTTGGCCACACCTGTTTTCAAGCTGATCCTGCTTTAGCTATCCAAAGGACAAAGTTCAACATTTCTTTGATAATTATTGAACTAGAGAGTCCAAAGAATTGTGGTTTAATCCAGGTTGAGCCAAAAACCTAGGACTAGTTCAAAAAGTAGGTTTTTGAAATGATCGCCAATATTTAACGAATGATTTAATTGACAAAGCCGGTCCTAGAGGCAAAGTTGCTCAGAATGAGTTCTATCATATGGTATGAATGCCGTGGGCGTGTGCGAAAAAAAACTGATAGTTGTTCAAACTTCAATAGCCATGTTTTTCAGTCTTGGCACCTTGGACAAAGACCGTTGACAGTTTTCAAGTCAATCAGACTTAGGGTTGTGTAGTTATTGCCATTTTTAAGTTATTTCCATGTTATAGCACCACCAAGTGGCCCGTTGCCATGTCCGTTTTCACACGACCACAGAATGAGCTCTCACAGAATCCGTTCTCAAGTTATAGCCATTTTAGTAAAAGTGGCTCTGCCCACTTCTAATGTTTTGGTGCCCCCTCAAAACCTTTTTTTTCGATAATTATTGACAAGCAGACTCAAAAATTCAGATTCAAAAGAATCTTGCTGCACTGGTTTGGTTCAGATTAGGTCAAAAACCTATCACTCGTTTGCAAAAGTAAGTGTTTCAAAAAAATCCAAAATACCCAACAATTTTGAATGCTTGCATGATCTAAGGATTCCAACCAAATTAGACACTTAACCCTATGGCTAATGGTTTAGGAGTAATGAGCCATTTAGTACTTTTCACCTCTGTAGCACCCCCGTCAGGCCAATCAGGGCGAGACTTTTTAACGTTGTAGACGGTGTGAGTATTACCAGCCCTCAAAGTTTCAAGTCTTTCAAGTTTCTTATGGTTTGGTCTGCCCGATCACTTTTAGGGGAGAATGATGATTTATGGAAATTTGAACAATTACAATGGAGTCAAGAGTCAAGTCTATTTCAACAACTTACAGAACCTTTCAGGATAGGTAGGTCAAAAGTATAAGCGTGGCTGACATCTCTACAGGGTCATTAGTGCTTAATGCTTCAGTCACACGTCGACTTAAATAACAATGACCCTGTAAATCAATTAAGGTATTTCCCTCGGGAAGGATTCTATATGTAGACATGTAAAGAACATCCTAGAGATTTAGACCTTCTAAAACTGGAAAATGTTCTTTTGTTTTTAAATCAACCTCTTTGTTTGACAAATAGCCACGCATCTACTCCAACAATCTTTTGTCATTTTAAAGGTAAACAAAAATAAATAATTATACAAAACATCTTAATTGTAATCTTATTCAGACTAAATAAGCTGCGCTTTAAACGGACAGTAACATGTAGATTCATCAGAGATTACTACTCTGAGTGGCCTTTCAAAGCAGCGAATTAATAAAAGCCCAACCTAAATGTACTTCTATATTGTTTTTAAATAGGAACTAATTTTAAAAAACAAAATTATGCATTTTAGCAAACAAGTCATATTTAAAAAGGTGCAAGGCACTCCTAAGAAAGGTTCCATGACTTTTTTAGGCTTTTTGATTAATTTCTCAAGCCAACAAAATAATAATAAAAAAGACCATTTAAGCTTAAATATTTTTATTTCAGGCAGGAATTTAGTACATTCAAGTAAAGCGGAATTGATCATGTTTAAGTTAACCATTACCATTTGGCCAGCAAAAAAGAAACAGCAATGTAGGAACCACATTTGCATGTGCATCACTTCACTTTAAAAATTTGTACCAACAAAACTTTACTATATAATCCTTTAGATGTACAATCCATTATGTGTTGTGGCTACACATCTAAGGCATGGCTTAATGTGTGCACCTCAAACCTTACAATACACAATTACTTTAAAAGTAAGCATTACTGAACATATTCTGACTAAGCCTGATGATGGACTTCTGTTATATGATTTAGCAGGGATTAAAATGTTTTTCTTTTACCTTTTATAATGATCTCCCACAAGTAACCTACAAGTAAATGAGATAATTAATCCACATTGCTAAAATGAAATAAACATTCAGAATCAAATATGAAGCCACATTAAACACTGTCAATTCAATACACATTCATTCTCATGCACTCATATGCGCAGGTGAGGTCCCGTGATTTCCCTTACATGTCACCAAGATATGTGATTTTCCATTTACGGTGTATTTAAATAGGGACATTTTAATACATTTGTATAGCAGCACACACATATATGATACATTTATCCCTTTATCAGCAGTCTCTTATTCCCCATGCATGGCTAAGGCTTACAACCAAGTGTTTTTATATAAATAACTGCAATTAACTGTTGTTTTGACATACATTTAATACAATTCTAAACTATTTTTTTACCATCAAGTTAAAAGAGCTTCCTGTGCTGTTCAAGTATCACCAATTCCCTTTTTTACAGTACCTGAGCATGATATGCATTTGCATATATAATCTGCATATACAACGGAATCATAAAGTGCATACATTTTTTATAAATAAAATTATATTTTATATTATATTAAATATATAATCCAAAGAGCCTATAAGAAAAAAACTCAATTTAGGTTTATAGACTTTATAAGGTCTAAATATAATAGAGAAATAACCTCTCTGGAAACATTTGTACATGCTCCAAAGCATCTTTGGTTCTTTTCTCTGATGTTTAGGAATGATTTTGCCAGTTAGCTTTCAGATTATTTGAACCTTTCTGATTTTTTGTCAGTTCCTCATGAACTTCTTCGAAGGAACCTGGCTGAGATTCCATAGATGACTTTGTCATCTGCTTTTGCAAGGCATCTTCAGATGATTCCCATTCACTGTCCTTTGAATCATCATTAATCTCACTTGTCTGGTGCTCCTCGTCTTCTGCTGTATCCTCTGTAATATCTGAGAGTTTGTCCTTCTTTGTATTCAACTCTTCGACCTCGTCTTTTTCCACACAAGAACTCTCTCCTGCATCATCGCTCCCATCTTCTGGAGTCTCTTCACTTTCAACTTCAACTTCATGTTCATTTTCCTCTTCCTTCCTCTCTGGTTGTCCAGCGGCTGAGAGTTTGAGAAAATTCAGAGTATGGACGAGCATCTTGAAGGTTTTTTGTACAGTTTTCGTCTGTGGTTTGTCCTCTGATTCAGAACAAAAATCCACAACTTGGTTGTGTTCCTCTGTTTCCGAGTCTTCTCCATCAGCATCAGCCCCATCCTCAGACTCTGGGTTGTGCTTTACCAAAACATTAAATGAAGTTTCCTCATTTGGTTTGTCATGTATTTGTTTTGGCTGTAACACAGGCTGTAAAGCTGGAGCATTGCCATCACGTTTCACTTCATCTGTCTCCATATCTGGCTCGGTATCTTCCTCAGCTTCATCACCAGCTTCAGCTGATTCACCATTGTTGGCCACAAGACCACCTTTATTTGCAATTATCTCCACATTATCTTCTTTCTCACTTTCTTCACCTTCATCATCAATACTATCCAGAACATCAGCCTTGTTCTTAAGAGGTGTTTCATCTTCAACCACCTCAAGATTAGTCAGAACATCAAGACACTCAGTGTCCTCAAGATTAGAAACAATGTCTCCCTCCTCTGCTCCATCACAACTGACAGATTCATTGTCTTCCTCAACGTCTGATTGACTTTTTTCTGTCTCTTCTCCAGTTGTCTCATGATCAGGTGTTTGCTTTCGCTCTGCCAGTTCTACCTCAGCATTCTTGTCTTCTGCTGTGGGGCCATCTTCAAAAGTAGATTTCTCTTCAGTTTCAGCTTCAGTGGTCCCTTCATCTGCTGCGTCTTCGTCACCTGAATCAGTGTCTCCTGCAGTTTCAGATTCAGCTTCAACAGATTCATTCTCAGCCAACTCACACTCTTTTACAGTGTCATCATTAGCTGTCTCACCCTCCTCTGCAGTTTCATTATCACCTGTATTGCTATATTCTACAGATTCATTATTAGCAGATGACTCATCCTCTCCAGCAGTTTCTGCTCCAGTAGTTCGTCCATCTTCTGAAGTTTTATCATCAGCTGTTTCACCATCTTCTGCAGATTCATCTTCTACAGCTTCATTTTCAGGTGCCTCATGGTCTTCTGCAGTGTCATCATCATCTTCTGCAGCTTCATGTTCAGGTGCCTCATGCTCTTCTGCAGTGTCATCATTTCCTGTCTCAACTTCTTCTCCAGTTTCTTCTTCTGCAGTTTGTCCTGTAGATTCATTTTCAGCAGTTTCATGCTCTTCTTCAGTGTCATTGTTAATTGTTTCACCTTCTTCTCCAGTTTCATTTTCAGGACTTTGTCCATCTTCTGCAGTTTCATTTTCAGCTGCCTCATGCACTTCTGTAGTGTCATTGTTTCCTGTCTCACTTTCTTCTCCAGTTTCATCTTCTGTAGTTTGTCCATCTTCAGCAGTTTCCTTTTCAGCCATCTCATCCTCTTCTGCAGTGTCGTCATTAACTGTCTCACCTTCCTCTCCAGTTTCATCTTCAGCAGTTTGTCCATCTTCTGCAATTTCATTTTCAGTCACCTCATCCTCTTCTGCAGTGTCGTCATTAACTGCCTCACCTTCTTCTCCAGTTTCATCTTCAGCAGTTTGTCCATCTTCTGCAGTTTCGTTTTCAACCACCTCATCCTCTTCTGCAGTGTCGTCATTAACTGTTGCACCTTCTTCTCCAGTTTCATCTTCAGCAGTTTGTCCATCTTCAGCAATTTCATTTTCAGTCACCTCATCCTCTTCTGCAGTGTCATTAGCTGTCGCACCTTCTTCTCCAGTTTCATCTTCAGCAGTTTGTCCATCTTCTGCAATTTCATTTTCAGTCACCTCATCCTCTTCTGCAGTGTCATTAATTGTATCACCTTCTTCTCCAGTTTCATCTTCAGCAGTTTGTCCATCTTCTGTAGTTTCGTTTTCAGCAGTATCATCCTCTTCTGCAATTTCATCTTCAGTCGTTTGTCTATCTTCAGCAATTTCATTTTCTGTCACCTCATCCTCTTCTGCAGTGTCATTAATTGTCTCACCTTCTTCTCCAGTTTCATCTTCAGCAGTTTGTCCATCTTCTGTAGTTTCGTTTTCAGCAGTATCATCCTCTTCTGCAGTTTCATCTTCAGTAGTTTGTCTATCTTCAGCAATTTCGTTTTCAGCCACCTCACGCACTTCTGCACTGTCATCATTAACTGTATCACCTTCTTCTCCAGTTTCAACTTCAGAACTTTGGCCATCTTCTGCAGTTTCATTTTCTGCCGTCTCAACCTCTTCTGCAGTGTCAACATTAACTGTCTCACCTTCTTCTCCAGTTTCATCTTCAGTTATTTTATCTTCTCTAGCAGTTTCTGCTTCTGAAGTTTGTCCATCTTCTAAAGTTTCATCTTCAGCTGTTTCGCCCTCTTCTACTGTTTCACCCTCACCTGTCTCACCTTCTTCTGCAGTTTCATTACCAACTATGTCATCCTCATCAACCGATAGCGCTTCATCAGTCTGCCTGTTCTCTACAGTCTCTTCACCAGTGGTCTCACACTCCTCAACAGATTCTCTTTTCTCAGTTTGCCCTTCCTCTGCAGTTTCAACATAAGCGGTTTCGTCCTGCTCTTTTGATTCTTCCTCAATGTATTCTACAGTTGCTTCTTCCTTTGCTGTTTCAACCTGTATTATGTCATCGAATTCACTAATGTCCTCATTTGCCACATCTTCATCTAATTCATCATTAATCTTAAAACTGCTTGCACTTTCTTTAACAGCCATTAAATCAGAATCAGTCTCATCATTCTCCTCTTGTTCTGCTTCCTTATGTTGTGCTGTTATCGTGTCATCAGACTTCTCAGCAATTTCCCCAATTTCATCCACATCTTTCCTTAAATGTTCAGATATATTCGATTGCTTCACAGAACCATCTTCTACGTACGTGCTGGAGGCATTGTCTTCCTCTTCACTCTCCTCACTTTCTCGTTTTTCATATTCTTCCTTAATTTCTTGGGCACTAGAAGCAAGAAAATCTGCCCCCTCTTTCTCATCCTCCTCTTTGACAGCCTCAAGCCCCACATTTTCTCCCTCCATCTTACTAGTTGTAGATTCACTGGCAATCTCCCCAATGTTTTCATTGGTGGGAGATGATTTCTTCATCTGAAGAATTTTTCTCAAATCAAAGTCCATCATCACAGGGGCAGAATTCAGCATTTCCACTGGTAACACTTGTTTGGATTCCATTTTCTTTTTCAAGCATGTGTCACAAGGACAGTATTCATCATCACTACGTTGATCACTGAAATCAGTCCCTGTCATTGTGTATTCATCCTCGCTTTTAGCAGGTTGCGGATCAATTGATTGGTTCCGCATCACTTTCAGACGCCTCCGCCTTTGCTCTGTTTGAATGGTAGATTCACGTGACATTGTCTCTTTCGGTGGTCTTGGTCTTCCAGCCCTCCCTTGAATTTTTCTTAGTTCCCTGTCTATACTCAATTGTATTCGTTTGCGGACTTCATCTTGCAATTCACTTATCATGGAGTCAAGCTGCTCATTGTCATCCAGATTCCAACGGACTTTGAACTCAGTCATTGCATTAACATAATGTGTCATAAATTGTTTTTCTAATTTGTTCAATAAATTCAGAATCCATACAGGATCAGGGTCTTGAGAAAGCCTTTTTGATAGTTGGCTTCTTTGTTGTGTTGGAGCACTGCCTGAACTTGTGTCTTCTTGACGGTCTGATTCAGTTTCCTTAATATTATTCCCAGAACTCTTGTTTGAAAGAGGTGTTTCAATGAGATCCCTTGGACTATCATTATTCCTGATAGTCTCATCAGAGCTTTGGACATCATCTTTTAGCTTCCCTTCAACTGTGTCTGGGGCTTGACTGGCTGAATCTGGAGTGGCTGAATCATATTTTGATACTGGTGTTTCTGAAGCTTCCTCTTCTACTATTTCATCAACTTCCTGTACCTTTGTAAGGCTATCCAGGCCTTCACATTCTGTATTGATTTGGACTTGGGTGCCATCATTGACACTACTTTTCCCAGAACCTGTTGAGCCACTGTTAACATCTACCCCTGAGGATGACCTGGCTTTGAGTTCCTTGTCCAGATGCTTGTTTCTTTCCTCAGATGTCTTCTCACTGTCTTTTGGGTCACAAAGCCAAAGGGACTTAAGCATGCTCATGAGCTCCTGGTATTTTTCTTTGTTGCTATCTTTATCACTAGAATCAAAGTCTAACAATTGAAGATTTGCCAAACAATCCAGAAGACCTTGCGCAGATGTACTGAGCTTACGTCCATATACAGGAGACACCTCTGGTAAGCTATTGCATCTGTCGAGTTTGGAGCTTAGCAAGACTTTCATCACCACAACTGAGGAATTTATAATCTTCGGTTCATCCTCCCTCTGGGAGTGATCCCCCTCAGCAACTTTAGGAGATTTTTTGTCAGTAGCTCCCTCTGCCTTCACCACATGAGCATCTTCCATCTCATGTTGTGTTTCAAGCTTGGTTACGTCATGTTGCAAAGTTTCATGCTCATTTTCATCTCCTGAAGGCACGTGTGAAATGCAGAGTGGCTCTATCAAATCAAAGTTGTCATGGAATTCATCGCCTAAATCACACAAAGCGGCGTCTGATGGGATTTTCCTCAGCCATTCATTTACCACCTCCGTTGGAGAGGCATTTGGCAGGCAAGAAGGACTCAGCTCAGACATGTCTTCATCCATCTTGTGGCAAGAAGAGTCACTACCAATCCTTTTCCTACATTTGCCACTTTTTTCACTCTTAATGTCACTGATATTTTTATCAGATCTACACGATTGAGATTTTTCTGCGGCAGCATTCAAATGGTAAGTATGTTCGTCTCTTGGAGCTGGAGCAGGAATGGTCTGTGATAGCATGCTATCATTGGAGCCGCCAAGTAAAATAACAGGTTTTTTGGATTTTTTGGGAGATTTTGGTGGGATAGGACTGAGTTGGTTTCCTGAAGTAACAGATAAAGTCACTGAATGACACTTGGGCGTATTGTCCTCAACATTCTGTGTAGACTTGGTGCTTAATTTATTGTTTCTTCCATTGACAACAGTAGTTTTCTTTTGATTATTTACTTTTAAATGAGATGATGAACTGGATATATTACTCTTTGGTCTGTCAATCATTTCTGCAGTATTTCCCTCTTTAGTTTTAGATTTCTCAGAGTCTGAGATTGCTGAGGCACTTGAAATTTGTGTTTTCTGTTGTGTAGAACTGCATTTTGAACAGACACTTTGAGATTTATGGGTAGCATCTGGACTTTCAGTTTTCTCTTGACCAGTGATTTCAGTGTGTATAGACCTAGCAGAAGCTTTGCTAGATGGACGGATCTCTTCATTTGGAGAGCTCTGTCTCACTGAACCAGTGGCAGATGGCTGGCTATCAGATGAAGTATTTAAATGGTTTGTTTTGGAGGATTTATTGCTTGCTACATCATCTCTGTCCTGGATTGTGTCTCTAGGAAATGTAGAACTGCAATGAGAGCATTTGGACTTAGATTTACTAGAGACATTTGACTTAGCCGATGCAAAACTTTTAGGTCTTTTCTCTGGGGTCTGTGTTGTTTCACTTGTTATTCGTACTGGAGATTCTGATAAACACTGGTCAGGTTTACCACATATTTCAGTCTTCGATGAAGCAGATGTGTCTGAGATCACTGAAACAGCGCATTCATCTACTTCCTCAACATCATCGGCCTCATGATCTTCAACTATCCCAATAGACACTGAGGTGCTTGTTGGTGTTAAAACTCTTTCAGAGGCGGAACTAACTGAGCTAATTTTGGACTTTGCTGACTTTTTAGAGAGAGGACTTGCAGGTACTTCTTCATGTTCAGAGTCTTTTTCAGATGATGCCATTTGACATGATGACTTGTTTATTCCACCACAAACATATTTATTTGAGTTCTCTGCTTGAGATACTGTTGATCGATCAGAAACTGGACTCTCATCTCTGTTTAATTCTATATCTACAGTGTTTGTGGCTGTACCGACCTGACCCTCAGAAACCTTAGACTTCCTGGATCTTGTAGATACGTTTGACTTAACTGACAATTTGCTTGGTGATCTGTTTGCTTTTTTATCCACACCTGCTTTAGACACTTCAGATTCCGCAGATGCATTAGACGCAACACTTGTCGATCTTCTGTTAGGCTCTTCAGCTTCTGAGAGGAGGGACACTGCAGAAGCATTTGATTTGATAGGCACAACACTTGATTTAACAGTGGCACCAGATGTTGTAGATGGAGTTGACTTTACAGACAAAGAGCTTGTTGTTCTATCTACCACTTTATTTGCTTCTTCGTCCTCCTCAGCTGTTCTTTCTGAATGTTTTGCTTTCTCAGATGCACAAGATTTTGCAGACATTGCACTTGCAGATCGAACATCTCCTGTATCTGTGTTTCCAGTTTCTTTAGGAGCAACCCCTGAAATATTTGATCTCTTAGATCTTGCAGATGTTTTAGATGTAGCTGATGCTGTACTTGGTGCTCTCTGTTTTACATTGCTAATTAGCTCAGAATCTTTGTTTGATCTTGCAGAAACATTAGAAATAGAGGACAAAGCACTTTCTGTTCTCGCTTCCATTTGTTCATCTTCATTGGTCTGGTCTTCTAGACCAGATCTTCCAGAGACACCAGATTTAAATGACCTTGAACTTGGAGCCCTCTTATCTGGTTCATCTTTTTCTGAAATTTTTGATGTTCTGGATCTCGCAGAAGAATTCGATTTTCCAGACACTGCACTTAGAGCCCTTTCCTGGATTTCTCCCTCATTTGAGATCTCATTTTCATCAGTTGTGACTTCAGACATTATTGAAATGGAACTTGGAGGTCTACCTAAACTCTGAACCTCTTCTTTCTCTGAATGTTTTGACTTATTGGATCTTACTGAAATACTGGATTTAGTAACACTTGGTGCTTTCACTTCACTTTCTTCATCATCTGGCTCTTCTGCCTGTATTTCCGGAACTTTTGATGCTTTGGATTTTGCAGAGATACTGGTTTTGTTAGAAATATCAGATCTTCCTGACATAGCACTTGGCACTCTGTCTTCTTTTTCCTCATTATCAGTATTGCCGTCTGTTGCAGGAGCATTTGACTTTTTTGATTTTGCAGAAATGTTTGACTTTGCAGACATAGCACTTGAAGCTCTCTCTTCTTCTTGGCCTTTTGCATCAGGCTCTTCTGCCTGTATTTCCGAAACTTTTGATGTTTTGGATTTTGCTGAGATACTGGTTTTGGTAGAAATATCAGATCTTCCTGACATAGCACTTGGCACTCGGTCCCCTTTTTCCTTGTTATCAGTATTGACATTTGCTGCAGAAGCATTTGACTTTTTTGATTTTGCAGAAATGTTTGACTTTGCAGACATAGCACTTGAAGCTCTCTCTTCTTCTTGGTCTTTTGCATCAACAAGCTCATCAGTTAAAACATCTGAAATTCTGGACTTATTGGATCTTGTTGAAATGCTCGATCTTCCCGACAACGCACTCTCAGCTCGATCCTCTGTTTGCTGCTCTGCTCTTCGAGGCGAAGCAAATGGCACATTTAAATTATTAGACTTTTTCAACCTTCCAGAAGCACTGGATTTAGATGACATGGCACTCAGAGCCCGTTCCTCTGCAACTTCAACTCCGTCAGACTGATTGGATTCTTCGGTTTCATCTCTTGTTTCTGAGACCATTGTTTTCACAGATCTTGCAGATATGTTAGATTTAGAAGATAGCACACTTGCAGATCTCAAATCATCTATATCATCAGCCTCAAGATCTGGTGCCATATCAGATACTCTGGATTTCTTTGATTTAGAAGACCTATTGGATTTTGCTGACAATGCACTTGGTGCTCTTTCCTCTTTGTCTGGTGATTTTTCTTTGCTTTTGCAGGTTTCTTCAGGTGCTGTTCTGCATTCATTTGATGTTTCAGAGGTATGTGATGCTGCATACACTTCAGATGATTCATCATCATCTCCTGCCACCTCTGACATTTTGGACCCTTTAGATCTTACAGAAACATTTGATTTAGCTGATATTGCACTTGATGCTCTTTCCTCCAGTTGCTCTCCATTTGACAGATGGGATTTTTTTGACAATGTGGACACTTCAGATTTGACAGACAAAGCACTGGATGCTCTGTTTTCTGTCTCCTCCTCTTCCATCTTGGACTTATTTGATTTCAATGACGCATTTGATTTGATTGACATAACACTAGGAGCTCGTACCTTCATTTCTTCTGCTGATCCCGGTGTTGGTGTTGTCTTGGATTTCCTTGATCTTGCAGATGTTGTAGACTTGACAGAAATAGTGCTTGGTGCTCTTTCCTGAACATCCTCTTTTTCCTGTGCTTCATCTTGGACTGCCTCTGAAATTTTGGATGTTCTGGATCTTTTAGAGATATTTGATATTGACGACACAGAGCTTGCCGATCTCTCCCCTGGTTCATTTAAACATTCCCCTCCTTCTTGGAGAGAAGCTACTTCTGAAATGTCAGACTTTGATTTTTGTGAGACATTTGATTTAATAGAAACGCTGCTGGGAGCTCTGTCTTGCTCATGATCCTCAAGCTCACTCAACTCAATTGACATTTCAGATCTAGCAGAAATCTTTGATTTCATCGAAATGGAGCTGTGAACTCTGTCCTCTGTTTGATTATCATTTGTCAGCTCTTCAATTCCAGAATTGTTTGATGTGCCAGATGTAACACTTGACGCTTCCTCTTCTATTCTCTCCTCAGATGCCCCATCAGGAGCAGACTGTGGCTCTTTAGACTGACTAGATTTAGCAGAAATATTTGATTTAGATGACAGAGCACTTGTAGCCCTCTCCTCAACACTGTCCTGTGATTTAGCAAGCTCATCAAAACAATGTTCTGACAGTCTGGATCTCACAGATGTGTTTGATTCAACAGACATGGCACTTGATGTTCTTACTTCAGAATTTTGTTCCTGAGAGATTTCAGTTTTTCTTGATTTGTCAGATCTATGAGACTTTACTGACATGGCACTGCATGCTCTTCCATGCTGCTCGAGTACTTCTGAAACATTTGTTTTATTTGATTTTCCAGAGGTATAGGATTTTATGGAGATAGCACTTGAGGATCTCTCCTCTATTATTTCATCATTTACTGCAGTATTCACTGGAGACTTTGTAGAAATATTTGATTTGGCTGACATTGCACTTAGTGCCCTTTCTTCTGTTTCAGTATCTTGCACATCACTGTCTTCTAGTTGATCATTTGATTCAGAAGCCCCTGGAGTCACTACGTCCTTTGAGACTACACATTTATACGTTTTTGGTCCAGACAAAGCTGATGCTTCAGACCTGACCTCCTCATCACCTACTTCTGGACTGGCAAACTTTCTGGACTTTTTAGATTGCCCTGAAGATGAAGCTTTGCTTGGTGGTCTTGGTGATAAATGCACCAGAGATGCAGAAGATTTACAGGGTGTAACAGAACATGGATTTGGTTCAGCATCTTCCTGTTGGCCAGGGGATGCTCTCGAGATACTCACAGGGAGATACTCGACATCTTCATCATCTTGATCCTCCTTCAGCGATGCTAAAATTTG